>OZ005650.1:280444154-281192654 GCA_963930645.1 Salticus scenicus | reverse complement strand
TATAATAAAATATTTTAAATTATTGTTTGAAGTACTAGACACCGATATTTTCTAAATAACGATTCTGCGGTTTAATATTTTGTTAATAAATTATTTAACGTTTAACGAAGATTTAATCAAAAATAAAAATTCTATGATTAGTGAATAAATTTTGCAAAGAGTATTGAAAATATTAATTTAAATTAAATTTCATATTAAATAATGATGCTTTAATTACTGTCTCGATGTATTGAAAACATTTCAAATACATATTTTTTCAATTAAAATTAATATCATAAAAGAAGTAACTGTTGGTTTGTTACTATTACTTGTCCATAAATTAATTAATATAGGTATAACATATAAAATATATAGATAATTAATGCGTGTAACAGTAATTGACTTCATAAACTCTAATAATTTATGTGGTTTAAAATAAAATTAAAAACAGTAAGTAAATTTCAAATGTTACGCAAAGATTTAAATATATATATATATATATATATATATATATATATATATATATATATATATATATATATATTTATTTATTTATTTATTTTACATATAACTTTGTATCTTTTCTAATAAGCAAATAAATTTATTCTATGATAGTGATATGTTTGAACAATGAATATATATATATAAAAAAAAAGGAAAAAGAAAAAAAAGAAAGAAAAAGAAAGAAAATTATGGTTTGTCACTGACACGACTTTCTCTTACCCTGCATTTCAATACTATGGAGATAGGCTGCATATTAAACCCTAAGAACAATAGCGTAAGATAATAAGTTTCAATGTACTTTTAAAATGATCTAAAATAGGTTTAGGAACACTTTTATATGGCATGCAATTCTTTGTGAGGGTGCGGGGCTGCCACTGTCCTCAATCCCCCGTTCAATTATAGGAAACCTAAAACGGACTTCAAAATAACCAATTTTCAATTTTCTGCATATACTTCTTTTTCAAGTTATGCTGATAACAGATATACATACAGATCATCCACTGAAAATTGGGCTTTCATAATCAGGGCACCACAAAATTTTTATATTAATCAAAAAGCCAGAGTTAAAAATTGAACATAAAATACTTTGCTTATAGTATAAGTATGGAAAATTAATTTTCCTTCTTGAGCAGTGTTTATCGAGATAGTAAAATATAGCACTTTCATCAATTACATTCAATAGAAATGAATGTTCTGCTCTATTTCGTGTATCCCTGTATATTATCTTTAAACAATATACACTATAAACAATATTATGTACTTAAATTTAGTTTTATATGAGAAACATCTAACACAAAATGAATTACATTTCCAGAAATTACCAAGTATAGCCCCAATATATCCAAATACTTTGGGTTACCTGTAAACGAATGATGAATGATTTCAATACTACAATCTACACAAAACGTGCTTTAATGCATACAAAAACTTGTTCTGTCCATTTTGTTTAAGGCAACCTATTGATGTTACACTGTACTTACCAGAAATTTCCCAATAGACGTAATGTATTGGAAATCTCCTGGATGTTCCTTTTGATCTCAACGATAAATTTAGTGTCGCATCCCTATATAATACACATTTAGAATAACAAGTTTGGAATTTCGGTTACAATATGTTTTTTGAGATATGATGATAACAGTCACACACACAGAGAGAGACAGAGAGAGAGATCAAGCGCTAAAAACATGATTTCTGGATTCAGGGGAACTTAAAGCGTGTAAGTATAACAAAAACTCAATTTTGAACATCTGACCCAAAAACACCTCTTTCTCAACCATATGTATGGGCAAGAGAAAGTAAAAACGAAATTTTCAATATTGTTTTTTAATTTTGTGAAATTGAACATTCCTCTCTCCTATTTTTATTATAAAAGAAATATTAGAAGTTTTCTTTATATCATTTTTATCGAACTTTAATCTAGAAAAAATATTTAGTTATTTAATAGTATATATTAATTACACACTCTGTATAAAATCTTTATATATGTATACATATATATAGATATATATATTGATATATATATTGATATATATCGATAATCAGAGCTCACATTTGTAATTTAAAGATTAATATATATTATCAGCAATTCCAACAGTTAATATGATCAGTACCAAAGACTATCCAAATCAAACCAAAAATGAAAAAGTCAAATAAAAATTAAATAAAACAAATTGGACTTCGATAATAACATGTTTGCCTTCTAACTTCATCAGGGGCCTGGTAGAATACAAACATGCACAGTGAATGTTTTTCTGTCGCAAAGATAGCAAAAGCTAAATATTTCTTTGCGCGGAGACCAAAGCATTCATCCAGACAAAACAAAAAAGAAACTGATATCAAAGTTAACTCACCAATAAAAGAAGAATATCCTACACATAAATGGAAGATACTGGAATAATTATACTCCCAATTAAATAAGCAAGAAATATAAAATTTGCATATAAGGAAAAGAAACAATGATTGAAAACATGATATATATATATATATATATATATATATATATATATATATATATATATATGTGTGTGTGTGTGTGTTATTTCTTATTACGACAAATAAATTTCTGAAATATACTAGTTAGTATATTTTTACTTATTATATAGTTGTGATCAAATTGTATATATATATATATATATTTTCATTTTTACATTAAAAAAAAAATCTAAACAAATACTGGACGAAGTAGCCTTATATTAAAGGTAAATTAAGAACATTCATATAGTTACACATTTAGAATAGATTTAGTCATGTGTGCAATTAGGCGATCAATCACAAATACTTTGGATTACCTTTATTTTAAAAATTTGCAAAAGATTTGTAATTTTAACACATTATTTCCCTTACTATTTACAATATTTGTGCACTTTGTTTTTTGTGGAAATAGCGCAAATATTTAATCAGATACATTTTTTTTCTGAAATTATTGTTATTATTTTGTTTATGACAAAAATTTATTTCAACAGAATCAAAATTTGTAGAAAAATTGACAAAACTGTACACAAACATTATTCTAAAACATAAAATACACGCGTTTAATTTTCGATAAAGTATGAGTGTTTATAAATTATTTTTTTCGCATGCGCAGCAAAAAATGATTTGAATGAAAAAAAGAGAAAAAAAAAGTTGATTGTTAAAAGTTGATTCGATTGCAATAAAAATTAAGCCGATTATAGACAAAAGAATGACTTAAATATTTTCCAGAGTGTTCACGTAGGATTTTGGATGTGGCACGTATTTAATTTGTGGATCAAATTATTTCAGTCACTTTACATTAATTCGTTTTTGTGAAAAATCCTTTTTTAACTCCCAATTTTTAGTAAATAAAAAAAATTATGTAGGAATTATATAGCACTTTCATCAATTACATTCAATAGAAATGAATGTTCTGCTCTATTTCGTGTATCCCTGTATATTATCTTTAAACAATATACACTATAAACAATATTATGTACTTAAATTTAGTTTTATATGAGAAACATCTAACACAAAATGAATTACATTTCCAGAAATTACCAAGTATAGCCCCAATATATCCAAATACTTTGGGTTACCTGTAAACGAATGATGAATGATTTCAATACTACAATCTACACAAAACGTGCTTTAATGCATACAAAAACTTGTTCTGTCCATTTTGTTTAAGGCAACCTATTGATGTTACACTGTACTTACCAGAAATTTCCCAATAGACGTAATGTATTGGAAATCTCCTGGATGTTCCTTTTGATCTCAACGATAAATTTAGTGTCGCATCCCTATATAATACACATTTAGAATAACAAGTTTGGAATTTCGGTTACAATATGTTTTTTGAGATATGATGATAACAGTCACACACACAGAGAGAGACAGAGAGAGAGATCAAGCGCTAAAAACATGATTTCTGGATTCAGGGGAACTTAAAGCGTGTAAGTATAACAAAAACTCAATTTTGAACATCTGACCCAAAAACACCTCTTTCTCAACCATATGTATGGGCAAGAGAAAGTAAAAACGAAATTTTCAATATTGTTTTTTAATTTTGTGAAATTGAACATTCCTCTCTCCTATTTTTATTATAAAAGAAATATTAGAAGTTTTCTTTATATCATTTTTATCGAACTTTAATCTAGAAAAAATATTTAGTTATTTAATAGTATATATTAATTACACACTCTGTATAAAATCTTTATATATGTATACATATATATAGATATATATATTGATATATATATTGATATATATCGATAATCAGAGCTCACATTTGTAATTTAAAGATTAATATATATTATCAGCAATTCCAACAGTTAATATGATCAGTACCAAAGACTATCCAAATCAAACCAAAAATGAAAAAGTCAAATAAAAATTAAATAAAACAAATTGGACTTCGATAATAACATGTTTGCCTTCTAACTTCATCAGGGGCCTGGTAGAATACAAACATGCACAGTGAATGTTTTTCTGTCGCAAAGATAGCAAAAGCTAAATATTTCTTTGCGCGGAGACCAAAGCATTCATCCAGACAAAACAAAAAAGAAACTGATATCAAAGTTAACTCACCAATAAAAGAAGAATATCCTACACATAAATGGAAGATACTGGAATAATTATACTCCCAATTAAATAAGCAAGAAATATAAAATTTGCATATAAGGAAAAGAAACAATGATTGAAAACATGTTATATATATATATATATATATATATATATATATATGTGTGTGTGTGTGTGTTATTTCTTATTACGACAAATAAATTTCTGAAATATACTAGTTAGTATATTTTTACTTATTATATAGTTGTGATCAAATTGTATATATATATATATATATTTTCATTTTTACATTAAAAAAAAAATCTAAACAAATACTGGACGAAGTAGCCTTATATTAAAGGTAAATTAAGAACATTCATATAGTTACACATTTAGAATAGATTTAGTCATGTGTGCAATTAGGCGATCAATCACAAATACTTTGGATTACCTTTATTTTAAAAATTTGCAAAAGATTTGTAATTTTAACACATTATTTCCCTTACTATTTACAATATTTGTGCACTTTGTTTTTTGTGGAAATAGCGCAAATATTTAATCAGATACATTTTTTTTCTGAAATTATTGTTATTATTTTGTTTATGACAAAAATTTATTTCAACAGAATCAAAATTTGTAGAAAAATTGACAAAACTGTACACAAACATTATTCTAAAACATAAAATACACGCGTTTAATTTTCGATAAAGTATGAGTGTTTATAAATTATTTTTTTCGCATGCGCAGCAAAAAATGATTTGAATGAAAAAAAGAGAAAAAAAAAGTTGATTGTTAAAAGTTGATTCGATTGCAATAAAAATTAAGCCGATTATAGACAAAAGAATGACTTAAATATTTTCCAGAGTGTTCACGTAGGATTTTGGATGTGGCACGTATTTAATTTGTGGATCAAATTATTTCAGTCACTTTACATTAATTCGTTTTTGTGAAAAATCCTTTTTTAACTCCCAATTTTTAGTAAATAAAAAAAATTATGTAGGAATTATAAGCCCATAATGGGTTTTTCACAAATAAATAAGTAAATAATTGCAACGTAGTTGAAGTAATTGTATCTACAAATTAAATACGTAGCATGCGAAAAACTCCTTATAAAATTTCAAATCTGGAAATTTTTTTAAATCTAGCGTTTTTAATTTATTATTTATTATTATTATTATTATTATTTTATTTACTTAATTTGCACTCTATTGAAATAAATTTTTGACTAAGGTGCCCAAGGTACCTTGCTTTCAGCCTGTGTTATAATAATAATGATGATAATAATAATAATAATAATAATATAATAATAATGCTATCTTTCTGTCATGCGCGGTAAAAAAAAAATATAATACAAATGCTCATATCTCAGCAAAAATGTACGTGTGTGCATTTCTCGGTACAGAATAATGTTCCTGTATTGTTTTGTCAATTTTTCTGCAAGTTCTGTAAAATTTTATTCTTTCATGTTATAAAGCTAAAAATTTTCCAAAAAATTAATAAATTTCTCAAAAATATGTATGCATTTAAATAATTGTGAAATTCCCACAAAAAAGCATACAAGTATCATACACAGTTAGTGAAATCGTCTTGAAGTTACAAGCCATTGTAGCTTTTTTTATACAAAGCAATCCAAAGTATTTTTCTTTTTTACCATTTCGTTGTTGATCCACTAATTGCACTCCACCAAACTGATGTTGAAAAGTGTGGATTTATGAAACTTCCTTGTATATCTGGAATTCAAGCACCTTCCATCCAGTATTGTTTTAGAATATAAAATAAAAATTCATAATATTAATAATAATAATAATAATAATAATAATGATAACATCTCTAACAATTTCATCACTCACTGTATATTCACATCTTTATAAGATACATAAAAAATTGGCTTTTTTTAAAAACTACAATAGTACTGTTTGTACTATTGTAGTTTCAAAAAAATAATTTTGAATTTTGAAAAAACAACAGTAATATTCACCTCCGGGAAATTAATTCAATCTTTTCTTGATGAGAGATCTTTTCTTTTTAAAATAACACAGAAAGTAGTTTTTAAAAATTGAAATTGCTTTATTTTGTCTGTGCGTATACGTTTCATGAAGCATTAGTGATTGCTAATAGCTAACATTTTTGTAAATTATTATTTTTTGTATAAAATGCACATCATACATGTATACAGAGCGTGTACGGTACTTGACTACAAATGAGAATTAAAATTAATTTGTTCACATTTAAGATAAAATAAAATAAAATAAAATAAAATTATGAAATGTTTACAAAAGCGAGTCCTAGAAGGCAAAATTACCGAGGAAAATCCATATTAGTAGAAAAACGAATTCAATTTGTGGTCGGAAACGACTTTATGCTCAAATCATACTCTCACTCTTAATGTTCTTCATTGTGGTTTTTATAAAATTGGAAAATGTATGATCTGTACACTATCACCCAAGACTTTTACAACTGCAATAAATATCTCAGTGTAGTAGATATTATTCTCCCTTAGCAATTTCTGAAAAACGAAGGGCGGGAGAATAACATATTATATGTTGCAAACAAACTCTAAATGCACGAAAGTTGCTGGAAATTTCCTGTGGAACACACGGATAAATCTTTCAGGAGTTAAAATAACAACCTGCTATTCCACCGATTTTTTTTTTCTTAGAAGTTAAAATAATAAAAAGCAATTTGTTACAAATTTCGAAATGCTTAAGCTTATTAAAAATATGTTTTCCTCGAAAAAGTCTAAGATACTAAGTTTGTGGCGACATAAAATGCCCTCTGCGCATAAAGTAGAACGCATAACGGTAATATTCGTAGACACATCGATGGATTTGTCCTTCAGAGATATGAAGCCCTTAACTGCCCTGGGCGTATATATACGTTCTTTTCCAAAGTACGACCCTTTGTATTGAACTGCTACCAGTGAAACTACTGACACGGCTTGGCAATGTCATAAAATAAACCTTAAAATGATATTGGCAGTGTTTTCGAAGGATTTACTCATTTCAAAGTTGAGAGAGAATAATGGCACTGTGAATCGAATCTCGTAAATTCTCCGAGGCAGGTAAGGGGTTAAGTTACATTACCGTGATGTTCATGGACTGCGAAGTGCTTTGATTAACGATATCTTGCACTTTCTGAAAACGTTGTTTCATTAAAGTAGTGTCCGAACCTTTCTGATTTTTTGCCTTGTTTTAAAACAGTTTCAAAACTTCGCCGCTGATGCTATTAATTCACCACGAATGATCGGATACAACTGAATATTTCTAAATCGGTGTGTTTCGCGTTAAATACGTGTTTTTCTTTCTTTCTTTCATTATTTTATAGTAATCACTAAGAATATAGCTTTACTGAGGATCTATAATATTTACATTTCTCCGAATATAAAATGGAAATTATCATTTCCATTTTATATATACATTTGTATCTAAATGTCCCTTGTAATAACTGTGATTTATCTTATATTGGCCAAACTAAAAGAAATCTTGAATGTCGTTTACGTGAACATTCTCGGTATGTTGTTAATCAAGAAATTTCTAAATCTTCTATTGCGAAGCACAGTTGGGAATTTGATCATAGTTTTAATTTTAAGAGTGCCAAAATTATCTTTCATGCCAAACGCGTTTCCGAACTGGATTTTTTGGAAAATTTAGCTATTTACCTTAATCGTGATAAAATTGTCAATGAAAAATCTGATTCCACTTTGCTGTCTACAGCCTGGAAAAATTTGTTTAATTCAATTAAATAATTTCCTTCATTATGTTTATAACATCATATTAGTTATAATAAAATAATTCTAATTAAAATAAAAATAATAATAATTAATGGATAAATTTTATTAAATGTACTTATTAGTTTAATATTATTGAAAAAAAAAAAATAATAATAATAATTGTTTACTCCTTTCCTCCCTCCTCTTTTTGTGGTGAGTGTGTACGTGTGTTCCTCTCTGATTGGTCCTGCCCTGCATGTTGCTTCCCATTGGTTGTTTGTGTTGTTCCTCCCACTCTGGATTTTGTCCTGCTTTCAGTCTTGCTTTTGCCTCCAAGGCAGTTGCACGTGTTTGCACCTGATGAAGAAAGGCTACGTCCTTTCGAAACCGGTTGTGCTGATTTAAAATTTATGGTGTGTGAAGAAGTTTTAATTTCTTGCTATTGTCTGTACGCCAGTTTTTTAATTTATTTTTGGCAGGTAAGGGGTTATGTTACATTACCGTGATGTTCAGGGACTGTGAAGTGCTTTGATTAACTATATCTTGCACTTGCTGAAAACGTTGTTTAATTAAAGTAGTGTCCGAACCTTTCTGATTTTTTGCCTTGTTTTAAAACAGCTTCAAAACGTCGCCGCTGATGCTATTAATTCACCACGAATGATCGAATTTAAACGTGGAATTCTCAGATTTCTGTTAGATTTTGGGGGGGGTAATAATATTTGTTTCAACAAGACTTACATTTTTGCTCTACTTCTAGAACAATAGGAAATAGTTTGAAAAAAGAAACTTCTGTATTATTGCCTTTCCCGTGGCCTAAAAGTTGAAAAAACCTTAACTTATCATATTAGAAAAGTGCATGCAAGTGGAAAGCAATTTTAAATAGTTTAAATGTATTCAGAATATCATCTATGCTGTATGAAATGGTATTGAAACTGAATATTAAAAAAAAAAAAAAGTATATATATATACACCAGAGAGAATGTCTGACTGTTTCATCCTAAAAAGAGACCCCATAAAATATTAATTTAAAGAATAACTGAAAAAAAAAATTACTAAGATTCGAGCTGTCCTTATAATTCTGAACACCTGAAAAATCATCTTTTTGACCGTATTTAAAGTTTTTTAAGATAGAAAAAAGATAAAACTTTTTAAATATAGTCTATTAATGAAATTCAAATTAATAAAAAATATATTTGTTTAAATAATAGTTTAGTTAATATAGGAAAATGGGGTGTCCTTATAATTATGAGAACCAGTATATTAGCCACCATACTTCACATAAATCAAACACTAAAAACTAGTCTGACATGTTTAGTGAAATTTATAACACAGAGTATTTTTTTAATTTTCAATATAACATAAATGCAGCGAAATCATAAAGAATGCATTAATTTAATGTAATTTTTGGTATACAATTTTTTTTTTAATTTGGATTCCTCAATTTATATTTAAATATACGTCTTTCTGGATATAATATATTTATTTCATCTGTATATTCCTCTATCTATTTATTTACCAACATTTATCAACATGTTTTTTTTTTCAATCTGTTTATTTACATATATATACATGAAATGAAATTGGTATTTATTTACGAGTGTTTATATTCCCAATATTCTTTATTAAGAAGACTAGAAATAATTTTTTCTGATGCTGATATTTCTATCTAAAAATATTTTCTTTTAAAGATAATCTAGGAGAAAACCATTTTGTTGCTTCTACATATTTTTATATTTGTATTTCTGTTCCCAATGGTCTAATATAATCTTCTCTGATTATATATATATATATATTACCCTGTTATATTGCATTTTTAAAAATGTATGAAGATTATGATGATTCATTGGAAAAGATATGTTGGACTTTATTACGTTCACTTTTTCTAGGAAATGTGTTGAAAATTTTATATGTATTACCTAACAGCAAGGTTAATACATGTTGCTGTTTTTGTATAATCTTAAAATATACATTTTGATATTATTCGCATAAATATATGAAAGATTACAATTATTTTAAAAATATAATGTGCAATGATAGAGTGAAACCTTTAATATGAAGCTTCTAAGTATTTAAAATTTCGATTATAAAAAGAAAGCAATAAACATACTGATGTGTCTAAAAAGTAACATTGGGAAATATGCTGAAAATTGAATTTCGAAATTTGAAATAATTTCAATTTAATATTTAAGCACAAAATTCCACGAAGTATTTGTAACTTCCTTTATAGATGGAAAAAATAAAAAACAAAATAAATGGTAAAAAATAAAATCAATGGAAAAAATAAAAAAATAAAATAAAATAAATAAATTAAATGGATGGCCGTTTGTGTAACTTTTAATGCTTTTATCTTATGAAAAATTAAACATTAATAACAATAATAAGTAAAAAGCATTGATCGAACACCATAAAATGCAAAAAACACGCATCAAATATTTTAGGTCCCCCCAAAAAAAAATGACTTTTCGTCTGGCAAGCAAAGTAGGCACGAGTGGAATATTAAACGTCGGAATATTCGTAATGAAGAGATTTCCAAACCTTATATTGATTCCTACCGTTAGTCTCATGCCCCCCCCCCCTTTTTTTTTTTTTTTTTTTTTTTTTTTGACTTTTCTAAAACTTTTTTTTTTTTTTTTTTTTTTTGGATTTCTCATTTTGTTTTGAATATTAATGTTAATTTGATCACATGTTAATTTAATTTAATTTAAAGATTTTAAAAATTAATTTGATTTAATTTTGTCCATTTTTTTTTTAATATAATTCTGCTAACGTTAGTATATTTATTGACATTCGGTTTCATTTGTTTTAGATTTCCATTCTAATCGGTTTGTCTATAGCCACTTCGTCTGGGACACTGGTGCCTAGTTTGTACGCCTCACGAAAAGTCATGTTTTCTTTCGACTCGAAACAATTGTTGAGTTCGTTTTTTACAATCTACGGTGTTTATTTAAAGCTTTTTAATTATTGCTTATAAACGCCAGTCCTCTGGTGCATAATTATTATTAATAACTATATTTATAAATACCTTAAAAATACATCAAATCTAAACACTGGTTATAAAAACATTTTATTTAATTAATAAAATTACAATTACACAAACAGAAAACAGAAAACAATGTTAAAAACACCACAAGAAAAGTTCCATTTGAGTACTGTTGTTTTGGCATCGTTAAGTACATCACATCATTGTAGAGTAGCAATATGGATTAGTATTCTTCAATATAACCGGGAAGTTGGTTCTAGAGCCGATTAAACAGCCAATAGATCTATGGGAATTGGGAAGAGATTAGCCGATAGGAAAATAGTAATTATTTTCAATGGAAAAAGGATGCTTAAATATGAGAATTTATGGACTTTACATAATATTTCCAATAATTATAGGGGGTACTACGAAATATTAATCAATACTTTCTTTATTTTTCTTTTTTTTTTCATGATTTTTACAGAAATGGAAAAATTTATGAAAATCATTTTTATGTAAATACTTAAGCTTACAGATTTTTTAGTTGAATTAAAGTTAGAAGTATGATTATTCTTCCGGTAGCGCTTATAGCAGCGAAATTTTATTATTATTATTATTATTTATTTATTTATTTATTTTAATTGCGCTGTGACATAGTAATTTATCAGCGAATAATCTACTAATAGCTTGTTTAAGATGTAGATGTATAGAAAACGGAACGCAAAGAAAATACAAACAGAAGCACGGAAGGATTGCATTACTTTTTTCAAAAAATACCAGGATACATAGTAATATAACTTAGTAAACTTACAGTAAACAGAAAAATGTTTACTATATTTATTATTATTTAACAGAATCGTAAATGTATTATAGGAAATATTCATATTACACATAAAAATTGATATTGAAGCGTTAAAAAAAAAAAAAAAAAAACATTTTAAAGATGCTTAAAAGATTTTCCTAAGAATAAATTTTACTTTCTTTTAGCTATATGTATGATAGAAAAAATACAATAAATTTTTCATTGAGACCAATCAAATTGTTGCATAAAGTGACATCAAAGAGAATCCAAATATATTGGGTATATGGGAGAAATTTTTGGTTGGTACAGTTTAACCTCTATAAGGTACACTAAACTAAATGAAATAAATATATATTTTCTATATGTGTAAAAGCATATAGAAAATTAGCTTAGTTTAGAATAGTGTAGAATATAGCATAAAAATCCTCTACCTTTATCTTACAGGGATATCACAGATCTTACCTCTCCTCAAAAAAAAAAAAAAAAAAAAAAAAAAAAAAAAAAAGGAAAGGGAAGAAAATAAAAAGAACTAGAATATATAGGGACTATACATGGAAGTTGTTGGATGTGCATTTTAGATTGCATTGTGTGCTATTAATATAAAACTGCATTTAATTGCACATTTCGGTATATACATAATTTATATAAGACGTAAAGCTGTACCTAAACCCAATTTGAATTTTTTTTAACATAGTTTTACAGATTGTACTTGTTAACTTGCCCCTTAATCTTCATAGTATCATAGTATTGAAATTCAGGTAGGAGAAAGTCATTTGAGTGCCACACCGGATTATTTTACTAGATTAATATTAGATTAATTTATATTAGTTTGTTAATAGAGTTAGGTGAGTCTTCTTAAAAGACTTATTAATAATGACATCAATTTCCGCATTTTCATTCATAAAGTAATTTGAGGTTTCTTTAACGTATTTTTTAGGCTGTACACTTAATCGTTTTTATGTAATCATTCGTATGCATTATAATTAACTAAAGCTTTTTCTTAAACTTTTACTGGATTTTAGTGTATTTACTTTTTACTTAAAAGAAATTTTGATTGTTGTTGCTCTACTTGTCAAGTTTAAGGCCCACTGTCTATACACTGGACATAGACTTGGATATAATATCTTTTTTTGATATTATCTCTAAGTGATCGTAGCGGTTATTCTTCGTGAATTAAAAAGACAACCACAAAAAACACCGTACAGCTTTAGTGACGACTCATTTTTCATTTGAACCTTTCTGTATACTAGCTTTCAGAACCTAAAATCTTGATTACCGGTGGGGGGAGGAGAATTGACTTCTTGAAAATTTCAAGTATTCCGGGTAAGGTGTATTCTAATAACTTTTAAATAATTTAATTATTTTTTTTATTAATATTTTTAACAAAGTCTCAGTATAGATTCATGAGAATATCACATAGATACTGTAATTGTTAAGTGAAATATTATATTTTTACACCAACATTCACTTTAGTATTCTTCGACCGAAGTAACTTATCAAGCTGAATATGCTAAAGCTAAATTATAACTCTGTTCAACAAATGTTGATAAAATTTTTATAAATCCTTTTAAGTAAAATTATTTACATATATTTAACCTTAAAAGAACAGAATAATATCACATAACTGAGTAATTAGCTCTAGCATGTAAAATAGGAACTATGTGAAAAAGAAATAATTGAAATTCACAATTCATGGTTAAAAAGTAAAATATGCAAAGATCGTGAGCCTTTGAAGACTATCGTTGTTTTTCTCTTATTTCGTCATCTCCTGTTCCCAAAATAAGTATCATGTGATATAGGTCAAATGGATTAGGAACTCTTTGAATAGGTTATATTCCTTTTTTGATTTCTAGAATTTTCTTGCCACATATGTGATATTATACAAAAATGTCAGTGTGCTAAATGGTTTGTTGATTCTTTAGAAATCATGCTCACTGTAAATACTATCGAAATACTATCTCTATGATAAATTTAGTTTCCCATGTTACTGACTGGTGTTGCTAACAAAATGAGGCACCCATGATTTATCTTCATTTCCATTTCGAAAACTAATCTGATTCTACAACGTGATATTATGTTTCAGTTAGTGGTGTGATATATTTTATCAGATTAGAGAGAGTCTATTAGCACACAACATACAGCGCGGCGCAAAGGTTTATGCACAAGCTAATTTTTTTAATAAAATGAAAAATATACGACGGAATGCTTCGAAAGTTTTACTGTACCTAAACAATTGGATTACAAATTCTTGTTTCGAATCTGAAAACAATTAATTGAAAGGAACATAATAAATTATATAAAAATCAAAATTGTGATGTCGCAAAAATTTATGCACAAAACCAAAATATTAACATTTCACAAAGGACAAAATTTCTGATTTGAGCTCTTGCACAAAGTAATTCTGCTTCCCTGTCTTGTAGACGTCAAGTGAGACAATTCCTTAGATTCTTTCTATCGTATTTAAATGTGAGCTGAGTGTTGTTCCAGTGCATCACATTGATATTTTGAGATTTAAGTATTTCTTTTGTACAACGGGAAATTTACATCGACACAATGCCCTGCTGAAAGATCCAGTTGGGGCAACCTAGAAGTTCACTAAACGGCTACAAATGCTCCCTCGGATCTTTTCTAAAGCCACGCCAATAGAATGAGAGTCCATCTGGACCATCCAAATTCAATTTCTTTTTCATCGCAGAAAATAACACCAATCCATTTGTCACGAGAATATGTGAGCTTTGTTTTGCCCATTGACGTCTTACTTGTTTGTGACACTGTTTAAAAAAGGGCTTACGAGCTAATTATTGTTTTCAATCGCAGTCCGTAATGTATCTCAATATTTTAGTGTATCCCTGTAAATGTGAAGACTAGGCGTATCATATTCTATGATAAAATTTTAGTTTAGCATATTAATAATAAATGTCAATTTCGTTATGACTTTTGCAGTGGAAAGCTATTTAAGCTTGATTTATAAAAATGTCTCTACTAAAACGCAGTACATGTGAACTTTTTTGGTGTCCATGTATAGAAACCAGTTATACAGGGGCTATTAATGCCATTTTATATAGGAAACATTTTATAGTTTATATGAATCACATACATCATTTTTGAGAAATTCTGAAAATATTTACGGAGACTGGAGGCGGGCAGAAACACAAACGAACAATCAGATAGACAAATACACTATTTTAAGTTACATTCACTGTCAAAAATTGTTAGACAGTGTTAAAAATGCTTGATGTAAACGGAAATGTAATTCCCCCAAATTTCTAATCATAGCATTTAACGTAACTGAATATTTTTTGTGGCCCTGTAAATCTTAATGCTAATCATACTATAGTCTATGGAAAACGTTCTGTTATGCCGATCAATAACACATTTCAGTAACATTAAGGTTTGTACAAAGTAAAGTTATTAAAGTATGGTTTATAGAAATTCCTCTTATAGATCGCAATGCTTCGGATTACTTTCAGAAGCACAACGAACCGTTAGAGGAATTAATTAACGTTGTAAACGAACCGTTATAAATTGAATGTTTGCTTTGAATGTTTCCAACATTTTTTGATACGCTGAAAACAAAAATGCTTGTTTTTTTTTCTTCCTATCACGTTTAAGAGATTTTTACAAACTTAGGATTAAGATCTGAAGAACTGACACAGAGTTTGTAACGGAATCGAAACTCTTTATGTACAAAATACATTAAAATAGGCTATTATTTACGTATTATATTTCAAATATCTAGGATTCTTTACATCGAAGTTCCTTTTAGAGATTTTTCGCTTGTTCCCAGCTTGAGGGCACTTTGTGTGCAGAATTCAACAACAATCTGCTAATATGTTAACATTCCATCGGCCTTGATACTTCTTTTCTATTTCTTTGATGTTTTGATGAAATTGCTCACCTCATTTTCCCTTTTATGCTTAGATTATCCGGGAAATAACTAAGATTGCTGTTTAGAAAGTGTAGTTTTAAGTTCATTTCTGTCAAACAAAAAAACATTTCCCATCAAAACTTTACGTGATGGAAATTTTTTAATATCTTTTCCTTGATCAGCAAATAAAAATACATGAGAAAAATACACATTATCTTAAAGAAAAAAGTATACCATAGAATTTTGGTAACTAAAATTTTGAGTCCCTTGTCCATGTACCCGTGTGATATTCAGGCCCAATAAGAAGACATCAACAGTTATATTGTTACTCATATATACTCATATCTTTAATATTTTTTCTAAATCATTTCTAGAAATCTATTTTTACTTTTTGACTTCTGCTGACTTTCAGCACTAAATTTTTTAAAATTTCAAAAGTACATATAGCATTTATATTAATACGAGGGTTGCTATTTATATTTCTGGCCTAATAATGAAAAAACAAATATGTAGGATCGAAATTGGTTTTATTGTTTTTCAAAATATTCTCCATGATGATCAATACACTTTTGCATGCGTTTGAACCAATTTTCAAAGCACTTTTTCCAGTCCGATTGAGGTAACTCCAAAACATGCGTTTTGAATGCATCAACCGCTTCTTCGGGGGTCGAAAATCGGTGTCCACGTAATTTATTTTTGATGTGTGGGAATAAGAAGAAGTCATTGGGTGCCAAATCAGGGCTGTACGGCGGATGACCCATCAGTTCGATCTTTCGCTCAGTCAGAAATGCATTTGTTTGAGTCGATGTGTGAGAGCTCGCATTGTCATGATGAAGAATGATTCGCCTGTTCTTCTGCTTTTTTCGAATTTCTCCGATGACTTCTGGCAAACAAATGGTCGTGTACCATTCAGAATTGACCGTCCTGCGTTGCTCTAACGCCACTGTTGCCACATGACCGTTAATGCCGAAGAAACAGGCAATCATTTGTTTCGATGTGCTTCTTCCTCGAACAACTTTTGTTGGTTTTGCCTCGCCTTGGAAGACCCATACAGTTGATTGCTGTTTTGTTTCCGGCTCATATGCATAGATCCATGATTCGTCACCTGTGTAGATGTTATACACAGCCTTTGATGTACCTTGAACGTATTTTTCCAACATTTCCTTGCACCAATCGACACGAGCCTTTTTTTGAGCGTTTGTCAGATTATGCGGGATCCAACGCGAACAAATTTTTTTTACGCTCAAATGTTCATGCAATATTTTATTGATGCTAGTCATACTAATGTCCAAAGACGCCTCAATCTCATGGTATGTCACATGACGATCTTGCTTTATCAGTTCACGCACAGCATCGATCTTTTCTGGCACAACAACGGATTTTGAACGACCTGCACGGGATTCGTCCTGGATCGAACATCGACCTCGATTAAATTCGTTATACCAATTTTTTACAGTGCTGTAGGATGGCGCTTTATCGCTGTATAAAGAATTAAGTTCATCGAAGCACTCTTGTCTTGACAATCCACGTCGAAAGTTATGAAAAATAATCGCATGAAAATTTTCACGATTCAATTCCATTTTTTGAAAGAGAAGAACTTTTCAATTTACTGTCAACAACACAAATAAAGCTATAATGGTAAATCGTCTGCTGAATTTACGTTTAAAAATATCAAACTTTCGATTAAAATCGTCTGCGGTCGCCTAGCAACACTTACTGTTGCCAAGGCCAGAAATATAAATAGCAACCCTCGTAATTATAAATGTAACTTTATTAAAGCTCCTTTCAAAAATTTGCACTGATAATAGTACGCAAAGTATTCATGCCTTTTACTAGTAATAGGAACAGGAAAGTTCAATTTTTGTTAATTATAAATTTTAAAACAAATTTAGAAATCTTTCGAAATTCATTTTGCATGTTAGAAAGCTTCTAACTCATAAGTGATATCGAAACTGAATTACAAGATTGTAGATATTATTCAATACAACTCATTCAAAATTTTCTGTTTAGAAAACTTAATTTACCTTATGTTATTAAAATTTCAATAGTAGTTCTGAAGTGTTTTAAATTCTAATTTAATCAATCATTTCAATACCGTAAATAGTTTACTAAATGCCTAAGCGCATTTATTTTAATAATATTTAATTAACTGTTAGTGCAAAATGGACAGCCATTGGTTTAAGTAATTTCCTTCAATGAAAATAACTTCTGATTAAAAAAGACGTTGGAAACAATTTACCATGGATTTTATCATAGAAAAATATCTTATGTAGCAGAATGAATGGACTATTAGGTAATAATTCTTAATTTGCTACATGAAGAAAATAAAACTTTAATTTTCATGTATAATTTTACTATTGAAATATTTTATTATTATTAGGAGAAGAGTGTCTATTATCTAGCACTCGACCTATTCTGCCCACTCGCCATTTTCATGTATGCTAGTGCTTCATGATATTTCATGTATGCAAACGAAAACTGCGGAAGTATATTCCTTTTGGCAATTAAACAGCCCTGTGTTGACATCAGATGACTGCAAATATTTCCAACGGATAAGGATATTTTTAAGTCTTTTGATTACGGCGAAGATTTTCATACAGCACTGAATGTTTCATTTATGCTGCAAAAAACTTACAATCCTTCCTTATCATAAAACATTTCAGAATGCTCTCTTATGTCTTTCCGAAATGTTCGCACTTTTCATTGTTCTATCTGTTAAGAGACTGAAACTTTTTTGTTATGATGGCGGACATTTCTATGTGTATGAAACTAATCCAAAATTAAGTTGAACTTTTCTGGAATTTTCGGCATTATTTATGATATATCGATGTTATATGATTGTTACAATTAAGGTACATTTTGCGCTATTAGGTTTCGTACTACTACAGTTTGAATGGTTATTTCGAAACCAAAAGTATGTGCTATTCTTTCAATAGTCAACAAATAAATATCTATCCTATTTGTCGAAAATCTTGAATGAATCCTTTGTTTATATTTTTCTTCCATTTTTTTTTTTTTTTTAAGTTTGCCATTGTTAATTTGCTCTTATTACCTTACGCCTGAAGTGTTCCTAACTCAGCATTATGAGTTATTCAGCATTGCGTGGTATTTGGCTCTATTACATTCAAATACAATTTTCAGTTTTTTTTCCCGTTATATGAAGCCAACAGAATGAAAACAAACATATATAAAAAAAATTACACTATCAATTTGAGAACCTTCTCGAACCACTTTTTAGTAAAGAAGCTACTGATATTAAAGTATATTGCCAATACTTCTGTAACTGACACATTTCTGAGTATCACGAGTTTGTTATAAATGAAACAAACAAACAAACAAAAATAGAAATGGGTTTACAACGTCATTCTATGAACCTGAATTGCTAAATACAAAGCTTTACAGCCGAATGATAGTCACATCTTAATAATATCAAATGATATCTACTGCCGGAGGCAGAGGTCGAATTTTCAATTACTAATCGAGTTGTTTCTGAGTTTTCAATTGCTAATCAGAATTTGTGCAAAAGATATCGGAGGATGATAAAAGGAATTGCATAAAAACAAAAGAAGACAGTTAATAAAGAACTTCAAAGCTACAGAGTTTCGTACGCTTTCCAAAAAGAATTGTCCACGAATAAAGAAACTAATTCAAAACTAGAAAAGGATTAAAACAATCTACCAATCAGAAACCACGAAATAAGATATTTCATAACTCAAAAAAACTTCTCGGTTTGTCTATAATATCGAAAATAAAGCTTCTTATAGCTGTTAAAAAAAATCGATTTTTATACTTCACAGCTATATTCAAGCATATAAATTATGATTATTTATTTTTATACAGTGTTTTAATCATTTAATCGTTTTCTAAATGTCAAAGAAGTATTTTTTAATTTTTAATGGAAAATTGTGTTTTTGGTTTTGGAATGAACTGTGGCTTTGAAGCCAAAAGAAGAATATACGACTAATTTTCATTTATAAGAATTTCGATTTAATTTATATTAAACATAGAATATCTGACAATAAGATTTTCTTACGATTTTACTTTAGATGCAAATTTTACTCAATTATGAAATCAAATTAACATACATTAGAATAAATGAGAATAAGTTTAAATCTACTCACCCTCTGCCAGCATCCCGGAAAGATTAAATGATAATGGCCAACACAAATAATTCGAAAAGTGATTCTAACTTTTAAGAATAGAATTTATTGACTTGAAGACTTATTTAAAATATTTAAGTATGATAAATTGACTTAGTTCGATTAAGATTATTATTTGAATATTTATTGTTTTTATTGTTCAACGGTGCATCGCACCTCTTTCGAATCTAGTGAGCGACTAGTAAAACATCTTCTCAGCGCCGTCTAAAAAAGTTCAGTTCCGCGCATCATTTTTTCCACTACCCTCCTTCCCGCCAAACTGTCAATATTTTTTCAAGAAAGAGATTTTTCTTCGCTATATTACTTCATGTTATTATTAACACGCATCCCTATTTAAACTTAGAAAAAAAATAATAGAAAGCAATACTCTGTTTTTGGATGTGTGTTATTAAGTACATGATTTCTAAACTGTCAAAAATGACAAACGTGTCTTTTTTTAGTTCCCCATCAAACTATAGGTATGGGGAACTTAGGTAATCGTGAAAATTTTCGATCTCGGTTTTTTGACTATTTTACACGTTTTCAGTTGTGAGGAATCCGAAAATGACAAAATTTGTATGGTGTCTGTTTGTAGGGTGTCTGTTAGTGTGTCAGTGTGTCAGTCCGTTAGTGTGTCAGTGTGTTAGTCCGTTAGTTTGTTAGTCTGTTAACACGATATCTCACGAACAAATGATCGCAGAGAGGTCAGATCAGTTTTAAAATATTACTTTCGATACTGGCAAGAACCCTATTCTTTTGAAACATTCGAATTAAAAAACTTCGTAAGTTATGAGAAATTTACGATTTTCTTAACATAGGAGAATAGGACAAAAATTCACTTAAACGTGCATTAAATGGAAACTTTTTACTTTAAAAATGTCAGACCTGTTTTAAAATATCAGGTTTCATGCCGGAATGAACATTAGTAACTATAAATGTGCTACTTTGAAAATTTCGCAAGTTATTGGAAATTTACGAATTTCTTAACATGGCAGTATAGGGCAAAATTTCACATAAACGTCAATTTTGAGAGATATTTTCATCGTAAAGATATCAGACTTCTTTTGAAATATTGTTTAGGACACTGGCATGGATATTAATGACTATGAATTTTCCAATATAAAGATTTCGTAAGTTATTGGAAATTTACGAATTTCTTAACATGGCAGAATAGAGCCAAATTTCACATAAACGTCCATCTTGAGGGATATTTTCATCGTAAAGATGTCAAACCACTTTCGAAATATTATATAGGATACTGGCATGAATATCATAGACTATGATTTTTCCAATTTAAAAAAATTCGTAATTTATTTGGAATTTACGATTTACTTAACATGTCAGAATAAGGCAAAATGGAGCATAAATTTCCATTTTGTGGATCCTAAATACATTAGACAACTTCAAAATTACATTTATGATATTTGTTTGAACATGATTGAATACAAATATTCTAATAGGAAAATTTTGTAAATCATTCGTAATTTACGATTTTATCAACATAGCGAAATTGTAAATTTTTCATATAAATATGAATTTTGAGGATTATTGCATTGGAAATAGTAGCATGAAAACTAAACAACGGAATTGACCCTGATAAAATAAATTAATAGATTAGAATAAGATATATATATCGAAGTTAACGGTAGATAGCCTATTAGGTGGGGATTTCATTCTGTCACTATATCAAGCTTTGGTCAAATTTATTTCTTTTAACATGATTATAATATGTCTCGCACTAGAAATTTATGAGAACATAAATATAATGGGGAACTGAGCAGAGTCCACCTATGCCAACTAGTTTTTAAGGTTATTAAAATTAATTTATACTTCCGAACAAACCGGCAGGACTTGTTTTAATATCAAACACAAATGAAGCAAAACTTTTTCTTTCACCTAGTTCCACAAACAGCAATCAAGCTACATGTTAGATTACACGTAGCCAAAGCAAAACTCAAGTAAACTAAATGTAAGTTATATTGCTATCAATAGAGCAAAATTTGGAACTACATTTTTTATTTCTTTAAACCAAACATTCCACCACAAGTATCATTATAGTACTAACTCCACTCTTGTATGTCACATACTTGATTTTCTATTACAGTTTAAAACATGTTAGGCACATTCGACTCATCCTGTAAAATAGTGAAATGCATATTACTTTACTCAATTATATAAATATTTAAAGAAATTAAACTTATATTGTTGATATTGTTTTATAAAGTCGGAAGCAAAATTATTGAAGCACATATCCACAATTTTCATATATATATATTTCAATGTGACCGCTAATTTTTATCATCAATTTACTTTTTTATAAACAGTATAAGACTAAGATCATGACTCGATAAATGTTTACTTAATAAAACAGTATTAAGTGCCCATCTTTTAAATAGGAATTAATGCTACTGCTTTAATAATTTAGCTGCCGACTGTATATATATATATATATATATATATTTTCGATAATGAATTAAGCAACAAGTATTTATTACCTTATATTTAAGAAATTATTTATTAAGAACTTCTATATTTATTTAAATAACTAGAGGGATTTACGCCTCTGCTTGTTTCGTTCACCAATCCCCGAGGGGGCTTCATCTCCCTCCGACTCGCTTTACTTTTCAAACCCTGCGGCGCCCAGCTATTCACCTCTTTGCCTTTCACTGAATATTAATACCAATAGTACATAACACAAGACAAAAGAACCAATAGTGCATAACACAAGAGAAAAGGAAAATAAAAGAGTTATAGAAATCCCCATATCCCATGCCAAATTGAAATACATAATATTTAATATTTTTATTATTGAAATATTATGCTAAAATTCAGTAATTTTTTTCGGAGTAGAAAGACGTTCGTTATATCTGGACCATTTTGCGTTACAGCTGTAGTGTAGGAACCCCTTGGTGACTTTAAAATTTTTTTCACTATTTGGCGGTGACTGTTTTCGTTCACTTGTAAATATACTACTGGCCATTAAAATTGCTACACCATGAACGAAAAATAATAAAGGAATGAAATTTGTTGGACACATACATTATAGTAGGAAGAACAATTGATTAAAATTTCAGGAAATTTGGAGTAATATGTACTGAGAAAACAGTACATAAAGCAGCGACCTCTGTCAGAAATAACAGCACATATCTGCCTAGGCATTAAATCGAACAGCGATTGGATGACATGTACGGGTAGAGCACTTCATGATATTTTAACACGATGCCACAATTCATCGATCGAAGTTACTGGTGAGTGGTGGAAGGCCAGTCGCTTTTCAACGATTAAACAGTCATTTTCATTGGTGTGAGATCAGGAGAACGCGCTGGCCAGAGCAACATTTGAACACATTCTGTATCAAAGAAGGTCCGCACAATACAAACAACTTGCGGTCGTGCATTATCTTGCTTAATTTTTGCGCTACGGAGGCCTCGAATACAGGGCAGAGGGGCGGACCTTAACCCATCAGAAATTTATCTGTTATAAATGAAAGATACCTTACAATATTAAATTATAGAGTATACTTTGTAATGTTAAAATGTTATTATAGACTGATAATAAAATTACATATGAATTTGCATAACTGTTAAGAAAACAGTTTCACGTGAAAACAGTTTCACGTGAAAACTAAATTGTAATTAACTTTCAGTATTTATTACTTTTGTCTTAAGGAAAACATACTTCATGTTTCTAAAATGTTATTAAGTAAATATAATACACAAATTATAATGTTGTTTATAGTTTTCCAAACATCATTGTGAAAATAATAATAAAAATTCAGTATTTTAAGTTTTTAAGGCCGTTTTTTCTTTAATAAACTTTTTACTATTAAAAAATCGTATATCTCCTGAAACATAAAAACCATTCTGCAACTACCCATCAATCCGCATTTTTATGTCATATAACATATGAAACTTATGGTTCATAAATTTTTGAATTATCCCATAAATTTGCAACTGCTAAATATTTTAAGTTCAAAGGTAACGTCTTGAAAATTTTAAATTTAATCTCAGAGGCTATAAAACTTTTTTTATCAACTCAAGCATTTTTATAGAATACATTAACAGTTTATAATAGCTTTTCTATTACAGAAAAACGTTTCGATCCGAATAGAAATATGTGCAAAAGAAATAAATTTGAAGTTAAATCTTAGTTTTAAAATAAAAATAGATTTTCTCCGTAAGTCTTTTGTGACTTTAAAAATGTTCTTTGAACTATAAACTTATAAATGCTGATTCGAATGAAACACTTATTTATATCATTAAAATTATATTTTTAATAAAATTTCACTGTTTAAATAATAAACTAAAACAATACGCCTTTTATTTCCCATTCATTTCTAAACAAGTAAAATATCTGATATTTATATGTACATAGTAATATTATACAGCTCCATTATAATGTTTACAATAATCCTATTACTATATTACAAATATTCTAATAACAAAGTTTAAAAGTAAAATTTGTTATTTTTTAATGGGTAGAACAATTGAATATCTGAAACACATACATACTACTGTACTATTTTTAATATACGCTATTTTTAAAAAAGTGATTTGAGAATTATTTCATATAAATAAACAAAATAATCTTTAAAAAAAAGTATATAAATAAACATTATTTAAAGAATTAGGATAACAGAAGTACATTAAAAATAATTTTTTGTGCAATTTATCCTTTTTAGTATTTGAAAAATTTATAAAAAGAAAATTCAATAATCTATAATTCAATAATTCACCAATCTAGATTATTTTACAAAGTTTATTTTAGTAATAATATTAAGCCAAAAGTCAATATTAATCTAGTATAAAAAATTTAATTTATTGGAATATCGGTAAAATATTTAAAATTTAAAAAGTGATTTGTAACCAAAAGTAATACATACAGGGTGTCCCATAAGTCTGTAGACATTTTAAAAATTCATAACTATTGAATGATTTGATGGAATGGACACTATTCCTGTGACGTCACAGTAGGTAAAATCGCCGAACACGTGGCCGATATTTTGTAAACAAACTAGATTCAAGATGCCATTTTATTGTTACGCATAATATTTTCCTAAATATTTCTCCAGTGAAACTTAATAATCAGATATCTGTTCAAACAAGAACAAAAGAGACATGTAAACAACTGAATCGAATGATAAAGTTAAGACTATTCCAGAATTGTAGAACATTTTATGTATATACACACACACACATATATAATGAATAAAAGATTAATAAGAACATTTTATACACGCACATATATATATAGACATCAAAGCTTAAATAATTAGAATTTCAATCACTTTAAACAAGGAATTTATTATATGGACCATCCATTTAAATTTGTTAACATCGCCACAGTTCACATGGCAACTTTTAATATTACATATGTTGATTAATATTAAAGTATATTACTAAAATTGGATTGAAAACAAAACAAAGGTATCACTATATCACTCTTACTTCAATTTCATATAATCTGTAAATCTTATAAATAATATTGCAAGATAAAAATTTGCAAGCCACAATGCTTTGCTATGGTAGAGTTGAGAATTGTTTCGCCTAAACAGCTGATATTTTTGTAGCCTCGAACTCAAAATGGGAATATGGTCCATTGAACGTGGTTTGAGAAAAAATCATTCTCGTGAAGTTTTTTTTTTTTTTTTTTTTTTTTTTCTTGTAAAGAAAAAAATAATAATTAAGCTATCCGTCGGTACAGGATTGTACGTGACCAGATCACACATTTTCATGAAAAACAGTACTTATCCGCATACAAATGTTTGCAGGCATATAAATCCTATTCTATGTATCCGTCGTCACCACAAATTACAGTTTGCAAATGAGTTATAACACTGCTAACTTCGGCTTCGGTCGGCGGTTCTTACTTGAGGGAAAGCATCTTCATCAATAACGCTTTATCCAACAAGTCAGCATCGCAATTAGAACTTCATGTATGTACAAGTAGGAGGCAAATTATGAAATAAACAGTTCTAATTGCAAAATTGTGCAATTTATAGGACTTTCATTTGCATATTTTTCTTTCACATTGGTGCGAAAAATTTTACCATTTGTCTAACTATCGTCAATAAAAAATCTAACTATATTTTTTCTTTACTAAAAAAAAAAAAAAAAAAAAAAAATCTCCCTTCGCGAGAATGATTTTTTCACAAACCGCGTTCCATTCTATCAATTCATTCGAAACTTATGAATTTTTAAAATGTCTACAGGCTTATAGGACATCCTGCATATATATCTATATCTATATATCTATATATATCTATCTATCTATATATATAATTTGATAAATCATACTAATCAAATCCGGTTGTGTGTGTATATATATATCCAGCTATCTACCAAGTAACCATTGAAAGCAGAAAGACACAGAAAGTACCAAAAGGTATGTATTAATCCAATCATTTCAAATTAATATTTAATATTAAATTATAACAACATGTATCAACTTAAAGCTCAATACAACTAGAAGGTAATCGGTGCAACATGCTGCTAATAAATGTCCACCTACAGCAGCGCCAACTGCCTAAAACGGTTGGGCAGCTTAGTTATTGTTGAATTCATTATGTTGTTCCATATGGTGGCCAACCGTAGTACCCCAACAAATAAAATTACAAAGCAGAAGACAAAAGACGATCTACCAACAATCCCAAATAACCAAGCGCCAAACGCGTGAATTATTATCTGCTATTGAGCTAGCGACTGATATTTCTACGGAATACGTTATTGCTATTTTAAAATTTGTTTCATTAGAAGAGATGGTTGTAGTAAGACAGTCTGGAATAAAATGTTAAAAGCTCCAGTATAAAATTTTTAATGACATTTAGCCACACACACACACACATATATATATATACGTGTGTGTGTGTGTGTGTGTTAATTATATGTTATACATATATATAAATGCTTAAGTGTTAAATATTTGCGAAATTCTAAAAACAGTAACTGATTTTTTTTTTTTTTTTTTTTTTTTTTTAATCGAGTCAACTGTTGAAAACATTATCTTATACCATTATTAATGCAAAATCATTAAATGGATACTTATTTCTGTTATATAAACAACGTTAGCTACATATATATAAATAGGATAAAAATAATTATTATTTTAAATTACGATTTTATAATAACATTCAGAATCGGTACAGAAACCTGATTCGTGAAATACAACTTTAAAGTTTATTTCTCAATAAACCAGTTCATAACAAGAGAATTGATAAGAGTCATTTTAGTTAAATAAGTGCAATTTTTCATTATATGCGGTCAGACTTTGAATATTGTTTTACCTGAAATTCCTTTTTGAACTCCTGGCTGTCCATCTGGAGTTTGAAACCAATTTAAGTAAAGGGGTGTCAATGAAACCTCAAGGAGCGTAACTAAAAGCCGATTTAATAAAATCCTGCAACATAGTTCAGCTAAAAGATTACGACTTGTAAGTGTAGCCACATACTTTTATTCAGGGGTTCGGTCTTTAGGTCAGTTAACAAGGCTTTATCGCTACTTTGGCATTCGGCATTCTAACTACATCCAAGATTGCTTATTTTAAGACTAACAAGTCTTTAATTTTCGTCCATAGTACTCCCTTCATTACAAAGATAAACCGTACTACACCACACACGCATACGCATACAAATATGCATAATATAAAAAAAATTTACTCGCTGAGAACAAAAAGAAAAGAATAAAAAAACATGAAGTACATTTAGATACTAGATACGAGAGAAAATAAATGCAGTATAAAAAGGTATGTAAAATAAAATAACTAAGAGGTAATATTTAATAGAAAAAGAAGCAAAATCTAAAAACAAATAAAACAAATAAGACGCAAGAAAAATTGACACTATAAACAAAGGATCCCGTTATGCAAGTAAGAAATAGTAAAAAGTTTCAAGTACTGCTTAGAAAACACTATAAAGCTATACTGCTTTTTATAGTTTTACTACAAGTACTTAAAACATTTTCATGTTTCTGTTTTACAATGAGAGCTTCCCTGACTTTGTCCTGAATGTTCTTTAGTTCTTGTTTCTGCCTTCAGATTTTTTTTTTTTTGTTTTGCTATTAATTTTTGCATTTTAGTTATACACATTTATATATAACTGTATAGATAATGCCTTCATGGACTAGACTACTTAAATACATATAAGTTCTGCTTATATATAATACTTGCTGGGTTCTCATGGAATCTGAGAAGAAATAGTGTGGAATCACTTTGGAAAAATAATGCTTGAAATACATTCCAGACTTAGCTTGAGACAATGAAGCTTCTTGTTAATATATGTATACTTGTAGATAATAATTCCGTATATTTGTGTAAATTTAAATGTTGTATATATTTATTTATTTTTTTCAAATGTTCATTTTTTGATAAAACATACAAGGTATCAAACTTCATATAATACATTGCACAATACATACTGAAATCATAAAATAAAAGTTTTAAATATCTCATGACTTATGATCCTTTTTAGTGAATAATTATTACTGCAAATGCTCAAGCGTTCAAAAATTCTTCGACATAATTTATTAGCAAAATGTTTTGGGCTATTTATGTAAAAATTCCGAGCAAATATCGCGAAAATTCAAGCAGTTAAGAAAAGTAAAAGAAAGAAAGAAAAAAAAAAAAAAAGAAAAAGATGGGATTTTTACCCAAATATTTAATTTGATCCTGTAAACGGGAAAAATAGTGAACAAAAATCCGTATATACAAAGAGAAAGAAGGCGGAGGATGGATGGCCATATAAATGTGGGAAGTATTATTACATTTACATTATTTATTTATCATCGTTTATTTATGTTAACATTGAAAATTAATATCTATCTTTTATACGTAATTTAAAATTTATTTTAATTAAATCGCTATAGCATGTGCTATTATCGGTTTTATTTGGCAGTTAAGATTAAATTTATTCCTTAATAAAAATGAACTAGCTGGAACCCGTCGAATTCGACGGTCACTTTATTGATCGTAATGTTTCAAAAATCATCGCTCTTCAATTGTTTCTGTCCGTTTTTTAAATCCGCATATTTAAATGTCACCAAGGTCTTAGAGAAAACGGACAGGAATAATCGAAGAGCGATGCGGACGTGATAGGGCTTGTGACAGAAAGTAAATAAAAAAAATTGCGTTAATTCAGCTTATATTAACAACAGCTGTGAAATGATTGAAATCTTTAATATTTGTTTTTAACTACCTTTATTGAGTAAAAAAAAAAAAAAAAAAAAAAAAGAAGAGTACAAATGGAAAGACGAATGAGCACGAATAAAGTTAAAAATTCTAATTGAGTAATTCATTGAAGACGATATTTTAGGTCCAGCCATCGGCCACGGGACGTCCAGGTGAGATCTCGAGAGTGATCTTGACTGCCACGGCACCCAAAGCTGGAACCCGTCAAATTCAATGGGCACTTTATTGACAGTAAAGTTTCAAAAATCGTCGCTCTTTGATTGCTCCTGTCCGTTTTTGAAATCCGCATTGTTAAATGTTACCAAGGTCTTGGAGAAAACGGACAGGATTAATCGAAGAGCGATGCGGACTTGAGATGACTTGTGACAGAAAGTACACAAAAAATTTCGCGCCAGTTCAGCTTACTTTAGCAACTCTACGCTAGGTGGCAGGGAAATGATTGAAATCTTTAAAATTTGTTTTTAACTATCTTTATTATACGGTAATAAAAATCCTTTAGTTGCACTTTCCACCGCCAGGGGGCGTAATGTGTTCTGTACGGATGTCTCAACGGTCAGGAAATACCAAGTCTTTTAAAATAAGGTGTAACATGATAGGGTCATAGACCATGTAACCCGGGTAATAATGGTATGTAAAGGTAAGTTTATTATCTTTATTATACGTTTCAAGACCTTTCAAATAAGGTGTCACATGGTGGTGTCAACTGCAAAATCCTTTAGTTGCACTTTCCACTGCCAGGGGATGCAGTCTGTTCTGTACGAACATCACCAACGGTCAGGAAATACCAAGACCTTTAAAAAAAGGTGTAACTGGATACGGTCTTAGTCCATGTAACCCGGGTAATACTGGTATGTAAAGGAAAGTTTATTATCTTTATTATTCGTTCCAAGACCTTTCAAAAGAGGTGTCACATGGTGGTGTCAACTGCAAAATCCTTTAGTTGCACTTTCCACCGCCAGGGGAGGACGTGTGTTCTGTACGAACATCACCAACAATCAGGAAATACCAAGACCTTTAAAATAAGGTGTAACATGATAGGGTCATAGCCAATGTAACCCGGGTAATAATGGTATGTAAAGGTAAGTTTATTGTCATTATTATACGTTCCAAGACCTTTCAAATAAGGTGTCACATAGTGGATTCGACTGCAAAATTCTTTAGTTCCACTTTCCACCGTGCAGTGTGTACGAACGTCACCAATGATCAGGAAATACCAAGACCTTTAAAATAAGGTGTAACTTGATAGGGTCTACTACAAAATCACCTAGTTCCATTTTTTGCCACCAGGGGGCGCACTACATTGTATACGAACATCCCCAATCTTCATGAAATTTCAGGACCTTTAAAATGAGGTGCTACATGTGTGGGTCTAGACCGGATTTCCCTCTGAAACTAATTCCCCCCCCCTTTCCCCTCTCCCAAATCAATTTTCCCTCCTTTTCCCCCTTTAAAATAGATACTTCCAAATTCTCTGAAAGTGATTTTTTAGTATTCGAGTCTAGTCCCCCCATGTACAATTCCTTCACCGTGAAGTAATTTGGAGCTGAGTTAAGCTCGCATACGTGTTTTTAACCCCTGCCACCCAGGGAGGGGGAATCGTTCGACTTTTTATATTTTTCTCTTTTCATAACACATCTATATGCCAAGACCTTTTTTTTAAACTCCTCAACTAAATTTTTACACCTAGCCGTTCTCTCGATTTAGTGGAGTTAGACAAAAACACGTTTAAAATTAATATATAGATTAAGCGTAAATTTATTATTATATGTGTGAATTTTTGTATTATAATTAGTCTAAGTAGGAATAAAAAGAATTCCATGTATATAGAATATCAAGAAATTTTATAGTAATACATAAATCCATAACCCACTTGTATTTTCCTTAAAAAAAAAAAAAAAAAAAAAAAAAAAACTTGTTACTTCGTATCAATAATAAAATTAGTAATTTCAATATTCATAATACTTATTAATATTACAGGTTTGAAAGTTAGATTAATTTATTATTCTGGGAAATTGCCATTTTATTAAAGAAGCATTATACATTTATTTATGTATATATATATTATTTTATTTTTATTTAATAATCTATTTAAATATTTATTTACTACACCTTCAATTATTTTATTTTATTATATATATATACTATTTTGTGTTATTGAAATTGCATTTAAATGAATAATTTAATAAAATAATATTTATACAAAATCACAATATATTATTGTATGTTAGTGACTAAAAATAATTAATCGTCTTATTTTTTATGCAATATGTCAAATTAATATACTATAGAATATACTTCTCTTTAAAAGTACATTAGTTTTGTTCATATAAAATATTTTAATTTGAATTTATTTAAGCATAGAAATATTCTTAATGTGTTGATGTAATAAAAATAGTTTCCCCTCCCCCCACCAATTCACAATTTTCTTAGTGATCATCTAAATTTGATAAAGTTCAGAAGTAAAAATAACTTTAATGAAATATTTCGAATTCATTTTGAAATAAAATGACTATGATTTTTAAAGACAGACGGCGATACTACCTATATTCTTTCTCCTTCAGCATACTGAAAATGATAAAGTAAATTTGAGTTTATTAAAATTAAACTCTTTTTGAATAATATTTAAATAAACTTCTCTTCTAAATTTTAATTTTCATATTAATTTAGGATATGGTTTAGCTTGTGGCTCTGTTCAGATATGTTCTATTATTTTAATTCTTATGCATTATATCTTGTGCTTCTCAACTTGAGTGAAGTTATAATGTGAATTCAATTCATTTAAGCAAGTGTTAGTATGTGAAGTACGTTTTTAGCTTTTATAACTGTTTCTCTTTGGATTTTGCTTATTTATTTGTCTTTATTTCTTTTAATGGTTGGTTTTTATCGAAGATCGTGACGTACGTTTTAGATTTTTGGCTTAAAAGAAACTCTGCAGACTTCGAAACCGGGTGATTGTCAGATCTAAGAAGAGTATACATTTCCTTTCGAGAAATTCATCCATTTTTGTGCATTTTTTTTTTTTACATGATATTATTATTATTATTTTTTTATGTCCATCGTATTTATTAATGGTTTCAGATTGATGTTATTGGTTCTATTAAATTTCATTATTGGTGTGAATGGAATTTTATTTTTCATTACAGCGTGAGTATTGTAGTTTTACTTGTCTTTATTTGTAATATTCATAGCTATATTTACATCATTTCTTGGATGAAATTGGTATTAATAATATGCTACATTTGTATGCTACAACTATTTATGATAGCACAGTAATATATTAATTATATAGCACAGTATGTAACAAAATAATAATCAAAAACTGATGATAAGATGGCCACATAATATTAAAGAACCTAAATAGATTAGAAGATAACTAAAATAAAAAATAATTACTAATAATTTTAATGAAGATATGAAAACAACTATAATACTTACTAGAATATAATTACCAAAATCCCGTAAAACAATTAATGATATCCATCTCTATCGTACTTTAAAATAATGCCCCCTCAACCCCCCGTTTCATTAATGCACGTAGATGTATATAAAATTTAATTCGGTTATTAACAAATAATTCTGTTTTTAAAAAATAATTTATTAAAATTATTATTTTAAAAAATGATCTTTTATGATAATGCAGACGATTTTTATATTAGAGAAGTAGTATAACACTAAATAGCCAAAAAAAAAGTCTATTTTGTTCTCAATATTAAAAAAAAAACTGTTTTTTTTTTTCGTTAAAAGTGAAAAAAATCGATAACTTTGTTTTAAATTATCGCAGATCGATGGTTCAACCATTCGTTTTAAAGTTAATGGCAAGCTCTTTTGAAAGATACCCATCATGAAAATTTACTCCCCTCGAGGGGGGACTTCCCCCCCAGGGGGAAGGCGATGCTCCTACATACACAATTTTTTTTCCCAGTTGACTATCTCTATTACAATATATATATATATTCGTTTCATTTGGTTTAGTGCAGTCTATAGACGCTAAACTCTACTTACCTGCAATTTCCCCCATAGACGTAATGTATTAGAATTCTCTTGATTGTCCCTGTACACGAATCATTTGCTTGATCTTAACGAAAAGCTTACTGTAGCATCTATATATGATACACATTTAGAATACCAAGTTTGGAATGTCTGCTACTATTTGTTCTTGAGATATGCTGATAAAAGACAGACACACACACACAGACACACAGACATACTTACAGACATACACACAAACACACACACAGACACACACGCAGACCATTTGCTAAAAACATGATTTTCTTATTCAGGGGACCCCAAAACGTGTAAATATAACAAAATCTCGCGTTCGAAAGTTTGACCCCAAAACAATACTTTCTCTACCTTATGGGTAAGAGAAAGTAAAAAGAAGCTGATTTAGAAATAAGGAGTGGAATTACAAATGGATAATAATAAAGAGTATCCACCCAGATCACACCTTACCAAGATGGAGTAATACAATTTTATTAGACTTTTAATTAGCGGAGAAACGCTCAAATTGAAGAAGTAATTCAATAGGATACCTCCATTTCTTTAGTGAGAAACGAATGCAATTCTAAACAAAATGCTGTAGAGGTGACTAACCTTGCATGTAAAAACAAATATATATATTTATGCTTATGTGTGAGATATTTTTGTATATTTTTATGTTTTAAATCTACTTTATATTTAATTTTATGCGTAAAATATTCTAATTCTTGTCATAATACATTTAACATGCCTGCAAAACATTCTGTAAATTAAAACAAGTACTTATCTTACAATTTAATCCACGTATTTAAATTACAATTTTAACATTTATAATTAGCATATTTCAAACCATTAATATAAAAGAATAACTTTTACATGTGCTAATGCACTTTTCTCATAAAGTATTTGATCAATAAAAGTTGGTTTAAAAACTCTAAATTTTAATTTTAATTGTATTTGTATTAAAATGAACCAAAATCATGGTAGGCTATAATTTTTTTGTATATTATTATACATTTTATAATAAAGGTAGCATGTATATGCGATTCTTATTTCTAGTTCTATTTTTACTTTCCGAACACTATAGTGAGGAAAGTATTGTAATCATGTCAAAAATTCGAATTTGAGATTTTGATGTTTCTATACGTTTCGAGGTCCAATGAATCCGTTTTCACTATTTTTACGATGATGTATGTATGTGTGTGTGTATGTATGTGTGTGTGTATGTGTGTATGTATGTGTGTATGCCTGTGAGTGAACACGCTAGTGTCTAAACGCTTTGTTCGAATAAGTTGAACGTTGGTACGTATATTGTATGTCACCATAGTACGAACCCTATGGATTTTGGTGAATCTAGCACTTATAGTTTTTTTACAGAGACACAAAGAAAAATTCTTTATCATTATGGCCTATGGGACCCAAATCTTAAAAGTGCGATAGCATCTAAACGCCTTATTCAATTGAGCAAAACATTTATACACATATTATAGGTCACAGATACTCAATCTGTATAAATTTTGGAGAATCTAGCTCTCATAGTTTTTTTACAGGGACACAAAGAAAATTTCTTTATCATTATGGCCTATGGGGCCAAATTTTTAAAAGTGTGATAGCGTCTAAACGCCTTATTAATCTGAGCAAAAAATTTGTACACATATTATAGGTCACAGTTGCACCAACTGTATAGATTTTGGTGAATCTAGCACTTAATTTTTTTTACAGGGACACAAAGAAAACTTCTTTATCATTATGACCTATGGGACCAAATTTTTAAAAGTGCGATATCATCTAAACGCCTTATTCTCTTGAGCTGAAAATTTATATGAATATTATAAATCTCTGTTGCACTAACTATAAGCATTTTGGTGAATCTAGCATTTATAGGTTTTTTAAAGTGACACAACCAAAAATTCTTTATCATTATCATCTATGGGCTCAAAGTTCAGTCGCGTTTATTAAAACATCGTGTAATATATGGAGAAAAATACTCAAACACTGTATTATTGTTTTCTCTCTTTTGTTTGTTTAACAACTCCTCTTTTTTTACTTTATCTACAAAACTGTTAATGACTCAATGTTCGGAAAGTCGTGTGGAGTCACTCCAGATTTTTTTTTTTAATTTAGTCATTTTATTTACAATAGTTAAGCGTTATTTGTTTTTTAAAATGATTAAAATATACGAAGAAGTATTTATCAGTAGTATTTCCTTTTCCTTTTTCTTTTAAACTCCCCCCCCCCCCGAAAAAAAAAAAGAGACTAAAATATTATTTTTACAATTTTAATAAAATACTTAGCAAGTACAGTCATTGTGATTTCTTGAAATATATATTATTTTTCTTTTAGTGACAGTAGAAGTTAGCAGTATAAACATTTGGATAATCTTTTTTTATTTTCTATTAAATATGAGTCTGGATGACTGTTTCATGGCTTTTTAATCTTCACAAGTATCCTAAAACCAGCAATAGCTTTGAACGTCTTGAATGACAAACGGTTGTTTCGGTAGTATTTAGCATACAGTCTTCAGTCAATAGGTTAATTTTTGTGCAGATATCCCGGTACATAACAGAGATACACAGACAGAACACAAAAACACAATATAACACGAAGACCTCCACTGACGTTTTGGCAACTAGTGGATCTTCAAATTCGAAGCTTCAACTTACCATTTGCGTTACACTTTACTAAACTGATATTGTTTTACTTATTTTTGTTTATTTCATATTATTTAATATGAATATATGATTCACTTGCTACATAACCAGATACATTTCTGAGGAAAGAGGTCGCCATCTCCCCTCAACCCGTCGTGTTATCTATATGTGTATATATGTATGTATATTGTATTATCTCATAACCTTGGGTTAATTCATTGTAACTCATAAATACTCGTACCAAATTCAATGACAAATGATTGCATAATATATCGTAAACTCTTTTCTGTAGACTAGTTACTTATTCTGTGTTAAACCCTTTCTACCGAAAACATACCTTTAAACATTCTAAAAACTTATGTTTCTGTATGACTTTGATTAATTAGAATTTGAATTAAACAATAAGAATAGCAATTCGAATGAATAATAAATATAGCAGAATTAAACTTTCTTTTTAAATGCATAAGATTAAATTAATTCTGACTCACCTTCTACCGCCTTTCCATCGATGATTGAAACGAGAACCACATATCAAAACGACGAATCCGGATTAAGTATGCATTTGAATTTAATGACAGTTTTTTCATTCAGAATATTGATGAAACAAATAGAATATCATCATTTTACACGATTCTTATACCGACTAAGGTTTTTTAAAAGAAGTTTCAAATTTGAATTATTATACATTTTTTCTGACTTGAATGAATTATAAAAAAATAAAGAATAAAAGTGTCACTCAGAATAGTTCATTGTTGAAACATGGTTTAGAATCGACTAAATAGAATTCCCTATGTTTTACTTGAATGAATAATATATCCAAAAAAAAAAAAAAAAAAAAAAAAAAGGATGAAAGATTTTTTCTTTCGAATCACGTGTCAGTCTGCTCTTGGTAAACTGGCGCCTTAGTACTCCTTCCGTTGGATTCAACATGTTGCACTGGCAGGGGAAGCACCGGGGCAGGATTTGAGATGCTCGGAAAGGTACCACTGGAGGAACCGTTCAAATCAGATTTTCAGCAGATGGGGTCTGAACTTCGATTACTCTACTGAGGTTGTCGTACCCGGTCATCAGCCTGATGATTCTACCTAAGGTCCAGTGAAGTGGACGTGCTTGTTTGTTCCTCAAGATGACTAGTTGACCAGGAGAGAAGCTATAGGATGTTTTTGGCCGCTGGGTGAGGTTCTGGATACATTGGGTGGTCCACCGTTTCCAGAAGGTACCTTTCATCGCTATAAGGAGCTTGTACCTGGAAGAAAGACTAAGATAATTGGATGTTAATGAGGTTTCTGGAAGTTCTAATAATTAAGATCCGATCGATAAGTTCCCAGGTGTTAGAGCTGCTAAATCTTTGGGATCATTGGATGACTCTGTCAGCGGAGTTTATGACTGCCTCGATCTGACATAAATGTATAGACAGTTCTTCGAGAGCTAAAATGGCTCCTTGTGTTACCTTTACTAGATGAGTTTTTGCCAGTTTGATGGACGTCTCCCATAACCCCCCAAAATTTGGAGCATACTGGGGGATAAAATGACAGGCAATTCTTTTGTAGGACACAAAATTTTGTATTTCGACTTCTTTGAGTAAGGTCAACAGCTGGTTGAGATAAGAATGGACTCCCACAAATTTTCTCCCATTATCCGAGAATATGTTGGATGGGTAATCCTGTCTACGTATGAAGCGTCACAATGATGCAAGAAATGACTCTGTAGAAAGGCTAGAGACATATTCAAGACCTATTCGATTTTGTCTTATGCTGACATTTTGTCCTGATTGGTCCAGCAAAATCTATGCCAACTTTTAAAAATGGTCAGATAGGGGTAATTCTAACTGAGGGTACATCCCCTATCTTTTGTCCTATAGGTTTAGCTGCCAGACAAAAACTGATTAGGCATTGTCTCAATACTGATTTAACAGTGGATTGTCCGTGTGGGATCCAGAATTTTTTTCTAATAAGTGATAACACTAAGTTTGGCCTAGTATGACCACTTAATTTGCGGTAATGCTTTATGACTATTGAGGTGAGATGGTGTGATTTAGGTAACAAAATTTCATGTTTTTCTTGGAATTGTAAGGATGGATGGTTCCGCAAACGTCCTCCAACACGAAGAATAGCCAATTCATCCATAAAGGGATCAAGAGGTAAATTGTTGTGGGGTGGTTTGGTTTTAAGGGTTTGCTTTTATTTAATAAAGCCATTTCTTCCCCAAATTATCTAGCCCTAGGGCCTTTAAAGGACCACTTTCTTTTGACATGGTTTTGAAATTATGAAAAATCGCAGAACAAACGTTATAGTACTTCAAAGTTACAGATAGTTAGAAAACCTTTGAAAATGAGGTAAGAAATCGCTGTTATTAACAGAGGAATATTCAGAGTTTGATTCCGTCGGAACGTCAATGTTTTTTTCCTGAACTGCAACCATGTGTAGGATGTGAATTTTAGGTGTTTCAAAATTAGAAAGCCATTTTGGGCCTTCCCACCAATCACCTTTGGCTTTAAATTTAGATGGTGACAATCCTCGTAGGACACAATTTGCAGGGTTATCTTTACCTGGAATATGCCTCCAGGACTCTATGCTATACTCTAATCTTTTATTTTATTTGCTCTATGAGCTACAAATTGATTGCCTTTATTCGGGGAATTATTAATTCAGTTTAATGTAATGGACTAGTCACAATAATAATTGGTGGAATGAGTAAATTTGATGGAATTTTTTATAGCGGTAATTATTTCTGCAAATAGTAAGGTCCCTCATAATTCCAACTTTGGCAGAATAATTTCTTTGATACGACTATTGTTTTGGAAGCGATTAAGATAATATCTTCTAATGTCAGTATTGTCTTACCCTATTTTCCTAAATCCAGTCAAACCATAGCTAAAATTTTCAAACAATATGATTTTAAAATAATATTTTCGCCTTCCAATAAACTCACCTTTTCTCAGTTAAAAGAGCCCATTGACATGCATAATTCTTGGGGTATTTATAGTATTTCCTGTCAGTGTGGTTTATCATATATTGGCCAAACTAAACGCAGTCTTAAATTTCGTCTAAAAGACCATATGAATTACGTCCGCAAACAAGAAACCAATAAATCGGCTATTTCTAAACATTGCCGCAAGGAAAATCATAATTTTAAATTTAAATCAGCTAAAATAATTTGCAGACCTAAATCCATTCATGAACTCGATTTCTTTTAAGCTTTTCATATTTATAAAAATTTTAAAAACCTTGTAAATTGTGATTTCGCTATTCCCTATTTGTCTGACTGTTCGAAATTTTATATTCAGTCCCCATTTTCTTAAATTTTCTACTGTTTACACAGCTAACTTTCCTAAATTCCTATTGGCCACTCTCCCCACTTTTCTCGTAATCCTATTGGTTGAACTAAATCCGGCCCCTCTCCTATATATACGAGCACTTCTCCTGATTCAAAATCCTTTTTGCACTGAAGACGGTACGCTTTAGGCTACCGAAACAGCTGTATACATTTCCAATATTTTTTTTTTTTGGCGTTTCTGACGTAGTAGTTTATTCGAGTTTTACTATACAGCTAGTTCTATATAATTCATGAAGTTTTTTTTTCAAATTGGCAAGTTAATAGAAATTATCTCGTGATCTTAATCGCTGTACACACGCACAGACATAATTAAAAAACTTTTGTATTTTTAAAACAGAAGCCGGAACACGTTTTGGCAATTATGCATCAGATATATTTAGCAGAAATAATTTGTTTGTTGATTGTTAGATAATCACACATTTTTATTTTAAAATTAGCTTATTTGGTTTTTACTTTAAATATATTACTTAAATTTCTATTATACTTAATAAATTCTAAAAAGTACTCTGGTATTTGAAAGAAATTCACCTGCTTAAAAATTTATTATAAAAGTTATAACTAGAGTCATCTGAGAAGTAATCTGAATAAGATAATTTAAAACGCAACATCAGAAGTAATTGCGTTTAGCAGTAAACTAAAAAAGATATTTTATATTAAGTATTGTTTTTAAATAAGAAAAGTATGGATGTTTATTTTATTAGAAAACAATTTGATCTGAAAAATAATTTTATATTTAAAAATAAATTTGAAACTTGAAGCACTAATCAATTCAAAATTTTGAAAATCATCATATTTAAATAAGTTTACATAACTTGTAAAAAAATGTTTCACAATAAAATAATTACATTTTAAGTCCTCTGTAGTGTTCGCTGTTTTATACTCCAGCAAGGTAATTGCCGTAAACATTTATTTGTCTTCATTCTATACTCTTATTCCACTGAAATTGTACAAATACAACACCTTGTATTTAGTAAAATAAGAATAATTTTAATAATTTTATTTTAAATTATTGTTATATATGATGAAAATAATGAGTATTACTGTTTGTATTTAGAAAAAAAATCGTTATTTCTAGTTTTGGTGGTTAATGGGTTAAAAAGTGTACAAAATAACATAATTCGAGAAGCTATTGCAAATGGAGAAGATCTGTGTGAAAGATTTTATCAAAAATGTTGAATGGCTTAGCTCTGTTTAGTAAATATGTAAAAAAGTACTTTTAGGACTGAGGGCCTATTAGTCTCAATCTGGGATTTTTGCATTGTCGATTTCGATAGTTGGACATTTGTCGAAATTTAAAATTTATCGAAAATATAATTGAATAATTTGAAAGCGATGTTATAATTTGAAAAAAAAAAAAAAAAAAAAAAACTAATAGTTCTCCGTCCTAAACTAAATTCTGCTTTTGCCAGAATTTCATCAAAATCTTTTATTATTATTATTATCGAAAAAAAAAAAGAAAAGAAAATTAATAATAATCAGTATCGTTACAAGCGATATCGAAAAAGTTTTTTTAAATAATTTTGAATTAGGAAATAAAAAGTGTGCGTGAAATAATATGAAATAAAAAAAAAATAAAAAAATGAATTTAATGATTTAATGTTTTTGTTTTTCGGGGGCTGCTCATGCATATAAAAAATGCGTATTAAAACGAGTCGAAGAAGGAAGCGAAATAAGTATTGAGTTATATTACGATAAATACGATATATAATATGATACGATATATTAGACTTATCGTCCAGGGTTAGTAGGCATTTTCGTTGAAAGAAATAGTTTGTTCGTTCGGTGCAACTTGCACATTAGTCCCGTGAGGTACAACTTTCACATTCGTCCCTTGAGGTACAACTTTCGCTTTTGTCCCGTCAGGTACAACTTGCACATTAGTCCCCTTTAATTTTTTTTTTTTTTTTTTTTTTTTACACCTAAGAAGCATCGAGATACGAAAATAGTGAATATCACTTTATTTAATATAAGAAATTTTTTAAAAATGTTTTAAGTGTCTAAAAATTGTTTTAATTCAATGCATGGTTCAATAAGCGGAAATATTTATTTGATTTTAATTTCAAATACTGCTTATTATCTCTTATTTAATGTACTTCATTTTTATTAAGGCTATTTTTACTTCCATTACCCTACTACCGTAGGTAATGGAAGTATTGTATTCGGTCTGAAAATTCGATATCGGGTTTTCGCCTGATTTACACGTTTTAAGGTCCCCTGACTCCAAAAAAGTGGTTTTTGGCAATTGGTCATTGTGTATGTATGTATGTATGTGTGTGTGTGTGTGTGTGTGTATGTATGTGGAGAATCTTCTGGCTATTATAGCTCAGAAACTAATAAAGATAGAGCTACGAAACTTTAGGATTGAAATACGTCTGGTGTACAGATGAAATTTCCAAATTTTGGTGAAAATTGAAAAACCGGAAATGGGACATCGGAAACCGGAAGTGGGACCGTAAGTCCGTATCTCAAAAACGGGTCTAACGATTTTCTTCAAATTTGCTATATAAACACTCTATTAGATGTCCTTTCGAATGATATAGTTGGTTAGTTCAGGAAAATTGATAGGCGTCCTGTATAAATAGCTCAATTTCAGGCCTCGCAAAGGCGTTCCTTTAAAAACGGTTGTACGGATTTTTTTTCAATTTTAACTCACTTTTAAATATGCTTTTGTATGTAATTATTGTTTTCCTGTCAATAATTGAGTTTAACCAAAGTGGGACATCGGAAACCGGAAGTAGGAAAACGGCTCAAAACCTCAATCCAACGGCTCAATCTCAAAAACGGCTCTAACGATTTTCTTCAAATTTGCTATATAAACACTCTATTAGATGTCCTTTCGAATGATATAGGTGGTTAGTTCAGGAAAATTGATAGGCGTCCTGTATAAATAACTCAATTTCAGGTCTCCCAAGGGCGTTCCTTTTGTAGTGTTCCACCTTGAGTTTTATATTTCTTTTGATGTCGAGGAAAAAAATATATAAAGAAAAAAAAAATAAATTAAATTAAAATTAAATTTAGAAAAATCGTGTTAAAGAAATGGAACAGCTTCAGTATAGGACGATTGTATATTTTGTATTATTATTATTATTATTTATACATGTTTAAAAAAAATTACAAGAAAAGGTAACTTGCATGTATTTGTAGTTATTTTAAAAGGATATGACGTCATTAATTAACAAAGAAATTTATCTGAAAATATTTATAATTAACATTTTAAAAAATACTGAAAATAGAATTAAAGTTTCCAAACTAATGGCAATTTATAATAAACTAGCAGGCTACGCCCGCTTCGCTGGTCACTATTTTTAAATGATTCACTATAGTTAATGAATTCTCAAAATTACATCAATTTTTATCATGCAAAAAAAAAAAAAGAGAAAAAAAATGTGACTGGAAAAAAATGTCGCAACGGGTCCCCACTGCCCTTGGCAGCGCAGGGAATTGTGCGCTGCGTGAGTGCATTTATGTTCAACCCTCTTAACGAATCACTATATTATCGTAAGGAAAAAACATAAATAATAATAAAAAAAAAATTCTCCCATCAGTGGAATAATCGGTTCGGGCCACCACTGCCTGCGGCAGCGCATACAGGCGCGCAAGGCTCGCATGCTCCTTCACCTACCGTTCCCGCCCCTCCTAATTATTTTAGACTTTAAAAAATACTCGCAGTCGTTCTCTTGGGCTGTTAAACCTAATAATACTAATTTACAACATTTCTTTACAACATTTCTGAATTTCTTTATTTTTACCTCTGCGCCCGATCCCTTCCCGCCCTTCGTAATAATTCTGTACTTTCGAAAATATCCGCAAATCAATTTATCGGGCCTCAAAACTTAACAACACTAATTTTCAGCGCTCTAACACTTATTTATATATTTTTGCCCTTTCACCTCCCCTTCCCGTCTATCCTAATAATTTTACAAATTCGAAAATATATGCAATCGATTTTTAGGTATCAAAAACCTCCATGTACCAATTTAATAACTTTACAAATTCAAAAATATCCGCAATCGATTTGTAAGTATCAAAAACCTCTATGTACAAACTTTGTACGACCTAATTCTATTTTTATTTTTTACCCCTCCTACCGCCCCTCCTAATAACTTTACAAATTCGAAACTATCCGCAATCGATTTGTAGGTATCAAAAACCTTTATGTGCCAATTTTGAACGGTCTAACTCTATTTTTATTTTCTTACCCCTCCGCCCCCCCCCCCCCCCCACACACACACACCATTCTGACCCTCCTAATCCATTCTGACCCTTTCCCGCCCCACCTGGGACGAATTTGTAAAATTAAAGAAATTAGTTTTTATGTATTTATGGAAACTACATTTTAGAGCAAATATGTCTTACACATATTTTCTGTTTGCAATATAAAGGATTATTTCAAATCACGTTTTGCCCCCTCTCCTCCCCTCTTATGGGCTGAAATTCGAAACTTCCAGATATTAGTTTTTAGGTATTTGTATTAGCTATATATTAGAGCAAAAATTTCACAGATATCTGTTTTTCTTTTTGAGCTATATAGGAGTATGTGAAACCACGTTTTGCGCATGTGAAATCACGTTTTGCCCCCTTTTCCCCCTTGGGGACCGAACTTCTAAAATTCCAGAAATTGGATTTTAGATAATTAAATTAGCTATATTTTAAAGCAAACATTTTACGGATATCTGTTTTTTTCTTTGAGATATGAAGGTTTTTGTGAAATCACATTTTGCCCCCTACACCCCCTTGGGGAGGGAATTTCGCAAAATCGCTTCTTAGGGGGTGCTTACACTATATGTTCTATAATCTGACCCAGTTTAGAGTCAGTGGCTCCAGTAGATTTTCCTATGCGTTGATGAGTCAGTGAGTGAGTGGAAGTACTCTTTTATATGTATAGATTAAAATAAATGGAACAGGATTAAATTTAACAAACGAAATGAAAATTTCTGAAAGTGAACATATTTTGAGACATAAATTTGACTATTATGAATTTATTAAAATTATAAAATATATTACAAGAAAATTTAACTTGCATGTATTTGTAGTAATTTTAAAAGGATATGACGTCATTAATTGACAAAGAAATTTATCTGAAAATATTTATAATTAACATTTTAAAAATTACTGAAAATAAAATTAAAGTTTCCAAAAACTTTTACTCAGATAATAAAATTAATGTAAACTATTTTCTAACAATATCTCCTCAGTATTTCGTAACATATCTGGAAAATGATTAATATATGTATTATTATTTTTCTAATTATTATTTTAAATAACTTATTTGACGGATAGAGCAATTTTGTTACTTATTTAAATCAAATATGTATATAAAATGTTTATAATGTGTGTAGTACTGGGTAATGGAAGTCGTGTGGCTGTTACACACCAGTTTTTTTTTCTTATAAATGCACAATTTTTAGCCTACATATCAAAATAATTTATAAAATGAACAAACTTAAAAAAAAAAAAAAGTTTGTGATTTTAAGGGAATTGTGCTTGTAAATTATGCCCCATCAGACGAATTTCAACTTTCTGTAAAAAATGAAAGGGATTTACTTAGTATCCATTAAGCTTTTTTCAATAAATAAACTAGCTGATATTTCGAACATTTCGGGATTATGTTATGCTTTTACACTAACATATACTTTTGTATGCTTGCTTTTCTATGCCTCTTTTTAAACCTGTTGCGCATCATATTTTTAAGAAGATTTTAGATTTATACAAAATCTTTTCTTAAACATAAAAAAAAAAAAAAAAAAAGATCAAAAACTTTCTGAGTCTTTTTCTCTTTATTTATTTATTTCTTTTTTGAAAGGATCATTCGTTTCATTCAAGTACTGAGAAGTAATGTAAGAAAATTTTAAGTCTCTTTATTCCGAGTTACATTTTTTACCAATGTCCATATTTGAAAATGGATACATATTTCAAAGAAGGATGATTACTTATCTTTTTTTTTCATCGCATCTAACATGGTTTATCCCATTAGGTACAGAAATGATAAATAGAGTATGAAAATCATTGATTGTTTAAAACCATTTTTTAGATATATATATGGACGTAATTATACGTAATCCATTTTTTACTGTCTAAACAACGTTTTGTGTAATTTTTCGTTAATATTTCTCCATATCTTGTGATGCTGAAAATTTTACCTTTGATGAATAACACTTTTTATTATAGCTTACGTGCTTTAAAAAATAACATGTTAGTGAAATAGAAGGATCCAAAGAGATAATTTATCGTGAAATTATACATAAAAAATAATTTGTATGCTAAATTTTAATAAGACATAAATTAAATCTCGTTCTTAATGCCTTAATATTTATTATTTATTGTAGATTTTACTAAAGAGAAATTTCCTATAGTGTTCATAATTACTTAGAATCTCCTATTCTTTACGAAACATTACATAAACTATGTATATTTATAAATTAAGGAATAATAGAATGTTCTTGATGTACGAAAAAGGATTTATTGTTACTATTTTCATGCTTAATCAAATTGTGCATTAGAATACAAAGCTATATTGGATATAAAAACGTTTATTATTATTTTTTAAATACTTAAAGTAAGCAATTTTTATTTTATGTACAATCGGTAACAAAAGTCTCCGAACACTAGCAAAAATTCCTATGTGAAAAAAGTACACTTAATACAGTTTTGCTAAATAAATCCTTGTCGAATCCTGTTCTTAGTCAGTCTAAAAACAGAATTCGACAAGGATTTATTTAACAAAACTGTATTAAGTGTACTTTTTTTACATAGGAATTTTTGCTAGTGTTTGGAGACTTTTGTTACCGACTGTAAATAGCAGGGCTTCTATTCTCCTTCTATTCTCCAGATTATACCTCAATTCCGACTGTGGCAGTCGTTATTTTAATCACGTGACGTCACATTCCGACTTTTGATTTGGCGACTGTCGTTGTTTAAGGACGGTCGCTATGGTGGTCGGATCGGAGAACAGATACCCAGGACAACTCTATATTTTAACCGACAAGTTAAAATGTCATCTATAAACTAATTTTTCCCTTTGTCTCTTTAATTATATTTAAAATTTTTAACGAATTAAGATATAAAAAATATACCTAAAATAATTTAGAATCGTTAAACAACAATAAAAATTTTTTATTATTATTATTATTATTATTGTTATTATTTTGTATAAAAAGTGCTTCATTTCGTGATGTTTGTTTTTAAAGTAATATATGTGGCTTTTTTTTTTTTTTTTTTTTTTTTCAAATCTGAATAGCTATTCTATCTTATATGTATATATGTAATTACTCAGGGTAAGAAATTTTATACCATACAGCCTATGCATCTTTTAATTGTATTTACACTAATATTATTGCCGCAAGCACTTTCTATAATGCAGCAACAATTTATAAAAGTAGCAGAGAGGACGCGTCCAAAATGTTGGAGGGGTGCCAGCTTGACCGACTGGTTGGGATTTGGAAAACATCCAGTAATTCGGCGCTGCGTTATCTCTCATTTTCTCTGAGTGAGATGACTGTCACCTCTATTTTAGCACTGGACTCGTTGAATTAGCACTTGCACAGAGGTTTCCATGATTTCATGAAATGTGGTTGAAGAATAAATAGCTTTTTAAACCTATGAGCACATTACTCATTTGTTAAATTTCTTTCAGAAATTAAACATCTGTATATCTAAATTGCACTTTATTTCATTATAACCATACAATGAAAATTTTTATTCGTTTTAAATGAGTGATTTAAACACATAATTTAATGGGATTTGAATTGCATATTAGTTATAATGTGCTTACACCTTGTATAATTTCAATAGATATAAATTAGATAACCCATTTGAGTAAAGAATAGACATACATTACTACATGTAAGTGGCTATGTATTTCATATCTATTAATATTTACAGAAATAAGAGAAATTTGATACAATAATCACGTAATGCTGCTTAGCCTTCATTAAGAGATTACATAAATTAAAAGAAAAAATCTTATAGTATAATTAGTCCAATGTTACAAGTCAATCGAAGTAAAAGCCTAAAAGTGAGAACCGTCGGAAATTCCTTACTTAAGGTTCATTTTATTATTACTTACAATATAAAACGCTTTCTTCTGAAAACATTATTAAATTCGGTGGACATGATTGCTCAAAACTTCATTCTCCAATTTTATTGAAATTTGCATTTGTTTCATCACAGAATTGACTAGTGTTTGAATAAAGATTTCATCTTTTTTTTCCTTTTTTTTTTTTTTTTTTTTTCCCGATTATAACTATTTTTACAAGGCCTTACGTGAGGTAAAATGCATCGAAAATTGTACTGTTTTGGCATAAATCTCTGCCAAAAACTAAAATTTCAATTATTTTATACTTCATTAAAGTATGCGATACACTCATCTACTTAAAGAAAAAAAAAATACTTTTTACTTTTTATTTACTTTATTAGTGCGACAGGACTATTTTTTTTAGATAGCGATTTTGCATGGTCACACTTTCAATATGTCAAGATGTCTGCAAATATCCAGTTTCACCATTTAATTTCTTAAACTATTCAGAAATTTTATTGATAAACTCATCAACCGTGAAAATTCATTTTAAGTAATTTGAAGTATAAGATTGATTATTATTATTATTATTTTTAACCATTTATATGCAAAATGGACTTGCCGGGAATTGAACCCAGGCCCTCCGCTTAACGCGCGGATGCTCTTCCACTGAACTACCCTGGCTGGTAACAAGCTGGACATTTCTCACGTAATAACCGTTACATCTGTGTTTGCAGGTACGGTAACCTTGCCAATGCTATTATGTGAGAAATGCCAATGTATTGAACAACATATGAGAACAATCCCCCCCCCCCCCTACTTTTTAGTTACAAGATTGCAACAAAAAATTATCTGTCGTAAAAAATTGCTTTTTTATATTATTAAAATTTTTGAAAAAAAAAATTATGAAAAAATAGAGTAGATAGGCTTTTTTTTTTTAATTCAAAACACACGCGATTCCTTAACATGCAAATGTCCCAGCTAAAAGAAAACCAGCTGACAAACTTAAAAAAAAAAATGCTAATAATCCGAATTCATGTAGAACGAGATCCATAAAATCTGCAGGAGAACTGCAGTATGGAAACAAAAAATTTGCAGATATATATATATATATATATATATATATATATATATATATATATATATATTTCTCATTAAACATTTTGATGTTCCAAATACCTTAAGATTATTTGCAGTTTTGTGCAGATTTCTTTTCTTTTTAAAGTTTTTCTGCATTTTCCCCCCTTTCAGCTGGGTCATTACATTTCATATTTGTTTATATATTAAAACTAAAAAAAACCCATACATATATATATATATATATATATATATATATAAAGACCCAAAAATATGTTTTGAAAAATAAAAACTTTTTACAAGAAAATTGAATTTAAAATACACAAAAGAAGTATTTTAAAAATCATTTTGGAATGCCTGATAAGTTCTATAGGCCAAAAATGCCTTTCGGAATATCACGTATATACTATATACATATGTAAAGGTTAACCCTTCATGCATTCTTTGAACAAGAACTAGATTAAGTTGTACTTTTAATTCGGTTGTCGGGTAAGAAAAAGTTTGTATTTCTGGAACGAATTGAATTAAATTTAAATATAGATGTTGTAGAGTAGAAATAATAATAAAAATAAAGTTAAAAAAATAAACAATATTATAACAAAAATTCCAATATTCAATGCGCAAGGAAACAGAGCAAATAGAATATATAAAAACATAATTAGAATGCAAAAAAAAATTAAAATTAATGCAGTCAGAAAATATAAAAATGAAACCAGACAGAAAGTATTAATCACACTAGAAAGAAACAGTAAGGTATTTCAAGAGCAACTGGCAGAAACAAAAATATAATTTAACTCCCTATATTTTACCAAGAGGAAAAAAAGAACTAATTTTGGTATTATATGAAAAAAAAATATTTAATTAACTTCTTTTAGATGAATATTTATGTAACAAGAGATTTTATAAGATAAATACCGCTCCTGCTGTAATTAAAAATAGTTTGCTTTTAGAGAAAAAGTAAATTTTATAATTTCTAATAATAAATTCTCTTTCTTTTTATTTCCACCGAATTTCATGAAAAAAGAAAGAAAAAAAGAAAGAATCTAGATAAATTTAGGTATATTACTTTTAAATTGTTTAGCTATGGGTCTTTTGCTTATAAAAAGTTTTCATTTTGTTAAATAGGGCGTAATGATATCCATAGATGTGAAAGTAGTTTTATAACCACTAGTCCAAATTTAGATTGTATTAATAGAGAAACAAATCTAAGATATATTTGCTTAACAGTTGTGACACATTTATTTGGAAGTATTCTTCATTATGTCTGTATTATGATTAACAAGATGATGTAACAAAATATTATGTATGATATGATGTAACAAGATAATTATTATTATGATGTAACAAGCTGTATGACAAACCTAATTTAAGTATGGAAAGTGAAAGAAATTACTGGATTAAATTAGTTAAAATCTGTATTTTTTACAAATTAAAGGATAACTATGGGAAATGTATTTTTACATGTATTATTGTAATTTTATGAGAAAAAATTATTTAGTTCTGATTCTTTAGGTTTATTGATGAACTTATAGCGTTTAGTTGTAGTAGCTGTTTTAGAAGTTTCTGTTGGTATTTATTTCAAGTGTTTTATTTTAAAACACAGTATTAATAAATTCCTAATTCATTTTATGATTTAAAAATTAAATTAGTTAAGACATATTGGAATGTTAGTCCTTATAATAAAAGGTTATATTTCGATTTTAAGGTTATTTGTCTCATTAATTGAGTTATCATGTACATAAGTATAATAAAATTTTAAAAAACATGTTATTTCAAAAAGTTTCTAGAAATAGAACAATTGCAAAAATTATGATAAACTTGAAAATGCGTTTCGCAATTTCTTCGATACCACAAAATCAATAGTTTGTTCCTCTTACTATAACTGTTATCCATAACTGTCGATGGATTTTAAATGTTTTCCTTTGGTGTTTTTCCATGTTTTTTCGTTATATTTAGTCGTTTTTGGTAAGTATTTTTAGTTCCCTATCATACTATAGGTATGAGGAATTTAGGTAATCGTCAAAATTTTCGACCTCGGTTTTTTGACTTTTTTACACGTTTTCAGGTGTGAGGAATCCGAAAATATCAAAATGTGTATGGTGTTCGACTATAGGGTGTCTGTTAGTTTGTTAGTCCGTAAGTGTGTTAGTCCGTTAGTATGTTAGTCTGTGTACACGATATCTCACGAACAAATGATCACAGAGAGGTCGGACCAGTTTTAAAGTATTAGTTATGACACTGGCAAGAACTCTATACATTCGCAACATTCTAATTAAAAAACGTCAGAAGTTAATCGAAATTTACGGTTTTCTTAACATGGGAGAATAGGGCAAAATTTCACGTAAACGTGCATGAAAAAAAGTATTTTTATCATAATGATTTAAGAACAGCTTTTAAGTATTAGTTTTGATGCCGGGATAGACATCATTAACCAGAAATATGCTACTTTGTAAATTTCGTAAATTATTTGAAATTTACGAATACCTTAACATGGTGGAATACAGCAAAATTTCGCATAAATGTCCCTTTTTAGGAATATTTTTATCGTAAAGATGTCAGACTACTTTTAAAATATTATATAAGATGCTAGTTTAAACATCCTTGACTATGAATTATCCAATTTAAAAATTGCGTAAGTCACTCAAAATTTACGATTTACTTAACATGGTGGAATATGGGAAAATTTTGCATAAACGTCCACTTTGACGGATATTTTCCTCGTAAAGATGTCAGAACACTTTTAAAATATCATTTAAAATACTCGTATGAACATCCCCCATTTTGAACTTTTTAATTTAAAAATTTCGTAAGTTATTTGGAATTACGATTTACTTAACATGGCAGAATAGGGCAAAATTGAGCAGAAACGTCCATTTTGAGGACCATAAATATATCAAAAAACTTCGAAATAATATTTATGATACTTGTTTGAACATGATTGACTGCAAATATTCTAATAGGGAAATTAAGTTATTCGAAATTTAAGATTTTATCAACATAGCAATATGGGGCGATATTCCATTTAAATATGCATTTTGGTGATTGTTACACTGGAAATAGAAGCATGAAAGCTAAACTACGAAATTGACCCCAATAAAATGAATTAATAGATTAGAATAAGATAAATATATCGCACTGCACGGTAGATAGCCTATTAGGTGGGGATTTCGTTTTGTTACTGTATCAAGCGTTTGATAAAATTAATTTCTCTTAACATGAATATAATATGTTCTGTACTAGAAATTTATGAGATCATACACATGGTCGGGAACTGAGCAGAGTCCACCTATGCCAACTAGTTTACAGTATTTTTATAAGATTTTATATTTGTATATAATTATTCTGTAGTTTTAAAAACTTTTCTTGTCAGTCTAAATAATTTTTCATTTTGTTTTCAGAATTGTAACGATTAAGTTATTTCTTCTATTGGTAAAATGCAGGTAGTTAAGATATATACATACATATATATGGAAGTATTTCTTGAAATATCTTACTGTTTTCATCCTGAGTTGAAGTGGGGTTCAATGTTTTTTGTGTTAATTAATATTTTCTTTCTGGTTTCATTTTTATATTTTCTGAATTAATTAATTTTCAAAAATTTTACATTTTATGTTTGTACTAATCATAATTTTAAGACATAATTTTCTTTGTAATATATTTCGTAACAATTTTTGTGACTTTTACCAAATATACTGTTAATTTGTAAAATTTATATTAAAATATATACATCTTATAAATGCTCACTTAGAGAATGGATGTCTTTATTTTACAAAACCACAGAAAATATGAAAACTAAAAATGAACCACAACTACAAAAATTTATGTTACGAATGCAAATAATTAATATTAAAAATGACAATGTTTATAAATATAAAATTTGGTATAATTAAATATATATATATATAGATTAAAATGTATCCGCTTATATTCTATAATTTTTTATGATTTCTATGTATTCTAAAATTCCTTTACATTCGCTTTTATATTGTATGTTTTCCTGTTTTCTAGAATAACATTTGTAGCCGTATCAAAAGATTCACGAGTTCCTTTTAACTTTAGCCATTTATAAAAGTCTTAGTAAGTTTTCATCTTACTTGGATGGCATACAAGAGCTTTGTGTATGGATAAAAAGTATTTTTAACAGAACCGTTATTCTTTGATAATGTCAAATGATATAGAAAGGACTGTGTGCATTTTAAAAGTATTTTTCCCTACAAAAATAATTTTTATAAAGAAATGTGTTTCTTCTGTTACTTAATGAAATTATTACTGGACAAATAAAAGGTTTTTGATTAGTATATAGTCTTTATTGTAATATGGCATAACACAATTTGTTTGTGAATAAATTATTTTTTTCAAGTAGTTTGCTTTTCTTTAAATGAACATTTGTTCAAAACCGTTCAGATATTGCAAGTTATTGCATCACAATTTGGAGAAAAATATTTACGAATTAGGTATTCTACGGTTATAGCTTATAAATACGCATTAAATGTTGTTAATCTCATTCTAGAAACAGGAAAACTAAAATGTATAATTTCTATTCAAAAAGCCCTAGACTTTTATTTTCTATGTAATAAACTGATATTTCAGATTGTTTAATGCAACAGCTGTTGTGATGAAAATATATCATGTCGCAAAAAAAAAAAAAAAAAAAAAAAAAAAAAAAAAACCTCGACGTCAGCTCTTCCTGTCATGCTGTTATTGCGGCACCCAAATAAAAGCTGGGAAAAACCTGTCCCTATTGTGCTTTCTATAAAGATGTTATCTCTTATGATTTTAATGAAAACAAGAATCAATTCTGGTCTTAAATGAACGTTGTAATCTATCTACATTGTTCACATAGAACCAAAATTAATTAGTGTAAAATATAATTTTTAAAATCAATCTTAAAATGTTGTAAATTGTATTGTAAATACGAGCAAAATTATGCATTAGTAATTCAAAAAGAAAATGTTAATGTACGCAATCTTCGAAATTAAAATTTTGGTAAAAAGAAATAAAAAATAATAATAAAAATAAAAATAAAATTTTAGAAAAGGAATCGCTTATAAAAGATGACTTTATCGTTATTTCTTTTATTGAAATGAACATTATGTTATGTTCTATAAAATCAATCAGATTCAGACGAAATCATTCGCAAAAATTTTATCATTTAAACAAAATATGTTTGTAATCACTTTAAAACCAAATGTGTAACTAAAATATCATTTAGGAATGAACAAATATAATATACATTAACTTGTTATAACCTCATAACAAACCAAAGCAACCGAATTCAAAATTCCATAGATTTTCTCTTGATCCGTATTGAATGAAAAACTGAAGATATTAAGATTTCAATAATTTTATAAATTGTAAGAAGTATTTAAAAATACATAAAATTTTTCTTTCTGATGTGAATACGTTGAAACACAATTCTGCTTTAATTTTAAATATGGAACATCGTGCGAGTAAACAAATTCTATTCGAACATGTGCAGTTTCAGCCTGAGAATTTCAAGTACCGCCAGCACCAGATGGCTTTGTCATCGATTAGTGACGCAACTATGACGTAACCATGACGTAACTACGCTCTTCCCATTGCTCCATTCTGGAGAATACACTTGTGCTCGCTTTGCTCAAGAGAACCAATGTAGTTGGTCTCTACCAGCGCTTATTAATGCAGTCAGATAATGTCAAATGATATAGAAAGGACTGTGTGCATTTTAAAAGTATTTTTCCCTTCAAAAATAATTTTTATAAAAAAATGTGTTTCTTCTGTTACTTAATGAAATTATTACTGGACAAATAAAAGGTTTTTGATTAGTATATAGTCTTTATTGTAATATGGCGTAACACAATTTGTTTGTGAATAAATTATTTTTTTCAAGTAGTTTGCTTTTCTTTAAATGAACATTTGTTCAAAACCGTTCAGATATTGCAAGTTATTGCATCACAATTTGGAGAAAAATATTTACAAATTAGGTATTCTACGGTTATAGCTTATAAATTCGTATTAAATGTTGTTAATCTCATTCTAGAAACTGGAAAACTAAAATGTATAATTTCTATTTAAAAAGCCCTAGAATTTTATTTTCTATGTAATAAACTGATATTTCAGATTGTTTAATGCAACAGCTGTTGTGATGAAAATATATCATGTCGCAAAAAAAAAAAAAAAAAAAAAAAAAAAAAAAAAAAAACTCGACGTCAGCGCTTCCTGTCATGCTGTTATTGCGGCACCCAAATAAAAGCTGGGAAAAACCTGTCCCTATTGTGCTTTCTATAAAGATGTTATCTCTTATGATTTTAATGAAAACAAGAATCAATTCTAGTCTTAAATGAACGTTGTAATCTATCTACATTGTTCACATAGAACCAAAATTAAATAGTGTAAAATATAATTTTTAAAATCAATCTTAAAATGTTGTAAATTGTATTGTAAATACGAACAAAATCATGCATTAGTATTTCAAAAAGAAAATGTTAATGTACGCAATCTTCGAAATTAAAATTTTGGTAAAAAAAAAATAATAAAAAATAATAAAAATAATAATAAAATTTTAGAAAAGGAATCGCTTATAAAAGATGACGTTATCGTTATTTCTTTTATTGAAATGAACATTATGTCATGTTCCATAAAATCAATCAGATTCAGGCGAAATCATTCGCAAAAATATTATCATCTAAACAAAATATGTTTGTAATCACTTTAAAACCAAATGTGTAATTAAAATATCATTTAGGAATGAACAAATATAATATACATTAACTTGTTATAACCTCATAACAAACCAAAGCAACCGAATTCAAAATTCCATAGATTTTCTCTTGATCCGTATTGAATAAAAAACTGAAGATATTAAAATTTCAATAATTTTATAAATTGTAAGAAGTATTTAAAAATACATTAATTTTTTTCTTTCTGATGTGAATACGTTGAAACACAATCTGCTTTAATTTTAAATATGGAACATCGTGCGAGTAAACAAATTCGATTCGAACATGTGCAGTTTCAGCCTGAGAATTTCAGGTACCGCCAGCACCAGATGGCTTTGTCGTCGATTAGTGACGCAACTATGACGTAACCATGACGTAACTACGCTCTTCCAATTGCTCCATTCTGGAGAATACACTTGTGCTCGCTTTGCTCAATAGAACCAATGTAGTTGGTCTCTACCAGCGCTTATTAATGCAGTCAGATAATGTCAAATGATATAGAAAGGACTGTGTGCATTTTAAAAGTATTTTTCCCTACAAAAATAATTTTTATAAAGAAATGTGTTTCTTCTGTTACTTAATGAAATTATTACTGGACAAATAAAAGGTTTTTGATTAGTATATAGTCTTTATTGTAATATGGCATAACACAATTTGTTTGTGAATAAATTATTTTTTTCAAGTAGTTTGCTTTTCTTTAAATGAACATTTGTTCAAAACCGTTCAGATATTGCAAGTTATTGCATCACAATTTGGAGAAAAATATTTACGAATTAGGTATTCTACGGTTATAGCTTATAAATACGTATTAAATGTTGTTAATCTCATTCTAGAAACAGGAAAACTGAAATGTATAATTTCTATTCAAAAAGCCCTAGACTTTTATTTTCTATGTAATAAACTGATATTTCAGATTGTTTAATGCAACAGCTGTTGTGATGAAAATATATCATGTCGCAAAAAAAAAAAAAAAAAAAAAACTCGACGTCAGCGCTTCCTGTCATGCTGTTATTGCGGCACCCAAATAAAAGCTGGGAAAAACCTGTCCCTATTGTGCTTTCTATAAAGATGTTATCTCTTATGATTTTAATGAAAACAAGAATCAATTCTGGTCTTAAATGAACGTTGTAATCTATCTACATTGTTCACATAGAACCAAAATTAATTAGTGTAAAATATAATTTTTAAAATCAATCTTAAAATGTTGTAAATTGTATTGTAAATACGAACAAAATTATGCATTAGTATTTCAAAAAGAAAATGTTAATGTACGCAATCTTCGAAATTAAAATTTTGGTAAAAAAAATAATAAAAAATAATAAAAATAATAATAAAATTTTAGAAAAGGAATCGCTTATAAAAGATGACGTTATCGTTATTTCTTTTATTGAAATGAACATTATGCCATGTTCCATAAAATCAATCAGATTCAGGCGAAATCATTCGCAAAAATTTTATCATCTAAACAAAATATGCTTGTAATCACTTTAAAACCAAATGTGTAACTAAAATATCATTTAGGAATGAACAAATATAATATACATTAACTTGTTATAACCTCATAACAAACCAAAGCAACCGAATTCAAAATTTCATAGATTTTCTCTTGATCCGTATTGAATAAAAAACTGAAGATATTAAGATTTCAATAATTTTATAAATTGTAAGAAGTATTTAAAAATACATTAATTTTTTTCTTTCTGATGTGAATACGTTGAAACACAATTCTGCTTTAATTTTAAATATGGAACATCGTGCGAGTAAACAAATTCGATTTGAACATGTGCAGTTTCAGCCTGAGAATTTCAGGTAACGCCAGCACCAGATGGCTTTGTCATCGATTAGTGACGTAACTATGACGTAACTACGCTCTTCCCATTGCTCCATTCTGGAGAATACACTTGTGCTCGCTTTGCTCAAGAGAACCAATGTAGTTGGTCTCTACCAGCGCTTATTAATGCAGTCAGAAAACATAAAAATGAAACCTGACAAAATATTAATTATCGCAAAAACATTGAAGCCATCTTCAGGAAAGCTTTTTAATTCAAGTTGGAAATAGTAAAAAAATTCAAGATCTACTGTTAAAAATCAAAAGTAGCATAATTCCCTACATCTTACTAGGAATATATATATATATATATATATATATATATTGCTATTATATGCAAGAAATTTTATCGTGAACTTCTTTTAGGTGAATATTTAAGTAAAAATTATTTTAGTAAAGTACATAGTCTTGCCAAGAGTCTTGCTGATGAAGACTCTTGGCCAAAGTCCAACTTGTGGAACGCCTTATGTCGGACTGCAGCTACTTGGTGATGAGCGACTCGGAGAGTTTGTACTATGATTTTAGAACATCGGACAAGACAGGGCCAGTATTGAGCCACTACATGTGAATCATCTGCTTTTGCTTTAAAGACCTATTTCTACATCGCAGAAAGTTCAGTTCATTACAATATCTTTTTGCCTTTCAGGTCTGGGTGGGAACATGACGATCTAGCATGTCCTTTTATTAAATTATTTTTATCACAAATATCGACTTTATAGTTTTTGGATTACTATATTAATTTAGTTATGTTACTTTTATGAAGCACCAATTTTGTTATATCTAATTTTACATGAAGATTGTTATATATAATTTGCCAGCAATTTATTCTTGATTTTGTTGGGAGTATGCTAGTTTCGCCATGTTTCCGAAACCTGTTAGGCCTCTTTTAATTTAATTTATTGTCTGTTCTGCTGCTCCCACCCACTGAAGAGGAAGCGGAAGGGTGTTTTTCGCATGTAGTGTTGTTTTTTACAATTGTTCATCGTTACTATAATTCGTTACTTTTTTTTTTTTTTTTTTTTTAACGTTTTTTCTTGTTATACACGCCCACTTGTCTTCAAGTTTCACCATATTTTCTAAATTGTATATATATATATATATATATATATATATATATATATATATATATATATATATATTATAATATATATTATATATATGTATATTATAATATATATATATATATATATATATATATATATTTATTATTCCACGATAGAACATTGAAGAATGATATCCTGAATCCAATTACTTAATACTTTAATTAAAATGAAGCACAATTACAATAAATATATACATCGCGCGCAGTAAACAGAACATAGTTGAATGTAGGTTACATGAGACGAATATAACTTCTTACAGGCCACTGCCTGTGGCCCATGGCCACACAGGCGTCTTACACGAAACGTCTACATCTTTCATTAACTTCTGACTGACTTCTGAAATTAAAATGTTTTCGCTTCACTTTAGGGATTGGCAAAATATCATTGGATATTTTGCCAAGAATGGCGACAGCGCCGTCTATATTGTTTTAAATGATAGAGAAGATGGCTCAATAGCAATTACGCTATTTAATGTATTCGTAAGAGTTTAAACTTAGCACGTTACAATATATAGATATCTGTAGGACAAAATATACGTTAAACATGATTATTACAGGAAAAATTAAGAAAAATTACACAAATAGTAAATTTTTTAAATGCAATAAATTTGTTTTAAAATATATATCAATAAAATGGTTTTGTCTGTTTCACCGTTTGACAGTAATTGAAAACCTATAGTAGAAATCTTTCATGTCCTTTTGTCATATGTTACTCAAAATATATTAGAATTTTAACCTTATGTTTGAATTACACCTTCAACTTTCCTTCTTATGCTTTTGTATTTTTCAAAATTTGCTTATCAATGTGACAATTTATCCAGCATGCACCTAATATATAGTCCTAAAAATTATTTTGATATTGACACATCCTGACGTATTTGAGTTTCTCAAGCTAAAACGTTGATATTTCGTGACACATTTCCTCTCATTTATGTATATTTGAATTTCAAACTTAAAACTGTTTAAGTGTATAACTGTATAACTGTAACTGTATAAAACTTAAAACTATATAAATGTTTACAAAATTTTTAATATTCACTGCGCTTTTATTTTTACCTATAAAAATAAATCTAAATGGTTAAGCGATAATGCTCAATTAAATCATTTTTAGAAAAATAACTTTTATATATTTTCTCTATTTTTAATAACTTTCATATTTTCGTTTTCTAAGGTGCTTCAATTCTATAAAAAATATAACGCTTGTGTCATGTAATGAAAATAAATCACACAAAAGTAATAAGATCAAATTATACATTACTATTTTTAATGCAAATGTTTTTAAAATATTACATATTTACAATACTTTTTTCATGGATATAAGAAAGGCGGACGTTCCTGTAAAATTTTAAAATAATTAATCATACGTAAATATTAAAAAGAAAATAAATAAATAAATAAATAAAAAATCTGCTTAGCTTATTTGAAAACGGAATTTAATTTAGTGCAACAGGATTTTTTAAAAATCTATTGTTCTATATACAGGCATATAATGATTGTATTTCATTCCCTACCATCGGTTACTATATTTATTTCTTAAACTTTAATTTAGCATAGCTCTAACATAGATTTGTATATTTTTGTTGTCATTTTATTGACGAGTTAAAATAGACATCGCAATTGCATAAGCAATTCTTGTCGAGAAACAACCTAGCTACTTCGGTGAAAAATTTCCAATTTGGAATATTTCTTCGTTATATCCGGAAGATATAGCTAATAAATATTCAGAAGCCATCATCAATACATATCCATAAGAAATATCCAACAAATATTTAGAAGTCATCATCAATATCTATTCAGAAGATATCGCCAACAAATATTCAGAAGCCTTCCAATTTATGTAATAGTCTCGGATACCAAAATCGACAATTGGTTTATATATGCAGTCAGGGAAAGAATTTCTTGCTTATTAGTAGGTTTTCAAAAATGTAAAAGTTTTTACATACCCGACATATTTATTGAAATTTTATTTTTCCGACTGAGTGAAAATAATGCCTGGACCGGGAGTCGAACCCCGGATCGTTGACTTACAAGGTCAAGGCTCTACCAATTGAGCTATCCAGGCCGACACCCCAGTCAGCATTACTAACTCAGACAACCTTTAGGCAGAAACATAAAATTTCAATAAATATGATTTTCCTCCACAGTTGATTGTGTGACTAAAAAAAAAAAAAAAATTGTATTTCTTTCTCCCATTATCTAATGGTGTTTTCCATTTCCTGCGGCTTATTTCTGTCGAGCTATCTACATGATAGGCCAGAGATGTTTCTGCCTAAAGGTTGTCTGAGTGAGTAATGCTGACAGGGGTGTCGGCCTGGATAGCTCAATTGGTAGAGCCTTGACCTTGTAAGTCAAAGATCCGGGGTTCGACTCCCGGTCCTGGCATTATTTTCACTCAGTCGGAAAAATAAAATTTCAATAAATATGATTTTCTTCCACAGTTGATAGTGTGATTTAAAAAAAAAAAAATATTTCTTTCTCCCATTATCTAATGGTGTTTTCCATTTCCTGCGGCTTATTTCTGTCGAGCTATCTACATGATAGACCAGAGATGTTTCTGCCTAAAGGTTGTCTGAGTGAGTAATGCTGACCGGGGTGTCGGCCTGGATAGCTCAGTTGGTAGAGCCTTGACCTTGTAAGTCAAAGATCCGGCGTTCGACTCCCGGTCCTGGCATTATTTTCACTCAGTCGGAAAAATAAAATTTCAATAAATATGATTTTCCTCCACAGTTGATTGTGTGATTAAAAAAAAAAAAAAATACCCGACATAATATTATTTGGCATTACATTATTATATATTCATTCACATAATAATGTTATATAATTATTCGACATAATATTATAAATAGTAAAGTGGGATATTGGCAGGTTTCGTGGAATATTTAAGGCAGAACACAACAAATGACGTAAGTACAAAATCGCAGCTTGAAAGGTATGGTCCTATTGTACTAAAAACAATATTTAATATTTAACACTATTTTTAAAAAAAATATATAATACACCATTAAATTTTCAATAATGATCCCAAAAAAGAAAAAAAATAATAATAGAAGAAATAAGTAAAATAGGCAAATTAGAATTTTTGTATCTCGATAATTTTTTATCAAGAGTAATTTTTTAATTCAAGAATAGTTTTATATATATATATATATATATATATTTAACATGATGCAGAGTAGCTTCAACCATGAGATGGTGAAAACTTATATCATGATTTTGTATTGATTGACTTGAGAATCTAGTACAAAATCATGATGTAAGTTTTTACCATCTCATGGTTGCAGCTGCTGTGCATCATGTTATGATTCAACCTAGGACTAAAATTTTAACAGTGTACCGTTTAAAAATTTTGATTTAAGTTTAACAATTACTATGACTTTTTTTTTTTTTTAGGACTGAGGGCCTATTAGTCTCAATCTGGGATTTTTGCGTTGTCGATTTCGATAGTTGGACATTTGTCGAAATCTAAAATTTATCGAAAATATAATTGAATAATTTGAAAGCGATGTTATATTTTGAAAAACGAAAAAGGAAAAAAAAAAAAACTAATAATCCTCCGTCCTAAACTAAATTCTGCTTTTGCCAGAATTTCATCAAAATCTTTTTATTATTATTATTATTATTATTATTATTATTATTTTTATTCTGGAATAAAATAAACAATTCATATAGGAAATTAATAATAACAATTTGTACAGTCGGAAGCAAAATTATTGAAGTACAAATCCACAATTTTTATGTTATCGTTTTTAATTTGAATGCTACTTTTTATCATCACCTTACTTTTTTGTAACAGCATAAGGACTAAGATCATGACTCGACAAAATTTACTTAACAAAACAGTATTAGCTGCACATGAGTATTTTCTCTGGATTTTTGAAAAATGAGAGCACTTTTCTGAATGCAGAATATTTTTATAATAAATTTAAATTCGTAGAATAAAGATTTATTTGAATTAGAGCTTATTTCTTTTAAAAAACAAAAAGTTGTTGTAACCATTTTGTGATGGACTACAATAAATAAATCAGAATGTTAGACAATATCCAGTTATTGAAATAATCATAATGAAATGTATATGTAGAAAAAAAGTCTATCATGCAAAAATGAATTCTGTTTATAACAAAATATTTTTAATTAGCTGTTTCATCTTCAATCGACATTATTTTAATAACATTATATAGGTTTTTTTTTTCTTTTTATAAAATTATATTTTTTAAATTATTGATAATAATTTACAAGAACGTCGTTCTAAACTTCTTCATGAAATTCGACTTTTTGGAACACGATTAATTTATTCTTCAATAAAAGAATGAGTGGAGACTGGATTCGTTTATTTTTTCAATTATTAAACTTTTTTCATCATTTTTAAAATAAAATATAACAGTCAGTTAATTTGAAAATATAAAAATTAATGATATAAAAATTCTTAAATATGTATTTGACGTAAAAAATAAACAGTAAAGGGTGCAAGTTTTATGTCGCACGTGGTAGTGGGAACAAATAATAAGAAGATAAAAGAAAATTGAAAATATTTTTAATCTAAATCATATTTTTAATTTACTTTTTTGATGCCTTTTTAAAATAAAATAATAAAACAAGATGTCTCCTTTAGAAAATCAGACATATTGTGCTTTCTCTCGTTATTATTATAATTATACTTTTTTTTTTTTTTCTACTGAGACATCCGGTTGAAAGATTTTTCAAAAAAAGAAAAGTTCTCCTATCCTTTAGTTTATAATTTCATGCATCTTAATTTATGTTATAAATATAATGAAAAAAATTTAAACAAAAATATTTTAATATCCCATTTTTACAATACCGACTTAATTCACTCAAAAATAAAGGAAAGGAAAAGAAAAAAGTAAAAAAGAAGAAAAAGAAAATAATTATCAGTTCAGTTATTTCTTTAAAGTATTTACATAAAAGATGTATACTTGCTACTATCTGTTAAATGAACTTAATAATCATTACAAAAATTAATTTAACGTTGAATATATCTGTCGTGAACAGCTGTGGAGTTAAAGATATTTCATTTTTCCAAAACTGTTTTAATAAAATGGTAATGAAAACATTTTGTGTTACATATTTTTGATTAAAAATTTAAAAATAAAAAAAAATTAAATTAAATTAAAGTAAGATAATGTTATTTTTCTCTATCTTAACATTTTAAAAAAGCTAAAGTATTATTTCTATATATTAAAAAAAAAGTTACTGTCGCCAGTGTCTTTTTTTTTTTTTTTTTTTTTTTTTTTCTTGGCCTGCGATCGCATCTTCTCGCGGAAAGCAAAGTTCTTCGCTTCATGAGAGGTATCAGTGTGAGCCGAATATTCAAAGTGTCGTGAACAGATGCTCCTCTCTGATATAAACCAGACATCTGATTCATAGAGACTGGTGTGAACTCTTGTTTTAGATGACTAATAACTTTCTTTTTATTTTTTGTAGATACTTCTGTTGCTAAGTACTGGGAGTAGAAAACTTGTTTTAAGACGGTGTGGACGTCTGTTATAGCGTCCGCTCCGAAATATAATTTTGAATTGTGATTTAAGCTTTTAATTAAAATTAGAAAAGACATCCCACGGTTGTTCATTATTTCTACGTGTGGTGTTTCACTTCATTTTAACTGCAGAGCAGACATAGGATACATAATAGAAAGAGAAGTCGAACATCGAAGCTCATCCGTCCCAGATGAAGAACCCAGGTAGGCCTCTTTACACATATTCCTTATCAATAAAAATTAGATTGATTTGAATTAAAAATATAAATAAAGAGAGCCTTAAAAGTAATATGAAAATTTTGAGAATTAATTAGATTCAGAAAATTCTCGACATGGCATCCCTGTCGCGGGATCGGATGAGTAAAACTAACTGGTCTAGATAAAGAGAAAAAAAAAACTGGATAAATTATTACTTTGTAGTATTTGATTTTGTAAGAAAAAAAATGGCAGAGCCTGAAATTTTAAGGAAAAAAAGAACCGTGTTACGCACAGGTATAACAAATTGCATCAATAAAATAGAGAAGGAGTTACAAAAACAAGATGAAAGTATAAATATCACAGAACTGGAAGAAATATTGGAAATTTTACTAATTAAATTCGAAACGTTAAAAAATACAGACAGGGAATTAGAACCTCACATCAAAGTGGAGGAATTTGAAAATGAATTCCTAAAATCCGAAGAGTACGCTGAAAAAATTCAATTATGTAAATTCAGATGTAATAAAAAACTTGGGGAATTAAAGGGAAAATTAACCGATATCCCGAATTCGAACCGCGAACCACTTAGTCAAAAAGTAGAAGTCTATAAAGTACCTAGTACAAATGTAAATTTGCCGCGGATTCGAATCGAAAGATTTTTTGGAGATATAAATAACTGGCTCACCTTTTGGAATACTTTCGAATCCTCTATACATAATAATAACGAATTAACGAAAATAGATAAATTTAACTATCTGAAAGCGTACTTGGGAGGTAGCGCTTTATGTACAATAGATGGGCTTCCTATGTCTGAAAGTGCTTATGATTCGGCTGTAAATTTATTAAAAGAAAGATTCGGCGACCGCAATTTATTAATACATAATCATACTTGTAATATCCTCAACATCAAACCACTTAAAAATTCTAACGATGTAGCAGAATTCAGAAAATTTTATGACAAAATTTTGACTGATTTAAGAAGCATTGAAGCCTTAGGCTCAGATAATAATAATTTATCAGCGATTCTTTGTACCACAATTTTGAAGGCCCTACCACAAGATCTATTAATCGATTTAAATAAACCAGAATACCAAAAGGGTTATTATGACGTCACATGTTTATTGGATTTCTTATCTATATCTCTGAAATCCAGGGAAAAGGCGATGTTGGTATCCGGTTTTTCGAACGGAAGTACAGTTAGGAAAAGCACACCCCAAAACAGACCGCAAAATAGAGATAAAACAACAAGTTTCTACGCAGCAAAGGATTTATTGAACGAAAGTCAGGAGATCAGGGAAAAATGCCCTTTTTGTGGGTCATTGACACATAGGGGTATGGTGAACTGCGACAAATTTAAGAGATTATCACTTGAAGAAAGGAAATCGTTACTGGTTAAAAAAGGCGGTTGTTTTAAATGCTTAGAAGTGAAAGGTCATATCGCTAAATTTTGCAAAAAAAATATTAGTTGTCAATATTGCCAGGGAAAACACGCTTCGTTAATGTGTTTTAAACACTACCAACAGGAAAAGGAGAAATCGCTTGCTGAAGATGAAGAAGACAGCACACTTTTGATTAATGAACACTCGGAAAATAGAGTGTACCTGCAAACGTTGGTTGCTCGTATAGAAAATAAAGAAAACGAGCATTTAGTGAGAATAATTTTTGATACAGCATCGTCAAAGTCTTACGTATCTAGTTTTGTAGTAAATAAATTAAACTTAGCAAGTATAGGAAGAGTGAAAATTACTCATGGGCTGTTTGGAGGTACCGAGGAAACAGTATTACATGATCGATATTCTATTAACTTAAAGGGGTTAAAGGACAACAAAAATGTTGTAATCGAGGTCATGGAACAAGAAAAGATTTGTACAACAGTTCCCAGGATTAGCAGTATTAATTGCATTAGAGAATTAAAAGAGAAAAATATTTTTTTGAGCGACATTTGTCCTAGAAGTAGAAACTGTTTATATGAAAACGATGAAAATGAAATACATGTTTTGCTAGGGGCAGATGTCGTGGGGAAATTGTTTACTGGGAAAATAAAGAATCTGTCCTGTGGGTTGGTAGCTATGCAAACGATTCTCGGATGGACGGTAATGGGAAAAATTGAAAGTAGAGATAAAGATAGCTCTCTAACGGCTCTTTCATTGTATGTAAATGAGGCTAAAATCACGGACTTATGGAATTTGGATTTATTGGGTATAACTGATCCGGCAGAAAAACAATCCAAACAAGAAATTCAGGAATTAGTGTTGAAACATTTTAAAGAAACGGTATGTCGGGAAAATGATGGGAGATATAAAGTGTGTCTTCCATGGATAGATGGACATCCAGAGATTTTGGATAATAGAGAATTAGCGGAAAAGAGATTAAAAAATAATGTAAATTCTCTTAAAGCAGCCGGATTAGTAGGAGAATATGAACAAGTTTTTAATGAATGGGAATCCGAGGGAGTTATAGAGGAAGTGAAAACTAAGGAAGATTCACCTCAGATTACTAATGTTCACTATTTACCTCACAGGGCGGTAATAAAACCGAACTCAACGACGAAAATCAGACCTGTTTTCGATGGTTCGGCCCATGTTAGGGGTTCCGTTTCTATAAATGAATGTATAGAGAAGGGGCCTAATTTGATTGAATTAATTCCTTCAGTTTTGAATCGTTTCAGATGGGGAAAAATAGGCGTCGTAGCGGACATCCGGAGAGCTTTTTTACAGATATCTTTGAACGAAGGGGATAGAGATTATTTACGTTTTCTTTGGTGGGGGGATGGGAATCCCGAAAATCTGATCACTTATAAACATTGTAGGGTAGTTTTCGGACTTTGCAGTAGTCCGTTTCTCCTCGCAGCAACACTTGCGCATCACCTTGATCAGGCACCAGACGACGTAAAAGATGTAGCGTTAAAACTTAAGGAATCATTGTATGTAGATAATTGCGTGACTAGTGTGGATTCCTTAGATGAATTAGATTATTTTCGTACTGAAGCGCAAAAAATCTTAGCTTCAGCTAAATTCGACCTTCGCGGCTGGTGTTATAATTATCGCGCGGACGGAGAAATGATTGATTTGGAAATTGATAAAAAGACGCCGGTGCTCGGGTTAATGTGGGATATGGAGAAAGATACTTTAGCGTGTGATTATAGGAATTTTAAATTAGAAGAGGGTTCCATAACGAAGAGAAATATTCTGTCTCTAACGCATAAGATATTCGATCCGATAGGTTTTACGTGTCCAGTGACCTTGATTCCAAAATTACTATTGCAAAAATGTTGGAAAATTAGGGCTTCTTGGGACTCCAAATTGCCCGATGAGATAGTTAAGGAATTTGAAAAATGGAAAAATCAAATTTTGGAGTTAAAAAATATCTCCATACCCAGAAGAATTTCCGAGTTAAATCTATTTACAGGAAGATTGTCTTTACACGTTTTTTGTGATGCCAGTAAAGTTTCTTATGCTGCTTGTGTTTTTTTAAGAAACGAGATTCACGATCAAGTTAGTTGTCAACTATTACAGGCACGATCCAGAGTTGCGCCGTTGAAAGAAATATCCACCCCCCGTCTCGAATTACTAGCTTGCTGTATAGGTGCCAGATTAGCGGATACGGTTATCCAAGATCTAAAATTAAACGTTGACATAGTTTATTGGTCTGACTCGATGGATGTATTATACTGGATAAAAGGAGAAGGCCCTTGGGGAACATTTGTAGAAAACAGAGTAAAAGAAATACGTAAACTTTCTTCTCCTGATTCCTGGAATTTTGTCCCTGGTCATTTGAATCCGGCCGATTTGCCCTCTCGTGGGTGTTCAGTGAAAACACTAGCTAAATCTGAGTGGTGGCTGGGGCCATCCTGGTTATTAACTGCAGAAGAAAAGTGGCCTAAGAATAATATAGTTCCGAATATAGATATAATCAATAAAGAGAAGAGAAAAACTATCGTTACTGCTACGAATTTAGAAAATAATGAAGATAAATTTTACCTCCGGTACTCTTCTTACACAAAAATTGTACGTATAATAGGGTGGATTTTTCGCTTCAGTAACAATTCAAAAATTGTTAGAACCGATCGAACAAGCGGTCTGCTAAACAGTGAAGAATTAAGAAAAGCAGAAATTGTGCTTATAAAATTAGTACAACAAGAACATTTTACGAATTCTTCAGATTATAAATTACGACATCTACGCACTATCACAGACTCGAACGGTCTACTACGGATAAAAACTAAGATCTTTATGAGAGACGACACTCATAATTTTCGCTTACCAGTGGTCTTACCGTCAAACCATCATGTAGTAGAACAACTGATAATTTCGAAACATCGTGAATTGGGTCATTGTGGTGTACAACTTTTAATGTCAGAACTCCGAGAGAACTACTGGATTTTGAAATGTCGGAAAACTGTAAAAAGGGTCATAAACAAATGTGTAGTATGCAGAAAATTTACTTCAAAACCGCCAGAAGTTGCGGAAAGTGTATTACCTGTTGATAGGGTAAGAGATGCGTCGATTTTTGAGATCGTCGGCATAGATCTAGCCGGCCCTCTCTATCTTAAAAATGAAACGAAAACATGGATCCTAATTGTTACTTGTGCAGTTTTTAGAGCTGTACACCTTGAATTACTAACTTCTCCTTCAACGGACAATTTTATACTCGGTTTTACACGATTCGTATCGAGAAGAGGTCGTCCCTCAGTAGTGTATTGTGATCAAGGAACTAATTTTATTGGGGCGAGGAATCTCTTGAATAGTATAGATATTGAAAAATTGAAATCAGTATGTAAATTCGCTCCCATTGAATGGAAAATAAACCCGCCTGCTTCGCCGTGGTGGGGTGGGTTCTGGGAGCGTTTGATAGGAATCCTGAAAAGGATCCTACGAAGAGTACTAGGCAAATCCTCGCTTAACTATGATGAGTTGATTACTGTAATATGTGACTGCGAAAGCATTATAAATGCTAGACCATTAACTTATGTGTCTGAAAATAGTGACGACCTCGAACCCTTAACGCCTGCAATGTTTTTGCAGGATATACCCGAAATAGGACTACCAGAACTATCTGTCCTTGACAGTAAAACTATGAATAAACGGTATTTATACAGGGTGAAACTTCGAGAAAATTTGCGCAGGAGATTTAGAATTGAATACTTAGGGTCGTTACGCCAATCTTTGTTAAAAACCAAAGAGTGCCGCTCCCTGAAAACAGGAGACGTTGTGATCATTTCAACAGACAATGTTAAAAGAACGAATTGGCCACTAGGACGAATCGAGGAGATACTAATCAGTAAAGACAATGTGGCACGCATTGCAAAAGTGAGAACATCATCCGGCATTTTGCTACGTCCTATCAGAAAACTGTGTCCCCTAGAACTAGAATCCGACATATCACGAGACGCTGTCATCACCAGACGAGGAAGAATCGTCAAACAGCCAGACCGACTCGGGGTGGTGTAGTGCCTTGAGTTGAGTTCTGGTTCCCTCTGAACTCAAGGTGGGAGTGTCGTGAACAGATGCTCCTCTCTGATATAAACCAGACATCTGATTCATAGAGACTGGTGTGAACTCTTGTTTTAGATGACTAATAACTTTCTTTTTATTTTTTGTAGATACTTCTGTTGCTAAGTACTGGGAGAAGAAAACTTGTTTTAAGACGGTGTGGACGTCTGTTATAGCGTCCGCTCCGAAATATAATTTTGAATTGTGATTTAAGCTTTTAATTAAAATTAGAAAAGACATCCCACGGTTGTTCATTATTTCTACGTGTGGTGTTTCACTTCACTTTAACTGCAGAGCAGACATAGGATACATAATAGAAAGAGAAGTCGAACATCGAAGCTCATCCGTCCCAGATGAAGAACCCAGGTAGGCCTCTTTACACATATTCCTTATCAATAAAAATTAGATTGATTTGAATTAAAAATATAAATAAAGAGAGCCTTAAAAGTAATATGAAAATTTTGAGAATTAATTAGATTCAGAAAATTCTCGACACAAAGGGAGACATTTCATGTAATTAGAAATTTCTATCAATATAATTTACAAAGTTATTAATTGTATACTGACCAAACGTCCCCATTTTCTGGGGACAAATGTTGATTCCCTTTTTTTTGAAGGCATTTTTATAATTTTTAAAAAATTGTAGAAACTAAATTATTAATCAACAATACTTTATTTTTAGTCCTTATTTATAAGGAATGAAAAAACACTTCGATAATTTGATAATTAGAGCAATTTTTAATGCTTCTCTATTACAAAGGTACTTTGATCTGGCCAGCCTATTAATTGAAACCATCGGATTTATAAAGGTATTTTAAGTGCCATCTTGAAAAATATTTCCATTATTACGTCATTTTCCACAAGGAAATTATGTTATCAATAGTGTAAAAAAGAATTAAATTAAATTAATAAAATTAAAATTAGCAGCAAAAACAAAGAAATTCATCGTCTATAAACTGAAAGCGCTATCTTAGATATTTTTAAAAATGAATTTAGAAATGTGATTAATCTCCTGCAGACACTTTTCTTTCTACTTTTAGAAAATTGAATTTCTTACTGGTGGTAGTGAGCGGAGCGCGCAGGAGGCAGGGCACCTGCTCGTTCTGCTCAAAATTAATATTTAATTAGCAGCATCCAGTGATATTGCCTCCCAGTTTTTTAAACAACATATTATAAAGAAAAACATATCTGAAACTTACATGCAGGGCCATCATTGGTATATCATCTATATACATAAAATGAAATGTTAGTATGTGTGTACCCTTTAGATTAAAAAATTACTGGGCTGATTTACGCGAATTGTTTTGCAAAACGATCTGCGTATTTCCTGCAAAGTTTACAAATGATAAAATGTTCGGTCTGATAAATAGAACGAAATTTAGAAGCTTTTCATTTTAATTTTTTCCAACGTTTAGTATGTCTATTTATCACAGTAACGTCTTCCTTTATTCACCACTTTTTTTGCTAATGTATAATCAAGAAAAAAAAAGTACCCGCTTTTAGTTCCTTATTAATTGACGCATAAAATTCAGTAATAATTAACAGTAAATTAAGTGCTCTGTTCGAACATGGCATGAAATATTCAATTAGGGATCATCTACATATTTAAATGAGCACCAACTTTAATTTTTTCAATGATAACGCCAAATTTCGACTTCATATTTGAATTTCTGAGTCAGCGTGGAAATGTATATAGTTTGCATACTCCATCTTTAGTTTTCATAGAATGATAATGAAAAATGTTTTAGGGGTTATATATGAGTCTATAAAAATATAATTAAGATCGTTCAAGAATCAGAACAAAATTTTATTGTTTCACACCGGAAATTTTTTAACAAAAAATAAAATAAAATAAAATAAAATAAAATAAATAAATAAATAAATAAGATAACATAATAAGTGATAATACAAGCGCTATCTTATTTATGCAATCTTAGCTATCCCTGACTTCATTTTTATTTTTATTTGTTTTTTTAAATATATATACTTAAAAACTATATTAGACAATAATATAAAATATAAATACGTATTTGAATGTAATAGTATTTAGATATTTTTAAACATATTATACTTCAAATTGATCAGACAATGCTCTTTGGAAAATGTGCGACAATTTTTAATTAAAATGTGTCTATCATAGCAAGACTGATTACCAACAAAAGCTTTTTTTTTTTTTTTTTTTTTTTTTTTTTTTTTACTTTAATAAAAAAATATTTATTTTATTTTGTAGGTGTGACATAATGCACGAACTGCAACAATATAGATAAATACATAAATACATATACATGAATACATATACATAAATGTTTAACATATTTGATATTAATTAATGATGTTGAATGGTGATGAATAAAAATTTTGTGTGCAAACAAAATAATTCAATACAAAAACAACGTATGAGCTACATCTTTTTAGATAAATTTCTGTAAGGTATAATGAAGTACACATTAAACAATTTTAATCGTACTTATCAGTTTTTGGTTAGTTTAACTCTTTGAAATTACCCGATTTGTTTTATAATTTCTATAAGAATATAGTTTCTTAATTAAAATGTATTTTAAAAGTAGCTTTTTAAAACTAAAGTATGCTTAAAACAATAAAACAGTACCCCCCCCCCTTCCTAAAAATAAAGCAGTGTATGAACTGAGTGAATAAACACTTTAATTACGACGGTAGTTAAGAAACGATTTAATAAGTCTGCCTTGTATTCCAATGGTTGCCAATTGAAAATTCGTTTTTTTAAATAACAATTTTTACATCCACATATTTTTTTGTTTTAAACAGAAATCCCCGCCTATTCAGTTGTTTTTTGTCTTGTTCTTAAAGGTTTAAAAACATACCACCAGTAATTGACGAGGTAAATGACACTTGTGTATATTTTTGCCAACGTAAATTAAGAGAACATGAATATTTAAAATAAATTTTTCTTTTCTTTTTCATTATTGTGTTGTTTTAGAAGAACGCTGTAAGGCGGACTTGTTTTCTTTCGAAAACAAGAATTCTTGTTTGCTATCACTAATGTGTAAAAATTAACTATTATGGCTCTTCTTTTTTTTTTTTTTCATTTAATGTTGTTGTTGTACATAATTTGACCCGTAATTTAACACTAAAAATATTTTTTTTTGTTTTTTTCTGTTGCTGTTTAAGATTTTTTTTTTTTTCATTACCTCACGCAAGACTTTATAAGAGTTGGCTCCCTAACCCTCTCTAAAAGAAAAAAATCTTGAAAAAATTATTTACATTTTGAAAACTAATAACTGGAATGAGATGCAAATTTGCACACCCATACCTTTCAGCATTAGAATTCATTTTATATAAAATTTAATATAGGTCATAATTCACATTTTTTTTAATATGAATTTATTAATATTTTTCATAATTAAGAATATTTTTTCTGAATCGAAAGTGATCATGGATTGTATTTTTTTTTCATTGTATCTCGCAAATAGAAAAAGAGAACTTATATGAATCAATTTATTTTTCGTAAAGATATTAATTAAAGTTTTTGGTATGAATTTAAAATTAAAATTTTTAAACTTTGAACGCTTATAACTCCTCTCTCTCGATATATATATATATATATATATATATGTTACCATGAAAGACCGAAATTGGAGAATGTCGACTTTCACCGATGAATGTCAACAAACACCAAATACGTCGGTGAAATATCGAATATTTCATTACATTCTTGTACATTCGGACCCTCACCGGTGTATGTCGACAATCACAGATATGCTCTGGTGGAGGTCGAAAAGAGAGGAGCAGACAAAGAGGCGACTGGCTGTTTCCCGCCAAATCCTTTGTTCTGCTTGGAGTCAGTCAGCTTTGTCAGTCTTATGCAAGGTTTGATGGTGAGAGCAACGTTTTCTTAATTTTTTTTCCGATACCCTAATTTATACAGAATGGATACTGCAGTGAATCGTGATCTTTTTCTTGAAAAGTTAAATGCATTAATTGCGGGTAAACGAGAAGACAATTGTTTTTATTTTTCTCAAGAAAAGTACTCTAAAATACTTTCTGAAGTGGTTTCTGCTAAAACTAAGTGCAACACACCTTTGGATTACAGACGATTAAAACGTTTTGACGTTTTAAAAATTAATGATGAAGAGAAGTTAATTGTACCATTAAAACCAGGAGAAACGAATATACAGTATTATGTTACCAATGAGGAATTGTTCAGTATACTATATGGAACTCACACCAGAATAGGCCACGGAGGAAGAACACGTATGCTTAAAGAGTTGCAAAATAAATACAAAAATATTACATATGAAGTTGTAATGTTGTATTTAAATTTATGCAAACAGTGTCAAATGAAACACAGTGCACCTAGGAAAGGTATTGTTGTAAAACCAATGATCAGTTCTGAGTTAAACTCAAGATGTCAAGTTGTTTCTGATAGATCTACAGTCAAATAGAGATGGCGAATATAAGTTCATAATGGTGTGTCAAGATCATTTAACTAAGTTTGTCCAGCTACGACCTTTGAAAACTAAGAGGGCGAAAGAAGTAGCGTATCACGTTCTTCCAATATTTTTAACATTTGGTGCTCCAGCAATATTGCAATCAGATAATGGTAGAGAATTCAGTAATCAAGTCATATCCGAAATATGCTCTATGTGGAAAGATGTTAAGATAGTTCATGGAAAGCCTCGGCATAGTCAAACACAAGTCTCAGTTGAAAGGGCCAATCAGGATATAGAGAATATGCTAACTGCATGGATGAATGATAACCATACAAATAAATGGTCAGAAGGTTTACCCTTTGTCCAATTTGCCAAGAACACTACATACCACGAAGGAATACGCCAAAGTCCTTATGAAGCCATGTTTGGCATTAAAGCGAAAAGAAGCATAGCATCGTCTGTTTTGCCTAGCGAACAAATCGCAAATATCGAAACCGAAGAACAACTTGAAGAAATTGCCAATACTTTTGAAACCGAAGAAAAGCTTGAAGAAACTGGTAATACGTCTGAAAAAAATTTGAGTGGTGGTCATACCGAAAACCATATTCCAAAGAAAAATATTGAAGAGGACTTGCAATCTACCACGTCTTCACATCAAGTTCTGACTGAAAAACACGAGTTAATTTCTATAAAAAGAGCGGCCGCGAAAGATAATCTTCTACTGCAAGCAACAAAAATAGTACGAACCTCACAAAAACAATTTCCTCCTGCTCAAATTGGTGATACTGTACGAATACATGTCCCTGATGTCGACCGTGGTCGTACAAATAACCGAAATGTGTTAGCGGTTGTTGTTGGAATAGAAGACTCCGACTTCTATAAACTTGCAAATGAAAATGGTACCCTCAAGCAGCTTTACACACGTAATCAGTTCGTAATTTGTAAAGAAAAGTTACTTTCCATTCATGAGATTCATTTTCAAGAAATTTCGCTGAGAGGAGCAGCTGCAGCTAATTCGAGAAGCGGTGGGCAAGGCTATAAACGCTGTCATTGCAAAAAGAAGTGTTCCACAAATAAATGCAGTTGTAAAAGCAAGGGCCTCTTGTGCAATTCAAAGTGTCATAATAGTTTTAGTTGTTGCAATAAATAAGATTTGAATCACATAATTTAGTAAGTTTTTTATTACTATTATTTTATTTTCTCATTTTGAATGTACTGTATAATTAAGTAAGTTTTTAACTTCTATTATTTTCCTTTCTCATTTTGAATGTACTGTGTGTTTTCAGTTCTTAGTCATTCCTCTCAGAAAGAGAGGCGAAAAATTTATCGCGACTGAATTACGGAGAAGAAAATATACATCTCGGACCTGTTCAACAATCACCATTAGTGCATGGTGAATGTCGACATTTACTGGTGTAAGTCAGAAATAAGGGTATTTAGCAAATATTTCGGAAATACACCAAGCAACTATGTGTTTGTTGACATTCACCGGTGAAAGTCGACATTCTCCAGATTTCGGTGTTTCACCGTGACATATATATACATAATATATGTTTTCCATTAAGATTGATGCAAGAAAGAAAAAAAAAAAAACATAAATTATTTAGTAAGACATGTTTTTTTTTTTTTTTTTTTTTTTTTTTAAGCGCACATTATGCCGTTAAGTATGAAAATATTATCGTTGAAGCACCACGACTTTTCTGTACATACCGCATTCTGTCAACCCAATTTCCCAATTTTCCATCACTCTTTCACATAAAATTGGTGTTATTTCGCGAATAACACGTTCAATGTTGTTTTTTAATTGCTCAATTGTTATTGGATTATCAGCATAAACTTGTGAATTAACTATCCCCCCCCTAAAAAAAAAAAAAAAAAAAAAAAAAAAAAATCACAATCGATCGAGTCGATTAACTGAATAATGTCGTCCATAAATTCTTCTCAAATTCCTCTCAGTATTCACATATGAACACTAATTTTGATAAAACAATTTAATAATTTCGAAACGTTGTTCAATCGTGTATCTTTGCATGATTAAATGACATAACATACTAAATACAAATAACACAAAAAATAATACGCAGTGTTGCCATTCTAATCATTTAAAATTGTATCATCCCTGCCGGAAAACCCTTTATATATATATATATATATATATATATATATATATTTAAAAAAAGTAAAATATGCACTCAATATACCTTTTAAAATTTCCGTTACTCCAGGAATTCAAATATAAAATAAAAATAGGGCATACTCAAAATTAATTACGCAAAATCAAAGTTGGTGCGCGTTTTAATATGTTGACGTTCCTAAATTCTAAATTTCACTTCATTTTCTAAAAGTACTCAGAATTTCCTGCCAAATGATACCTATTTTATATTTTCTCCATTTCCAAGCAAAAACTATGCGTCGAGTGTTACTTTTTCCTCGACTATATATTGGGACTAGCAGGCTTTGCCCGCTTCGCTGAGCACTATACTTAAATGAGTTGTCAAAATTACATTACATTATTAATAATCTAAGTTAAAGTTTCCTCTGTATTCCGTAGAGGTTTTTTCCGCTCGCAACGTGAGGATTCTGGGTCCACACTGCCTTCGGCAGCAACTTACCCGCTACTTACTTCCTCTTCCCCAGCGGCTAAGTTAGAAGTTTTGCGAAATCTCACCAAAGTACATAATGCGTACACCTAATCAACATCCACACAAAAAACGCATCATTCTAAGATAATGTAAAGCGAATTCAAACAGAGTAACGTGTTTTTACGCGTGTTTATTGTGCGCCTCCCCGACCCCAAGGGGGTAAGTGGATGAATTTCGTAAAATCTCGTTACAATAAGTGTCAGATTCATATAAACAATTTGCGCACCAAATTTCGTGACCGCAGATCCCATAGCTTTCCCAAGACCAATTTAGCGCTAAAGGGGGGGGGGGGCTTGAATTTGCAACTCACCGCCCCCCCCTAAAAAAAAATCAAAAATCACAAAAAAACGAAAATGTGTTTTTGAAAATATTTTAAAGAAATGCGCGGCTATTTTCAATACCTTTGTCATGTCTTTAGTAGAGCTCTACTAAAAAATCCGGAATTCCTTACATTTCCTCCTCGAAAAACGATTTTCCCCCCTCCTTTAAGAATCAAGAATTTTAAAATCGTACATAATGTTTTATTATGTACATAATGTTTTATTATATACTCAAGTTTAGTTTCACCATGTGCAATTTCTTCACCGTGATGTAATTTGAGGCCGAGTTATGCTTACAAGCGTATTTTTGCTTCCTGTCCCGCTGGGGGGAAGGGGTTATTTCGATAAATGGCGTTTTTTTAGGTGCCGGTTGCATATAAAAAATCCAAGCACCAAACGTCGTGACCGCAGCTCTCATAAATTTTCCAGGAGAAATTTAGCGCTAAAAAGGCTGTCTCGAATTTGCCTTTTGTAACACATACCCCCCCCCCCCCTCCAAAAAAAAAAAAAAAAATGGCAGATCACAAAAAATCAAAAATGTGTTTTAGGAAATATCCTAAGAAAGTCGCATGGCCTTTTTTCAACATCTTTATTCCATTTTTGGTAGAGTTCGACTCAAATCAAGAATTTTCAAAATTCCCCGCCAAAAATCGATTTTCTCCCTTCCTTCCTTTAAAAATCGAAAATTCCTAAATCGCAGATAATGTTTTATATGTACTCATGTCTAGTCTTCCCATGTGGAATTTCTTTATAATGAAGTAATTAGGAGCCGAGTTATGCTTACAAACGTGTTTGGTCTTTTTCTCCCGCAGAGGGGAACGGGAGGGGGGGGGAATTTCGAAAAAAATGATAACTATAATTTTAAGTTGAGTAAGGACCTAAACTCCTTTGAAGCGCCGTTGAAATCCGTCCAGCCGTTCTTAAGTAATACCCCCCGGGAGTGGGGGGGGAAAGGGCGGATTTCTGAAAAGTTGATAGGTATAATTTTAAGTTGGATAAAGATCTAAGCTTCTGAAAAGCGCTGTTGAATTCAGTCCAACCGTTCTCAAGTGATGCCCGGACAAACGTGTTGTGGTCTTTTGCCCCCCAGGAAGGAACGACGGGGAGTTTCTGAAAAGTTGATAGATATAATTTTAAGTTAGGTAAAGTTCTAAGTTTCTGCCAAGCGCCGTTGAATTCCGTCCAGCCATTCTCAAGTGATGCCCGGACAAAAAAACGACATACAGACACGATGACACACACACACATACGCACACACACACACACACACACACACACAAACATAGGCAAAATTTTCTGAAATCATTTTCGGTTTTCATGGTGTGTGAAACGTGAAGATATCGCAAAAATTTTCGATTCTGACAAATTTACAGACAAAACTCTGATTTTATTAATATAGACTAGCAGGTGTTGCCTGCTTCGCTGGACATTAAACTTAAATGAGTTGTCAAAATCTCTTACCTTTATTAATAAGCTAAGTTCTCGCTATGACTGGTAGAGGTTTTCTCGCTCGCAACGTGAGGAGTCTGGGTCCCCACTGTCTTCGGCACAACTTACCCACATCTTACTTCCCCTTCCTCAGCGGGTGAGTTCGAAGTTTTGCAAAATCCCACTAATGTACATAGTGCGTACACTTAACCAATATCCACACACCAAAATTCGCCATTCTAAGATAATTCAAAGCAAATTCAAACGGAAAAACATGTTTTTACACATGTTTATTGCCTTCCGACTCCGAGAAGTGAGTGTGTGTGTGGGGGGGGGGGGGGGATTTCGAATTTCGTGAAATCCAGTTACAATAAGTGCCGGATGCATACAAACAATTTACGCACCAAATTTAGTAACAACAGAAGTAGTTAATAGAAAATATTATAAATAAATAAATACAAAAAGCACAGCTTTAGTATGGGAATCCTTTGGTGACTTTAAATATTTTAAGCCATTTTTGCGATGAACTGAATTTACTATCTCAATTGTGCAGTTAAAGATCTTGGCGAGAAACGTCCGAGCTACTTCGGTGACAAATTTCAAATTTTGCCAAAGGGATCCAATACAAAAGCTGTTCCATACACAAAATAAATAAATAAATAAAATAAAATAATAAAATAAAATAAAAACTCATTTTTGATATTTACAAAATAAAAATAAAAAATCTTAATAATGTCCAAATTATAATCATTTACAATTACGTGGAGAACATAAAAGATCCTCATAAGGTACATAATAACAACAAAATATATTGTTCTACTGCAGGAAAGAAAAGTAGTGTTTAATTAAATAAAAATATTAAACTAATGCCAAACATCTCTATGAAAATATTTATCAACGTGCAAATACCCGATTTTAAAAAAAAAGTAGGTATTTGTAGGTATTTGTAGGTATTTTTCTCTTTAATTTTTATTATTATTCACGTGAAATTAAAAATATTTCATTTTATTTCTGGAAAATAAAAATATATATAAATGTGTATATATATAAATATAAAACCTTCTACCGAATCTGGGTTGAAAACGAAAAAAGGGTAAAATAAATTAAAAATATCAGACCTATATATAAAAATTTGATACCAAATGGAAGGGCCGATTTTTCTGAATCCAGTGTTGCAAACAGTTTTTCGATGCGACAATTAGATTTTTAAATAAAATTTAAGTAAAAAATCTCATTTTTTTAAGTTAGAAGCTTTTAATTGTGAAGCCCTAAAAAGTATAAAATAAAATTTGTTCTGGCAAAGACATGTTACAAGGAAATAAAAGTTTCAACACTAAGAAAATTTTAGAGAAAAATATAGGTACTTTCCTTTTGCAAGATATGAAAATTTTTTAATTTTCAAAATATTTTAAAAAGCTCTCGAGACAAATATTCTTATTTATTAGTTTTTGTATAATCATTCGTTAGGCCACAAATTTCAAATGCCTCGAAAGCTTTTTAAAATATTTTGAACATTAAAAAATTTTCATCTCTTGCAAAAGGAAAGTACCTATATTTTTCTCTAAAATTTTCTTAGTGTTGAAACTTTCATTTCTTTGTAACATGTCTTTGCCAGAACAAATTTTATTTTATACTTTTTAGGGCTTCACAATAAAAATCTTCTAACTTAAAAAAATTATTTTTTACTTAAATTTTATTTTCTGTTTTTTAGTTACAAAAAAAAAAAAAAAAGGAAAAACTTCTCAAAAAAACTAATTAAATTTTTTTAGGATATTGTGTAGACAATGGCATTTTTTTTTCTTTTTATTAATTGACATTTTTTTTGTATTATTTATCTGCAAAAAAGTACTATATCGTCTTTATAGGACCGAATCCGGTACCATCGCGTAATCAGCATGACGCTCTAACTAAAAGTCTGAGAACTGTCAAGAAAAATCATAGAACATTCTAAAAAATCTAACAAATACTTATATAAAAGGAATATTGTTCTCGGATGCCTTTTAAAATATTTGGAATATTTAAAATTTTTCATCATTTGCAAAAGTGAAATATTTATATTTTTCTTTAAAATTTTCTTGTTGTTGAAACTTTTACGATTTTATAGCATCTCTCTGCTGGAATAAATTTTTATTTTAGACTTTTTAGGGCTCCACAATAATAAAAAACTTTTAGTGCTATTTTTAATTTATTTATTTTATTTTATTAATTTATTTTTTATTTTTATTTATATTTTCTGAAATTTTTATTTTGTGCGTTTTAGCAACTCAAAAAAAGCTTCTTAAAAAACTTATCAAAATTCCTTAGGATACTATGTAGGCAATGAAAGATTTTCTTTTATCAATTGACTTTCTATTAATTATCTGCAAAAAAGTAACACATCGGCTTGCGAGGATCGACCCCACGAGCATCGCGTTATCATAATGACGCTCTAACCAAATGCTCTAACGAGTTACGAAAAAGGTTGTGTAAATTTATATGAAAGTGGAGGCGCCTTCTTTTTCAGAATGATGCAAAGACACGATGATAAAAATCCAATTTCAATAAAAAGTTTCTAAAAGAATATATATATATATATATATATATATATATATTAACTTAACTTTTGTGCTTTTTAGTATCTAGAAAAAAAAAAAAAACTCTTCAAAAATTCTTAGAATACTGTGTAGACAATGAAAAATTTTCTTTTATCAATTGACACATTTTGTATTACTTATCTGCAAAATTTAACACATCCATCTTTCGGGGGAAAGAACTCACCACCATCGCATTGGCATCTTGACGCTCTAACCAACTGAGCCAATGAGCGACGATGAGGCCTGCTGACATTTACTTTAAAGTTGAGGTGCCTTATTTATTCAAAATACTTCCTTTTATCAACTGACACATTTTCTATTAATTATTTGCAAAAATTAATGTGACGCTCTAACCAACTGAGCCATTAAGAGATACAATAAATTGCTTACAATTTTTTTTTTTTTTTAAGTGGAAGTGTCTTATTTTTTTAGCGCAACAGAAAACGCGATGACGAATTCAATTTCATATAATAATATATAATATATGTCTAAAGCTTCTAAAAATATTTATTTATGTATTTTTTACTTGAAACTTTTTCATTTGAGCTTGTTTAATAAAATCAATTGACACCTTTTTCTACTAATTGTCTGCAAAAATTAATACGCCGGACCTTCGGGTATCTAACTCTCACCCACCGCGTTATTAACGTAACGCTCTAACCAACTGAGCTATGGAGCGACAAACTGAACGAAGTCAATTTCATATAAAAACCTTCTAAAAAGATTCTAAAAAATTTATTTATTTATTTATTTTTACTTACATTTTTATGTTGTGCTTTTTGTAACTAGATAAAAAGACGTTTAAAAAACTCTTGAAAAATTATTAGACTACTGTGTACACAAAGAAATATTTTCCTTTATCAATTGACACTTTTCTATTAATTACTTGCAAAAAATAACACTTCGGCAAGGCGAGGATCGAACACACGACTCTCGCATTATCAACATGACACTGGAACCAGCAGATTCACTAAGAGATACAATGAGTTGCTTACTTTTTTTTTTATCTATATATAATGGAAGTATCTTGGATTTTTAACGTGGCAAAAAGCTGATGACAAATCCAATTTCAAATAATAGTAATATATAATATATATAAAGCTTCTAAAACTATTTTTTTATGTATTTTTTACTTTAAACATTTTATTTTGTGCTTTAATATCTAAAATGTTTTGTGTTTTTCAATATCTAAATAAAAAGAGAGAGAAAAAAATGCTTCTTAAAAAAACTCCTCAAAAGTTCTTAGTGTAAGCAACAAAAAATTTTCTTGTATCAATAGACACCTTTTCCATTAATTATCTGCAAAAATTAACACGCTGGACCATCCAGGGACCGAACTCACGACCACCGCGCTACTATCTGGACGCTCTTACCAACTGAGCCAAAGACCGACAAACGAAACAGCTTATATTTACTTTAAAATGAAGGCGTCTTGTTTACTAGCGTGACACGAAGACACGATGACCAAGTCAATTTCAATTTAAAACCTTCTAATAATAATAAAAAGAACTAAAGTATGAAATTTAAGTGGCAACGGAAAAAGGGAAAAATAAATTAGAAATATCAGACCTATCGTTACAAATTCAGTACCAAATAAAAGGGATGATTTTTCTAAATCCTGGGGTGTAAACAGTTTTTCGATACGACAATTAGATTTTTTAAAATTAACTAAAGTATGAAACTTAAATGGCAACACTTCATTCCAATCTTTTCATAATTTGTAGTGCGAATCACGCGAATAAAAAAGTCTTTACTTAAAAATTTATTTTTATATTTTATTTTTCCATTCAAAGCATTTTAGTGAAAAAAAATATTTATGGCGCATGTACAGGCGTTTTTTACCCACAATTTAAACACTAATCATAATTTTGAAAATTTCTATAGATATAATTTTAAGTTGGGTGAAGACTTAAGTTTCTGCCAAACGCCGTTGAATTTCGTCCAGACGTTCTCGAGTGATGCCCGGGCAAACGTGTTTTAGTCTTTTACCCCCAGGGGGAACGAGGGGGAATTTCTGAAAAGTTGATAGATATGATTTTAAGTTGGGTGAAGACCATAATTCCTGCCAAGCGCCGTTGAATTCCGTCCAGCCGTTCTCAAGTGATGCCCGTACAAAAAAAGCGACATACAGACACGATGACACACACACATACAGGCAAAATTTTCTGAAGTCATTTTCGGCTTCCATGGGGTGTGAAACGTGAAGATATCGCAAAAGTTTTTGATTCCGACAAATTTACAGACAAAAGTCTGATTTTATTAATATAGATAATGCGAGAAGGAAAGACGTTGTCTAATGCGGTGGGGACCACAACCAAGGTTCATGTACGAATTCGTAATTTTTATGCGCAGTGATTCCGTATAAGGCTAAGCTGCAAGCATTGGGAACTCGAACCCTGCATATTGCGGGCAGATAAACGCTGTCGAAGCCACCGCCGAAACCTACATAGGATTGGATCGAATTTATTGACAGTTCGTTTCAAAATTATATTTTTTCCGATATTTTTAATTTATAAGTGAATCGTTTAAACATAGTGACCGGTGAAATGGTAGACTTATTATATATATATATATATATATATATATATATATATAAATACTGGATCATCAGTGTGAAAAAATTATCCAATAGGCTCATGAATAAATGTAAAAAATGTTTTTGATTCGAAGCTACTTGTGCGTGCTAACTAATGAGAGATCTGCCACCCTATCGAGTGAATCCCGAGCGATAATCTTTTCTCATGTCCAGTGGACTATTCTTGTCCGGTGTCTATAAAAATTAACAAGAATCGTGTTGCTAAGGTTAAAGCAATGGAAGGATACATTGTTATTCATCTGCTTTGCTACAAAAGCGATACACAACGAGGCTGTCAACTATTTGACAAGTGAGGCATTCATAGTTACTCTGCGACATTTCACTGCTAGACATTGATCACCCAGTCACATTTACAGTGACAATGTAATCGATTTTCTTGGGGCTAAAAGACAACCGTATTAAATAAAACAATTGCGGATGTCATTACCAAAAAAAAAAAAAAAAAAAAGGTAGCACATTACTTAAAGCGGACAGTAAAGGATTGGCATTTTATTCCTTCTGTACCACTTCATTTCTGAAGAATTAAGGGAGAATTGCAATTCGGTCTGATAAATATCACATCAAAAAAGTTATCGGTGATACAAGATTCACACTTCAACATTTGACAATATTACTGACACAAATTGAGTTTTATTTCATGTCCCCGGTTTCCGATTTCTAATTTTGATACAGACTTTATTAATATTCTCATTCCATCACATTTTCTTACAGTGGATATGACACATTCTCCTTCAGATAGCCATTGTATTGCAACATTAATCTGAAGCGGCGGTGAGACGTTGAGCAAAAAACAAGACGTGTCTTTTGTAAGGCTTGACAAATTAGCTATCCCGTTCTTTATAGCCATGAATGGTATGGGAAACACTACAATGAACATTAAGACAGGCCATTTAGTACTCATCAGGAAAGAGAGTTGCGCACCAGAACCCTGGTCAGTCGGTCGCGTAATAAATAATCTTAAAGGCAAGTTGTTAACAGATGTTAACTATAAATATTAAAGACTCCGATTTAAAATAAAATGTCACCAAACTTGATATGCTTACTTGTTATACAAACTTGTTATTAATCCCCTTATACCTGGACTAATGTCCTGAAAGGGTGAAGACATGTTCTACGTATTACGAACATGTTAACGTATCTCAATTTAACAAAACATCTCAACTCAAATCTTTACACAAATTCGGCACAAGACAACCATGTAACAAGTAGTATACACAAAAGAACTGCGGGGGTCGGCTCAAGAAAGTGCCAAACTATATTTGGCTAAGCTTTAGTCTGTCACCCATTATGAAAAGTATCGATTTGTGGGTATCGACACTTTTTTTGGTAAGCTATACGTATTAAATCTTATTTTCTACGCCAGCCGTTTGTGTGTGTATATCTTATTGGTTTAATATATTGGAGTGGAAAAGAAAGTTTTTAATTTATTTAAATATGTGGTTTCGCGATATCATATTTCATGCATTTTTAGATAACTGCATCCAGTGATTTTTTGTTACCATCAACTTATTTATTCCTTTAAATAATTTTAACGTTAAAATGAGGTTTCGTTAAATATCTTTTGAATGAATCATCCGGCTGATCAATCGGACAATTTGTTCAACAGATATTTAAAAAAAAAATACTCCATTTTAACTTCAAAATAATTTAACAATAAAATAAAACACTGAATTCAGCTACCTCTTCATATATGTACCTAAAAATGCTTGAAATACGGTTTGCAGAAAATGGTCGCAAAACCACATTCTTCAACAAATGACCCCCCCCCCCCCTTTTTTTTTCTCTCTCTATTTTGATATATATACACAAACGGCTGGCGTGAAAAAGAAGTTCTAATACAAATAGTTTACCAAAAAAAAAAAAAAAAGTGTCGATAATCTCGAATCGCATCACGAATCGATACTTTTCATAATGGGTGACTGTGCACTTTCTTATCCCGACACCAACAACTCATCGCTAAGCAGGACTTCCCCTCTGCTTATGCAGTCTGTTTCTAAAAAATATATTCGCACTTGTGTTAAAAGTTTTCTAAGGACATTACGCAGTTCCATTAACAAATTCATTCTCTCTCTCTCTCTCTCTCTCTCTCTCTCTCTCCCCTCTGTATATGTATATGTTTAGGATAATAATGAAACTTTTACCTCCATAGTTATATACATATTTGAGAGCTTAGTGGACAATTAGTTATACGACAATTTAGTAAATTTGAGAAATACAACAATCAAGTGTTCACCGAATAGATAAAAAACATTATACATAACAAATTCTTGCTTCGATAACTGTGTTATTAGATGATTTTGAAATACCAGTTAATGTTTGATATTTAAAAGAGACCATAATAATTTCTTCCTCACAGAAATATCATTTATTTTCAAAAATGTCACTTAATACATTTATTTACTTCACATTTCATTTGAATGGCATATATTCTATTTGTCTCTTCAAAAAGGCTACACATTGTTACATATTGTTACAAAATTGTAAATAATTGTGTTTATTTTTGTATAAATTCTTTCAAAGAGGCTTAGTAAGTTGATAAAGTGCTAATTTTGTGCATTTCTAGTCGTTTTAGCGATGAAATTGCCTTATTTTCCCTTAAAAACGCATCAAAAAGCCCCAATAAGGCAGGTAATGAATTTGGCGCCAAATTTGGCGACTTTTTCCCACCTTGGCGATTTTTTTGTCGACCTTGTCGAGAAAGTCCTTATTAGGGATATACCAAATATGGAAGCTGTAAGTTGATTGGTTGACCACTTTCTAGAGTTTTCTCGAAAAATCTGGGTTCCATGGAACAGTATATAAGGAGCGCTTCCTCGCCAAGGCAGTTAGTTCAGTTCAGATCTCAGCCAGCTTCGCTAGTGCTTGCATTGCTCTTGAGCCTCTTTGAGAGAGACTTGCTTCAAGTGTTATTGCTATACAGTTTGCACTGTGGATTTGCTATTGACAGCTGTTGTTTAAGCTGTGGTTACTGCTTGAATTGAAGCTGATAATTGGTTTATTGACCTGTATTTTTCTGGAACCTTCTGTGAATAAATTACTGAATCTTTGTAAGTTTGGCCTTTCATTCCCGGACAACTCACGAACCCTCAAGTACGCAACATTTCTGGTGTCAGAAGCGGGATTGTCTGTGAATGGTTATAACTAGAGCTATGAAGGAACAGATGAAGAAACTTCTAGAAAGCTTAGCTACCCAGATGAATGAAATGAAAGAAGGGCAAAGAGAAATGAAGGAAGGACAAAGAGAGATGAAAGAAAGTATGGAAGCATCGCAAAGAGAGATAAAAGATAGCCTGAGTCAAGAGATGAATGAAATGAAAGCCGGACAGGAAAAGATGGAAACCGGATTGATAGAGAAAATGGAAACATCGCAAAGAGAGTTGAAAGACACTATGGGTGAAGTTCAGGAAGAAATTAAATCTAATCAAGATGAGATGAAGAGAGAGCTTTCAACGGTGAAAGAATCAATCGGGGGTAAATTAACGGTGATGGAAAATAGAATGGATGGAATAGAAGAGAAAGTTATAAAGATAGAAGAAAATTTTGAAGAGAAAGTTTTGAAAATAGAAGAAAGTTTTAAAGAGAAAGCTATGAAGATAGAAGAAAATGTTATGAACGTTGAAGAGAAAGCTATGAAGATAGAAGAAAATGTTATGAAGGTTGAAGAGAGTGTTACGAAAATAGAACGGAGTTTCGAGGAGAAAGTTAAAGAAAATTTTGATCAGGAACTGAAAGGAAGGTTTGCAGAGATAGAAGGTAAACTGAAGAGAATAGAAGAAGATCTGGAGAGAAAAGTGGAAGAAAAGTTAGAATCCATGCCCCAGGAAACTGAAAAGAAAGAGAGAAGAATCCAGAATCAGGAATCTATTAAGCTATCTACCTACGATGGCAGTTCCTCCTGGCATGTATATAAGACGCAGTTTTCCATCGTAGATGAAGCTAACGGCTGGGACTCTACCGCCAAGTCAGTCCACTTAGCAGCAGCATTACGGGGAGATGCAGCTGAAATACTGAGGAATGTTTCTAAAGAAGAAAGGAACGACTTCGAGGCTTTGACTAGAGCATTGGAGCTACGGTTCGGAGAGAAGTGTTCTAAGGACTATAGTCGCCTCCAGCTAAAGTCCCGTTACCAGAAAACGGGCGAAAGTTTGCAAGAGCTGGCAGCGGACATTCAGAGATTGTCACACCTAGCATTCTCAGACTGTCAAGCTGACACTCGTAACGACTTAGCTCTTCAGTACTTTATCGATGCTGTTCGGGATCCAGAAATTCAAAAAGCGCCGAGACTCTCCAACATCAGAGACGTAGCATCAGCTTTAGGCTATGCACTTAGGATAGAGGCAGCCCAACAAGCCTCCCGTAAAGACCGCCATACCATAAGAGCAGTCTCATTAAATGATACGCCTGCTGATGAGAATGAAATGAAGAGAAGTTTCGCAGAGATCCTAAAGAGATTGCGCAGCCTGGAAAATATTATAGAAATAAAGGATCGGAAGATAAAGTGCTGGGGCTGTGGAGGGGATGGTCATGTGAAGAGGAACTGCCCCGTACGACCAACTATAGGAAATCACCCGGCTTTACCATCACAGCAGGGAAAATAAGAGGAGGCCATCTCGCGGGGCAGAGGTTGACTAAAATTAAGGAACCCCAATTTACAGTATTTCATGTTTCATCGACGAGTGGCGGCGATAATGGACTTCACGTCTATGGCCAAGTCAACAACGCCACCTGCCGGATGATTCTGGACACGGGAGCCAACGTGACCATCATTAGAACGGATTTGGCTCAAGAACTAAAAGAGAAGATCATCTGGACGCCGCCCTGCGTTAAACTCCGGACTGTGACCGGAGACGAAATCAAAATATATGGAAAAATGAACTTGACCATCAATTTTGGGAATGCCAGTTACCATCATATGGCATATGTGGCTGATATAAGAGATCCTTTAATCATTGGAATTGATTTCCTGAGAAAATTTAACTTTCAATTGGACTTCAAGAATAATGAACTGCATTCGAGTTCGGAAGACATCGCTGTGTTCAACGCTGAAAATCAAGACATTCAGACAATTTGCCAGATAACAGCCAAGTCTGAAATTTCCATCCCTCCACACACAGAGACAATAGTTTCAGGAACACCACCTACAAAGCAATACTTCCGCTATGGACTGATTGAATACCCGAATACAGGCAATAGCCCAAGAGGAGTTCTGGTAGCTTCATCTCTAGTTGATCTCTCAAAGAATACTATTCCTGTGAGAGTCGCAAACATCAGCGATAAGGTCCGAACAGTGAAGAAGGATGAGGTGTTAGCAGCCTGCACTCCTGTAACATGCATCAACCGCCCCACGCAATCAATTGAATCCAAGTCTTCTGAACAATTAATAACGGAATTACTCAAGAATGCAGAGTTAGGAAAGGAACAGAGATGTGCTGCGGAAAAGCTACTCCAAGAATTTAAAGACCTTTTTTCTCGAACTCCTGAAGACGTCGGGAGAACGAACATCACCCAGCACAGAATTGATACAGGAAATCATCCTCCAATCAAACAACATCCAAGAAGACTTCCCTTTGCTAAACAGGAAGAGGTCACTGAACTTCTAAGTGAAATGCAGCACAATGATGTCATCGAGCCATCAACGAGTCCTTGGGCCTCTCCCATAGTACTGGTGCGGAAAAAGGATGGCTCAACGAGATTTTGTGTGGATTATCGTCGTTTAAAGGACATCACGAAGAAAGACAGTTACCCTCTTCCCAGAATTGACGACACATTAGACACACTTGCTGGCAATAAATGGTTCTCGACGTTGGATCTGAAGAGTGGTTACTGGCAAGTAGAATTACATCCTGATGATCGTGAGAAGACTGCATTCACCACGGGACAAGGACTGTGGCAATTTAAAGTTATGCCATTTGGATTGTGTAATGCACCTGCCACCTTCGAACGCCTGATGGAGACAGTGCTAAAAGGACTTTCCTATGAGGCTTGTCTGGTGTATTTGGATGATATTATCATTGTGGGGCGCACCTTTGAAGACCATCAACGAAACATCCGAAAGGTGCTGGAGAAACTCAGAATGGCTAACCTCAAATTGAATCCAGTCAAGTGTAACTTGTCAAGTGTAACAGTCCGTCGTAAAATGAGCTACCTCGGCCATATCATCTCTGCCGAAGGTGTGAGAACTGATCCTGAGAAGATCTCTGCAGTCGAGAACTGGAGTCGCCCTGAAAATATACACCAACTACGAAGTTTCCTGGGGTTATGCACTTACTACAGGAAGTTTGTCAAGGGTTTCTCAAATATTGCCAGACCACTCCACAAGCTGACGGAAGCCAAACAGAAGTTCCTGTGGACAGACGAATGCGAAAAAGCGTTCAAGCGACTTCAAGAGGCCTTAACATCATCGCCTATCTTGACGTATCCACAGCCCGACAGACAGTTCATACTTGATACAGATGCCAGCCATGAAAGTGTCGGTGCTGTTTTGTCGCAGGAAATTGATGGTCAAGAACATGTCGTTTCCTATTGGAGTAAATGCCTGTCTAAACCAGAGCGGAATTACTGTACCACCAGGAAAGAGCTACTCGCTATCGTAAAAGCCATAGAACATTTCCATCATTACCTCTATGGCAGAATATTCCTGCTGCGGACTGACCATGCATCTTTGACGTGGTTGCTCCAGTTCAAGAACCCGGAAGGACAGATCGCCAGAGGGATACAACGCCTCCAGGAATATGACTTCGAGATACGTCATCGTAAATGGACTCTACATGGTAATGCAGATGCCTTGTCCCGGAAGCCCTGCTCGGAAGTCTGCAAGTACTGCTCTAGAGCCGAACAGAAATACCTGCCGATAAATCCGGTGGCCTGCCAAGTTACTACCTCGACACCATCAGAACAAGATCCCGATCCATGGAGTGACGAAGAACTTAGAAAAGCCCAGTTGGAAGATCCTGACGTAAAGCCAATATTACAGCTGAAGGAGACGACCAGCAACAGACCTACCTGACAGGATATTTCCAGATTCAGTCCCATTACGAAAAGTTATTGGGCACTTTGGGACTCTCTTCATATCAGAAACGGCGTAATACACAGAAAGTGGGAATCTGATGATGGGAAAAGCTTCAGATGGCAGATTTTATTACCAAGATCAAAAATTCCAGCTGTTTTAGAACAACTGCATAGTAGCTCTACCGGAGGCCATTTTGGGGGTAATGAAGACTCTGCAGAAAGTTCGGGAACGCTTCTACTGGTGCAAGGCAAAGGAGGATGTGGAGAAATGGTGTAAATCCTGTGATGCTTGTGCGGCACGTAAAGGCCCGCAGAAACGAAGTCGAGGAAGACTGCAACGGTATAACGTGGGAGCACCATTTGAGCGGATTGCAATCGACATCTTGGGTCCTTTGCCACGGACCTCCAGTGGAAATAAATACATCATCGTCGAGATGGACTATTTCACCAAGTGACCTGAGGCATATCCCATTCCCAATCAAGAGGCATGCACAGTTGCAGAAGTCCTAGTGCAGCAATGGGTGTCAAGGTACGGCACGCCCCTACAACTTCATACCGACCAAGGTAGGAACTTTACCTCTGATGTTTTCAAAGGACTGTATCAACTACTCGGCATAGACAAAACCCGGACAACAACCTTACATCCCCAGTCGGACGGCATGGTCGAGAGGTTCAATCGTACCATCCTGAATAACCTCTCTCTTCTAGTATCAAGGAACCAGCAAGATTGGGACTTGATGTTGCCGTTGTTTCTGCTGGCTTATCGAAGTGCTGTCCATGAAACCACCGGCTATACTCCAGCCCAGATGCTGTTTGGACGTGAACTTAGTCTCCCTTGTGATCTCCTGTTTGGTTGTCCACCCGATGCGCCTTCATCGCCCGAGGAGTGCATCCAAGATCTCCAGGCACGATTTGAGGACGTACACAACTTTGCTCGGGAGCGGATTAACATGGCCACGGAGAAAATGAAGACAAGGTACGATCTAAAGGCTACGCAACATGAGTTCCAGGAAGGAGAGAAGGTCTGGTTGTGGAATCCTGTTCGACGCAAAGGACTCTCTCCCAAGTTACAGTGCAACTGGGACGGACCATACACAGTCTTAAAAAGGCTGAATGATGTAGTAGTGCGGATCACTAAAACACCTTCATCAAAACCGAAGGTGGTGCACTATAACCGGCTAGCCAAGTACCACAATTAACGGTAACATTAAAATTTAAAATGTAAATACTGGTAAAATTTGCGCATGCGCACTGTAAATATTTGTATATAAATATTTGTACATATTTGTGAATTTTGTAAATATTTCTCACTTAATTTATATTTCTATGTTATCTTTATGTGCAACTTTGTTTTTGTATTTTAGATTGTGTAAATTTGTTTAGTTTCGCTTCTTGACCAAGGGTTGCACTGCCCGGGACGTGCAGTCCTTGGGAGGGGGGCAGTGTTACAAAATTGTAAATAATTGTGTTTATTTTTGTATAAATTCTTTCAAAGAGGCTTAGTAAGTTGATAAAGTGCTAATTTTGTGCATTTCTAGTCGTTTTAGCGTTGAAATTGCCTTATTTTCCCTTAAAAACGCATTAAAAAGCCCCAATAAGGCAGGTAATGAATTTGGCGCCAAATTTGGCGACTTTTTCCCACCTTGGTGATTTTTTTGTCGACCTTGTCGAGAAAATCCTTATTAGGGATATACCAAATATGGAAGCTGTAAGTTGATTGGTTGACCACTTTCTAGAGTTTTCTCGAAAAATCTGGGTTCCATGGAACAGTATATAAGGAGCGCTTCCTCGCCAAGGCAGTTAGTTGAGTTCAGATCTCAGCCAGCTTCGCTAGTGCTTGCATTGCTCTTGAGCCTCTTTGAGAGAGACTTGCTTCAAGTGTTATTGCTATACAGTTTGCACTGTGGATTTGCTATTGACAGCTGTTGTTTAAGCTGTGGTTACTGCTTGAATTGAAGCTGATAATTGGTTTATTGACCTGTATTTTTCTGGAACTTTCTGTGAATAAATTACTGAATTTTTGTAAGTTTGGCCTTTCATTCCCGGACAACTCACGAACCCTCAAGTACGCAACATTTATTTACTTCACATTTCATTTGAATGGCATATATTCTATTTGTCTCTTCAAAAAGGCTACACATTGTTACATATATTCATATAGTATATCTCGAAATATATTTTTTTTAATTTTCCTAATGCTTTTAACCCTATATCTACTGATGATAGTTTAGAGTAACATTAGTTTAAAAAGCGCATATAATCGAATTTATGGGAGCAATATCAAAGTTATTCATAAGAATAGAAAATATATACCACACTTTAACCTCACTATATGGCACTAGAAGTAGTATGTAGCCGATTTTGTTCCAGAAAGGAGTTTATAGGGTGTTGTCGCTGTTTTTGCTTTGAATTTTTCGAGATTTTTAATTGTGTTATAATTAATTCATATATTTTCTCATGATTCCCCATCAATCTTACAAAAATGTATAAAGAACATAAACATCAAATATATTTTTACACATTTTTAAGGTTTAAAAGTCGTTTCGATCCTCGATATAAAAATAATACACAAAAGTACAACCATACAAAATCCTCGTTAATTGCAATAAAGATGTGATATGCATAATTTTTATTGCACATATTTTTATAAAATACTTTTAATTAACTAAAGAATTTTTTCTAATACTTTTTTTTTTTCCCATTGTGGTAGATAAAGATTTAAATTGTTTTAAATACAGACACAAAAATGTTTCAGGAGAACAATAACATTTAAGCTATACATTAAAAATGCGAAAAAAAAAAAAAAAAAAAAAAAAAAAAAGCATATTACTGTTTATTATCTAAAACTTTAGATTTTAGCAGCTATCAGAAAAAATCAATTTTTTCTATACATCGAAAATTTTTATGTTACATAGAGATAAAAATCAGATTTTACTATTCTCTATATAATTAATTTTAGGAAAATAAAAAATGTATCGTTAAAATATTCAGAACATGTCTTATTAACATAAAATGAAGTTAAAAAGTTTAATTCAACGGAACATCCGTTTTCTGATTCATTGCATGCATGTTTTACTTTCTTTCAGGAAGTGACATCAATGCCTATTTTCTCTGAATTGAAGTAAAATGGAGATTATAGCAATCCATGAATTATTCAACTTTAGAAGAAAGAAAAAAAAAAACGATAAAAATAGTTTTGTATTCTTAAATCCTTTTACGTCCAAAAATGAATGATTGAAATATCGAATAGAGCTTTATTGTCAATGATATACTGGGATAAAGAATAGTCTGGTGTGGCATCTGCACAACTTTATCTTACACAGCATATAAATATTTTAAAGAGCAATTTCAGAATAAAGGATAAGAGGACCTGTACTTTATATAAAAGTTCTTTATCAACAGTTCAAAACAGGTTTAGGAACAGTTTCATTTGACATATGTACATAGAGATATCTGTACTGATAAGTATAAAGGATTTAAGTCCATATTCTTGATTTTTCAGGAGACGAAAAATAAAGTTTAATTAGCTAAAAACAAATCAGAAGAATCGATTAGGAAAAAGGTATTTCGTTGATTTATACCCTTTATACCATTCAGTGGTTGTCAACCTTCATTTAATAACGTGAAAAATTGAATTAAATATTTTATACCAAAGATTAATGCTAAATTTCTGACTTGAACCTTTTTTTACCAATGGGTTTTCTCAAAGACTAAATGATATAGACTTAAATCCTTTATACCGATCGGTAGAGAATTTTTTTCTGCGTCTGACTATGTACTTAACTCAAAATCGACATTTTTGGACTTAAATCCTTTATACTTATCAGTACAGATATATACATAAGACAAACCTTCCATACGTTGTCGAAAGGGAAGACTTTCGCCCCTCAACCCCGTTTCTAATAACAGTACAGTCGGAGCCACTTAAGCGAATATCTACCGTTCCAACTATATTAATTCGATTAAGCGGGTTATTCGATTATGCGGGGGAAGACTAGAAACGCAAATACAGGTTTAACTAGAGTGATTTTATGCTTAGATGGAAAAATAAATGATCGATACCTCTTTCTTATTTAAATATTTAACTAAAATTTTGCTAAGTTAAAATATTATAGTAATTTATATATGCAATTAAGGCTGGAATAAATACAAAATAAATAAAGTATACTTACGATTTTTATTTTTAATAATAATAAAACACTTATGATTGATTATTTTGACATAGACTTAACTGAAAATTTTTTCGATTTCTTTTTCTAAAGCACATAAATAGATTTTAATCGCTTCGATGAGATAAAAAATTACGATGAATAATATTAAGGACTTTGCAACTTCATCTATCGTTGGAGGCGGATCTGCTTGTTCTTCTTTATCACTTTCATTTAAAGATTTTATTGAAAGATTAATCTTTTTATCTCGTTCTGTTTCTTCATCTTTATCCACCATCTATGAGTTCATAAAGTTCTATTTCATTCATCTGAAAACTTCAAAAATTTGTGATTTCTAATTCCTGGAGATCATTTGTATTTTAATTTCTAATTTCATCATCAGTTGCTGATTTTATAAATTTGTTTTATCACCAATTTTTATCACCTCGGCAGGAATGCTGCGTCATGTTTAAAGGGCCTTTGTTATGTAATTTTTTTAAAAGAAGAACAGATTTCTTCTTCTTTTTTTTTGAGAATGAGAGGGAAAAATCGGCTGAGAAATATAGAATTTTTATTTAAGAAACGTCGAGTGTTTATGCGATTAAGCGGGGTGGCGTTGTAAAAAATATTTCTTTAAGTGAGGAAATTTAACATTACTTCTATGGGGAAAATATTAGTTATATCACTTTATATTCTTATAAGCGGGGTATTCGATTATCCGTTACCCGATTAAGTGGGGACGACTGTACTTAGAATTATAAAAAATTCAATGCTCTAAGTATTTAAGACTATTAAATTAGATAAAAATTCAGTACATTATGATATTTTTCACCTTCACTACTCTCTGAAATTTACAAATCTCGGTCAAGCTTTTAAAGTGACAAACTAATAAGGTCTTTAAAATACCACATTCAAATTCTACATATGATGATAACAGAAATGCACGTCGACCAAATGTGCGACGTATACTTCACTTTCGTATTCACGGGACACAAAACGCGAAATTATAACAAATTTTAGAATTGAAAAGTGAATTTAAAGAATAGTTTTCCACCTAATAAATATTAGAAAATAACTATGAATTCTAAGAAATTTTCCTGGATTTGGTTTAATAAGTAAAGAGCCTCCACCAGAAAAGAACATTTTTACTTAATATTGAGTGACTCTGTATATTGTCTTTAAATTATACACACAGCATATAGTGTACTTAAGTTTAGAACAACATGAGAAACACATAATACAACTTGAAATACATTTCCCACAATTTTCGCATTTCTATTTATTTTGGGTAACTGTTTAAATACACAATGAATTGTTTTAATACGATATTTTACACAAAGCATGCTTTTATACATATAAAAATATTTTTAATTTAATCGTGTTTAGTGCAGTTTAAGATGCTAAACTTCCCTACCAGAAATTTTGCCTATAGACGTAATCTATTCAAATCCTTTGGACGCCCCTGTAAATGATTTTTTTATCTAATCTTATTGAAATGTTTAATCTAGTATTCCTATATGATACACATTTATAATACTAAATTTGGACTTCCTAATTATACTTTTTCTTAATTGCACTTGTAATAGACTTACACACGACACACACACACACAGATCAACTTCAAAAATGCAGATTTTCATATTCAGGGAATACCAAAACGTAGTAGTATGACAAAACTTTAAATTAAGCCCCAAAGTAATACTGTCTCTTCTTACAATGAAAAATAGTGGTAATAGGGTCTAATGTGCGTAAGTGAATATGATAATATTAATATATTTACAAATATTTTGTTAAATAATTATTTAAAATATTAAGTTTATTTTAAAAAATGAAAACTCTGACCTATACATTTTAGTAGTTACGAAAAAAATTGTTATTTCTTTACTCACTAACATGGGAAATTGTTTCATATGAAACACAAAATTGCGCAGAAAATATTGTCCATAGGGTTTTATTGGGTTGTTCGAAAAGTAATTTCGTTTTTCTCAGCAGAGGAATTAATTACATTTTGTTCACACCATCTTCACAATTAAGCTGCATTACCATTATATATTGTGACAGCTGATATAGCAAGGCTTGCTTGTGTTATTCTGCTCAATAGGTTTTGATTGGTAACCTACCAAATAAAGAAAATCGGAAGCAACATTTTCAGCATATTTTGTTTTTGCTATCAAAAAGGAGAAAATACTGTTCAAACAAGGAAAAAAGTATACGATGTGCATACAGTAAATTTATTTAAAGAAGACAGCGTCAAAACTGGTTTACCAAATTCTGTTCCGGCAATTTTGACGTTGAAGATGCATTACGTTCTGGAAAACCAGTTTATGCTTATGAAGACGAAATAAAGTATTGATTTATGAAAACTGCCAAATAACAACTCGTGAGATCACTAAGAAAGCGATCAAAGTGGAGAATATATAAATCAATAAAATATTTATACAATATAAGAAAATCGTCTTTCATTTTCAAACGTAAAAACGAAATTATTTTCCAAACAACCCAATATATTAAATTTATTCGTTACCGAACTGAAATTATTCATCTTCTAACATATACAAGACTATTAAAACACACCTGAAAAAATATATTTTTTCGAACTACGTAACAAAACACATTCCTTTCAACATATTTTTTATCTGTATAAATGAAGTCTATTTCAAATTTTATTACGATATTTTTTATCTATCGTATTTGGTTCTGACAGAAAAAGCAATATTTTGTGAACCAACATCGTGAATGTAGATGAGAATTCCCAGTATTATTTTTATTTTACAAGTTTACACTTGGAATTTTAAAGTAACGTGCAATCAAATATGCTTTTTCATTTTCAACTTTCTAAAAATAAAACCCAGCGGCTAGTATGACAAGGAATCTGAATTTAAATGATGTGTTTAAACTGCTGATTCAGCAGATAAAATGTAAATTTTTACAAACATGCATTCTCTTTGAATTTCCGTTGCTGATTTCATAACAGTATGGCTATGATGTAAAATATATTCACGAATAAATGAATATCTTTCAAAAAAGAAAATACATTTTCTTTTATTTTAGTAGCGTGTTCAATAATATTAGAGACTTAGAGAAAGATATAGGTTTACGTATGAAATAGATTATTATAAGTTTGCCATCCATTTTTAAATGTAAATTTTATTAGAAACATATATTTTGTCAATATTATGCAATTAATATAACCTCTTTAAGATGATGTTTAGTATTTTTCTGAAATACATATGTACTTAATAGGTATCAGCAAAAACGAAACTTCTATTTCAGAATATGCATGGGGAGTAGTAGCGGAGAAATTAAAACATTAGACACTCGCTGCTGATATTTTTTTTTTTTTTTTTTACACTTTTTTTGGAAAAAGTAAGATTTTTTTTTTTTAATTGGAGGTTTAAGCGAAAAGAAGGGGTGACTTTCTAGTATAATTGTATATTTTACTTAAAATTAACTTAGAACATGACTTAGTGATAATGTGTGTGGTTATTAATTAACTCACCAATAAGGTTTTTAATTTTATAATTTGCCAAATACAACTCTTTTACCAAGAGTAATGTGTTCACTTTACTTCACTCTAAAAGCACATGAAGGCTTTACTTAAATAGTCTAACTGGAGAAATACTTCCCTTCGTACACTTTAAAAATTCTTAACTGACATCACTGACACAGAAGGTAAGTCTAAAACTCCTCAACATCCAAAACTTTACTGAAAGTACTTTGAACTTTTTTCTGAAACCAACATCAACTGAACGGAAATCGAAGAGACAACTTACTTTCCCCTAATCTAACTCTCGAGGGACAATATACACTTGTTCCGGATCCAACACGAGCTAAACGAAATTCGACAGGACACCTTACTTCCACTTATCTATCTCTCTCGGGATAAATTACACTACCTGTGAAACCAACACCAACTGAACGGAAATCGATTGGACAACTTACTTTCCATTAATCTAACTCTCTAGGGGCAATCTACACTTCCTCCAAAACCAACGAGAGCTAAACCAAATTTCACTGGACAACTTACCCTTAACTAATCAACTCTTTGTGAAAAATTTACGCTTACAATCGTTGCACGATTTCGAGCGAGATTGAATGAGGCCTCACTATCCTAAAATGTTTAAAAATAGCATCCCTAAGCTATTATTTAGGTAAAGTATTTTGTATATCCATGTATAAGAGCCTGAAACTATTTACAGTCGGCACCAAACTTATTAAAGCACACATCTATATTTTTCATATATATATATTTTAGGTTTCATCGCTAATTTTTATTATCAACTTACTTTTTCATAAACAGCATAAAACTAAGATCATGACTCGACAAATATTCATTTAACAATACAGTATAAGGTGCACATCTTTTAGTTAGTAATTATTGTTAGCGCTTTAGTAATTTTGCTGCAAACTGTATACTGAAGTATATATTAATGTGACGGAACGCATATATTTTGTATGAAATTTTAACTTATTCAGCAAATATTTGAGACCCCTATCACGGCATATATAGCCAAATATTCAGACACAAAATATTTTAAATTTTGAATATCTCTTTAAACCTCGTTAAATATATATTTTCGTTACAGAATGTAGCTATAATTCTATGGGAAGTACACATTCTTGATTATCATGCATAACATAAAACACATGGCAATTCTTTTGTGTAGCCATATATACTACTAATACTCTATTATATTACACCACTCTTTGAAGAAATAATGCTTTTCATTTCCCAATATGGCATTCAGATTTTGTTTGTTAAATGCCATGTGGCCATACTTATGTACTAAAAGAGATGCCTTCCATGAAATGTAATTGTTTGTGCATCTCTGTACGCAAGCCACAAATACTATGTACACCGATATCTATACAGATAATTTCATATAATTCATAAATTACAGTGTCAATTTTCGGTTTTGTTTCATTTAGACTATAGGAGTACATACAGACAAACTTTATAAGAACCAAAAAAATTGACTCTTAACATGGAACGTCTACCAGCGGCCGAAAGGTTCTACACTCAAGGCTGGTACATGGGAAATGTAGGTTCGATCGCAGGTGGCGCTCATCGATCTAGCCGTTTGCAGTTTTCTGTGGTTTTCTCCGAAACTCACATGCATAAGGCCTAGAAACTTTTAGAAAGATCCCCCGCGGAGGGTACTCCCCTTATAGGACTAGGATCCTAGAGTAGTCATTTGGCTTTAAACCCTACAACAAACCTTAAAATGGAGCATCTTAGAAAAATATAAATGCATATATATATATATATATATATATATATATATATATATATATATATATATATATATATATATATATATATATATATATATATACATTTTCTTTGTATGTCGAAAAATTACTTTAAAGTATTGCGTAAATTAAAAAATAAAAATAAAAATAAAAATAGTAGCATTATATCATTCAGGCAAAGTGAAATCCACATTTTGTTTTTTATCTGAAGGCACTGCCTACTATGATAGTCACTATGTTTAAAGAAATTTTCAAAAATCATTAATCATTAAATTTTAAATTACTTTATAAATAAAAACTAAAATAATTTTTAAATTTGCTTAAGACCTCCTTTCGAGCTCCAGCTGCATTTGCAATCGTTTTCGTCTGTGCTATGTCCAATAGTGTTCCCACTCCTTTCATTTGCGCCTGAACCATAAATTCCTATTTAGGGGCTAACTGGACGATAAGTGGCGTTGCTATTAAATAATTATGGCTTGAGGGCAAAAAATTCTTGGACAGTAGATTACTATTTTCGCTCTATAATGACAGGGTTTCCAACTGAAATAGCTGATTATTTAAAAAAAAAAAAAAAAAAAAAAAAATAATAAAAAATTCTAAAAGCAATGTCCATGAAGCATCAAGAGAAGTCAAAACGGGACCCCATTCAAATATTTTTAGCTATACGGTCAGCCGTTTGCCTAAAAAGCGACCAATACACCTCTAAGTTTAATTTTGTATGTGATATTCTCGTCTTCCGTATGGTTTAAGATGCTATAAAGACACAATTGACATCTTTTAAATCATTACCGGCAAAAAAGAGAACATCGGCGCTTGGAAGATGGAACCCACGACCCTTGCCTTCTTAGGTTGACGCTCTAACCAACTGACCTAATGAGTCACGAAATTTTTTTTGACTTTAACGTTTTTATCTTTAAACCGATCACTTCAGGAATTTATAAATTTTAATTAATAATAATAATGATAATAATAAAGTTTCTTAAAAATAATAGTAATAAAATGGTGAACGATTTATTCTATTTTCCTTAAAATATCTATAGTACAACTTTAGATATCAAAGTGAACACAAAAAGGTTTGCAACTTCCCTTAAATTTTTTCTATATCTCTCCTTGAACGAAACGCCATAATAAATTTGAATAGCTAGAAAATTTCCTTTACACGAACACAACTATTCTATGCTCAATCTTTCACTTTCATCAAGATCATTAGCAGCTAACACTAGATTGAACTGGTGACTTTAACTCTTCCGACCAAACACTACATGAATAACTAGACACGATTTACAGCAATTGAAACCGAAAGAGATTGCGTAAGGCCTTACATGATTAAATTTCGAAAATACTTACCACAAGTAAAAAGTCCTTTTGCCTTTAAAGAATAAGTTATTTACCACTATTTTCACATTAAATGCAACCAGATTTGTTCACGTTTGTGTATTATTGGCTTTGCAATATTTTTTATTATAATGATCAATACCAGTATGTATATATATAAGTAAAACGGAAGTAATAAAGAAGAAAATTTACACTAAAATTAAGATTTACAACAGTTTTAAAGTAATTATGCTGAGAATAATGTACAATGGCCCTCTTCACTTACCGTCGCCGGAAGCCAGATCCAATGTTATTCTATGGGAAATTTTCTTTACTTATAACTAATTATATAATATATATTTTTAAATTCTGTTTCCATATTCAAAAAATTCCCAATTGTTAAATTGAAGCACCTTTTTTAAAAAGTATTTTTTTTTTTTTTAATTTTTACTATTTTATTTTGAAATATCAAAATGGAATATTTCACATATTGAAAATTCGTATTTTACAGTTTCAAAATGAAATAGTAAAAATTCAAAAAATACATTTTTAAAAAAGATGTGTCAATTTAACAGTTGAGAATTTTCTGAATGTGAAAACATATTTAAATAAATATTTATTACTTAATGAGTTATAAGTAAAGAAAATTTCCCGTAGAATAACATTAGCTTTGGCTTCTGGCAACAGTGAGTGATGCGGGCTTTTTTTTTTTAATTTAAAAAGCAATTATTTACTTTATTTAAACTCTTTGTCACTTTTCTTAATATAATAAGAAAATAAGTCTTAAATATAATAAGGGAATATTTGGTATTTTCCGTGAACCTCTTTATCTTAACATTGTCTGAAAAAGTAATCTATATTTAATTGTAATATTTAAAAACAAATTCTGATATTTTAGCTCATTGAAAATTGAAAATTTATTATTATCTTGAAAAAATTCTGTTAGCCAAAAGAAATATATTTTCTAGTATGTAACATGATATTTTTTTTACAATCAACAAGATGCATTTTTGAAAAAAAGATCAATTTTTTTTTGTCAAAATTGTTTCTATTTCCAAATTTATAAAATTTTAGATTAAAAAACAAGAAAATATTATATATATATATATATATATATATATATATATATATATATATATATATATATATATATATATATATATGTATATATCTGACTATATATAAAAAAAAATATTTTTTTCTAAAAAACTTTTTTATTGTCACTTTTCTTTGTAAAATAGTTTAAAGAATAAAAGAAAAATGTTTTATAACCTAAGGGGCTTTAGCTTTACAAGAGATGTCATGACAGCTTAAAAAAAAAAAAAAAAAAAAAAAAAACATATATATCAATATGCATATCAAGTATTTTTTTTTTTTCAAAAAATGTTTTACAATGAATAGAAACAGTGAGAAATTCAAAACAATAAAAATGTTATAAGATTATGTTTAAAAAAAAAAAAAATCTTTACCTAAAGATGTCGTTCGTGTTTTTGTTATAGCGCACTCAGTGTGAAATTTGAATGAAAGTGATATGTTAGTCCTTTGTCTGAATTCAAAAATAAAAAAAGAATAGTTATTGAACATTTTTGACTTGGAAAAAAAATACTATGTGTTATAACAAAGTGTATATTTTGCAGAGGTTTTTTTTTTTTTTTTTTTTTTTTTTAATTTTTATATTACAATAGTAAAACTATTAGTAAATCATATTTTTATGTATGTTCCACACACGGTACGTTGAGCTAAAAAGTAATAATATTGTCTTAATTTAATAATATTGTCTTAAGTTCACCTATTTAATTTATAAGAATCTTTGAATGTAACTTAAAACTTCTGTGACATCCAAAACATTTTATTATTCATTTAAATAATAACCTATTTATTTTAGTTCAATAAAATAAACAAATTAAAAGTATAAAATTTTAAAGAAGTCAGTATTCCTATTATAAATATTTATAGGATTAAAAAACATGCTGTAGTTGTAATTTAGTTTAGTTAATAAGAGATTTCAGTTTGTAATGCATACTTTTTGCAACCTATAAAAATATATTTGTTATATAATGTTACAAGTACATAATGTTAAAACTTACGAAAGTTTTTTTTTTCTTTTTTTCTTTGCTTGTTTTAATTTAACTAAACTGCTTCTATTTAAAATGTTTTTAGAGAATTTTTTAAGTTGTTATAGCGTTTAAAAGATTAGTTTATGATCATTCTATCGCTTTTGTTAAAATATCTTGTTAAAATCGCAATCGCAATCATCGATATTATCTGCGTACGGCAAAACAAGCAATTTTAGGAACAACGCATCATGTAAAAGAGCATTTGAACGCAATTAATTAGTTTTAATGAAATAAAAATCCCTATTTAATTTGAAATTCATAATTTTATTTTCTATGCTTATTTTTGTATAATTTTATATCCCGGAGGTAAACATTCTCCAAATGTCTATTTTTTTGTGAAAAGAGTTATCAATTTGTCCTTAATGAGCAGTTTTTGCTTTACTACGTTACTACGTTTCTACATTATATCATTAATAATGTGTTAAAGTATCATTAAGCGATTACTGCCTGTTGCTAAGGAGTGCATTCAAACAATGAAAAATTAACTTTTTGTGACATGGCGTTATTACCTCCGGGGTAGAGAATTGTGAAAAATTTAATCCTGAAAGACAGATGTTTTAGTAAAAAATCAATAAGATTTTAATTATGTATCTTTGTTTAAATAATAAAAATATAACAAAAATTCTTTTGTGCATTGGAGAATATGAAAAAAATGCCTCCGGATTTTATTTAAAAGAAATGCTAATATTCTACAAATTTCTACACAAATGAATGCATTATTAACACTTTTACGAGCACATGCTTTTGTCTTTTGGGCAGTAAGGTTCGCCTGTGGGCGTTATTCTCCCACGTTACAGTATTTCAGATCAGAATTTTCTGTATTCACATTTATATTACAAATGGATATACATTATAATTATATTCTTTCTAATCAGAATATTTGTATCGATAGTATATTTGGTTATACAAATATGAATATTGCATATATTCTTAAGAAATAAATGACATACAAATTTCGGAAGACACCCACTGGTGGAGTTTCAGATGACGTGAATCTACGTCAGCGGCCGCGAAACTGTTAATAGAAGGGCACATTAACTCTTCATATTGATATGCTTCGTATATTAACACATTAAAGCAAATAATATGAAAATGAAATAATTATTGAAAAATATGCAATATATACATTTATGTAATAAATGTATTTATTTCGAAATTTTCCTGTGACAATAATGTAAAAATTATATTTAAATACAAATTAATATACAGATATTAAGTTTAAAATATTTGTAACTTATGAAGTCAATTGAAATGCATTTATTCTTTTTATCTTAATTATAATAACATCATACCATCCGTTTTACATTTATAATTAAAGTTTTAAATAATTTAATTATATATGTACACACACACACACACATATCTATAGTATACATACGTTAAATGTTACAATTTTTTCTGATATAATATAAAGCTGTCATTTGTATACACAAAAAACAAATAAGTGAAATATAAAAATTACGAATTATGCGTTCACATTAATGGCAATAAATATGGATGTCTATCTGGAGCTTCATTTTTCCAATAAGTAAATTTTTAATAAAAAAAAAAAAATTAATAAATAAATTAAAAACTTTTTTCTTTATTTAAATGAAAATTATGAACTTTTGAAAAAAGTTTTTTATTAAGATTCTTATTTCGTCTTATTTTTACTTATACTGTTAAATTGTGAAAAACAAAAGGGAAATATTTTAAAGAATGAAATATTTAATTACACACTAGAGTAGGTTTGATGAATAAATACGCTAATAGTAATGCTCAATTTTAAAATGGGAAGAAATCAATATTTACCTTCTGTCTACATATGTCAGACATCTAAATTTATCATATAAGAGAAGAATTGACATTCTGTTGAAAGATTATTTTTTTAAATGGTGAATACTTAATTGTTTTATATGATGCTTATTATATATTTTTAATACTTCTTATATGAATGTTTGACACTTTTACAACATAATCCTATGTGTCTATTTATCTATATTCATTATGATTAAAATTAATTTTTAAACCTGCGTATAAACTATTCGCGGAATTTTAATTAATTTTTTTCAAAATGTTTTGAAAAAGAAAAAAGATTAATTTGTCTTTAATATAACTTTACTAAACAATTAAAAGCATTATATATGGGTCTGTGCCAACGTAAGGGGTAGAAACCATGTGCCTTAGCCCTCAAAAATATAAAATATTTTCAATAAGAAAATTTTTTACAGCTAGGCTATTTTTTACGATTTTCTATAGTTCAGTATTATTACAAAAGTTTTTAATATTATTTATTTTTCTTAGAACTCTATATATAAAACCTGGAATATCCCCTCCGTGAACTGTCGCCAAGGGAAGTCTACATAATATAGCAATATTTTCAAGATTCGAATTAATGTTTTTTTAACTACATTTTGATTTGAGAAGGACATAATTATCATTAAAAAATATATTTATTAAATTTTAGAGTTATAAAATGAATCTTGTATTTTTAATTAATTTATAACAAATGTCCCTAATGAAATGCATCCACTCCGTGGACAACTACTTAATTTCCCATAAAGTTCAGTAGATGGCACTGCCTGTCACCAGTGTGTAACTAAAAAGGAAGAGGGGAAGACATCTTTGTTTAAATCTACATGTGCTGAACTCAATGCTTTATTTCGTTCTGTTAAAATAGATTTCATCTGTGATACCTCTATTTGGCTATCTCATTAGTCCACTCTGTGGTCAGAAGTATAAGGATTATTTATTATCTAATTATTATTACAATTAATGATTATAAGGCTTAATTCGACACTAAAGTTAAATTGTTCCTGACATTGTTGCTTTGTTCCTTAAAATTCAAAATCAGACATTCTGTCTACTCCGTGGACTTCCACTCCATAGATATCATTTGATCACGAAGTGGACACTTCTTCCAGGGAGTGGATACTTTCAAATTTAATCTTAAAAGTAGATAGATACACTTGACGAAAATTTAAATCTATTTGATAAATAAATTTTACCCCTTTTTTTTCATTAGCCTACTGATTGCTTATGGTACAATGAAAATATATCCCCCCCCCAACTTTATATTTTTATTCGTGATTTTCTAAAAATGTCATTTCAACTTCATCAAAATAGTATTTGCTATTTTTTACTAAACTGTTAAGCATTTCTCTACATGGTTTAAATGTAAGAACAGAACTCATATAATGTAAATTTAAGAACAGTTTTATGAGTGTTGTTTACAGAATAATGCAAGAGATATGATGTATACTATATGTCTTTTTTTTTAAAAAGTTTTAAAGGTAAAATGTAGAAAAGATAATATAACACATTTAAAAAATGTAATTAAATTTAGTTTCAGAATAAAAAAATTCTTTGTTTTACAACAAAACTAAAATTGTCTAGTATTTTTATTAATTGAATAAGTTCTTTACAAAAACAATACTTAAAATATATATTTATTTTCTTTGCAGAAATTTATTATGCCGTTCAAGAAAAATGGAAATTCCCATAGAACCCAATGCAGGACAAACAAAGTGCACAAACCTTAGTTCAAACTCAGTCAAAAAGAAAGAAAGTTAGTTGCAGTTTAAAGGCAAAAAGAACAAGAAAAAGAAACTTTCCAGCCAAACTACAGTAAAACGTACAGAACGAAAAAGTATGCAGAGAGCAAGAGAAAGTCTAATGCTCTATTACACACAACGAGTTTTCGCATAACTTTTGAGCCAAATGTTAATTTGTGAATCACGTCATTGTTCAGTGTAATAGGAATTGGGAATACGAACAATTTTTTCAAACCAACATCTTTGTATGTAATCTATATATATATAAATGAATGTTTGTCTGTATGTCCTTTATAAAATCGTAAACGGCTTGACCGATTTCGATCATTCTTTTTTTTGCTTTTTTCCTTATAGGTCAGGGATGGTATAGGAAAAAAAAATTGAAAAAATTCGACCCCCAAGGGGGGGGACAAAACGTGAATTCAAAAAATCCTTCATTTCTCAAACAAACAAACAACAAAAAAAAAAAACAGATATCCGTAAAATTTTTGCTTTAAAATATAGCTAATATAAATGTCTAAAAACCAATTTCTGGAATTTTCGAAATTCAGTCCCCAAGGAAGGGCGGGGAGGGGGGGGGTCAAAACGGGATTTCACATGCGTAAAACGCGATATCGCATAATCCTATATATCTCAAACAAAAAAAAAAAAACAGATATACGTGAAATTTTTGCTATAAAATATAGCTAATACAAATATCTAAATACCAATTTCTGGAATTTTAAAAATTCAGCCCTCAGGTGGGGCAGCAGGGGCGAGGGGCAGCAGGGTCAAAAGCAACTAGAAATACAGTTAGGCCTTTCAAAATTGGTACAGATAGGTTTCAATAGCCTGCAAGTCGAATGGGGATATTTTCGAAAGTGTAAAGTTATTAGGGGGGGAGAGAAGGGGGGAGGGGAGAGAAGGGGACAAAAAAAAATAAAAATAGAGTTAGATCGTACAAATTTGGTATATAGAGGTTTTAGATACTTACAAATCGATTGCGGATATTTTCGAATTTGTAAAATTATTAGGAGGTGCGGAAAGGGGGTGGAGCGGTAAGGGGGGGGGGCTATGGGCAAAAACAAATAGAAATACAGTTAGGGCATTGAAAATTGGTACAGATAGGTTTTAAAGGCCTGCAAGTCGAATTGGGATATTTTCGAAAGTGTAAAGTTGTTAGGAGGGGCGAGGAGGGGGGAGCAAAAAAATAAAAATAGAGTTAGATCGTTCAAAATTGGTACACAAATGGTTTTCGATACTTAAAATCGAATGCGGATATTTTTGAATTTGTAAAATTATTAGGAGGGGCGGTAAGGGGGTGGGGCGGTAAGAGGGGGCTATGGGCAAAAACAAATAGAAATGCAGTTAGGCCGTTCAAAATTGTTACAGATTGGTTTTAGAAGCCTGCAAGTCGAATGGGGATATTTTCGAAAGTGTAACGTTATTAGGAGGGACGGGAGGGGGGGGGGCGGAGGGGCAAAAAAATAGAGTTAGATCATTCAAAATTGGTACATAGAGGTTTTCGATTCTTACAAATCGAACTTTTCCTAATCAGATTTTGTTTCGCTTTTTTTTTTTTCACGCGATAAAAATTAATGCAATTTTGAGAATTCAGTAATTATAGTGATTCATTTAAAAATAGGGTCCAGCGAAGCGGGTGGAGCCTGCTAGTAGGGGCATTAGAAATTATCCCGCAAGACATGAAAAAGATAAAGATAAAGAAAGATAAATTTATCACAGAAGGAGGAAAACTACAGTTGAAATGGCTGAACGAATGAAAAGAAGTGTTAGGAAAAAATTGAAAAATCAAAAAATCAAAGGCAGAGATTGAAGAAACAGCATAATCTTTGAAGAACATCTCAGAGATGATACACCTCCTGAGACACCTCATTCAGCAGCCATAAACATGCCACCACCACAAATTAATCCATTCTCGGACAACAAAACCATCTGTATCATCATCTACCAGATTAGAAAGTAAACATGTCTTCCAAGTTTTAACAGAAAAAATAACAAGGAAATACATATATTTAACATATCAGATCAATCATAAAAAAAAAAGAAAGAAAGAATATGCTGAACTAACATTTATTTTCCTGTCATTTTCATTTTTCAAAATAATTAAAGTAAAAATATTTGTAGATTATTTTCTAAAACACAAGTAAAACAATATGGATGAAAAGATGTCTATAACATAACTTTTAGGTTTGGATATTTATAAGAGTCCACTCCGTGGTCAGGGATATCCACTCCGTTGAAACATTAATTTTGAAATTAATTAATTACCAATCAAAAAATAGCTAACGAGATAGTTCATCAAGTAAATTAGATTCATAGTTGTCAAGAAAGAATTAAGGAATTAAAAAAAAAAAATTTGGTAAAATTCTTATATTTTCAAATTAGTCTTCGTTTTCTACCCTTTAGATTGGTAATCACCCATATATACTTTTACGCATATATTTCAATAAAAAATACAGTGATGTTATAATTAAACTAATCTTGTTTAAATCTACATAATTCTCGTTGAAACATGATACATGTATTGTAGGTAGAATGGAGGAAAGAGAGCTGCAATAAAATTTGACAATTCGAATTTCGACCAATATGTAACGCTTTTCATGCAATCTACACTCACTTCCAAAAGTTACGCACGGAGAGGTAAAATGCGAAAAAATGGTCAATTGTTGCTTTGATTGACACGAAATGCTGCATGTAAGTAGCTCTATGTTTATTCATGAAACAAAATAAAGAATTACATATAGATATTAAAAAAATATTGAATTTTCATAAATTATAAGATGCCGTCATATTTATGTCATTAACAAAAAGATGCTTTAATTAAAATCAAACAACAAAAACAGACATTAATAGGGTATTTGAGCACCCCTCACCTTCATACAAAATATATAGTGTGTGATCATGCTTGTTACGAGGTGATCAAGGATCGCAGAGTCCAGTAATCGCCATTCCTCTTGTATGGCAGTTTCTAAATCTCTGAGAGTGGTTGGAGGTGGGAAACGTCTACATACACAACGGCCGAGGGCATCCCAAATATTTTCAATTAGATTAAGGTCCGTCGAGTAAGCCGACGAAAGTAGTCAACGATGGTAGCTTCATGGGGACGCACATTATCATCCATTAAAACGAAAGATGGACCACTGCTGCAGCGTACAGTTTCACAATGGGGTCTAGGACTTCATCTCGATACCTTACAGTCGTCACAGGACCTTGTTCGAAGATTTGCAGGTCGGTGCGATATCCCAATGTAAACCCTGTCCAGACCATGATGCTTCCACCGCGGAATACGTGATGTTCAGTGATGTTCTCGGACCGATTGTATGAGCATTGATCCTTCGAGACCCTTACAATCTTATCATCTGGTTGTAGGGCAAATCTGGACTCATCTGTAAACACAACGTTGCTCCAATCAGACATAGTCCAATTCACATGTTGGCGATACCACTTTAATCGTGCCTCTCTGAATTGGACGGATAAAGGACCACAAACTGGGGGTAACTGGGCGTACAGACCATTCATGTGTAGCCTTCGACCAACAGTGGTGACAGATATCGTCTTACCAATGGCCGCTGTAACCATAGAGGTCACACGAGTGCAGGCCGATCTTCGATTCCGCTTGGCTACGACAGTAATATATCGATCTTCAACGTAGGTCGTAACCCTTGGGCGACCGGCTATATGTCTTTGGACAACTTTTTGGCTGGTTTGGCATTGTTACTATAGTCGTGAAATGACGAAATGATGAACCTCGAAGAAACGAACAACATCTGTGATAGACTGTCCTGATCCAATGCGTCCGACAGCGCACCAGCACTCAGAATCTTCCATTCATTTTTTGGAAGCCTTAGAAACACGTCTAGCTTCAAAACAAATCGTAGGAATGACCTTTCATCATGCAACTCCTGTAACCCTTCACAATGCCGCCTTCTTATATGACTGCTTGTTTTGCATATTTCTGGACGCGAAACCGTGATTGGCTGTTACCTAACATATTTGAATACTTCCTTCTGCCTTTGCAGCAAATTTCAGCTTCTTTAATTCAGATTGGCTTACGAAAATTAACATTTTTCCCCTCCGTGCTTAACTTTTGGAAGTGAGTGTATGAAAGATTGTGTGAAAATTTGAAAGCGTTTTCAAATGGCAGTATTCAGTGTCATAAAAACATTCTTTACCATACTTTTAGAGGAGAAAGATTTACTGACCTAGTTGTTTTATAAAAGCGATGGTCGTTTTTTAACTGCTCTGCAAAAATATCATCTCTTAAAAGGCTTACAAAAAAATGATTTTGTAGAGACAAAATTGAGGCAATTAAATATTAAATATTAAATTAAAAAAATAGAAATAATATCAAAATTTTAAACATGTGTTAAGCAATGTTCGAAATTGAACTGTATATTTCTTTACAATTTTGTGTATAGATATATTATTTGCTTACTTCTTAAGTTCTATAGTACTTCTATATAGTTATATAGTACTTCTTCAGTTTAATTTGTTAATTTTGTTGTTATCATATACATCAAACTTGTATGCTTGACTCGAAATCTGCTTGTTAATCTCCTTCAAGATCAGGACATATAGCACATGATAGGAATACAACAAGAAAAATGAAAAAATACCCATGGCCATCGCGGAAATCGAACCCACTCTCCTACTCTCAAATGCAATTAGAAGTGTGGCGACATAGCCACTCGGCTATAGAGAGCAACCAGTTTCATTTAAATATAATTCTGTTCTGAAAAGTAAATATTTAGCACTAATTCACTCCTCTCAGTAATTTCCATTTACTTAACCTACCCGCGCTTAGTACTTAAACACAAGTACACGCGTGGTGTATTTTGTACACCACCAAAATATCAAATCCCTAACAACACACTTGTCCACAGAACATCCTGAGGAGGTACATAGGATTCCCCTTCTATCCAAGGGACATTCTGAGAATGCCCTTCGGAGAACATGTGTTGTTAGGGAATATAAATTAAATAAGAACAAATATGTATGCTACAGTTGGCAGCAAAAGTATCCGAACACTAGCAATAATCCCTGTCTAAAAAATTACATATAATACTGCTTTGTTAAATAAATCCTTTTCGAGCCATGTTCCTAGTCAGTTCTAAGAACATGATTAGACAAGGATTTATTTAACAAAATAGTACTGTGCTCTTTTGATATAAGAATTATTGGTTAGTGCTGGGATACTTTTGCTGCCGGCTGTATAAGTATAATCATCAAAACTTTTTACAAAACTAATGAAAAATTTTCGAATAAATACAGTAATGATAGGCTAGATGTGCACACAGTGTGGGGAGAGAGATTCTAAAGTCATTTATATTCTGTTTACTATAAATGGTGTACATTTTACACCAGCGCGTGTAGTTAAGGGTTAAGGCAAAACTCTAGGATCAGGTGTGGTACTATGGGTATAAAGCACGGTTTTCAGAAGTGCAAAATTTATATAATATTTCAATATATATATATATATATATATATATATATATATATATATATATATATATATATATTGTTTTATGTATTGCGCTTAAACATTTGATTCAATATTTGAAAATAAATAAATAACAGTGTTTGGAAATAGACTAAATTTTATATCCACTTTACCCTACGGTATGGGGTAAACTATTTAGTCTGCGGAATAATGTGAGTAATTAGTAAAACTAGTATCGCCCAGTGGTCGAAACTCGACCATTTTTTTTGCAAAGCGAGGCAAAGCAAAGTTATTGACTTGTCCTAAACGGAATGCAGTTGTAACACAGCTGCGGCAATTGTTTGCCGATATTCACTCTAACTGAATCAGCAGAGTTTTACTTAATATAACTATTTCTCTCTGTAGATGTTAGCCTTTCCTGAAATGAGAGAAAATCGCAACGTGAAAACGCCCCTTGTTGTGTGATACAGCCCAGAAGCTAATAGGTACCATGTCAAACCAAGGCCCAACAGAGTATCAAATTCTGTTAAATTAATTCGATTGGTTCATAAAGTACAGTGTTTGAATAAAAAAAAAAGATATTTTTCAAAATTGGTCGAATTGAGTTCGGGAAATTTCAAAACGTGTAACTTTATCGAAAACCGAAAATCTAAAACTTTTCTGAATCTTATATTTTCTACTTATATATGCAAAGGAAAGAATAATAAATCCATTTAAAAAAAAATAAAAAATAAGTAGTCAATTTCACTTAATTAAAATGCAAGAAAATCTCAAAACGTGTAAATTTATCGAAAACCGGAAATCAAAAGTTTTTATGTATCTTCTACTTGCTTCTTCTACCCACAAATCTAGCAATAAAGACACTTTTTTTAAAACTAAGTAGCCAATTTCAGTTAATTAAAACGTAAAGAAAGCTCAAAACATGTAAATTCAGCAAAAAACGGAAATCGGAATTTTTTCCGTATCGTCTACTTACACATGCAGCAGTTAGTAACAAATCCATTTTCCTTTTATTTAGTATATTAGTTGAATAATTATTGTTTAAATATCACCCTTTGAAATGAAATGTTTATGTTTACATTCGAAACTGGAAGTCTGCCATTTTTTTCTGGAGTTTTGTGATTTTAAATTAAAATTTTATCAATTTTACAGAAAAAATAACTCGATTAACACAGAAAATCTTTTTCATGGCTCCATGGACACACAGTGACGTCATCACTTCGCTTGCTTATGGTGATGCTACATTATACAAATTACTGTGTCTATGGTTTTATTTGAGCTTTATGAAATTGCCAGATTTAACAACTTTCTACTTTTAGGTATTTTTTAATGTAAAGCAATACGTGTATAAAAGGGAAAAATGGGGGAAAATGCATAAAAAATAAACGTATTTTTAAATACCTTCTTGACATCGTAAGAAAATAATATTTGTATTCGCACCTTCCGGCTAACTATAAGTTTCGAATGATACCATTTTCAACCCTCTACTCCCATAATTAATATGTTAAAAAGGGACAACAAATTTTATGCTTGCCTATCTATATATATATATAAATTACGTGTCACGATGTTTGTCCGGGGTAAACTCCTAAACTAAGGAACCGATTTTAATAAAATTTTGCACACTGTGTGCAGTTTGGTCCAACTTGAGAGATAGGATAGTTTTTATCTCAATTTATTGTCACAATATTGTTTTATTGCAATTATTTGTTAATTATAGACCTTTATTAAAGTTGCTCCAAAATATCTGTGAGTTCCATTAATTTAATTGTTGCCAAAAAAAAAAAAAAAAAAAAAAAAACGAGTTCATTTTCTTTCGACATAAAAATAAATACATTTAATCAAACGTGAACGTTCAAATAATTAATAAAAGTTAAATTATGCATCTCACGAAAATTGACGTCATAATCAATTTAAAGCTTTTATACACATTGATAAAGTGCTAATGTAGTTCTATCATAGATATAGTAATATATATAGATCTCTCATCCCCATGTTATCGTACAAAGATTTTTGATGCCGAAAAAAAAAAAAAAAAAAAAAAAAAAGCTTTGGAAGCAGCCATTAAGTGGTATTGAAAAAAAAAAAAAAAAAAAAAGAAAAGAAAGAAAGAAATATGAATTTGAAACTGTACCTGGAGTCTTCCGTTCCCCTTTAGCAAATAAATTATTCATAAATTTTATTTGCTAAAATATTAGTATGTATTCCCGTGTGTATTCACTCGGGGAAAGACGGCCATATTTTGGTAAAAACGTCGTCTTTTCCCAAATGAAAAGGAATAACTTTTTTCTCCCCAATGATCACTCTATTCTATATATGCTATACTATATCTATGAGTTCTATACGCAAGCGAAGTGTGACTCACTGACCGTCTGTGCAGCCAAGAAAAAGATTTCCTATGTTAATTGCCCACTGGATTTTTTGTAAGAAATTATTAAAAATCGAGGAAATTTATTTCCCGATTTTAATCCTTATATTTGGGTATAGATATGTATTAGTTATCGCGGGTGTTAGATTGAATTATTTTGCTGTCAAATTGACAAAATTTTAATTTTAAATTTCAAAACTCTCTCGCCCTTGGCTTTTATTATTATTATTATTATTATTTGGCGATCAAAAGCGTAACACGAAAATATACATGCCTGATGTATGCATTGTACGAAATGTAATATGTATTATTCATTGTACGTATGTATGACATGTAATATGTATTGTACGAAATATTGTTTCATATTATTCATTACTCTTTTAATATAAGTTGTTAAAATAACCATGATTTTTGAAAGGAATTAAATATTTTCGCCAGATTATTTGGCGATATTCTTTTTTTTTCGCCAAGGACGACAGAAATGAAATCTATTCCGCTGCAAATTATTAGTATCTTACATCAGATATTTTATTTAGACATTTGAAAACAAATTTGACTTCAAACTATGATAGAATATTTATCTTTTTCCTTTTAATTAGTATATTATTAGTATATTAAAATTTAAAAGCATGGTATATAAAAAGTTTTTTTTTTTTTTTTTTTTTTATCTTATAATTATTCTTATCTTAATCCTCAATGTTTCCCATCTTTATTAACTTGAATTTACTATTAAAATTTTAACGTACTCAAAAACTTCTCATCACTTCGTTAAAATACACTAAACTTTTCCAAAATCTTTTTCTATATTAAATGATACATGTATTTACTTTAAATGTCCAATATTTCATAAGATTTCCAATTTTAAAGTTTTAAAATATTTATCAAATTTACTTATTTTTCTGGTTTAGCCTTATTGTTTTCCTTTTTATAACTACAGCTGTTGCCCTCTTTAAAATATTTAAAATGATGAGGTCATTTTATAGTAAAATTATCCATTATAGCATATATTATATTTCACTCCTCCATAAAAATTCATTTTAAAATCGTCTGTTTCTTTTATACTTTTATTTTAATAGAATTTTAATAGAATTTAATTTATATATTAGTCATTTTAGCAATTTTATCCAAAGTAGCATTAGAAATAATATATATCACTTCTCCATTAAAATTTATAGGACCCTACAATAAAATTAATTTGTGCTTAATATCAACACTACGAAAATTTTTATCAATCGCTTCCAAATTTTGACCTAAGTTTCAAATCTCAACCCTGTGGGTTTTTACATCGGCTACAACGTTTTCGTCTTTGTTCGTAAATAATAATTTGACTGTACTAAATAGTTTACAGCCGTATAATTCAACGTATAACTTAGTCACAGCAACGCGTGGCCGGGTCTGCTAGTTAATATATAGATGTGGGCAAAATGAATGATAAATCTTTTTTTAACAATTAAAAAAAAAAAAAAAAAAAAAAAAAAATTAAAAGTGTTTCGGTTTGTCTGTTCGTCTGTCCATCTGTCTGTCCGTATGACTTTTCGCGCTCTACCTCTCGTAAATACACTCCTTCTCATATTTATAAGGACACTTTATATTTTGAAATAACTAATGTAAAAATAATTCTGAAAAAGATTATACTAAGTGCACTTAATATATCTAGTATTCTAAAAACCGAAACTGCTATAATTTTTTTAAAATGGAATAAAATTAATAAAACAGAATGCAAAATCTTTTTTTCTTCACGTTTTTAGATGTTCATAATTATAGGGACAATCAAGATTTATTCGTTTTATTTAAATTACAAGCGGATAAATTACAGTTGACATGCGAATTCGTTAACTACTGGGCTAGATTAATGCATATATAAGCCTTGAATTTTTCTTGGACGGTCATTACTGATAATTCCTCGAAAAAAAGAACGTTCATGCAGTGAAGTAAGATAAATGTGTTTTTTAAGTGGAAAGATAATTTCAATCCGCCGAATTTCTCATGAAATTCGAAGATCTAAAATTGCTGAAGGAAATGTGATCAAACGTTGAACTGCTGGTTCGATAGGAGAGAGATCTGATGCAAAATCATAGTTGTTTTACAGAGATGGAAGACTCATAATTCCTCTTACTGTTCTACTTATAATGACTGCTGCTGAATTTTCTCGTAATTTTTAACGAAAGGTTGGAATCCACATTTATGCATGTTTAAAATAATTAATAATATGTTAAAATGAATAAAAAACTTGTAATAATCGATAAGCATTTAACGGGGGAAAGAACGTCTGTGTTAAAGTTGAATAAAGACACACTGTAAAAAATGCTGCAGTAAAATTACGGGCAATGCCCTGCCGCAGAGATTCCAGTCAAAGCCCGTAAAAATACATTTAGACGATGAATGATGTATCACCAGTAATTTTACGTTGTGATGAAACATACAACCAACCTGCAAAAAAAGTAAAATTAAAAATTAAAGTTTGAGTTTCTCGAATGCTTTAAAAAATTTCTTGCAATTATTACACATGCGTGCAGGGAGAAATCCACAACACTAAAAAACTTTTTTATTAGCAAAATCTAATTTATTAATTTTCATGCGAAGCAAACCGTCTTGGGTAGCCCGGGATTCGAACTCACAATCATCTGTGTCAGAGGCCAGCGATTTGCCAACCGTGCCGTTGGGATCACAAACAGTTTTCTTTACAAAAACACATAAAGTCAACATCAGAACTGACTAGTTGATAAATCTTGTCATACGCACCAAAAGACTTCAGGAAAAATTTTTAAACCGATTTGCTGCACAATGTGAAGTAACAAATCTTTAATTATTTTTACAGAACTAGCTATACAAATTAACAGCAACCTATGCTGTATTTATGTTAAAAAAGTGTTTTTCTTTTTACAGAAATTTTTTACAGTGATTAAATTGTTAAAGTTCAAACTATGCATAAAAAATATTTTATTTTAAGACTATTTTAAAATCCAAATTTGCTACTTTTGACAAAATTAAGAAGTCAGTCAATTCTCATATTGAAAAAACAAAAGCTTTTTTTTTTTTTTTTTTTTTTTTTTTTTCCCTATAAAGAGTACGATACTGAATTTTGTGAGAGAAAATCTAACTAATTTTCGAAATCATTTTACGGACTGGATTGGATTTGGGGAATAAGGCCGATTGACTGCTGTAGGTCCTAGGCCTGAGGGGGAGTGCCCTCCGAGGGTTCTTTCTGAGGGGTCCTAGCCCGTATTTACACAGGTTTCGGAGGAAACCACGGAAAACTCCGGACGGCTAGGTCGACGAGCGTGACCTGTGATCGAGCCCGACACCTCAGGTCTACCGGCTTTGAGCGCAGGACCGCTCGGCCGCTGGTGGGCCTTTTTTATTCGTAAAAACTAGCACTAAAGAGTCTTATTTCAATGTTCTTAGTAAAGGTAAATAATGGGTTGAATTTCTCACCCTTTTTCAAAAACAAAATGAAACTTTTGAAAACTATGTGAGATCTCTGAAAATTAACCGAGACGCAGAATAAACTTTGAATAATCATAATAAATCTTTTACATAAATACAGAGAATTTGTTTCTCCAATTAATACGATTTTTTTCAAAGTTTTCGATCTTTATGGTTTCACTAGTGGGTGCAAAGAAGAAATAACTAGAGCCTAATTCTTATTCATCCAAACAGATTTTCATTATAAGGCCGATTTCAAACTGTGTTTATGAAGTGTTAGGCCTATTTGCACTTTTTAAAATAGCAGAAGAGTTTTTTTTTTTTTTTTTTTAAAGCTGTATTTCATTGAAGGGAGCTACCAGTGGCCGAGCGTTTCTGCGCTCAAAGCTGGTAGACATAAGGTGCCGGGTTCGATCCCAGGTCGCACTCGTCGGCCTAGTTGTTCAGAGTTTTCCGTGGTTTTCTTCGAAACTTGAGTAAATACGGGCTAGGACCCTTTAGAAAGACCCCCACGGAGGGTACTACCCCTCTGGCGTAGGACCTATAGTAGTCAATCGGCCTTATTCCAAAAATCCAAATCCATTGAATGATGAAAGGACTGAAGTATTTCGAGAGCAGAACCTGCTATATATAATGTAATGTACATATCTGATGGTCATATTCAGATAAAACAGCTTTGTTTTTTAACAGTGAAGATCATACATGATAGTCATAAGACTTACCTTCAAATGGTTAATTACATATTCATTTCATACTGAAATGAACTTTATTTTAGCATATTGTAAAAAATGCATTGTGGAAACAACATTAAAATTTTCCGTTTTCTAAGGCTTAACTGAAGGGTTAAGAGCAATTAGAATGCTGTATGCTTAAAAAAAAAACTAAAATTAAAAAAATGCGTTTAGTGGATAAAACAATTATTAGGTTGTAGTTTGTGTTTTAGAAATCTGGCTTCAAATCAAGAAACCATTTTAGCTTTCTTTTTTATATGTTTTCGTGTTAATAGACAAAGAAAATCAATTTCATCAATATCAATTACTCAGTTTCAGTCAGATGGAAATTTTTTAATTAAATTAAGAAAACAATAGCTTATTAAACCAATGGATGTTTCTATGCGTCATGCGTGCATAATTAAACACATTCAATTAGTATAAATAACAATCATAGTTTCAGTTTGAAAATGGAAGAAAATGGAGTTCTCTCTTGATGTCACTGAAATGATAGCATTTGAAGAGATTTTCTCATAAGAAAATGGTTTGGTGAACGATAAGAGCAATTTCCGTAGATTAACGGCTTTTTCTCGTAAAAATTAAAAAAATTATACTTTTGAAACAACAATTTATGGGCTACGACCGTTTAGCTAGCAAAACGGTCATTTTCTGTAAAATTATACGGTTATGTCCTAAATTATGCTTCCAAAACATTAATTTACGGGTTATGATCGTTTAGGTAGCAAAACGGTCATTTCCCCTAAAATTATACGGTCAAATACCGTGATTTTACAATTTTTTTTTTTTTTTTACAGTGCAATATTAAATGGTAAAATGTTGCATTTTCGGATGAAAAACATTTTATTCTTGATTAATCAAATGGTTTTAACAGTTACTGGCACGATCTGAAGATAGCGAAAGACAGAGCAGATTTTTTAAAGGCAGATATGAATCGGGCATTTTAAAGGTGGATCTGTGGTGCTCTGGGGAGCTATTTCTACTAAAGGTAGAATTCATTTAGTAATTTTTTCTATTATTATGAACATCAAGAGAATATCCGCAAATTTTAAACTTGGAATTCTGAGATTTTTGTTAGATTTTGGGGGGTAATAATATTTTTTTCAACAAGACTTATATTTTTGCTCTACTTCTAGAGCAATAGGAAATAGTTTAAAGAAAAAAACTCCTTTATTGCTGCCTTTCCCGTGGCCTAAAAGTTGAAAAAACCTTAACTTATCATATTAGAGAAGTGAATGCAAGTGGAAAGCAATTTTAAATAGTTTAAATGTATTCAGAATATCATCTATGCTGTATGAAATGGTATTGAAACTGAATATTAAAGAATATATATATATATATACCAGAGAGAATGTCTGACTGTTTCACCCTAAAAAGAGACCCCAAAAAATATTAATTTAAAGAATAATTGAAAAAAAAAAAAAAAATAAGATTCGAGCTGTCCTTGTAATTATGAACACCTGAAAAATCCTTTTTTTTTTTGACCGTATTTAAAGTTTTTTAAGATAGAAAAACGATAAAACTTTTTAAATTTCGTCTATTAATGAAATTCAGATTAATAAAAAATATATTTGTTTAAATAATAGTGTACAGTGTTTAGTTAATACAGAAAAACGGGTATCTTTCTAATTATGAGAAGGAGTGTATTTATGGAATTCCTTGAAACTGATATATGTTATTTATGTTCATTATTAGATGTTATGCATTGAAAATGGAGGAAGTACTACCGCTACTTTCTGGACAGGGACAGCCGAAAGAATTCCAAAGCATTGAGTTCAATGAGAGGTATTTCTATGAACAATGTTTTAATACTTTCACGTTTCACAAATTATACTGAAACTCATATTAAATATCCATATTCATACACGCACAAAAATTGTTTTTTATGGAATACAATATGATTAGCTTAGGAATTTGCAGGACCACTTAAAAATTTCAGATACTTTAAAGGCTATAACCGGAAATTACTGGAATTGCATTCTTCGATTTTATTAAGCATTTTTAAAACTTTCTGACAATGTTTACGAATGATTGTGAGTTAGATTACCCCATATGTCTGTTTGACTGGTCATCTGTCTGTATACGTATTCACAGAATTTCATAAAAGGGATATATATTATTTAAGTTCGCTATGGGATGTGCCTTATTAATTTCGTAATTAATTTAAATGAATTACGCAAGAGCAATTTTTGAAAATTTGCATTAATATGCTCTAAAAACTAGTGCATTATCATGAAATAATTAATAAAACACCATAAAAATACATAAACACGCAGCACTTGGTTTGGGATAAACTCTTAAGCATGACCCTTCATAAGGTAAAACAATTGTAGCGGCTGGCCATAAGTATAACGTTAAAGCAAAACACTGTGGTAATGAGAAGGCAGTAGTAGTACATAACCACAAATTCGATAGATATACTGATAATGTATAAAACAAATAAATAGCGATTTTGCGATATTTTATCATATCGATTTCTAAAAGGACTACTTTACAGCCATTTTGTGATTATCAAGATATATTTTCCATATTTAAAAATATACAAATTGTAAATAGAGCTAGGTTATTAATAATATTTTGGCGGCATATTTATTGCCCATATATGCGATTTTGGCTATTTATCTGATGACATGGCGACAATTATTACTTTCTTGTCATACTAGTGTGAAATATAGTTATGACTATCTCAAATTTAATGTAATTTGTAGCTGTTAAATTAATTGAAAAGTACTGTATTCTAAGAAAATATCATTCTTTTACTATAATTGTCATTCTTTAAGTTTTCAGTATTATAAATTAATTTATAATTTACATATTGCGAATAAAATGCAGTATGTATATTTCTCTATAAAGCTTTTACATATATAAATAAAAATATAAAAGAAAATCAAAGCTTTGCATTCACTTTAATTTTCTCAAAATGACAGTTTTCGCAAGAAAGACCCATATAATCCTTTATTAATTAGCCTAATACTGTACCCACTTTACACTACACGATAAAGTATTTCATAGAATAAAAAATACAATATCTTTAACTTATCTTCGGGCGAACATCTGTTCTTTAAATATTTTATGCTTCTTATTAAATATATATATATATATATATATATATATATATATATATATATATATATATATATATATTACAATTTCTCTATAAAAAAGAGGAAAAGCAAAGTTCGGAAGAATAATATATGCCATATGTTGTACGACGAACACGAATTTTAATTAAAAACAATAACTTTTATGTTGTCTCTGTATTTGTTTGTAGCATAAATACTTTGTAGCCATAAAATAAACACAAAAGAAAAAAAACTAAAAATATTGTAATATTTTAAATATGCAGCATTTTTTTTTTTTTTTTTTTTTTTTTAAGTATACTCACTTTACCCATATACACACTTTATAAGTTCCTTTTTTTTTTTTATAATGAAATACTTATGCTATATTTTAAGCATTATTTTTCATAAAACAACAAACTCTAAAGCATAGACAGTTTGCACGATAAAATTATAATAATAATAGGACAGAATGTTAAGGTTACAGCAACTAATATATTTTAATGCTTGTAATGATCATTATATCCTATCTTGTTTAAAATATATCTGTAAATTATCTATATTCAAATCCAAATTTGAAAGGTATTTTAATTAATGAATACCTTAACCTTTAAAAGAGTGGGGAATTTACGAAAAAATATTTAAATGAAAGACTCCTTCTGAAAAAGAAAAGCAAAAACTAAGGAATTTTGAGGTAAATGTTTGCATTATTAATTGAACGGTAGATTAATTTTATGTCATATATTTTTTTTTTTTCTGTCCTAAAAAAAAGACTGTAATTATAAAAGTTTTAGTAAAATATTTTATGTAATATATTTTTTATGCACACAAAAACATTGAAATTATGGGTTTTCAGTAAGTTCTATATTAGTGAAATATATTTTCTTCTATAAATAAAAATAAGTACTGCTCTACAAACTCTTAAATAAAAACGTTTTAATTTATCCTCTTTGACATTTTAATATTTAACGCATTTGAAAGTATTAATATTAATAAGTTTTTTGAATATTAAGAGATATTTCAAGATTACTTTTTTTAATACTTAAGAAAATAATCAAACTCTGTTATCAATAACTAACTAACAAGAATATTTCATAATAATTGAGACTAAAAATATACAATCTGGATTGAGAAATTAAAATTACAGAATCTGGATAGAGAAATATACTTTTACTTATTTGTTCATTTATTTATTTACATGTTTTAAGTGTTTGATTTTTTAAATTTTAAATATAACCACTACAAAACATTCTTTTTAAAACAAAAAATGAGGATCCAAACTGGAATCTGGATTGATAAATATACTTTTTTAAAATGTAAATTTACATGAGCATGGAGTGTTTTTTTTTTTTCTTTAAATTTTAAAATTAAACTACAACAAGAAATTTCCTTTAAAAATTAATAAAGAAAAGTGGGTTATAAAAAGTTTTATCTATATTTGCAAGTATTTAATAAGTCAACTTTTTTCAAGATATTTTACAATTTTTGCTTCACAGTAGTATCTAGCCAGAACTTTTCAAAATGTATTATTTTAATGACTAAAATTGAGTTTTACTTATTTACATTGTGAGGTTGAGACTACAGAACGTCTCCACAGTTGTTTGAATTAAGCTGGATCCAGCAAAGTAGAAAGTGGGGACGGTTAAAATAGCTTCGTCGCCAGTGACTCTGAGGTCGAGTTAGTTTTGTGTCGGCAGAGTGCTGCAATGAAAAAATTAGATTCTAAGTGTTGGATTAATTAGAAGTGATTTTAAAAGGATGGGTTGAAATGAAGAGAAAGGAGGGTGTAGGAAGAAGTATAAAATGGAGATGGCTTTAGTAGATAGTGTGGATGTTGGAGGATATTATAGTGGATGTCGGAGCATATTATAGTGTGGATATTGGAGTATTATAGTGAATTGTGGAAAGTCTTATTTTGTCGAGTATTGAGTAGTGGAGATTTAGAGGAGTGAGGAATAAGTCGTGATGAGTGTTAGTACGAGTATTTACTAGCGCTCGTGAAAGTGAAACTGTGGGGAATCCTCTGATCGAAAGTGAAGTCGCAGCAGTGGAGTTACGAGTGCGACCGTCTCTACACCTTCAATTGTTTGCTGGGGTGAGATATTTGAAATTATCTAATTTAATTGTTGATACATATATTTTGATTCAGTAATACGCTGACTGAGCTAGTTTGATTGCCAGGCCACCCTCCCATTAATCTGCTCAAATAAACTCTTAGTTATTTATAATCCAAGTCTTGTGTTCTCTTACTTATCCATTTAGTGATCTAATTAAGTTAAGATGGAGTTTGAATCACCGCAAACTTCACAGTGGCGCCCAAATCAGTTCGACACCCGCCCCGCTCGGGTTTATTTTACAGGCTCAAATAATGTACTTGAATTTTTTGAGGATCTTGAACAATATTTTGATGTTTGTAAAATTGACGAAGCTGATAAATTTAATTTATTAAAATACTCCTTAAAAGGAGATGCTAAAATCTGGTATGATACTGTTGCCTCTAGAGCCCTAGGCCAAAATCCTACGTATGAGGATTTAAAACTTAAAATTAAGAGTTCATTCTCTTCTATTGCTGATAAAACCCGTCTGCGTCAGGAACTTTATACCAGCAAAATGTCATTTTAAGATAAACCTACAAAATTTTTAATACGTAAATTAGATATTATAAAGCAGCTGGATTTAGTTGTCTCTTTTGCCGCTGTAATGGAAATTACAACCCCGCTATTGACTATTCCTATTCAAGATTATCTTGATCTGAAACCTGTCACTTCTTACGACAGCCTGTTTCAAACCTTATCTAAGTACCAAGAACGTCACCCTCCAAGGGAGGAAAATACCTTTAATCGCCAGCGGTTTAATAGAAATATGCAAAATTCTAGGCGTGAAAATTTCACCCCCCCCCCTCAAAATTTCAATCGCTATCAACAAGAACGTCAATCGCCGCAACCAAGGCGTAATAACTTTCAAAATTCTCGGAACGATCGTTCTAATCAAAATCAGTCTCAAAACTTTTCTCGAGCTGATAGAAATAACAGAAATCTTCGTAACTCTCTTAATAACCGGAGTCGTCAGTTAAACGAGTAAGTGGCTCTTGTGAGGAGGGTCAACAGCCACTGAATAACCCAACCACCTCCATATGTCTAGACACAATTTGTATCAGTCCGGTGGACCTCCCTAATTTAAATGCAATACTGCATGATATTTTTATACCTACTTATTGGAACACTGGTGCTGGACGTTCCTTTCTAACATATGAAACTTATAAAAAGTATTTTGCCTTTCAACCTATAAAGAGGACAAATTTAAATATTACAACGGCTCAAGACCAGTCCTTTGTTAATAGAGGCGAAGTCCGCCTGAATGTTAAAATTCATAATTTAAGTGTTAATTGGCCTTTTTACGTCGTAGACAATCTTCAGCATCCCTGTATTATAGGGTTAGATTTTATGAAAGCAAATAACGTTGAAATAAATTTTACCAATAAATCTTTACATATTGATGATTCTAAGTCAAATTCTAAATCTGTCGAGCCGACAGAGTTAATTGTTAATCTAGAGGAAAGTGCCCTCACACTTATTGAAAAAATTGATTTTTTTAATTTCCTTAATCAGTTTAAACAGTTATTTTCTGATACACCTGGCTTAACCCATGTTGTTTGCCATAAAATCGACACTGGAACTAATAAACCAGTCTTTAGTAAGCCTTATCGTTATGATCAAGCCAAACAAGATATTATAAATTGGCATATTGACAAAATGTTGAAAAACGATATTATTATGCCTGTAACTTCTCCTTACGCATCTCCTGTTGTATTATGTCGTAAGGAAAATAGTAAACCTATTGCCGATCCTGAGGCATGGCGATTTGCAATAGATTATCGTAAGCTCAATTCTATTACACAATATCCTCAGTATCCCTTGCCTATAATTGATGATCTGTTAGCACATATTACAACGACCAATTTTATGTCTACTCTCGATCTGACATTGGGTTATTTCCAAATTGCCATGAAACCCGCTGATATATCAAAAACAGCGTTTATAACTAAAAACGGCACGTTTGGTTTTAAACGAATGCCTTTCGGATGTTCAGGGGCAGTTGCAACATTCCAAAAAGCTATGGAAACTATACTTAAACCTGTTTTGAATAAATTTGTGCATGTTTATCTCGATGATATAATAATCACGTCCTCATCTTACAATGAGCATTTAAATCATTTAAAAACTCTCTTTACTCTACTGCAAAATGAGGATTAACTTTAAATTCTTCTAAGTGCCATTTTGCACGACAGGAAATTAAGTATCTAGGCGTCAAAATAACGCCTGCTGGTATTTCTGTAGATGATGAAAAAGTTCAGCCAATTTTGAACATGCCCCCCCCTCTACAACTTCCAAACAAGTTTCTAGATTTCTAGGCTTGTGTGCCTGGTATGGCAAATTTATACCTAATTTTGCTCACATATGCGAGCCCCTCTTTAAACTCAAAAGGAAAAGAATTAAATTTAACTGGTCAAATGAAGCACAAGAAGCTTTTGAGAAGTTAAAAACTATACTTAGTGCTCCTCCTGTATTAGCTCATCCTAATTATATTATAAAATTTCAAGTAGCAACTGATGCTTCTTCGTACGGCATTGGTGCCGTTTTAAGCCAAGAAGGGCGCCCAATAGCATATGCGTCCCGAACGCTTAACGCTGCAGAAAGAAACTACCGGGTAACTGAGCGTGAATGTTTAGCAGTGCTTTCTGGACTGCAAAAATTTCGTTTATATTTTACGCACCTTCCAGTTACAGTTGTTACGTACCATGCTACATTAACCCGGTTAACAATTGGAAAGAATCTCTCCCCTCGTATGATTCGATGGACTCTTAAGTTATCTAACTTTAATATGAACATTGAACACCGACCTGGTTATGCCAGTATCATAGCTGACGTTCTTTCACGTACTACTCCAACTCAAGAAAATAAGATTGAATCTAATTGTGTAAATCAATCCTTTGCTTTAAATGAAAAGAATGTTCAGTTAAATTCTACTGTTCAAGCTTCATATATTCAACATTCGCATTTAAATGCTGAACCGGATCAATCCGAAATATTATCAAATGTAACTGAAACTCGTGTAAAAGAAATTGAAAGTGAACAATTAAACCAATGTGCTTCTACAAATCTAGTAACTACTTTAAACGATAAATTCGTATCTAATAAGGAAAAAGTAGCTTTAGCGCTTATGACAGCATCTGTGTTAAATTCGAGAGATCAATTAATCCAAGAACAAAAAAATGATCCCGAATTTGGATTAATCTGTATATATATATAAATTACGTGTCACGATGTTTGTCCGGGGTAAACTCCTAAACTAAGGAACCGATTTTAATGAAATTTTGCACACTGTGTGCAGTTTGGTCCAACTTGAGAGATAGGATAGTTTTTATCTCAATTAATTGTCACAATATTGTTTTATTGCAATTATTTGTTAATTATAGACCTTTATTAAAGTTGCTCCAAAATATCTGTGAGTTCCATTAATTTAATTGTTGCCAAAAAAAAAAATACGAGTTAATTTTCTTTCGACATAAAAATAAATACATTTAATCAAACGTGAACGTTAAAAAATTATAAAACGTTAAATTATGCATCTCTCGAAAATTGACGTCATAATCAATTTAAAGATTTTATACACATTGATAAAGTGCTAATGTAGTTCTATCATAGAAAAAAAAAAGCTTTGAAATCAGCCCTTAAGTGGTATTGAAAAAAAAAAAAAAAGAAAGAAAGAAAAATAAATATGAATTTGAAACTGTATCTGGAGTTTTTCATTTACTAAGTAAATAAATTATTCATAAATCTTATTTGCTAAAATATTCGTATGTATTCCCGTGTGTATTCACTCGGGGAAAGACGATCATATTTTGGTAAAAACGTCGTCTTTTCCCAAGTGAAAAGGAATCACTTTTTTCTCCCCAATGATCACACTATATATACTATACTATATCTATGCGTTCTATACGCAAGCGAAGTGTGAGTCACTGACCGATCTTTTTCTTGGCTGTATACAGCCAAGAAAAAGATTTCCTATGTTAATCGCCCATTGGATTTTTTGTAAAAAATTTTTATAAATCGAGGAAATTTATTTCCCGATTTTAATCCTTATATTTGGGTATATATATGTATTAGTTATCGCGTGCGTTAGATTGAGTTATTTTGCTGTCAAATTGACAAAATTTTAATTTTAAATTTCAAAACTCTGTCGTCCTTGGCATTTTTTTTTTAGGACTGAGGGCCTATTAGTCTCAGACAGCGATTTTTGCGTTGTCGTTTTCGATAGTTGCACAATTGTCGAAATCATTTTTCGATAGTTGGACATTTATCGAAATCTAAAATTTATCGAAAATATAATTGAATAATTTGAAAGCGATGTTATAATTAGGAAGAAAAAAAAAACTAATAGTCCTCCCTCCTAAACTAAATTCTGCTTTTGCCAGAATTTCATCAAAATCTTTTCAAAATGACATTGACATGAGTCCCCCCCAAGGCACAACTATGACATGAGTCCCCCCAAAGGTACAACTTTGACATGAGTCACCCCCAGGCACAACTTTGACATGTCTCCCCAAGGCACAACTTTGACATGAGTCCCCCCCCAAGGTACAACTTTGACATGAGTCTCCCAAGGCACAAATTTGACATGAGTCCCCCCAAGGCACAACTTTCACATGAGTCCCCCCAAGGCACAACTTTGACATGAATCCCCCCAAGGCACAACTTTGACAATGAGTCCCCCCCCAAGGCACAACTTTGACATGAGTCCCACCCAAGGCAAAACTTTGACATGAGTCCTCCCCCAAGGCACAAATTTGATATGAGTCCCCCCCGGGCCCAACTTTAACATGAGTCCCCCCAGGCACAAGCAACAATTGTATGTTATAAAACACTAATACTGTCCGAATCTTCATGAAAGCGAGGGAGGTTAATTTAATTTTTTTTTTGTATTTGGCGAAAGCGTAACACGAAAATATGCATGCCAGACGTATGTACTGTACGAAATGTAATATGTATTATTCATTGTACGTATGTATGGCATGTAATATGTATTGTACGAAATATTGTTTCATATTATTCATTACTCTTTAAATATAAGTTGTTAAAATAACCATGATTTTTGAAAGGAATTATATATTTTCGCCAGATAATTTGGCGATATTCTTTTTTTCGCCAAGGATGACAGAAATGAAATCTATTCCGCTGCAACATATTAGTACCTTATATCAGATATTTTATTCAGACATTTGAAAACAAATTTGACTTCAAACTATGATAGAATATTAATCATTTTCCTTTTAATTAGTATATTATTAGTATATTAAAATTTAAAAGCACGGTATATAAAAAAGTTTTTTTTTTAAATTATTCTTATCTTAATCCTCAATGTTTCCCATCTTTATTAACTTGAATTTACTATTAAAATTTTAACATACTCAAAACCTCCTCATCACTTCGTTAAAATATACTAAACTTTTCCAAAATATTTTCCTATTTAAAATGATACATGTATTTACTTTAATTGTCCAATATTTCATAAGATGTCCTGTTTTAAAGTTTTAAAATATTTATCAATTTTACTTATTTTTCTGTTTTAGCCGTATTGTTTTCCTTTTTATACCTACAGCTGTTGCCATCTTTAAAATATTTAAAATGATGAGTTCATTTTATAGTAAAATTATCCATTATAGCATATATTATATTTCACTCATCCATAAAAAGTGATTTTAAATCGTCTGTTTCTTTTATACTTTTATTTTAATAGAATTTTAATAAAAATTAAATTACATATTAGTCCTTTTAACATTTTAATCCAAAATCCGCGATTGTAATGAAATGCTCGCCCTCTGGTGGGCTAAGGTGAAATTACAATAAACATGGTTTAATTCAAATTCCATACAGCCGCCATTGCTTGCCGATATTTAGTTTCACATATATTTATTGAATAAAAATGAATAAATACGGTAAAAAAGATAACACATACTTTTGTGTGCCACAGTGTAACTCCAAAGGATCAAGAAATCCAGAATTGAGCTGCCATTTATTTCCAATTGACAAATTTAAAATTTCAGTTGCTTCGGCTAATGGAAGTAAAGAATTAATCAGATGATTTGAAATTAATATTTGTTCAACTTCAGTTAAAAATCTACTTCCGATCGAACTTTGAATAAACTGAAGTATTTTTTCCAAAAGCAATCAATTTTCCACAATGTAATGGCGGCGAAATTATAGTACGAATATTAAGTAGAATAACAAAGGAACACTAATGGAACACACGTGGCTTTGTTTACTAACAACTGCAGTGTTCACAAAGCGCCGTCTATCGATCATTACAAACGCGGATAGCTTTAGACATATTATATTTCACTCATCCATAAAAATTGATTTTTAAAATCGTCTGCTTCTTTTATACTTTTATTTTAATAGAATTTTAATATAATATAATTTATATATTAGTCATTTTAGAATTTTTATCCTAAGGAGAATTAGAAATATTGTATATTACTTCTCCATTAAAATTTATAAGACCCTACAATAAAATTAATTTGTGCTTAAGATCAACTCTACGAAAATTTTTATCAATCGCTTCCAAATTTTCATCTAAGGTTCAAATCTCAATCCTGTGGGTTTTTACATCGGCTACAACGTTTTCGTCTTTGTTCGTAAATAATAATTTGACTGTATTAAATAGTTTACTGCAATATAATTCAACGTATAACTTAGTCACAGCAACGCGTGGCCGGGTCTGCTAGTCTATAAGTATTTAGAAGATCCTGAGTCAGTTTCAATAATTGAATCAGCCATTGCCTTAAACTGGTCCCAATCTTTTTCTTTAATCAATGGCTTGCTTTTTTATTCAAAATCATTATCATCTTATGGCGAATTACGAGTTGTAATTCCCCAATCTCTTCGTCAAGCCATCCTATTTGAGTTTCACGACTCTCCAATTTCGGGGCACCTTGGCATTAGGAAAACTTATAAAAAGCTCAAGGATGCCTGTTACTTTCCTAAAATGAGGAAGTTTGTTAATGAATATGTTTCGAGTTGTCGCTTGTGCCAGCAATATAATTATAAAAATATAAAGCCGGCCGGTAAATTAATTCCAATTAAAGTTGATTTTCCAAATCAAATTCTTGGACTCGACGTAATCGGTCCTTACCCCCTGGTGGATTATTTTAGTAAATGGGTTGAATTTGTGCCTTTACGTACAGCTTCGGCACAAGCAGTGGCCACTGCCTTAATAATTATATTTCTCGTTACGGCTCCCCCCTTCAAATTGTAACGGACCATGGTCCTCAATTTATAAGTAATGTTTTTAAGGCACTTTGCAATACACTCGAAATTAAACACGTATTTACGGTTCCATATCGGCCGCAAGCTAATCAGGCCGCACGTGTTAATAGTTAACTTTAATTAATATGATTGCGACGTTCATTGGTCAAAATCATGAAAATTGGGATCAAATTCTCTATCATTTTGGCTATGCGATTCGTACAGCGGTAAGTGATGAAACAGGAAAAACTCCCGCTGAATTATCTTTGGGCAGAAAGATTCTGAACCCCTTTCAAGAACTGGTATTAGTCCAGCAAAATGCATCTGAATTTATTACGCGAAATATTGAAGAATTGCTACGAGAAGTTCAGAAAAATTTGAGAAAAGCTCAAGAGCAGCAAGCTCTATATTATAACCTTAAGCGTAGAATTTTAGAAGTAAAAGTGGGAAATAAAATACTCCTAGAATCACATTTTCTCAGCACAAAGGAAGATGCTAAAGTAGCTAAATTTGGGCCAAAATTCATTGGGCCTTTCTCTGTTTTAAAAGTAGAGAATAACAATCTCACAATTGACTTTAACGGCACCCCTACAACTATAAACGTGGATCAAATACGAATATTTAAAGAGCGTACTCAATCATATGCTGAAACTCTTTATAGTGATAGCGTGCCGGGTTTAAACCCCTCTTACGAACAGTCCGTCTTTACGCCAAACCTCACTTCCCAGCCTAGTGCTCATGAGTCTTTTACGGCTGATAAACTACCTACTCCTACAACACCCGAACTATCTGTTCAGGTCGCTTCCGCTAATCAATCCAGTGTTAGCAGACCCGTCGCACAAAAGCGAGCTCGTACGTGGTCATCAAACTTTTCTAATGTGAAATTTCCTAGGCCAACTGGTCTCAAACGCGACTATTCTTTTACTAATAGCTCTTTTATACTGCAGATTAAAAAGAAAAAAGCTTGGAACAAATGTTTAAAACGCCCTCAAGCCACGTCCTTAAAGTCTTCTGGAACACATTCACCACAGAAGGTATTGGCGGTTCCTTATTCAGTGCACACCGACTCTTTCCGACCTAAGAGAAAGGCAAGGGTTCCAAAAAGAACTCCACCTTCTTCATCAGCTAGCGGACAACACATAGAGAAATTCCTAGCGGCCCCTGACTCGGTCTGCACGGACGAGTTCTTTCCGCACCACCGATTCAGTAACCGGCGTCAAGCCAAACTCCGACAACAGGCTCGCCGCCATATGAATCACCTGCCGAACAAGCCTTTGTACAAGCCTTTTGGGATAGCCCTAGATCCCGGTCTGAAAGCCTTCAACCCTGTGGCCTAGCTGACGAGTACAACGAGCAAATTCACCAAGACCTCTAACCTTGCTGACGTTACAGCTGCAAATTGAAATCAGGTGATACCGTTCTATATTTTTTTCTATTAACAAGTGCATTTTTGTCAGAGCTGTACAGAATGTTCGACATACTTTGAAGCCTTTTTGGGACTTTATATTTTAAGAACTATTACGAAAGCAATGGACTTTCCCAAGCTAAAAATGCAAAATTTAATTTAGCCATGAACTTTCAAATTAAAATTCATGTGTGAGATTCGATGTCAGCATTTTTGTTCTCTCTTAATATCTATTTTATGTATGTATTAAGTTCTTTTACTTTGTAGCCATCACCTGCAGAGCTGGTAATATAAATTGTTTTTATTAACCCTTTGTAAATATTCCCCCGTTTTCCTTTTGTATTTCTATAAATGATGTATTTGTATATATAAACTGGATATTTGTATTTGTAAAACTTTTGTTTAAGTACTAAACGTTTATCTGTATGTACTGTTAGAGGGAGAAAAATGGTTTTTTTTAGCTATAAGCATAAAAAGCGTGTTTAACTATATAACATTAAAAAGACTAACTGCTAAATTTTTTCCGCTTATGCTTAAGCTCAGGAGGGAGAAATTTTTCTGTTTCTAATTTGTGTACTATGTTAATAGAGACGAACATGTCTCCGTTTTTTCTAGTAGAGGATTTTAACTTCTCCCTTTGACTTTCTTACTGTAAAAAGCATTTATATTACAGAGTCTATCTGACGAACTTTTCTGATGTCCCAAATTGTCATCTGCACTCTCAAACTCTTCGCATTGGTGATGAGCAGTTTTGAAACTCTTTGATGGTCTTTTCTCGTAATCTAATGCCCACAGCCTACGTATTCTGACGTCTGCCCTAGTGTGAAGCAAGTTCATCCTATTCTTGGTTTAGTCATCTCCTGTGCAGACGTAAAGCTCCAGTTATCAGCACAGCCAGCACAGTAGACTGATATCAATAAAGACTTTGTCATATTACGTATATTCAAAAGTGTTACGACAAACTTTAAATGTCGCATTTGTCATAAGCGACTTACTATGTAAAGCCAAGCAAGCTCAAGTTTAAAATTAAGATTTTGCCTTCCTGGCATAACAGGGAGACGTTTGTTAATCCTACTGTAATCCTGGTTTTAGCTCAGTCAGGATCCCGGAGTTTCTCGGGGTAAAAGAACGCCTTTTATTTAAAAGTTTAAAATTAAATTTTTTTTGGCGTCCCCGAGTTTTTCTCTCAGGGATTTAACAATTTTTTTTTAAGTTTCTCTCACCCGGTTAAAATTTAAGTGACGGCTGCACTCACACTTCCAAGATATGAGATAGTTAGATATGGAATTACGCAGTTTAAAATTACTCGATAAAACCCATTGGGGATTTTCCCGACTAATTTATTTTTTTCTTGGAGGAGGACTGTGAGGTTGAGACTACAGAACGTCTCCACAGTTGTTTGAATTAAGCTGGATCCAGCAAAGTAGAAAGTGGGGACGGTTAAAATCGCTTCGTCGCCAGTGACTCGGCGAAAGTTGAGGTCGAGTTAGTTTTGTGTCGGCAGGGTGCTGCAATAAAAGAATTAGATTCTGAGTCTTGGATAAATTAGAAATGATTTTAAAAGGATGGGTTGAAATGAAGAGAAAGGATGTTGTAGGAAGAAGTATAAAATGGAGATGGTTATAGTAGATAGTGTGGATGTTGGAGGATATTATAGTGGATGTCGGAGCATATTATATATTGGAGTATTATAGTGATTTGTGGAAAGTCTTATTTTGGCGAGTATTGAGTAGATTTAGAGGAGTGAGGAATAAGTCGTGATGAGTGTTAGTACGAGTACTTGCTAGCGCTCGTGAAAGTGAATTTCGATCTGTAGGGAATCCTCTGATCGAAAGTGAAGTCGCAGCAGTGGAGTTACGAGTGCGACAGTCTCTACATCTTCAATTGTTTGCTGGGGTGAGATATTTGAGATTATCTAATTTAATTGTTGATACATATATTTTGATTGAGTAATACGCTGACTGAGCTAGTTTGATTGCCAGGCCACCCTTCCATTAATATGCTCAAATAAACTCTTAGTTATTTATAATCCAAGTCTTGTGTTCTCTTACTTATCCATTTAGTGATCTAATTAAGTTAAGGTGGAGTTTGCACCCACGCAAACTTCACAACATAAGTGGTTTGTTAAAAAAATAGAGTTTTTAATTTATATTGTATTGTTATCAAACTTTTTAGGTAATCTAGGTTCAATTAATGCAATCCATACTACAGGGAAAAAAAATTGTGAGTATTATTCCACAGGAAAACATGAATATATGTATTATTTATATTTTCAAATAATGATAATAATAAAATATAAAAATAACATTGTTAATTAAACACCTTGTAAGGAAATGTTTTGAGTATATGATTCAGCAAAACTTTTATCATGCAAAAATATAAAAAGGTGTTCTTTTACATTGAATTCATACATTTTATTTCTCATGATGAATGGCTGTGCATAGTCATTACAACCCAAAACATATTTTGAGAATTTTTGAAATTAATATGTGTTTTCTTCTTTGAAGTTTTTTATTCATCATCATTATGGCCTTTGAATAAATGAATTAATTTTTTATTTAAAACGTGAGAGTTTCTTTTCTTTTTTTTCTTCTTCTTTTTTTTTTTTTTTTTTTTTATTTTTTTATTTTTGTTGCGCTTATCAGTAAAATCGACTTTTGTTTGAGTCAAACATTTGCTATATAATGCAGCGAACTTGAATTTAATTTTTTTTTTTTTTTTTTTTTTTGTACAGTACTTGAGTTATTTCTGATCATTTATCATTTATGATTAGAAAAAAAAAAAAAGCGTTTGAAGTAATTTTGTAGCGATCTCTATTTAAAATATTTTGATATCGTGATTTCAGTTTAGCGTCATAGGCTTATATTTTATGTAAGCAACTAAAATAATTAATGCAAATAAAGAAAAAATTAAAATATCAAAGCTAATATAGAAGAAATATGATAGATGTAATAAAATTTATCTAATGTAATTTTAACTTAGATTTCTTTTCTGTAAAAAATGGGAGTTTATGATAATTTTACATTTATTTTTGGTACGTTTTTTGAAAAAGAAAACTGTAAATAATTCTGCACAAAAAATAATTTGTTTTATATCGAATACTTTCTTAACGACAAAAAGAAAATGTTCATTTAATTTTGATTTAAAATTGAAAAAGAAAGTATTGTTAGTAACTGAAATAAATAATATTGGATTCATTTAAATCTCAATACAGTCTGTCTATAATCTAAATAAATAGTGTATAGGGGATGATACATCGTAGCAGCAGACACGATGCAGATTTTAATACATATTATAAAATTATTGTACACCATTTACATAATATGACTATATTCGGCCTTTTTAATGAATAGTACAAAGTAAGAAAAAGTACTGATGAAATGAAGGCATTGGTTTTGTAAATTTTCAGCTGTCAGTTAGAATGGATCTACATATTTTAAAGAGATATAGAACACGATTTAATCGTTTTTTTTATAAAATGTCTGTCTGTCTGAATGCTTGTGTGTGTGGCAAAAATTCTGCGGTCAAAACAACTAATGTTAGGTTCTTGGTCAAGATCATTTTACGTATATTTATTCATAGCTGCATCTTAACATAAGTTAGCGCCTACCAACTTACACTAAAAATCGTCTGACAAGTGGCTTTGCCATATCTTTTTTTCCCTAAGTTTTAATTTGACAATATATGACAAATTTTTATACAAATGTTCAGAAGAAGAGTTATTCCTAAAGAATCATTGTGGAATTGAAAATTATTATTTATATTAAATGTGATAAACAAGGAAAAAATAATTGTTTATGTAGAAACTTTCCTTCTAATGTATATTTTCAATATTAGCATTTTTCAGAGGAAACTGTCAATAATTTTAAAACGAGTTGTTGAACCATACACATTTTTTAATCCAAAACAAATTTGCCGATTACCTTTTTTTTTATTTGTAACGAAAAATAATGTTTCTACTCAGATGTCATATACAAGTACACAAAATCGACTTACTGTTTTACTAGTCTGAGATTCATCCATCATAATCTAACACAAATTTGCGGATTATTTATTCATTTTTAACGCAAAAAATGTCTTTACTCAAATGTCGTCTACAAGTGCACAAGATTGACTTACTGTTTTACTTCTCTCAGAGGAATATCGTGTGCATTATGTATGGTAAATATATTTTATAAATAAAATTTTTCTTTACCCACAGTACTGTTACTTATAACCCCAGCAACTTCTTTCCTACTCTTCGTCAAGCTTTGAGAAGAAGTCCGACCAGACGATTCTTAAATGTGCTGTATTGTGGGATTAGGTCTCGTGATCTTCTTATAGGATTGGGGGGGGGGGTTGTCAATTATCGCGGAATACTATTAATTTGAATTAATGCGACAATTACATAAATTGGCCAGTGAAATAGAAATCTGTAACAGTTTCTATACATGCTAGCTAGCGTCGTAAGCATCTAAAATCTGTTTATGTCACTAGGATGCTAGTATGAGTAAGGTGTGCGGATGCATTTCACAAAAAACACTGAGAATGGGGAAAACGATAGATATTTTATCATTCTAAAAGCACTTATTTTTGGTGTCCGTTCAGAAGGAGCCACGATTCTTAAGATAACAGCTTTCACAAAAGCAACCATTTCAAAGGTTTTCAAAAGTAGGAAGCAAAACCCGCAGTCCTTGCCTAAAATGCCTAACTTTGATTCGAACACAGTCAATCAAGACCGTGATAAGCATCATCTTTGACGTACTACAAGGAGAAAAGTGACTCTGCTGTGCTTCAATTAACATAAACCTTCAACTAAAATTCGTGCTAACTGATCACAGTGCGCACCATGTGAAGAAAATTTCAGAGGATGGTAATACATAGTCGGATATGTCTGAGGAAATCCCTCAGTTTTGTCCGGAGCGTCAGAATTCGTTTGCAGTGTTGTCAGGAAAGGCGAAATTGGACATCTGTGGACTAGAAACAGGTTATGTTGTCGGATAAAACACGCTATAGTTTCTTTTCCCCTGATAGAAGACGTCGGGTTTGGCGAGAACACCATGAAGTCAAGAACTCATCTTGCCTTGTTCGTACAGTGCAAGTGTCTTGTGGGTGTACCATAGTGTGGGGAATATTCTGCTGGTACGGAAGTGGTGCCCTGATGTTACTCGGGTCTAAACGAAAAACCATGCAATACCTGAACATATTGGAAGATTTGAGACATTTTTACTCCGAAGGTGACGGATACTTCATGGACGATAATACAGCTGTGTACACCGTCTCAGAATCATTCGAGATGGGTTAAATGAACATCAATCTGACTTCCAACAGCTTTCTTGGCCGCCGCAAAGTCTGAATCTTAATCCAATGAAAAAGTTTGAAACATGTTGAAAAGCCGCATCCGACAGCATTTTCCTCTTCCATCCAAATTATAGGATTTTAAAGACTGTGTAGTGCGTGGTTGCGTGGTATTCTCTGGAAGTAAATTCACTCTAGAAGCTTGTAGAATCGATCGCCTTACATATACGGACAGTTATTTCTGTGATAAAGGGTCCACTAGAATATTAATGTAAAGTTTCTAATTTATTGGCCAGTGTGTGTAGGGGAACGTCTCCGGTTTTGGGCACAGATTTGATTTTAGCATATAATTATTGATAAAGTAGATACTATGCAAACATATGAAAACCAATGAAAAGCTAGAACCCTTAGCAAACGTTTGATGAAGTAACTGTATCGATTCCGTAAACCAGAAAAAAATTATTACCAATTTTGTGAAGTGGTCAATTTTTGCAAAAACAAAATTTGTACCCGGTTGTCGGCACACTTGAAAAATCCGCTAAAAGTGGGAAAATAATAATAATAATAAACATAAATAAAGAAAACAACAAAATTTATTCATTTTGTAAGGATTCAGTGGCCTAAATAATAACAGAAAATGGCATTTTTCTAATTTTATTCGTCATCTTCTTCGTCCTCCAAATCAGAAGTGCAATGCTTGCAAGTAAAATAATTTGCATGTATATTAGCACACTTCAAATGCATCAGACGATCACACGCGTTGTATTTAATTGGATGGCTCTTCTTAGGCATAGTGGCATGTGCTACAAACAGTGACATAAAAGTCGACATTTTCAGATTGTTGGGACTCCAATTTTTAGGACGTTTGGCCTGCACTTTGAAAGGTTTAGTTTCCTTACTTTCTTTTGGCTTATTCTGGAGGTACTCAGATGCTGCAAGGAAATATATATTCTTGAGCAGTAGATTTTATGGATTTCTTATTCATTAAGTAATCATAAAAGGATTTAAGCAGCGCATTTAAATCCATTTCTTTTGGATCAGTTGCCTTTTTCGAGGTTGACATTGCTAAGAAAGCCTAAACATGCATATAAACATTAATAAAGTATGCTATTTTGATATAAATGCCCATATTTCAAAGTTTGTACGTCAAACACGCGTTTTAAGTGAAAAAACAAAACAAAAACAAAAAAAAACAAGTGCGCCCACAATCGGTTACATGAAGGTGCCCACATCCAGGAATGGCAGCCATTTTTATAATGGCAGAAAAAGGAATTTTCGGTCCACATTTTGGCTGAATTCGATATTGCATCACAAATTATAAGGAATATACTGCATAACCTTGAATTTATATTTTTGAATTAATTCACTTCGAGTTATCGCATTCCGAAAATATTCACGAATCTCTTTTGTGTCATTTTTTTTCAGTTTTTTTATTTCGATGCTTACTAAGAAAATGCATGTATTCACTTCCGTGTTAGCGCAAAAACTGAGTACTGTCACAATACATGTTTCACAGTTATCGAATTCATTATATTTTCTTTTTGTTAAAACATATGTTGCGGTGCCCATAACCGGAGAATGCCCATAACAGGAGACATTCCCCTACATAGTAGTAAATAAAGTTTAATTCACAAGCAAAGTTATGAAAAAAAAAATATAAGCAACATTTAATATTTGACTTTAAAAAACAGCATACCGTAAAGGATATGTGTTGTTTAATAAACGTGGCTCTAGAAAAAAAAAGAACCTAGTATATTGGGATCATCACATAACTCTCTTCAATATTTTCCTATAAAATTCTTGCAGCTCAAACTACTTGTTGAAATTAGTATTTGTTTAAATTATTTTCAATAATGAATGTAGATAATTATTTATTTGAAATAGTATAACACCAAAGGTATTCTTCATTTCTTAAACATGTCCTTGATTTTTGAAATTGGTTTACAAAACTGTTAAAGACTTGAATACTATAACTCTCAGAAATAACACATATTTAATACACACGAACACACAAGAAAGAAAAGTATTTGTAGTTTTTAGTTTTACAGATTAAAATTAAGTAAAATAAAATTTAGAATTATTTTGAAATTTACAATGAGGAAGACTATTAATATCATAAAATAACTCATTTCTTTTTCTTTTTTTATGTGAATTGTGTAAGTGTTATACTTTTTCAGACAATTTCATATCTGGTCTATATAATTTGAGCTTTTTTTTTCCTTTGCTTTTTTACTCTTTAACGTTATGATAACTCTTTAAAAAAGAAATCCCGTGATTGATAGGATTATAAGAACTAGTATCGCTCAGTGGTCGAAACTCGACCATTTTTTTTTTTGCAAACCGAGGCAAAGCAAAGTTATTGCCTTGTCCTAAACGGAATGCAATTGCAACACAGCTGCGGCAATTGTTTGCCGATATTCACTCTAACTGAATCAGCAGAGTTTTACTTAATATAACTATTTCTCTCCGTAGATGTTAGCCTTTCCTGAAATGAGAGAAAATCGCAACGTGAAAACGCCCCTTGTTGTGTGATACAGCCCAGAAGCTATTAGGTACCATGTCAAACCAAGGCCCAACCAAGTATCAAATTCTGTTAAATTAATTCGATTGGTTCATAAAGTACAGTGTTTGTACAAAAAAAAAAAAAAAAAAAAAAGATATTTTTCAAAAATGGTCGAATTGAGTTCGGGAAATTTCAAAACGTGTAACTTTATCGAAAACCGAAAATCTAAAACTTTTCTGAATCTTATATTTTCTACTTATATATGCAGAGGAAAGAATAATAAATCTACTTTTAAAAAAATAAAAATAAGTAGTCAATGTCACTTAATTAAAATGCAAGGAAATCTCAAAACGTGTAAATTCATTGAAAAACGGAAATCAAAAGTCTTTATGTATCTTCTACTTGCTTCTTCTATCCACAAAAGCTAGCAATAAAGACACTTTTTAAAAAAATAAGTAGCCAATTTCAGTTAATTGAAACGTAAAGAAAGCTCAAAACATGTAAATTCAGCAAAAAACGGAAATCGGAATTTTTTCCGTATCGTTTACTTATACATGCAGCAGTTAGTAACAAATCCATTTTCCTTTTATTTAGTATATTAGTTGAATATTTATTGTTTAAATATCACCCTTTGAAATGAAATGTTTATGTTTACATTCGAAACTGGAAGTTTATTTTTTTTTTTCTGGAGTTTTGTGATTTATTAAAATTTTATCAATTTTACAGAAAAAAATAACTCAATCAAACACATGTAGACAGTAACTTATATATAACTATACCCAAATATCGGAATTAAAATCGGCAGATAATTTCCGTTATTTTTTAATAATTTTTTACAAAAAATCCAATGGACGATAACATAGAAAATCTTTTTCATGGCTCCATGGACAGACAGTGACGTCATCACTTCGCTTGCGTATAGTGATGCTATATTATACAAATTACTGTGTCTATGGTTTTATTTGAGCTTTATGAAATTGCCAGATTTAACAACTTTCTACTTTTAGGTATTTTTTAATGTAAAGGGAAAAATGGGGGAAAATGCATAAAAAATAAATGTATTTTTAAATACCTTCTTGACATCGTAAAAAAATAATATTTGTATTCGCACCTTCCGGCTAACCATACCTTTCGAATGATACTATTTTCAACCCTCTACTCCCATAATTAATATGTTAAAAAGGGACAACAAATTTTATGCTTGCCTATTAATATATAGATAAGAAAAAGGGAATCTTCACTAAAATATTTGAAAACTACTTGCGATTTAACGTTTAATCCTCATAATACACACAAATATTTTTGTGAGTCCTTGCTTTTTTTTTTTTTTCAGATTTCATACAGTGTTACTTATGAACAATAAAAATGTCACTGTAATTTCAGATTTCCTTCATTTAGAGGTTGTCATCTCTATTTGTTTTTTATTTCCAAAACATTCGATTACATTGAGAAGTCTCTGATTATATAAATAAATGTATGTAAAAAAATGATTTTTTTTTTTCTTGTGAAATTGTTTTATTTAAGTATTAAAGGGAAAAAACTCACATTGTTTTCTGTGTCTTTGTAATTAAACTTGTAATAACATTTATAAATATATTAATTTGTTAGTCATTTATCTGTTTCAAAAGACTAACTCAGCAGACTGACTCAACAAGATTAAACTGTGCGATTTCAGCAAAAATGTTTATGAGCTTATAATATTAATATAAAAGTAAAATACAGTGTCATTTAAAACCCAACGTACAAATTTTAAGGGAGGTAGGGCATAAGGTTTGAAAATTTCATAGGAGCTCATGGCTGCAAATGTCATTTTAACCATTTATGTACTGGAAGTTTTTCTTGTGGCTTTTGAAAACTGCATTTTTAACTAAAATTTATATTGTACGTAATATTGATATATCACCTCTCTTTATCTAAATATTAACATCTAAAAACTTTTAATTAAAAATGAAATATACATAAGTCACGGACATTTGTGCGTTTTACTGTTGAAAATTAACCCAAAACATCCGAAGTTTAAAAAGTTGAAATGACATTTCCCCTACCTCCCTTAAAAATTTGTATGTAGGGTTTTCCATCACATTGTATATAATATTTTCATTAGTACAACTCATCTAAATTTCATAACCCCCCCCCCCTTTTTTTTTTCCAACTATTTATAATCATTTTAGCCAGATCTTTTTAAAATTATATTTTTGTAAGCATGTTTTAAATTTAAATTTGAAAGCATACAGTACAAATTTCAGATATGAAATGTAGAAATTTATAACATTTGGTACACTAATTACAATTCATTTCTTTAATAGGTATTCATAAATTAGAAAAATTATAAATAAGCACTCTCTCTTAGAAAACAATTTAGCTAATATATCCTACTCACAAGTAAACCTTCTCTCCTTTGATACCGGTTTTCCGGAAACCCATATATTTTCTGAAAGCTTATGTTACAAGTAGAAAAACTGAGAAATCTTATTGACAGAGGGATAAGCGTTTAGGAGCTATAGGACCCACAAAGTATCAGTAAAGTGTTGGAAACATGACACCAAAAGTCACTAAAATGCTCGTTTCACGTATTTATATGAATTAATAATAGGGTAAGAAGGTGGAGACCTCAGTTTAAAGGAAGAAACAACTCGTTGAAAAGAAAGAAAGTGCGTTGAGATGTTGAAAATGTGACTTGTTATTGACTTCAAACAAAACCTATTACAAGAGACAATCAATGTGCAATTCATCAAATAAACAGTGAGACGGGTAGAAAGGCTGTACACAATTGACACATTTTACAAAAGCGATAGCCGAACACTTTGCACACTCATCATTTGTCAATGAATGAAAGCAGTAATCCATTGGCGCAATTCACATTCCAGGTTCGTCGTCCAAGTATCCGCCCTTATAAAAAGCATACTTAATAAGTTCTTGAAACGAGGAGTCTTGAACTGATGTAGGGAAAAAAGACTGCTGGCCAGAAAACTATCACGATGCCAGATGTTCTCCTGTGTTTCGATAATGATTGTGTGCGTTATGTAATGAACGAAAGGTTTGTAGTGTCTGAAAAATTGTATATCCAGAGGCTGGATCATTCCCGTACATCTTTCAGGTACCAGTTCTTTTTAGGACTTTACCATCAGATACTTTGGAAGCAGATGATGCATGATCTTTGTTAGAACACTATGAATCTACTAAAATCAGAATTTTCTTCCTGTCATCAGGCATACTTGGCCAAAATACGCCACGATAGAAGTGGAGGACGACGACTGTTGCGACGCTTGCTGTTCCTTATCGACACCACCATCTTCGAAGTTCATTTTCTCCTCCCATTTTTCTCCATGGCCTCCAGCAAATCCTAATGTTCGTATCTCTTCTACAATTTCCATATCATTTTCCAAGATAGTAGTTATGTGTTTTATCATTTCCAATTCCTGGATGTTTGGAAACCGATTGCTTGTTCTGAATCGGGAGACCAAGGCAGCCACAACGACTTTAGGATCCATCAAAAATGTAAGAAAAAGACATATAATACGTTAGTACTTGACAGCAACATACGGGAACATACAAGAAACGCTTGTCCCTCTGCCTAAACGCTTGTCCTAAACATCCTAAACGTTTGTCCCTCTGCCTAAACGCTTGTCCTAAACATCCTAAACGCTTGTCCCTCTGCCCCTAAGATTTCACGTTTTTTCTACTTGTGACATAAGCTTTCAGAAAATATATGGGTTTACGGAAAACCGGTATCAAAGGAGAGAAGGTTTACTTGTAGTATCGTTGAAAAAGTCTGCGTTTTTAACTTATACTTATTGAAATTAAAATTAATATTAAACATAAATTCAGTTTTTTTTAAATATAAAATCCGCTTTTTCTTTAAATGGTATTAATTAATGTAATTATTTTATATTTTATACCTTTCATAGATGCGTAACTACTTTATAAATAGGTCTTTAAAATTATCTGATAATGCTGCATGAACATAATGCTTTATGAAGAACTTGTTAGAAAAGCATTTACATTTAATCTCACAAATATAGGTTATGCAGGATTTCAAAGACTTCGACATACGTTCCTAAATTAGTTCGCTTGCAAATGGATTTCAAAACATCCATTAATCTCAAAATAACGAACAGACTTTCATTATGTATATGTAAGTTCAAGTTTATTACTAATTAATAACTGCCCATTGTTAAAGTACGGGAATATTGTCATAATTGCTTTTAATCTGTGATTTAAATTTAAAATATGCTTTATATAGTTTAGTTTAAGGATTTGTAATCAAAATGGTTACATTTATGATTAAATCAAAAGGTTTAAAAATCTTTACTCTATCTTATGTTATTATCTTGTTGTTATGGAGATAAGTTTTAATTATTTACTAACATGGGAAAAAAATTGCCTCTTACATATTTTCGACTGATTCTGAAAGCAGAGAATAAAGAACACATTCAGAACAATGTGTAAAAATGGAAATAGTATTCTCAAAAAATAAGAAAATTATACATAGGGTAGGTGCTCCAGTGATTGGCATGCTCCAATAATTGACATATATCCCGAAATAATTAATAAATAAGAAAAATAATAAAATCATCTATTTTACATATAAGAATTTTAACGATTTTTAACGATAAGAATTTTAACGATAACAAGCACTGGAGCGTAGGGTGCTAATGACAGGTAAAATGAATAACTAGCAGTGCCAAACACTGGAACGTAGGGTACCAATTACTGATAAAATGAAAAACTGGTAGTGTCAATTACTGAAACATTGAGTGCGTGACAAATAAAATAGAATAATTGTTATGAAATGTATATATTTTAACATATATGTGGTTCTTTCATACCATATGTACTAACTTAAGATTTCTAAAAATATTTTCTGATGACTAGAACATTAAAAACATCAGAGATTGCTCTAAAAGTGTCAATTACTGGTGCACTTGCCCTAAATTGAAATTTCTAGCAACATTATAATGTCTACAATTGTTAAATATTACATTAAAGAATTACATTACTTAATTTAATAAAAAAAAACAAAGTAACATTTGAAATGAGATAAAGAATACTAAAATTGAAAAAAGTACATTTTAATTGAAAAACATTAAAATTCAAGACAAACGTTTCGGCTAAACACTAGCCCTCCTCAGTGTCAAACATACAAAGCACAACATTTACAAATAATAATAATAATAATAATAATAATAATAATAATACATCAGAACAGGATTATGTATTCCGGAGGAAGAGCTTTAGCCTCGTTCAAGGCGGAACGTTGTAATTTAGTAAAAGCGCCCTTTTTAATTAATATGTAAAAACATAATTAATGTATTTAATTATGTTTTTTTAATTAAAATGTATTTTTTAAATTTTTTAAATTTTAGTATTCTTTATCTCATTTTAAATGTTACTTATTATTTATTAATGAGACGTATGGATTATGTTTAATTTTATTAAATTAACTTAATTTGATACTTGCTGAATTTCTTTTATTAATTGTTTATTTATTTTCGAGTTCTCTATTTTAAAAAACATATTTTTTGCACAAACCAAACATTTTGTAGCGTTTTTATTATAATATCATCGCGTCTAAAATATCTTTGGACATTTTCTCTGTAAAAATAGTTTTAAAAATATAGTTAAATAGTAATAAGAAATATATAGGAAAAAAGAACGGATAACAATGAGTTAAAAATGCAGTGAAAGCGTTTTAATACCTTTACAAATACAAAAATTTAACAAAATTCTGCATTTGTGAATGTTTCATTAAAGTTTAAATCATTATAAATAATAATAATAATAATAAATAATAATAATAATAATAATAATAATGAAAAAAATTAAGGAATGTTTTTAGAAAACAAGAGTATTGAACCACATGTAGTCGAGAATTCTTTGATGGATATTATGAAAAATATCTGAAAAAACTGGCAAGTTCTTTATTTCATTTGAAAAATAAAATAAAATAAAATAAAGGACAGCAGGGACAAGAAATGGTCAAACTTGTTATTCTTGAACTTTACAATTGCATTGGTATATTGGACTCACACTGTGGGTCCCCAAACCGTGTGGTTATAGGGATTTCATTTCGCAGAGGAGAAAAAGTCTTCGTACGATTCTGGCAGGCTCAGAACACATAAGGCAAAAGAATGTAGTTTAATTAAAAAAAAAAAAAAAAGAAAAGAAAAAAAAAAAAAGAGGTACAAAGAAAATTTTACATAAGATTGTTTCTAGAAAAAAGGCAAAACTAGAAAAAAAAAAAAAAAAGATTAAATTAAATTTATATAAATTACGTTTCCTTAATAGAGAAAAGTAAGTCAATGGATATAGTATTAGAAATTATATTTAATACATGAGTAGTTTTTGTTTAAAATATTATGAATGTTTCGGTTTATGGGAATTATCTGAATTTTATAACATTGCTTATAAGTTTTGTTTTATTGTTTTATTTCTATTAAATTTAAATTGCCTTAAGTTATTCTCTAAGATGAAAATTATTTGCATTCATCATGTTAGATAATTTTAATAAATAAGAGATTTAATTAGTTATTTGCCCTGAGTCAATTTTTATAGGAACATATAGAAGAAAGTCTTGTGGTGGCCACAACATGCTAGTTTAATTCTGTTTTCACAGTGAGAAAATTCATAACCATTAAATGGGTACTCGTTTTTAAGAAATTCATTTTTTTTTTTATTTTTTTTTATTTTTGCGCTTTCATTTTGAGTTAAAAATACAATTTTCCACAAGTTGCATTTTTCTCATTTTCTAGTTGAAAAATGAAATACTAAAAACCTAAAAAATCAGTTTTTGGAAAACAAGTACTAAGTTAACACTTATGCATTTTCTAAATGTGAAAACGGAATGTAAAATTATCCATTAGGTAATGGAAACTAATTTTCTTATAGAATAACATGGGCCACGGCTGTCGGCGAGATTCACTACTGTCCGTTCTTAAAGCTATATCAGACCAAGCACCATGTGAGAGTTATTAACACATACTACCGCATAAACAGTTTTTTCATGAGGGAAACTGTAGAAATATCTCCATTTTAATAATTTGCCTTACGTACATTTTTCTATCACAAACATTCGTCTGTTTACATCTCACACAGAAGTTTTTAGCATGAACGTCAATCAGAATTGCAGTTTCAGAGTATCCTCCTTTTTTTATTCCTTTCTAACCCCCTTGTGGTGAATTATTGCCAAATTTTGCAACCATTGTTTACATTTATACATTTCATTTATGCTTGAAAATAACCATAGATTCAGCTGAAGAAAGTCGTTCGGTAAGCTTTGGAATGCCTGAGTAGACCAAGACCTTTTTGGCAAGTAAGAAAAAAAATAGGTACTATTGATACCCGACTTTCACATTCCAATTTTTAACCCTTTACCCGAATATGTTAGAATATATTGCTAAAGTATAATAATGTAAAATGAAGAAGGAAATTTAAAGAGTAGTTATGTCGCAATTTTAATTTTTTCAAAAATCTAAATTTTTGAATTTTTTTCTGTTTATGTAAATGGCATTTGGATATACTTAAATACATTTAAATGTATAAGTATGAGAAAAAAAGAACTTTATAATGCCAATGCCCATTATTCTTTTCCTTCAGGGTTTAACCCAATTTAAATGGAAAAAATACTAAAGTCATGAAAAAAGAAATTTTTAACAAATTTAAAAAATACTAAGTGTCTGAAATGCAAATTAGTATACTATCCTATATTTCTCTTGTTTCACCTATATTCGTAAATTTAGTTTTAAAATTTAGTCATGACATGCTAAAAGAATTCTTACGCATCATCTAAGCAAGTTAATATTTTTCTTCAATAATGCATAAAATAAATGAAATTTTCACAATTACTTAAGTATTGGCTAAGTGCCGAGTACATAGCATGTGTACTCGGTACAGCTCTATAAACTATATTAATTTTTAATTTTCTATTTAATTCGTATTGTAATTCGAAAATTATGTTTTAAATGCTTTAATATACACTAGGTTTCAAAAAGATATGAGCACCAAGTTTTTCAAGCATAAAAAAGAAAATAATACTACAAAATAAACGGAAGACTTTTCAATGCTAGAAATAGAACAAATATTTTTATTTTATAACAAAATATAATTCAAACAGACGTTTTTATATAAAGGAGACTGCATATTTCGTTTTTGATGTGTTGCATAATGATATGAACACGGATCAAAAATATGGTTTAGTAGCCAGTGTATGCATGAGATTTTGTAATTCATGTAAAAACGGGGTCAGGCAGGGGACGAATTAAGCCTCTTATTGTATTATGGTCGATTTTGTTTTCCAGTGGGAGATGATAGAAGTTTCTAATTCCGATATTGTGGTGTAATGTTTTCCATTTACATAAACTGCTCTAACCAGCAGGCTCCAAACGTTTTTCATCGGGTTTAAATCAGGAGTAACAGATGGCAGTGGAATTACATGTACACCATTATTTGGAAATAATTCCCAAGTTCTTTTTGTCGTGTGGATGAATGTATTGTCCTGCTAGAACATCCACAAAGGCCCACTAATTTCCTAGACAACAGGCAATAAATTTTCTTAAGGTATACATTGGGAGGTTATTTACATTCATTCTGTCAAAGTAAAACGCAATGTCTACTTTGCCATGAAACTCAAACGCAGCCAAAACCATGATTGACCGTCCACCTTGCTGCCGCTTTGAACATGTTTTAGGTTCTTTGCGCAGATCGTGCTAATAATCAGAAAAACCATCATAACCATTCCAATTAAATTTTTTTTTCATCGGAAAACAGTATTATTTCATATTCTACCTACCAGAAAATGTAACCTTTCGCCCAACCCAAGTGATTCTGATAGTGTTTTTTAGTCATACGTTGTTGGAATTTTCTTTTCTTGCGCTTCAGCATTCTAAAGTTATTGATTGTTCTGAACAAAGTACTTTTTGACTCTACTATTGCTCGATCTCTCGTAAGTTCGCCTAAACTTGCTTTTCCATCATCCAATCTTTTTATAATGTCTCTTTTTTTTCACTTTCGATAGCTCTGGGGGACGTTCCGGATATTTCTCTGATCCATAATCCTCTTTTAATCAAAAAAAATTCAATATTACATGTGACGATCTTTTAAAATTTTCTGCGATAGCTCTTGATGAAAGTCCTTGATCACGAAACGCCACAATTTTCCCTTTCTCAAAACTGTTTAAAGCGCATTTACGATTCATACTCCTGGAATTTAGTTTGAGGTCTCATTTGAAAGTTTCGAAGCTTGCAAAGCACATGCCAAGCTAATTTGCATATTTCGGTTTCTTCTTCTCGGAGTCGTATACAATATTTCTGATCAGTTTATTTGCTCGTTTAGTGGTAATTTTTATCAGTGTTCATATAACTTTGCAACACCATTTTTTTAAATAATTTATATTTTTAATAAATTTAAAGTTTTATATTTGTTTTATTGTTATGCATTAGGTGAAATTATCGAACTTGTCTACAGAATAGCATTTTCTGAAAATTATCTATGAGTTTTTATTTTGATATCACAAAATTACTAGGTGTTCATACCATTTTACAACCCAGTGTAGTAAGTATTATAATTTGTACAACGATTTGGAGTGTGCAAGAAAATAAAGATTCTCCCAAAAGTATTTAATTTTAATAATATTAGCATATTTCTAAAAATGTTTAAAGCATGTTTCTAATTTCTAATTTATTATTATATTTAAAAAAGGGGGCAGGCGCTGCAGTAGAAAAAAAAAGTAGCCGGTAAAAAAAAAAAAAAAAAAAAAAAAAAAAAAAAAACGCTAATCAAAACTGTAAATAAATTATAAAATACAGCAAAATGTAATGAAATATGAAACCATCTTACCTGAAATATACCCCTCTTAAATATATATTTATGAGGAGTATATTATATGTTAATATATATAAACGAAAGCTAATTAAAAAGCAAGAAAGCACAAAAGCAAAATCCAAGGCAAGATATTAAACAAGCACCATGAACATGAAACTGTGGAAGATTTGTGTTTGTAGCACGAAGCACGTGATCGCGTGGCGCATGAATACATAAGAGTTCAGCCTCAGCATTAAAACAAAATAAATGTGAAATATTTTCGTGTAAAAAAATATAAATTCATCCTGAATAACGATTAAATAGATTAGATAAAGTTATAAAATACTTTCTAAATTTAAAAATGAATAGATTTTTTTTTTAATAAATCCATAAATCTGAAATATTGAATTTTCATCATAAAAAATGGTAAAAATATATAAATTGAAATTTGATTTAATATATGTACAATAAGTATTTTAAACATGTAATAAAGCATTTTTGCGTTAAAAAAAAAAAAAAAAAAAAAAAAAAAAAAAAAATCTAAATAATATATTGGCTGTACAACTGTGACCAATAAACAGTAAATTAACATTAATTCCAAGCCTGGAACGCTTCACAGCGTTTTGCCGAAGAAAATACATGTAACTGGCAGAGTAATATAACCCCATTTTAAAAATAAACTATACATTGGTTACATTCGTCTCTCACTGTGGATCCCAAACCGCGTGGTTATAGGGATTTTTGTTCCCACAAGAGAAAAAATTTGTCTACGGTCCTGCTAAGGCAGAAGACCGTAGTCTAATTTATTAATAGGTGATACATCGAAAATTGTACTTAAGACTGTTTTGAGGAAAGCTTAAAACGAAAAAAGTTTAAAAAATTAAAAATTAAATTAAATTAAATTAAATTAAATAAATAATAATAATAATAATTACATTTACACAGATTACATTTCCTTAACAGAGAAAAGTAAGCCAACGGATGTAGTGTTAAAATTTATATTTAATAAATGAGTAATTTTCGTTTAAGGTGTTATAAATATGCTTTAACTTATTATAATTATCTGGATTTAAAAATATTGCTTTTAAGTTTTGCCTTATAGTTTTATTATTATTAAATTTAAAATTATTTTTAATTAATAAAATTTTTTTGAATATATAATGAAAAGGGTTATCTAATTTCTTTCATTTAAAAAGTGCATTTGGCAGTTTATTGATTTTAAAGTGGAAAGTAGGGAAACTAGCATGGCCTGAGATTAAATATAAAGATATATTATTTGGGCACATAAAATTGGGATTACCTATTTTAAGAACTGCATACGTATCTCTACCTCTATGGGATTGCTGTCACTCTCGTTGCCAATCACTAAGAATTTTAGCTTTGATAGTTTATTTAATAAGTAAGATTTAGAAAGGAAGAGAGATCTCGTGATTATAGGAATTATTTATCAATACTTCTTTTGGTAGTCATCTGCTGTTTCGTTTCCAAGGGTACCTACATAGTCTCTTGTCCATGAAAGTTGTATTAATGAGAAATCTTCGTTAAGTATTAAATTATATAATTCTAAAATTATATTGTATTTAGAAATTTAATTTTTTAGTGTTTCTGATATTGATTTATTATCTGTTATTATTGTTACTGGGGTATTTACATATTTTGAGCCTAAATACCATTTAATTGCCTCTATGATAGCTAAGAGTTCTGCCTGAAAATATAATTAGGTATATGTAATTTGATTAGTAATTTATGTATAATTCTATTATTTTTTAAGACAATGAAAGCACAAGAGGTTCTACTTGGTATTTTTGAACCATCTGTATATATTTTGAGAGTTGTGTAATTTGGATTGTTTGTAATTGTTATATTTTTATTAATGTAATAGTTTGGAAATTCGTAAGTTGGAATTGTTTTCATGATGTTATTGTTTCCTGGGAAAAAAAAAAAAAAAAAAAAAAAAAAACGAAGACGTTACTGGATTCAGAAAGATCCAATTAACATCATACATTAATTAAAAAAATCGCTCGCGGCGTTTTAGAGGTATTTTTTATGCTTTTCAGCCCATTACAAACTTACTTCAGTAGTTTTCCTCATCTGACTTTAAATTTAGATTTCAGATCTCAAAACATAATGCATGTAGAAATGTAAAAATTTCAGAATAGCTTAAGACCGAAGATAAAAGACTATTTTGAAATAATCAGAACAAAATATGACATTTTTGATGAGATATTAAGTGTCGGCTTTTACAAATCTGTTTGATGTCAAATTAGCCAGTTCGCAGCGTTCCATTTCTCCTTTTGCTTGTGTCGCTAGAAAAAAACTGCGGTATTTCATGATAAATTTATTTATCAGTTTGCACTCGACGTTTTTAAATTCAATTAAAATAATGAGTAAAACATATACGTACAAATGGCACACATATTTAAAATTAATTGAGACAGTAAATAAATTTCTATTTAAACTCATTTTTCTAATTTCGATATATCCTTTTAGATTTAATTCTATTATTGACATAAACGATACAAAAAGTTTTAAAGAACTTGTATATAAAAATGATAATAAGAAAAGCTGATTGGATTCTATTACAATTACATATATAATTAAATTCTTTCGACTGAATTAAAAAAGAGTTTATAACCAAATAACAACTGTTAGAGAAAAAAGAAAAAGAATATTTTTCTGTAACTCTTTTTCCTTCTTAGACACCTGCTACCACAATCAAACATGTCAGCTTGTGCAGTTTGTCATTTTATATATTCCAACAGCTTCAGCAAACAATTTTAGCGACATGCGTTAATCTTCTTTTCAGGATGAAGTTTAGCTAAATGCTAATATATACTTTATATCTCCAGTGACAGTAAAGTAGTCCGGTAAAAAGATAAACACGAAATGGTGTTAGCTTTTTCCTGATACCTTAAGTAGATGATAGAGACTAAAATTAAAGCTTGGAAGAAGGGCATGGAACTGTTTTCTCGAAAAGTTAATTAACGGAATTTTTTCAGATTGAGATTAATTTGACGGTGAAGAATTTCATTATATATATTTAATTAATGTGTAATTGACTTTTAGCTGTAGTTAGAAATTGATGTGATATGCTCTGAATAAGTGACATATTTATTACAGCAATGTAAATGAATATAATGTGCAAATATTCCAATAAAAGAAAGAGAGAAAATATAATTTATATGAATTGAAACAAAAACAGAAGACAAATTATTGTGCAATGAAGGATTATTTACTACTCGATAAATCTAATCAAATACATAAAACTACAGTAAAATAAATACATATGTGAAATAACACATTTTTAAATAGATGATAATTACATTTTAAATTTTAATATATATGTATTTATATATAAATATTTATTTATTTTTTTATCTACCAATTTTAAATTTAATATATTTCAGAAAATTATTATTTAAGAATTGATTAATATATTTAGATACTAATCTTATCAATCATAGCATGGCAAGAAAATTTTAAATTGCATTATACATGTATGCAAGTTTCTATAAAACAATTATTTAAAGTAGCGCATAAACACTTTTTAAAGTAGCATTGCTTTAATCGGTAATGGACTATTTGTATTATTTTTAAAACTTATTAATTGTTTTCACTGAATATTTGATTTTCAAAACATTTTTCAAAGTTAATTTTGTTTTACTTTTGAATTTAAAATTATATATAAGTATTCTTTTATCATTTCAAATTATAATTCGCATAAGTTTAATGATTTAATTTTTTGAATAATTAATTATATTAATTTGATTTAAAAGAGAAATAGTTTCTCGTTTAAAAACTAAACCGCATAAGTTTGTGGAGTTTGCGCTCCTGCAAACTCCATCTTAACTTAAATACTTAGATTACTAAGAGAACACAAGACTTTAAATAACAATAACTAAAGTTTATTTGAGCAGATTAATGGGAGGGCGGCCTGGTAAATTTATATAGCTCAGCCAGCGTTTTACTTAATCAAAATATATGAATCAACAAATTAAGTAGATAACTTTAAATATCTCACCCCAGCAGATAGTCGAAAGGTGTAGAGACGGTCACACTCGTACTCCAACTACGGCTTCACTATGGGACAGAGGATTCCCTTCTATCCCAGCTTGAACTCCCGAAAACTAGTAGACACTCACCAACACTCAACACTACTTAACTTCACACAACTAAATCTCCTCTACTCCACTTTCGATATTCACCAAAATAAGAATCAGCACATTCGCTATAATATCCTCCCACAACCACTATACGATCCTCCAACATCCTCACTATCTACTAAACACATCTCTATTTTTATACTTCTTCCTACACCCTCCTTTCACTACATTTCAATCCGTACTTTTAAAAATCACTCCTGATTTAACTAATATTCAAAATCTAAGTCTTTTAATGCAGCACCCTGCCGACACAAAACTATCTCGACTTCAACCGTCACCGAGCCACTGGCGACGGAGTGATTTTAACCGTCCCCACTTCCTACTTTGCTGGATCCAGCTTAATTGAAACAACTGTGGAGACGTTCTAACGTCTCAACCTCACAAGTTGCCTTAATCGAAATTTTTTCGTTCAGGCGCCTGACCATCTTCAAGATCTTATTGCATTATTTGATGTTTTGTTTATTCCTGTCAGACAATGTCATCTCTAGTCTAAATGTTGATTGGGTTCCATGTCGTTGCAGCTGCGCTTATTAAACAGAATTTTTTATATTTTCTCACATTAGGACATAGTTATGGTAATTTTACTTAGATAATTTTCGGATGCTTTTGAAAACGATGTTAATTACTGAGTTATTGTTAGTTTTGGTTAACGCAGTGATGATTTTCTCGTATTTCATAACTTTTTTAAACACTTTTGTAGCAGGAAATGTGTGTACCATATTAGAACTGAAAAGTATTTAATTTTTGAAGATGGATTTTTTTTTAATGAAAATCACTTTTAGTGCAATATTTATGTATAAGTTTATGTTATAAAAAATCTATAACAACATAATAATACTTATTATTATTATTATTTGAAATAATCATACATGATAAAAGGTAAAGCAATACATTTAAAAAAAATACATTATTAATGTTTGTAAAGTACTTTTGAGTCATATACATTTTGTCTATATTATACCTAAATTACCATATAGTAGAATATTTTTTTCTCGTTATATTCCTTTTTCTGTTTATTGCCCAAATTATATTTGTTTTTATCAAACGTTGTGAAATGCCGACGAGTTTTTTTTTTTTTTTTCATATTAAAGTGACTTAAATATGCCAGTATATTTCCGCATTGTGTTATGTATCACTATTGCTGGAAAGTTTAACTTTTAAAAAGAGTAATCCTTCGGTATGAAATGAAACTGAATGCTGCTTTCGAATGTCATACCATATTTTACAAATTAAACTTATATATATATATATATATATATATATTATTTTTTTCACATTTGCAGGGTTGCTGAACTCAAATATAAAAATGTCATTTAATGTGATGTAGAAACGAATCAGTGATAAATGTTTCAGCGCCAAAAAATGCAATTCTAAAATTTATGATGGAGAAAATTCAATGCATATTTTATGTATTAAACGATAACGTCGGTTACAAAAATAAATATATTTTTCAAAAGTCATTTATTATATACATACATATTTATTTCCCTTTTTCTTCGCAGATGCAGCAATAAAAAATATAGAAAATGATGAATGACATTTTATGTTCTTTATTAAATACACAAGTGAAATGTATTAAAAAGGTTTCTCTAAAGTAATTAACCAAAATAAGAGCTGGACCTTTTTAATTTATATTCAATTTATCCAGAATCAGTTTAAACTTAAAAATTCTATACAAAGCAGAATTTTACTTCGAATGACAAAACTTTTTTTTTTTTTTAAGTTTAGTCTATCCTTTTATAATAAGACATGTGATAACAATATAATTTTGTGGACACTTCCACTTGCATACTTTTGTTGGTAAAATTTACCTGTAGTATTCTATGGTACTAGTTGAATAGTGTTTTGAATCTGTTTATAATTGAAGGTCTGTACTTGTTACTGACCTGAAGAAGTTTCATCCACCTTCTGAATTGAAGTGAGTTCTTTAACATAAAATATGAGGTTGCATTCTTTAACAACGATTACTACATTCATTTCTTAAAAATTATTTCGCACATTTTCCGTCAATTTTCTTTTTAATATATTTTTTATTTGATTTGACTATGATAAAAAATAATAAAAATCATTTTCAGTTGGTCTAAACATTCAAAAAATGTAAAACACTAAATTATTCATCTCAAAAAAAGAAATTTTTTTCTCACCAACGGTTTCTATATCAATTTCTTAACATTTCTTTTAAATGTTTTCTCTCAATTTTATGAATATTTTTTAACATATTGTCAAAGGAAAAAAAAAAAAAAAAAAAAAAAAAAAACAGTTTTTATTTAGACTGTTTTTTCTGAAAGAATTAATTCTTTTATTCAAGTAATAAATTTTATTTCTAATTTTACAATTCATAACAATTGAAATAAAGTTTTTATAAATCTGCAGTGAGTTAAAGCATTTATCTGTATCCCCGGAGGTAAAGGACACCGTGTTACGAAAATGTAATTTTCCAGCAGAACAACTTTTTCATTTTCATCCTTTAAATACACGTTTAAATGAATTTCTTTGCAACTAGCAGTAATTTCTCAGTGATACTTTAACACATTTTAAATCTCGCAATGTACTATCGTAATAAAGCAAAAAATGCATACCAAGGACATGTTGATAACTCTTTTTTTTTTTTATATATAATGGACATGGTGTCATTTAGCTTAAGGCTCCTATATATACGAGCTGGCGCATCCGGCATTTTTTTTTTTTTTTTTTTTTTTGCCTTAGGGTTGCCACATGTACCCAGAGCGTTTCTCTGATAAACAAACGACAAACAGTTTTTTTTTTTTTTTTTTTTTTTTTTTAATCTTCTTACGTTACTTGTTTTATTATATTTCATAATTTTAGCTAAGTAAACTATGATATGGAAGTTTGTTTAGCGATAAACTGCTACAATCATTCAAGAAGTGAATATAAAGTGTTCACAGACCTTCTATTGCCGTGTATTTGAGTTTTGGCGACATTTTGTAAAAGAAACAGAAACCGCCCGAACAACAAATCTTACCCCAGAACATCCATAGGATATCCTCAGAATAAAATGACATTCTGAGAATGTACTATGAAAAAAACGTGTTTTTAGGAATATTATTGTTGCTTATTGCTCTTATCTTGACCGGATTAGCTTCAGATGAAGATTTCTTAAAATCATTAGGGAAGTGATAAGGACGCCAAGCGGGAATGCTGTCCTCTTCGAAGGCAAAAAAATGGCGTGATGTGCCGGCCTATTATTTTATTTAGGGGCTCTAATTTAGCTACGAGTTACAGATATGTCATCATCATTATCATCATCATCATCATCATGGCATTCAGCCTTTAAAAATTCACTGCAGGAAGGACTCTGTTAGATGATTTAAATTTACTCTGTTTCCCATAACTGTTTTCTATTCTGCTCTTCCAAGCTTCACAGTTTTATCTCTCTAACGAGCTTGCGTTTTTTGTTTAATTTTGGAAGCATTTCTTGCAAATCCTCAAATAAGGAAGTAAACAACAATATTATTTATTTAATTGTAATTGTCATAATGCGATTACATTACAATTCATTTAATGCGATTACATTACAATTCTATAATGAGAAAAAGGCATCAAATGGAAAAAAAAATCTTATGCACAAAGGTTGATTGCATAAAAATGTTTTTATAGGTTTTTTATCATTTATCCTTTCTACCCTGTATGGGTCGATTCGACCCATTTTTAAAATTGATCTTTCGATATCTTCTACAGATTTTAATTTTGTTTGTTCAAACATTATGTATGCCTCAAAAATATGCATTCGTTTAATATATGATGTTTTCAGAGTCATTGGTTTGTTTTAAACCACCACAAAAAATATGTGACATATTACCTGTCTCGGTCGATTTGACCCACATTATTAACATGCATAGAAATGCTTAAAACACCAATTTTTTCTTTTGAGTAGACTTCATTTTCAGGAATAGTCAATAGATGGCGATAGTTGTCGGAATCGTAGATGTAAAATGAGCTCCATAGAAATTCTTTCTTAAGACCTAAATTCAGTCTATACAAAGTGGGTCGATTCGACCCATACAGGTAAAACGTGCATAGAAACGTGTATTAACATGCATAGAAATGCTTAAAACACCAATTGTTTCTTTTGAGTAGACTTCATTTTCAGGAATAGTCAATAGATGGCGATAGTTGTCGGAAACGTAGTTGTAAAATGAGCTCCATAGAAATTCTTTCTTAAGACCTAAATTCATTCTATACAAAGTGGGTCGATTTGACCCATACAGGTAAAACATAAATTTTTTTTAACAGGGTAGGAAGGTTAAAAGAAAAATAAATAACAACGTTCTATGTATGTATTTTAGAAAATTCAGATTTATAAGATAATGAAGCGTAAATCTTCTTTTCAAGATGAAATCAGCCTGTTGTTGGGTCTAAAGAACATATCCATTAATTATTTCCTCCTATAAAATTATATTTACCATAGAGAATAAATTAAAAAAATAATTATTATTTGAGATTGGAAAAATTGGGGGTAAGTGCGTGTTCGAAGAAGCATCAAATAAAACGAAGAAAAGATTTCTCAGACAAAAAGACTGAACACATAAAAATTGAATATATCATGTAGGAATTGCTTGTTTAATTACGGGAAATATATATATTTTTTATTTATTATTATTTTTTCTATGAAATAAATAAGGTGATTTTATTTCCATTTTATTTCCATTTTTTTTAAGACCAATCTAAATTATTTAAAAAATAATATTAAAATAAAATAATGTTTATTAATATTATTTATATTTTCAATTTTTGGTCATGATATGTCTATTGGCGAGTATTTTGGTTTTAGCTTGTTACCTACTATGTAAGGATATGCATATATATATATCTATATTAATAAAATCAGAGTTTTGTCTGTAAATTTGTCGGAATCAAAAAATTTTGCGATATCTTCACGTTTCACACCCCATGAAAGCCGAAAATGACTTCAGAAAATTTTGCCTGTGTGTGTGTGTGTGTGTCTGTGTGTATGTCATCGTGTCCGAATGTCACTTTTTTTGTCCGGGTATCACTCGAGAACGGCTCGACGGAATTCAACGGTGCTTGGCAGGAATTTAGGTATTCATCCAACTTAAAATTATATCTATCAACTTTTCAGAAATTCCCCTCCGTTCCCCCCCTAGGGGGTAAAAGACTAAAACACGTTTGTCCGGGCATCACTCGAGAACGGCTGAACGGAATTCAACGACGCTTGGCAGGAATTTAGGTCTTCACCCAACTTAAAATTATATCTATCAACTTTTCAGAAATTCCCCCCCGTTCCCCTCTAGGGGGTAAAAGACTAAAACATTTTGTCCGGGCATCACTCGAGAACGGCTGGACGGAATTCAACGGCGCTTGGCAGAAACTTAGGTCTTCACCCAACTTGAAATTATATATATAGAAATTTTCAAAATTATAATTAGTGTTTAAATTGTGGGTAAAAAACGCCTGCGCATGCGCCATAAATATTTTTTCACTAAAACGCTTTGAATGGAAAAATAAAATGCAAAAATAAATTTTTAAGATAAAGACTTTTTTCATTCGCGTGATTCGCACTACAAATTATGAAAAGATTTACTCTGAGTTTCATACTTTAGTTAATTTTAAAACATCTAATTGTCGTATCGAAAAACTGTTTACACCCCAGGATTCAGAAAAATCATCTCTTTAATTTGGTATTGAATTTGTAACGATAGGTCTGATACTTCTAATTTATTTTCCCCTTTTTCCGTTTTTCCGTTGCCACTTAAATTTCATACTTTAGTTATTTTTTTAATATATAATTGTCGCATCGAAAAACTGTTTGCACCCCTGGATTCAGAAAAATCGCCTCTTTCATTTGGTACCAAATTTATAATTATAGGTCTGATATTTCTAATTTATTTTACCCTTTTTCCGTTTTCAACCTAGATTCGATATGGAACAGCTTTAGTATTGGATCCCTTTGGCAAAATTTGAAATTCGGCACCGAAGTAGCTCGGACGTTTCTCGCCAAGATCTTTAATTGCACAATTGAGATAGCCAATTCAGTTCATCGCAAAAATGGCTTAAAATATTTAAAGTCACCAAAGTGTTCCCATACTAAAGCTGTGCATTTTGTACTTATTTATTTATATTTTCTATTAAAGACTTCTGTGGTCACGAAATTTGGTGCGTAAATTATTTGTTTGCATCCGGCACTTATATTAACTGGATTTCACGAAATTCGAAATCTCCCCCCCCCCTTCTCGGAGTCGGAGGGCAATAAACGGTATAACTTCAGTATAACCCCACAGCTGAATTTGGCGGTTTTTCTTTGGCGTTGTTTTGAAGGATAACGATGTCGTTCTGGACTGTTTGCGATATAATATGGCAGCCTAATATTTTGCTTATTTTGGATTTATGATTTAGATTATGATTTTATCATTTATCATATATGATTTATGATTTTTAGATTTATGATTTAGCCATAATCGCCAACAAAAAAAAATCGCCAAATATCGTTGTGGGTTTATACTGAAGTCGTTCCCAATAAACATGTGTAAAAACATGTTTTTCCGTTTGAATTCGCTTTGAATTATCTTAGAATGGCGAATTTTGGTGTGCGGATATTGATTAAGTGTACACTGTACGCATTATGTACGTTAGTGGGATTTTGCAAAACTTCGAACTCACCCACTGAGGAAGGGGAAGTAACAAGTGGGTAAGTTGTGCCTAAGGCAGTGGGGACCCAGACTGTATGTTGATTAAGTGTACGCATTATGTACATTACTGTGATTTTGCAAAACTTCGAACTCACCCGCTGAGGAAGGGGAAGTAAGAAGTGGGTAAGTTGTGCCGAAGACAGTGGAGACCTAGACTCCTCACTTTGCGAGCGAGAAAACCTCTACCAATCACAGCGAGAACTTGGGTTATTAATAAAGATATGGGATTTTGACAACTCATTTAAGTTTAATGTCCAGCGAAGCGGGCAAAGCCTGCTAGTATATATATATATATATATATATATATATATATAATTTATTTTTACGAGCATATTAACAAAAAATCTCCTCATTTTTTTTTTCGCATTATAGTTACTCTAACAACTTATTCTATTATAAAAATTCAATAATGAAGGAGAATTTAATAATTAATAAAATAAATTCTTTGTTTATAAATATTTCAAAAATGTTTTTCATTTTTTAACATCAGATTTGTAGAAACAGATTTAATATTTACATACATTAAATGATTTTAAGTTTTTGTACTTAACAAAAGAAAATTAGTATGTCGTAGCCACTACAGAACTTCTTTCAACATTTTCCTATACAATATTATGCTGTACAAATTATATTTGAAAATTATTATTTATTAAAGTTATTTTCTATGGTCAATGCAGACAATTTTTATCTTAGAGAATTATAAGAGTAATGTTCTAAAAAAGTCAATTTTTTGCCCTGTAGACGACGTATTAAGATTTTTTTTTTGTTAAAATTAAGCTAAATAATTGTTTAAAATTGACGCAGACCTATGATTCAACCATTCGTTTTATAGGTATTGAAAAACTCTTTTGAAAGATACCCATATTTAAATTTTACATACATTACCGGCATACTGCCTATCTGAAGGAAATATCTCGGCTCGTACATATATAAATGTTTTTTTAGTTGAATATTACTATTATATGTAATTTATTTTAGTTTCAAAATGATTCATTAAAAGTAATTTTCATTCTTCAAATTTATATGACATTTTGTCCTGTACTGTCAACGTAAAAATTTAGAAAAAATTGGACAGGAATGCTAAATTTCAGGCGATTTTTACTATTTGGGCACTATTTTATGTGCACCACCATTTTAATTATTATAAAATTCTCAGTAGTAGTTCTTGAGATACAGTGGATGCATTATTTTTCTTACACATAAATAAAGATGCACCCAAACGGATAGACATTTTCTGAAAGTGGACACATCGTGATCTGGACATAGCAAAATGCATAATCCAATCAAAAACCGTAAGTAGAAATTTTTTATGAAACCAATATTTTCCTCGAGTAAATATATATAAAAAAAATGAAATCGAAAGGAAAACAAGAGAGTGAAACATCGGTATAATTCTCATCGCACTTGTGTGTGTATATGCTTTATTCCAAAAAGTGCACTGAGAAAAAATTCTGTAACTGACATCTGAATCTAAATTGTGGCTCTAGAAAAAATCGTTTCAGGTCAACCTTATAAATTCTAGTCCCCTTTGAAAATTAGTTCAAGGAACCCCAATTAGAATTCTAGAGCATTTGCCTATACTTTCGAGGGTAAAGTTATTTAAAAATCTCTGCAAATAAATGGGAATACAAGAGGCGGGTTTCAGCAACTATAATCTTAGTTTATAACACAATTCTACAAAATCGAGCAAGAATTTCTCCCAATATAAAATATTCAGAGTATTCAGAATATCAAGAATATTGTTTCATCATCTAAAAATCTGTAGACTAGAAATTCTCGATCATTTCGTCTATTCAGTTTATTGGCATGCCTTATGCGCATAGCTCGGAAATCTATATTTCTAGTTAGGAGATTTAGAAAATGGCCACTTATTCCTTCTAGATGAAGGTGGTACATTTTTTTTCGCAGTGTGATACCTGGATTTCAAGTAAAACGATTTTCAATGAACAAAAAAAGGAAGCTGTAAAGGCAGTACATTCAGATATTTTAAACCTTTTTTGAAATGTTCAGTAACAATCAAAATCTACCGAATTGATATTGAAGCTTTTTATAAGCAGTGGATCTAATATGAATTGTACCAGTTTTGTGTACGTTGCCGCTTACATGCACAAAAATAAAGTAAATGTGTGGATTTTGTCCTTAAGTGATAATTTTAATTTTTTCCATTCTTGCTATATATTAGATAAAAAAATTGAAATAATATGATTAACTTATTAGTAATGTTACTAACTTATTCATTTCAAATATTCAAATGGGGGGGGGGGGAGATACGAGAATACTATCTCTGAGTTTAGTGACACTGAATGAATTTAATGTGCATTTAAATGTAAGATTATGTAATACCCAAAACTGCATTTCCTAGCTCAAATCACCTTGCGTGGTTGTGTAAAACTGCAAAGGAACCACATCTGCTAAGTAGAGAAACAGAAGAAGATGCGAAGCGATTCATTCCTGACTGACTGGAGTATTTATGCCATGGAGATACAGATTAACCATTGCCATAATTTATACGCTTTCCTGGTACTTACCACGGACTACGGATCTAATACGAACGCCCTCTACTGAAGAAACTTATTCAGAGATAACTGAAGTTGCGGTTTGCGTTGAAGGAAGGGAACTGAGGAGAAACTGAAGTTGCTGGTGACCGTTACGGAGTTTGTACCACAGAGACAGGTTGAAGAGACTAGATAGGCAGGGTTTTTTCGATGGAAGTCTGATTGTCCGTATATACTTGTCAGTAAGCTACAAGGCTCTTCCGGCAACTGGCGAACAACTTAAAATTGTTATTTCCAGGTCTAGTTTTCAGTCGACAATCAACAGTTCCCGCTTAAAAGGATGTCTTTAAACCATGTATAAGAAGTAATTGTGAAAAGGGATATTTCCTTATATCTTCAACTACACAATTTCAATTATTTTTAAATGTTTGTTGCTAGAAAATCTTTTATTATCAAAATTTAACTGTAAAAATGCAAAGATGTTATAATTAAAGTTCGCCTGTTCAAAAAAACTCCAAATGAAAAAAAAAAAAAAAAAATACTTGTATGTAGTATAAGCGATTAAAAAAAAAAAAAAAAAAAAAAAAAAAAAAAACTAAAATATTCGTAAATAAGTGGCTTTGCACCAATATCAAGGAGATTTTTGCTGATATTTTTAAAAAACAAAATAAAAGAAAATGCATTTCAAATTTGGTAATTTTTGCAGATTAAATTTTGGTTAACCCAGAAGAAACAGATAAAACTTTTTTTTTTTTTTTTTTTTTTTTTTTAACAGAAAACTGTAAAACTCACCTTAGATATTGGCGCAGGGCCATCTACTGACGAAAATTGTACTTCGTTTATTTATTTATTTATTTTGTTTTATTTTATTTTATTTCATTTTATTTCAATTTTCACTGAGCACTGCGCAACCTAATTATTTCCGTCAATTTTCGCCGTGCTGTTAAAAAAAAAAAAAAAAAGAGTTACAATATTCGTCAATAGGTGACATTGAGCCAATATCTAAGGCAGATTAAATAAAAAAAAAAAAAAAGTATGAATTTTCTGTGTTTCGTCTGGTTTAACCGATATTGATAAAACGAATGTGCAAAAATTACCAACTCTGAAATAAATTTTCCTTTATTTTGTTTCTTACAAAGAAAACAAAAATCTACAAAAAACTCCTTAGATAATAGCGGAGCGCCTGATTTGATGAAAATTTATTCATTTATTTATTTATTTCGATTTTTGCAGAGCGCATCACTTGTACTACATACTAGTAAAGTTTTGTTTTGTTTCGAGCCATAGAATCGCTCTAGAGCTTTTGAATAAGTGAATTTTATTTACAAAAAACCCTGTGTATAAAAGTAATTAATTTTTCTGCCATTAACTCTGTAAACGTTAAAGAATGTCTCACCAAAGTTCCAGTTTAGGAATAAAATATACTTAAATATCATTTTTAGTTAAATTTTGTTAAACGGAGATTTTTATTCCTTTTTTATTTATTTCGTGTCTGAGATTCACTAAAAAAAATTATCATTCTTTCAAAATTTGAATACAATTAAACTGTCAAAATAAATATTTAATAAACTTACTTTTTCTTTTTTATGCCAAATAGAAGGGGAAAAAAAAAGAATACTGATCTGAAAATAATTATCCTTTGCACGTATAAAAAAATGATTTTTATTACTGATAAAAAAGTATTATGTGCAAATTTATAATCGTTTTCTAGATATTCTCAAAGCAATATGTAATTTTTTTTACAAGATATTAAAGTACTACTTTCCTGTTATTTTCAAAATTTCTGAAATAGTTTGAGGAGTTGTTACGACCTAGCGGTTGTCAAGATCTCATTTACTTAGATTAAGCTTAACTTAATTACTTAATGAAGTAAAGAAAAAGTCAGATTTATAAAATAAATAACGAGCTTTTATTTAGAGCTTAATGAAAAGGTGGGCGTTGGACTATATTTACATTCAATACCTTTATAAACTTAAAGGGGCAGACTTCATAAATACTTTAACCGCAATTAGATAACCATAAATAATCTCAACAGCTTCACTTAACTTAAGCTCTCACGACTATACTAGTCTTTTGTTAGTGGGAGGATTCCCTAAACCACTATACTACTCGACTAACTATCTTCTACTATAGCCGCTCGCTACTAACTCCTTTGACCTCCTACTACTTCTAATTCACTATCCACCTCTGCCTCTCTAACTCTCTTACCTCTACCTAATCGGCTACGAAACACATCACCTTTTATATCCATATTACTTTCCAAAATATTAACATACCGCAAATTATAATTTAGTTTATCCTAAGAACTAACTTCATTAATCAACCGAATCCTAAAACTCTGCTCATTCACGTGTTATTCGTAAAGTGCGAACTTCATTTGTAGCGTTACGCTAACATTACTTTACCTCACAGAGAAAAAGAAAGACTGATGAAGCCATTTTGAGATAGTGCTCGTCAGAGACATAGTTATCGATATAGTTAACATAGCAATTCCACATGCCATTCTTATCCTCGTGTGTTTATATTGTCCGTTTAAGAATATTATTGTGAAATATATGTATATTATATCAGTACAAAAAACCCTTAACGGCTTAAAAGTTTGTGACGCCGCTACTTTATGACTATACGAATTTGAAATATGAGTCTTAAAAATAATGATATTAAATTTTAAGTGACGCTTTGCAATTAGTTAAAATATACATAGATTTTCTTATTTGATCATTCACTTTTATATTTTATTTATATTTATAATGCAAACGTAATATTTTTAACTTGAAGATCAGACAGATATATAAAATATACTCACTGATGCTTTTTCATTCGCACTTCAAATTCAAAATAACAGTTTTAAAAGGAATGATATAAAAATTCCAGTGGCGCCTCGGTGTTATTTTAAAAGATTTGTTTTTAGATTCCAATAAAATTACTTTGTTTTGTCTAATAAAGTATATTTACACATTTAAACAGTGCTTTTAATTTTCAAATATACTGTCAAATAATTATACTTTCACTGAGTTAGCATTATAAATTAAAATTATTTATTTCAATAAATAGATTTATCTTTTGCATCACGCTATCCAAAACATAGTATCATAGTGTCCAACTAAGTGAAAATTTGCTCAAAGAGGTAGAGTGACATAAAGAAAACATTTACACAAATTTTACTTGCAGTTTTGGATAGCGTGACGCAAAAGATAAATCAATTTATTGAAATAAATAATTTTAATTTATAATGCTAACTCAGTGAAAGTATAATTATTTGACAGTATATTTGAAAATTAAAAGCACTGTTTAAATGTGTAAATATACTTTATTAGACAAAACAAAGTAATTTTATTGGAATCTAAAAACAAATCTTTTAAAATAACACCGAGGCGCCACTGGAATTTTTATATCATTCCTTTTAAAACTGTTATTTTGAATTTAAAGTGCGAATGAAAAAGCATCAGTGAGTATATTTTATATATCTGTCTGATCTTCAAGTTAAAAATATTACGTTTGCATTATAAATATAAATAAAATATAAAAGTGAATGATCAAATAAGAAAATCTATGTATATTTTAACTAATTGCAAAGCGTCACTTAAAATTTAACATCATTATTTTTAAGACTCATATTTCAAATTCGTATAGTCATAAAGTAGCGGCGTCACAAACTTTTAAGCCGTTAAGGGTTTTTTGTACTGATATCATTACTTTTTAGTGGTTATTGATAAAAAAAATTAAAACAAGTCCTTCTCGCTCCTAGGAAGGGTAAACTAATTTATCTTTTCTTATGAAGTTGCCACTATTTTTTTCAAAATGGCAGCTACAATTTATTAATGGACTTAGTGGATTTATAAATGAAGGCTATGTGTACATGGAGTTTTAAGCAAATCGGTTCATAAAACCTTTCTAATGTAAATTTGAAATTTTCAGTGTGCTGGCACAGGGAAACAAGAGGGTGGATTAAGTTGGCAAATGAACATATCAAATACATTTCTGAGATAAATCTACACTACAAATTTAGTGTGAATTAATTCAGTATTTCAAACGTTATCATATTGACAAATTTTCAAGTAGCCTGCCACTTGGAAACAAAATGGAGAAGCTTCGCACTAGGAAAAAATATTGACTGGGATTCTCAAACTCTTAAAAAAAAAAAAGAAAAATAAGTGAAAATTTTCAAATTTAAGTTAGAATTACGTAATTTACATTTTGCAAGTTTCTTTTTAGAGAATTACAAATTAAACAGTTAAAGAAAAAATCAAGTAAATGTTAAAAATGGAATTTTATATATTTTCTTTCCCCTTTTGAGGCTAAGTATACTGCTCCAATATTCACAATTTAAATTTTCATCAAAAGTGCAGGTAAAAATTACTTCGTATATATTTTCATATAAAACGTTTGGGGGAAAAATAGACAAAATATAAATTAAGCTTTATATTTCTATAATTTTAAAAATAAGATAAAATCACCTGGAGAAAATTTTTATGGAAAATATAAGTAAAGCGTAAAAAAAAAAATGAAATTTTTGCATAAAAATACTATTTTATAAATATATGTACAACTAGAATAAACAAAAAACCCTCCTTTAATTTTAAATAATTATTTCTACATGTTTCGAAGCAATTAAAAGTTATTTATTTATTTATTTATTTATTTTTTAAGAAAAATAAATTAAATGTAGTGGCGCCATCTAGTAGTTTATATTAAAAATCATATACATACAGATTTAACTTTTTTTTTTTTTTACCGAAAATGTTTAGAAACAGATAGAAATAGTTATTTAAAATTAAAGGAGGATTTTTTGTTTATTGCAATTGTAAATATATTTATGAAATAGAATTTTTCATGCACAAATTAATTAATTAAAAAAAGAAAAGAAAAGAAAGAATAATTTTTTTGAAATAAATTATTATGGGTTTCAAAGTAAAGATGTTATTTACTTATTTTGACGTGTTTTTTAATAATTGCTATTTGACACATTTTTCATGAATTTTAATAAAATTCGTGAAAAATGAATTTTACTAAAACACTGTTTAAACACTGTTTATTAAAAACACTGCTTTTTCTAATAAACAGTGTAAGCACTGTTTCATCCCGTAGTCATTATTGCTTTGAATAATAATAAAAAAATTTTGATTATGTTAATATTTAAAATATGTATTATTTTAAAGTCTGAAACATAAATAAATGAATAAATTCTAACTGTATTTTCAAAAGAGATTTTTAATTTTTAAAAAGAAAAAAATATATATACATGTATTTACGAAATAGTATGTTTGAAATAAAAACGATAGATGGCGCCAAAACTCTATTTGCTGTTTTTTTGCATTCCCGGCGCGTAAGGATACATGAATAGGAATTGCAAATCATTGAGTTATTATAAAATCGATGTTCAGGAATGATTAAAAATTTTTTAGCTTTAAAAAATTGTAAATTCATCATTATTATGATAAAATGGAATATCTAAAATTACAAAATACTTCCTTATTTAAAATATCATCTAAATATTTTTTTGACTAAATATGAAATTTTGAAATCAAAAATATTTTTTTCATAACAGAAGAGAAAATATATTTAAGTGAATTTGACTTAGTATACATACAATAAATATTTTAAACATGTAATAAAGTACTTTTGCGTTAAAAAAAAATTCTAAATAATTCGTTGGCTGCATTCAAGTCGGTCAACAAACCAACCCGCATACCTCACAAGTAAGAACCGGATAACAGCGTTTTCACCCGAAGAAACATATGTAATTGGCGGAGTAATATAGTTCCATATTTAAAGCGATTTATATAAAAAACGAGAGTTTTCCTGAAAAAAACGAAAACGTTACTAGATTCAGAAAAATCCTATTAACAACATATATTAATTATATGAAAATCCTTCGAGCCGTTTTAGAGATATTTTTCAGAATTTCAGTCCATTACACCAACCTTTTTCCCTTTTTGGCTTTAAATTGAGATTCAGATCTCAAAACATACTGTGTGTAGAAATGTAAAATTTTCAGGATAGATTAAGACCGAAGATAAAAGACTATTCTGAAAAGATCAGAACAAAATATGGCATATTTGCTGAGATATTAAGTGTCGGCTTTTACAAATCTCTTTGATGTCAAACTAGCCGTATATTATGAGTTCGCAGCGTCCCGTTTGTCCCTCCGCTTGCGTCACTCAAAAAACTGCCGTTTTTCATGATTCAATGATATCTTAAATGAAATCTTTAATATATATATATATATATATATATATATATATGTAATAAAATGAAATATTACAAATTCTAAAATAATATTAACGTAGTATATCTATCCCTATATTAATGTAATTTATAAAAAAATAAAATATATTTCTAAATATCCTTCTACTATCAGTCTATTAATTCTTTCTTTCCTTTATATATATATAAAGGAAACCTTATCTTGACCTTATTTTAAACCGTACTGACTCTGAAGACAAAATTTCTTTCCTGGATTTAAAAATTAAAAAAAAATGGTAAAAACTGGTTTATTGCAATTTATGATAAAAGACAAGATTTTAACTTTAAAGTTTGTAATTTAACGAATTGGTTCTCCTGTATAAGTCATAAAGTTTTAAAAAATATAATGTTTACCCAAATTAACAGAATTAAAATGATTTGCAATAACAATTTAGAAATGAATGTGACTCTAGGAAATCTCAAAAACATATTAACTGTCAACCACTATCCTGTTTTTCTACTCAATAAACATTTCAGTCTTCTTGATTACAATCTTACTTAAAGTTTCTTTTATCCATTTCTGGTGACATTTAAGCGCTGGTAAGTGGCCCTACCAGCTGAAAACGGGCTCTATGTTTAAGATGTGGGGGGGGGGGATTTCAATTTCCCTTTGACTATTCGAGTTTGTCCAGTATATATTTATTCTTATTAATATTTATATTCTTGTATTATTTATATTCTTGTATTTTATTCTGATGCATTTGCTTATAAGCTTCATTTATGAATTCATGCTATCTATTAATTAAATTCGTCTTGCTTCCATCTGTCAGAAGTTGGGGGCTAGAAACGTATGTTTTTGACTAAATAGCCAACGTTTCGTCAGAAACTTCTCATATTTCCTTCCCTACATGGAAGTGCTCCCCTGAAGAAAGCCCTCTTGTGTTCTGGGATTAATTTTCATCTGTCCGTGGTTATTTTGCTTACACACACACACACACACACACACACACACACACACACAGACACACACACATATATATATATATATATATATATATATATATATATATACAGAAAAGAAATATATTTCTCATTCATTATATATGCATTTTGTATTAACCAAAAGAATTTATTAATCTAATTTTCAGTATGATATATATATACTGCATATTAGATTAATAAAATAAAACATTATGGATTATATAGTACATTTTTCGCTTTCTCCCTTCTTTCATAAAAAGATTAAAATATCCAATGGTCATGAACTTCATATACATATACTTAAAAATAAAATATGTTTATTCAGTAAAATATATCTAGAATTATCACGTTATAGACGCATTGGACGCATTTTCATTCTTCAAATTTATATGACATTTTGTCCTGTACTGTCAACGTAAAAATTTAGAAAAAATTGGACAGGAATGCTAAATTTCAGGCGATTTTTACTATTTGGGCACTATTTTATGTGCACCACCATTTTAATTATTATAAAATTCTCAGTAGTAGTTCTTGAGATACAGTGGATGCATTATTTTTCTTACACATAAATAAAGATGCACCCAAACGGATAGACATTTTCTGAAAGTGGACACATCGTGATCTGGACATAGCAATATGCATAATCCAATCAAAAACCGTAAGTAGAAATTTTTTATGAAACCAATATTTTCCTCGAGTAAATATATATAAAAAAATGAAATCGAAAGGAAAACAAGAGAGTGAAACATCGGTATAATTCTCATCGCACTTGTGTGTGTATATGCTTTATTCCAAAAAGTGCACTGAGAAAAAATTCTGTAACTGACATCTGAATCTAAATTGTGGCTCTAGAAAAAATCGTTTCAGGTCAATCTTATAAATTCTAGTCCCCTTTGAAAATTAGTTCAAGGAACCCCAATTAGAATTCTAGAGCATTTGCCTATACTTTCGAGGGTAAAGTTATTTAAAAATCTCTGCAAATAAATGGGAATACAAGAGGCGGGTTTCAGCAACTATAATCTTAGTTTATAACACAATTCTACAAAATCGAGCAAGAATTTCTCCCAATATAAAATATTCAGAGTATTCAGAATATCAAGAATATTGTTTCATCATCTAAAAATGTGTAGACTAGAAATTCTCGATCATTTCGTCTATTCAGTTTATTGGCATGCCTTATGCGCATAGCTCGGAAATCTATATTTCTAGTTAGGAGATTTAGAAAATGGCCACTTATTCCTTCTAGATGAAGGTGGTACATTTTTTTTCGCAGTGTGATACCTGGATTTCAAGTAAAACGATTTTCAATGAACAAAAAAAGGAAGCTGTAAAGGCAGTACATTCAGATACTTTAAACCTTTTTTGAAATGTTCAGTAACAATCAAAATCTACCGTATTGATATTGAAGCTTTTTATAAGCAGTGGATCTAATATGAATTGTACCAGTTTTGTGTACGTTGCCGCTTACATGCACAAAAATAAAGTAAATGTGTGGATTTTGTCCTTAAGTGATAATTTTAATTTTTTCCATTCTTGCTATATATTAGATAAAAAAATTGAAATAATATGATTAACTTATTAGTAATGTTACTAACTTATTCATTTCAAATATTCAAATGGGGGGGGGGGAGATACGAGAATACTATCTCTGAGTTTAGTGACACTGAATGAATTTAATGTGCATTTAAATGTAAGATTATGTAATACCCAAAACTGCATTTCCTAGCTCAAATCACCTTGCGTGGTTGTGTAAAACTGCAAAGGAACCACATCTGCTAAGTAGAGAAACAGAAGAAGATGCGAAGCGATTCATTCCTGACTGACTGGAGTATTTATGCCATGGAGATACAGATTAACCATTGCCATAATTTATACGCTTTCCTGGTACTTACCACGGACTACGGATCTAATACGAACGCCCTCTACTGAAGAAACTTATTCAGAGATAACTGAAGTTGCGGTTTGCGGTGAAGGAAGGGAACTGAGAAGAAACTGAAGTTGCTGGTGACCGTTACGGAGTTTGTACCACAGAGACAGGTTGAAGAGACTAGATAGGCAGGGTTTTTTCGATGGAAGTCTGATTGTCCGTATATACTTGTCAGTAAGCTACAAGGCTCTTCCGGCAACTGGCGAACAACTTAAAATTGTTATTTCCAGGTCTAGTTTTCAGTCGACAATCAACAGTTCCCGCTTAAAAGGATGTCTTTAAACCATGTATAAGAAGTAATTGTGAAAAGGGATATTTCCTTATATCTTCAACTACACAATTTCAATTATTTTTAAATGTTTGTTGCTAGAAAATCTTTTATTATCAAAATTTAACTGTAAAAATGCAAAGATGTTATAATTAAAGTTCGCCTGTTCAAAAAAACTCCAAATGAAAAAAAAAAAAAAAAAAAATACTTGTATGTAGTATAAGCGATAAAAAAAAAAAAAAAAATATTCGTAAATAAGTGGCTTTGCACCAATATCAAGGAGATTTTTGCTGATATTTTTAAAAAACAAAATAAAAGAAAATGCATTTCAAATTTGGTAATTTTTGCAGATTAAATTTTGGTTAACCCAGAAGAAACAGATAAAACTTTTTTTTTTTTTTTTTTTTTTTTTTAACAGAAAACTGTAAAACTCACCTTAGATATTGGCGCAGGGCCATCTACTGACGAAAATTGTACTTCGTTTATTTATTTATTTATTTTGTTTTATTTTATTTTATTTCATTTTATTTCAATTTTCACTGAGCACTGCGCAACCTAATTATTTCCGTCAATTTTCGCCGTGCTGTTAAAAAAAAAAAAAAAAAAAAAAAAGAGTTACAATATTCGTCAATAGGTGACATTGAGCCAATATCTAAGGCAGATTAAATAATAAAAAAAAAAAGTATGAATTTTCTGTGTTTCGTCTGGTTTAACCGATATTGATAAAACGAATGTGCAAAAATTACCAACTCTGAAATAAATTTTCCTTTATTTTGTTTCTTACAAAGAAAACAAAAATCTACAAAAAACTCCTTAGATAATAGCGGAGCGCCTGATTTGATGAAAATTTATTCATTTATTTATTTATTTCGATTTTTGCAGAGCGCATCACTTGTACTACATACTAGTAAAGTTTTGTTTTGTTTCGGGCCATAGAATCGCTCTAGAGCTTTTGAATAAGTGAATTTTATTTACAAAAAACCCTGTGTATAAAAGTAATTAATTTTTCTGCCATTAACTCTGTAAACGTTAAAGAATGTCTCACCAAAGTTCCAGTTTAGGAATAAAATATACTTAAATATCATTTTTAGTTAAATTTTGTTAAACGGAGATTTTTATTCCTTTTTTATTTATTTCGTGTCTGAGATTCACTAAAAAAATTTATCATTCTTTCAAAATTTGAATACAATTAAACTGTCAAAATAAATATTTAATAAACTTACTTTTTCTTTTTTATGCCAAATAGAAGGGGAAAAAAAAAGAATACTGATCTGAAAATAATTATCCTTTGCACGTATAAAAAAATGATTTTTATTACTGATAAAAAAGTATTATGTGCAAATTTATAATCGTTTTCTAGATATTCTCAAAGCAATATGTAATTTTTTTTACAAGATATTAAAGTACTACTTTCCTGTTATTTTCAAAATTTCTGAAATAGTTTGAGGAGTTGTTACGACCTAGCGGTTGTCAAGATCTCATTTACTTAGATTAAGCTTAACTTAATTACTTAATGAAGTAAAGAAAAAGTCAGATTTATAAAATAAATAACGAGCTTTTATTTAGAGCTTAATGAAAAGGTGGGCGTTGGACTATATTTACATTCAATACCTTTATAAACTTAAAGGGGCAGACTTCATAAATACTTTAACCGCAATTAGATAACCATAAATAATCTCAACAGCTTCACTTAACTTAAGCTCTCACGACTATACTAGTCTTTTGTTAGTGGGAGGATTCCCTAAACCACTATACTACTCGACTAACTATCTTCTACTATAGCCGCTCGCTACTAACTCCTTTGACCTCCTACTACTTCTAATTCACTATCCACCTCTGCCTCTCTAACTCTCTTACCTCTACCTAATCGGCTACGAAACACATCACCTTTTATATCCATATTACTTTCCAAAATATTAACATACCGCAAATTATAATTTAGTTTATCCTAAGAACTAACTTCATTAATCAACCGAATCCTAAAACTCTGCTCATTCACGTGTTATTCGTAAAGTGCGAACTTCATTTGTAGCGTTACGCTAACATTACTTTACCTCACAGAGAAAAAGAAAGACTGATGAAGCCATTTTGAGATAGTGCTCGTCAGAGACATAGTTATCGATATAGTTAACATAGCAATTCCACATGCCATTCTTATCCTCGTGTGTTTATATTGTCCGTTTAAGAATATTATTGTGAAATATATGTATATTATATTCAATGATATCTTAAATGAAATCTTTAATAAATAAAAATCTCCATTTACCATTTTTGTTTTCCACTCTTTGCGTTAGATGTAGGTGTAAGGCTTTCAAGAATGTTTAACCCGTTAGTAGTCGCATATCGGTCTTTTTGCCACACACCGCTTATAAATTCCTCCTGCGAATCACCCCTTAAAAATAAAGTGGGGAAACTCTGTGCACCTGACCTTGGATGGATGTCCTCTAACATAGTACGTTTTCAAGTCATTCCTGCTATTTTTTGAGCAGTTAAAAATATTTTACTTCTCAAATCGGTCTATTTGACCGCGACGCGACCACTAACGTTGATTCATTTCTTTCCCCATTTCCGGTTTTTCAGACAGGTTAAAGTTTTGCGGGAAAAACTTCGCGTGAATTAAAGGCACTTCATCTTTCTCTACTGGCTTTCTTTCGGCTTTCCCCCAACACCAAACAGCGGCGGCAAAAAGACCGACTACTAGCGTTTTAAAAAATGACGCGACTACTCTCGGGTTAACAACTCTAGTGACATACGTTTGAGTGAGATTTCCTCCATGAAGCCTTGTAATGTGTTCCAGAATGTATTCACACTAGTTCTGGCCAAAACTGCAGAAAACTCTAAATAGCTAGGTCGACGTGCGCATCCTGGGTCCAAACTTTGGCAAATAGCATTTACCAATTTCAAAAGTAGAAGCACCTGACTACATTTTTGAATGATAGACAAATGTCATAATAAAACAAAAATGCAAAGTTTAACAACTCAAAATTATTTTTTTATATTTTACAGACATTTTATATTTTACAGAAACGTGTATTAACATGCATAGAAATGCTTAAAACACCAATTGTTTCTTTTGAGTAGACTTCATTTTCAGGAATAGTCAATAGATGGCGATAGTTGTCGGAAACGTAGTTGTAAAATGAGCTCCATAGAAATTCTTTCTTAAGACCTAAATTCATTCTATACAAAGTGGGTCGATTTGACCCATACAGGTAAAACATAAATTTTTTTTAACAGGGTAGGAAGGTTAAAAGAAAAATAAATAACAACGTTCTATGTATGTATTTTAGAAAATTCAGATTTATAAGATAATGAAGCGTAAATCTTCTTTTCAAGATGAAATCAGCCTGTTGTTGGGTCTAAAGAACATATCCATTAATTATTTCCTCCTATAAAATTATATTTACCATAGAGAATAAATTAAAAAAATAATTATTATTTGAGATTGGAAAAATTGGGGGTAAGTGCGTGTTCGAAGAAGCATCAAATAAAACGAAGAAAAGATTTCTCAGACAAAAAGACTGAACACATAAAAATTGAATATATCATGTAGGAATTGCTTGTTTAATTACGGGAAATATATATATTTTTTATTTATTATTATTTTTTCTATGAAATAAATAAGGTGATTTTATTTCCATTTTATTTCCATTTTTTTAAGACCTATCTAAATTATTTAAAAAATAATATTAAAATAAAATAATGTTTATTAATATTATTTATATTTTCAATTTTTGGTCATGATATGTCTATTGGCGAGTATTTTGGTTTTAGCTTGTTACCTACTATGTAAGGATATGCATATATATATATATATATATATATAATTTATTTTTACGAGCATATTAACAAAAAATCTCCTCATTTTTTTTTTTCGCATTATAGTTACTCTAACAACTTATTCTATTATAAAAATTCAATAATGAAGGAGAATTTAATAATTAATAAAATAAATTCTTTGTTTATAAATATTTGCAAAAATGTTTTTCATTTTTTAACATCAGATTGTAAAAACAGATTTAATATTTACATACATTAAATGATTTTAAGTTTTTGTACTTAACAAAAGAAAATTAGTATGTCGTAGCCACTACAGAACTTCTTTCAACATTTTCCTATACAATATTATGCTGTACAAATTATATTTGAAAATTATTATTTATTAAAGTTATTTTCTATGGTCAATGCAGACAATTTTTATCTTAGAGAATTATAAGAGTAATGTTCTAAAAAAGTCAATTTTTTGCCCTGTAGACGACGTATTAAGATTTTTTTTTTTGTTAAAATTAAGCTAAATAATTGTTTAAAATTGACGCAGACCTATGATTCAACCATTCGTTTTATAGGTATTGAAAAACTCTTTTGAAAGATACCCATATTTAAATTTTACATACATTACCGGCATACTGCCTATCTGAAGGAAATATCTCGGCTCGTACATATATAAATGTTTTTTTAGTTGAATATTACTATTATATGTAATTTATTTTAGTTTCAAAATGATTCATTAAAAGTAATTTTCATTCTTCAAATTTATATGACATTTTGTCCTGTACTGTCAACGTAAAAATTTAGAAAAAATTGGACAGGAATGCTAAATTTCAGGCGATTTTTACTATTTGGGCACTATTTTATGTGCACCACCATTTTAATTATTATAAAATTCTCAGTAGCAGTTCTTGAGATACAGTGGATGCATTATTTTTCTTACACATAAATAAAGATGCACCCAAACGGATAGACATTTTCTGAAAGTGGACACATCGTGATCTGGACATAGCAAAATGCATAATCCAATCAAAAACCGTAAGTAGAAATTTTTTATGAAACCAATATTTTCCTCGAGTAAATATATATAAAAAAATGAAATCGAAAGGAAAACAAGAGAGTGAAACATCGGTATAATTCTCATCGCACTTGTGTGTGTATATGCTTTATTCCAAAAAGTGCACTGAGAAAAAATTCTGTAACTGACATCTGAATCTAAATTGTGGCTCTAGAAAAAATCGTTTCAGGTCAACCTTATAAATTCTAGTCCCCTTTGAAAATTAGTTCAAGGAACCCCAATTAGAATTCTAGAGCATTTGCCTATACTTTCGAGGGTAAAGTTATTTAAAAATCTCTGCAAATAAATGGGAATACAAGAGGCGGGTTTCAGCAACTATAATCTTAGTTTATAACACAATTCTACAAAATCGAGCAAGAATTTCTCCCAATATAAAATATTCAGAGTATTCAGAATATCAAGAATATTGTTTCATCATCTAAAAATGTGTAGACTAGAAATTCTCGATCATTTCGTCTATTCAGTTTATTGGCATGCCTTATGCGCATAGCTCGGAAATCTATATTTCTAGTTAGGAGATTTAGAAAATGGCCACTTATTCCTTCTAGATGAAGGTGGTACATTTTTTTTCGCAGTGTGATACCTGGATTTCAAGTAAAACGATTTTCAATGAACAAAAAAAGGAAGCTGTAAAGGCAGTACATTCAGATACTTTAAACCTTTTTTGAAATGTTCAGTAACAATCAAAATCTACCGTATTGATATTGAAGCTTTTTATAAGCAGTGGATCTAATATGAATTGTGCCAGTTTTGTGTACGTTGCCGCTTACATGCACTAAAATAAAGTAAATGTGTGGATTTTGTCCTTAAGTGATAATTTTAATTTTTTCCATTCTTGCTATATATTAGATAAAAAAATTGAAATAATATGATTAACTTATTAGTAATGTTACTAACTTATTCATTTCAAATATTCAAATGGGGGGGGGAGAGATACGAGAATACTATCTCTGAGTTTAGTGACACTGAATGAATTTAATGTGCATTTAAATGTAAGATTATGTAATACCCAAAACTGCATTTCCTAGCTCAAATCACCTTGCGTGGTTGTGTAAAACTGCAAAGGAACCACATCTGCTAAGTAGAGAAACAGAAGAAGATGCGAAGCGATTCATTCCTGACTGACTGGAGTATTTATGCCATGGAGATACAGATTAACCATTGCCATAATTTATACGCTTTCCTGGTACTTACCACGGACTACGGATCTAATACGAACGCCCTCTACTGAAGAAACTTATTCAGAGATAACTGAAGTTGCGGTTTGCGGTGAAGGAAGGGAACTGAGAAGAAACTGAAGTTGCTGGTGACCGTTACGGAGTTTGTACCACAGAGACAGGTTGAAGAGACTAGATAGGCAGGGTTTTTTCGATGGAAGTCTGATTGTCCGTATATACTTGTCAGTAAGCTACAAGGCTCTTCCGGCAACTGGCGAACAACTTAAAATTGTTATTTCCAGGTCTAGTTTTCAGTCGACAATCAACAGTTCCCGCTTAAAAGGATGTCTTTAAACCATGTATAAGAAGTAATTGTGAAAAGGGATATTTCCTTATATCTTCAACTACACAATTTCAATTATTTTTAAATGTTTGTTGCTAGAAAATCTTTTATTATCAAAATTTAACTGTAAAAATGCAAAGATGTTATAATTAAAGTTCGCCTGTTCAAAAAAACTCCAAATGAAAAAAAAAAAAAAAAAAAAAATACTTGTATGTAGTATAAGCGATAAAAAAAAAAAAAAAAAAAAAACTAAAATATTCGTAAATAAGTGGCTTTGTACCAATATCAAGGAGATTTTTGCTGATTATTTTTAAAAAACAAAATAAAAGAAGATGCATTTCAAATTTGGTAATTTTTGCAGATTAAATTTTGGTTAACCCAGAAGAAACAGATAAAACTTTTTTTTTTTTTTTTTTTTTTAACAGAAAACTGTAAAACTCACCTTAGATATTGGCGCAGGGCCATCTACTGACGAAAATTGTACTTCGTTTATTTATTTATTTATTTTGTTTTATTTTATTTTATTTCATTTTATTTCAATTTTCACTGAGCACTGCGCAACCTAATTATTTCCGTCAATTTTCGCCGTGCTGTTAAAAAAAAAAAAAAAAAAAAAAAGAGTTACAATATTCGTCAATAGGTGACATTGAGCCAATATCTAAGGCAGATTAAATAAAAAAAAAAAAAGTATGAATTTTCTGTGTTTCGTCTGGTTTAACCGATATTGATAAAACGAATGTGCAAAAATTACCAACTCTGAAATAAATTTTCCTTTATTTTGTTTCTTACAAAGAAAACAAAAATCTACAAAAAACTCCTTAGATAATAGCGGAGCGCCTGATTTGATGAAAATTTATTCATTTATTTATTTATTTCGATTTTTGCAGAGCGCATCACTTGTACTACATACTAGTAAAGTTTTGTTTTGTTTCGGGCCATAGAATCGCTCTAGAGCTTTTGAATAAGGAAAAAAGGAAGCAAACTTTTATACACAGGGTTATTTACAAAAAACCCTGTGTATAAAAGTAATTAATTTTTCTGCCATTAACTCTGTAAACGTTAAAGAATGTCTCACCAAAGTTCCAGTTTAGGAATAAAATATACTTAAATATCATTTTTAGTTAAATTTTGTTAAACGGAGATTTTTATTCCTTTTTTATTTATTTCGTGTCTGAGATTCACTAAAAAAATTTATCATTCTTTCAAAATTTGAATACAATTAAACTGTCAAAATAAATATTTAATAAACTTACTTTTTCTTTTTTATGCCAAATAGAAGGGGAAAAAAAAGAATACTGATCTGAAAATAATTATCCTTTGCACGTATAAAAAAATGATTTTTATTACTGATAAAAAAGTATTATGTGCAAATTTATAATCGTTTTCTAGATATTCTCAAAGCAATATGTAATTTTTTTTACAAGATATTAAAGTACTACTTTCCTGTTATTTTCAAAATTTCTGAAATAGTTTGAGGAGTTGTTACGACCTAGCGGTTGTCAAGATCTCATTTACTTAGATTAAGCTTAACTTAATTACTTAATGAAGTAAAGAAAAAGTCAGATTTATAAAATAAATAACGAGCTTTTATTTAGAGCTTAATGAAAAGGTGGGCGTTGGACTATATTTACATTCAATACCTTTATAAACTTAAAGGGGCAGACTTCATAAATACTTTAACCGCAATTAGATAACCATAAATAATCTCAACAGCTTCACTTAACTTAAGCTCTCACGACTATACTAGTCTTTTGTTAGTGGGAGGATTCCCTAAACCACTATACTACTCGACTAACTATCTTCTACTATAGCCGCTCGCTACTAACTCCTTTGACCTCCTACTACTTCTAATTCACTATCCACCTCTGCCTCTCTAACTCTCTTACCTCTACCTAATCGGCTACGAAACACATCACCTTTTATATCCATATTACTTTCCAAAATATTAACATACCGCAAATTATAATTTAGTTTATCCTAAGAACTAACTTCATTAATCAACCGAATCCTAAAACTCTGCTCATTCACGTGTTATTCGTAAAGTGCGAACTTCATTTGTAGCGTTACGCTAACATTACTTTACCTCACAGAGAAAAAGAAAGACTGATGAAGCCATTTTGAGATAGTGCTCGTCAGAGACATAGTTATCGATATAGTTAACATAGCAATTCCACATGCCATTCTTATCCTCGTGTGTTTATATTGTCCGTTTAAGAATATTATTGTGAAATATATGTATATTATATTCAATGATATCTTAAATGAAATCTTTAATAAATAAAAATCTCCATTTACCATTTTTGTTTTCCACTCTTTGCGTTAGATGTAGGTGTAAGGCTTTCAAGAATGTTTAACCCGTTAGTAGTCGCATATCGGTCTTTTTGCCACCCACCGCTTATAAATTCCTCCTGCGAATCACCCCTTAAAAATAAAGTGGGGAAACTCTGTGCACCTGACCTTGGATGGATGTCCTCTAACATAGTACGTTTTCAAGTCATTCCTGCTATTTTTTGAGCAGTTAAAAATATTTTACTTCTCAAATCGGTCTATTTGACCGCGACGCGACCACTAACGTTGATTCATTTCTTTCCCCATTTCCGGTTTTTCAGACAGGTTAAAGTTTTGCGGGAAAAACTTCGCGTGAATTAAAGGCACTTCATCTTTCTCTACTGGCTTTCTTTCGGCTTTCCCCCAACACCAAACAGCGGCGGCAAAAAGACCGACTACTAGCGTTTTAAAAAATGACGCGACTACTCTCGGGTTAACAACTCTAGTGACATACGTTTGAGTGAGATTTCCTCCATGAAGCCTTGTAATGTGTTCCAGAATGTATTCACACTAGTTCTGGCCAAAACTGCAGAAAACTCTAAATAGCTAGGTCGACGTGCGCATCCTGGGTCCAAACTTTGGCAAATAGCATTTACCAATTTCAAAAGTAGAAGCACCTGACTACATTTTTGAATGATAGACAAATGTCATAATAAAACAAAAATGCAAAGTTTAACAACTCAAAATTATTTTTTTATATTTTACAGACATAATAAAGTCATTACAGAGGCATTATTTCACTTCTATATTCTGTATGTTAGTGTTATTTTAAGCTAACCATGTGTTTAAGGTATTTTTCGTAATAAATCAAGTAACTAAGATAACTGGACATAAATCCGGAAGTCCGAGCCTCGATTCCAAGATTAGGCATTTTTCTCTCAGTGTAGCATATCATTTAAAGTTCAGTTTTAAAGCTCATAGACTAAAATGTATAACAATATAACAATAAGATATGTCAAACAACTCAGAGGCAAAAAATAAAATAATATAATGAGCAGTATTATATTTATATCCACATTTGAAAATTATTAATATTCTCAAAAATTAATAGCTTATATTAAGCATTTTGAAAATTTTAATAAAACTTTTAAAATAAATTATTTTATTTTTTTTAAATTATTATGAAAACGTAACATTATTTATTTATTTATTTTAATAATATCGTTACAGTATTTTCTGTTCTTATTCTGAAACACTCGTAATAAAATACTTTTTAAAAATAAGAAAAATAAAATGTTTCAAGATGTATACAAATATGAAAATTAACAATATTCATTGTTTTAGAAAAAAAAAAAAGAATATATATATATATATATATATATATATATACGCAAGTTTAATTTTATCATAAGTGTTATATTGTTATATTGCTATCTATTGCGCCAGAAAATTGCAGAATATTTAAAATATAGATTTTAAGATAATTAGTCCAAATTCATCATAAGCATGTTTCGATAAAACTACTATTTTTAAAAGTAGTCATAAAATTCATTATATCAGACTTTTCCTTTTTTTTTTTTAATTAATTCATTCTTTTGGATAACTAATTTTTTAAGTGATAAATAAATATTTCCACTAGTAAATATTGCCTTATTAACTGAGAAATCAGGATATATTTTATAATATTTTAGGATAAAAAGTAAAATTGATTCCGAAAGACATTTATTTAAAATTGTAGGGAAATTTATTGGAATTTTTTAAAAATGAATACTTGTTTCATCTGCATAATAAACTCTATAACATTTACAAATTCCTTAGCAAACCATTATGATTACCTAGAAACTCAAAATGTTTGTCAGGGTAAGCTTAAGCAAAAGATTATATGTCATGTGCATCATATTTTATATGCTCAAATAAATAACGTTATTCGAACAAATGTTACGTAATCATGATGGTATATTGTTATTTCAAAATGAAATGGAAAACTGAAGTGTGTTATTTCAGCAAAGCTATTTCTAGTCCAATGCGTCTATAACGTGATAATTCTAGATATATTTTACTGAATAAACATATTTTATTTTTAAGTATATGTATATGAAGTTCATGACCATTGGATATTTTAATCTTTTTATGAAAGAAGGGAGAAAGCGAAAAATGTACTATATAATCCATAATGTTTTATTTTATTAATCTAATATGCAGTATATATATATCATACTGAAAATTAGATTAATAAATTCTTTTGGTTAATACAAAATGCATATATAATGAATGAGAAATATATTTCTTTTCTGTATATATATATATATATATATATATATGTGTGTGTGTGTGTGTGTGTGTGTGTGTGTGTGTGTGTGTGTAAGCAAAATAACCACGGACAGATGAAAATTAATCCCAGAACACAAGAGGGCTTTCTTCAGGGGAGCACTTCCATGTAGGGAAGGAAATATGAGAAGTTTCTGACGAAACGTTGGCTATTTAGTCAAAAACATACGTTTCTAGCCCCCAACTTCTGACAGATGGAAGCAAGACGAATTTAATTAATAGATAGCATGAATTCATAAATGAAGCTTATAAGCAAATGCATCAGAATAAAATACAAGAATATAAATAATACAAGAATATAAATATTAATAAGAATAAATATATACTGGACAAACTCGAATAGTCAAAGGGAAATTGAAATCCCCCCCCCCCCCCACATCTTAAACATAGAGCCCGTTTTCAGCTGGTAGGGCCACTTACCAGCGCTTAAATGTCACCAGAAATGGATAAAAGAAACTTTAAGTAAGATTGTAATCAAGAAGACTGAAATGTTTATTGAGTAGAAAAACAGGATAGTGGTTGACAGTTAATATGTTTTTGAGATTTCCTAGAGTCACATTCATTTCTAAATTGTTATTGCAAATCATTTTAATTCTGTTAATTTGGGTAAACATTATATTTTTTAAAACTTTATGACTTATACAGGAGAACCAATTCGTTAAATTACAAACTTTAAAGTTAAAATCTTGTCTTTTATCATAAATTGCAATAAACCAGTTTTTACCATTTTTTTTTAATTTTTAAATCCAGGAAAGAAATTTTGTCTTCAGAGTCAGTACGGTTTAAAATAAGGTCAAGATAAGGTTTCCTTTATATATATATAAAGGAAAGAAAGAATTAATAGACTGATAGTAGAAGGATATTTAGAAATATATTTTATTTTTTTATAAATTACATTAATATAGGGATAGATATACTACGTTAATATTATTTTAGAATTTGTAATATTTCATTTTATTACATATATATATATATATATATATATATATATATATGCATATATTATTTGGAATTTTTAAGCAATTAGAAATATTACCTAGGTTCTTCTACGTTGAATCACATTTGTTAAATCTTGTAGATTTGGCAAGAGGAAATACATTTATTACGTTTATGCTTAAACAAAACAAATGCGAGTCTAAATGTCAGGTTACCATAAACAAAGTAATTAACATACTTAACGATTTACACTGTCAATTAATCCACCAATATGAGCTCCCATGTAAACATTGTACATACATCATATTTAGGAAACGTTCATTATATAAAGGGTTATTTGAAACTTTCAAGATATCGAATTTATACTAAATTTAGATTTTCTTTTAGGGACTGGGCATAAATTATCATACTAATATATAATTGGATTAATAAATAGTTTCATATCTAAGATTATCGTCCACTTTGTATCGTACACGTTTCTATAATAAGTAAGTTTTACTAATCTTATAATAATGTTTTGTAAAATGTATGTAATAACGATACTATGAACATTCTAGTCAAATAAGCAAATCTATATAAAAATTCACTTAACACCAGAATTTAAATAATTTAAGCTATTTAATATTAAACTTCATTAAAAAAAAATTAAATATGTCCGAAAACTTAAAAAAAAAAAAAAAAAAAATCCTCCCAGAGAATCAAAATTATGATGGAATATCTCCGAAAAAAAAAAAAAAAAAAAAAAAGATATATCTCAAATTATCGCCAGGTTCCGGTTTCGTGTTTCCACTGCTTGTATTTGCGTCATTTCAGTTTATTCACTAACTGAACGATAACTAACGTTGCTATCATTAAAAAAAAAACTATGTATATCTGACAGATTATCATGTACACTCTATGACAACAGATGGTAGCTTTAAACAATTTATCCAGCCAAATAAAATAAAATGAAATAATATGTATATATAGATTGAAAAATAAAAACTAACCAAAAATTCAAAAATCGTGTTTCGAAATGCATCGAAAGAGGTCAAATCGGACCTCCATACAAGATTCTGTAGCTCTGCAATCAGCTGTTTGCCTCCAAAGTGATCAAAGCACTTTTGTATTTTGTCACTTTCTCGTCCTGCATACTTTAGGATAATATTACGACACTGAAAGATTTTTTTTAACCAATCGACACCTTTTGCAATTAATCATGAACAAAAAATAACACACTGGGCATTGGAAGATCGAACCCACTACCTTCCCGTTATTAACAAGACGCTCTAACCATGTGAGCTAATAGGCCACGGAAAGGCATTTTACATTTATGCTTTTAACTTCATAAATGATCAATTGAAAAATGTATATGTTTTTAATTAATTTAAAAAATCTAATCAAAAATACAGAAATAAGTCTTCGAGGTGCGGTGCATCAGGTCAAAACGGATCTCCATGCAAAATTATGTTGCTCTGCAACCAACCATTTGCCTACGGAGCTATGGACATACACACACAAACATCTTCTTTTAATATAGGTAGAGATATTATATATATATATGTATGTGTGTGTGTGTCTTCTCAGCTGATTTCTTGAAAAATTTGTCCTATGAATCACCTTAGTTCTCTTTTTATTACCCGACTTCAAAAAAGAAGGAAAGTTCTCAATTCAGACTGTATGTTTATTTATTAATTTTTTTTTAGCTCATAACTTCTGAAAGGATGCTCCTACTTTGTTATTTTTTTTTTTTTTTGTATAAAAGGTATTGGTCTGAAATAGGTCCCATTGTAATATCTTTACGATGTAAAGAAAATACAGGGTGTCCAAAAAAATCAGTCCCAACTCTTTTAACTGCTAAACGGTTGCAGCTATAATGATAAAAATGGTATGTAATTATAGCAAAGTGGCCTTGCAGTACAAGGTTAAACCGCCTACAGTGCCACCTGGTGGAAAATAGAGGAGTTAGTGTTCCTATCTCGAAAACGGTTCTAGAAAAACATGAATTACAAAGTTGAAGAGTATCGTCGATTTAGTACAAAAAAATGTTTAGACATTCATGCTAGCGTTCCTATCTCGGAAATGGTTCAAGACAGGGGGGAAAAGTGAATTATGAAATTGCAGAACATCATCGATTTAGTACGAAAAGATAGTTTTGACATTGATGCTAAAAATACAAGGCTAAAAACGTGCATTTGTTTGTTCGCAATTTCCTACACTATGCACACTTGAGCTACATTGCACACGTTGTAGCGTAGCTTGTGAGACATACGCTATGTAGTTCAAAATACGGTTACTTAATACTTTTTGTTTTGTTGTAAAGATCTTGGTCTGAAGTAGGTCCCATTGTAATATTTTTACAATCTAAAGAAAATAAAGCACCATCTGGTGAAAAACAGTGTAATTAGCTCTCCTATCTCAAAAACGGTTCAAGATGGGAGAAAAGTTAATTACGAAGTTATAGAGCATCATCGATTTACTACGAAAAGACAGTTTTTAGACATTACTGCTAAAAATAGAACGCTTAAAACGTGCAGTTGTTTGTTCGCAATTTCCTATACACACTTGAAATACGTTACACACTTTGCAGCGTAGCGGATGACACGCATACTCTATGGTTCAAAGTACTGTTACTGTAAGCGGTCACATCGATTAGCGCAAAGTGATTTTCAACCAACTTCAGAAAGGTGGGTGTTCTTAATTCGTTCTGTGTGTTGTTGTTGGTGTTTGTAAGCTTATAACTTCATAAGAGATGCTCTAATTAACCGACTTCAAAGGTTCTCAATACAAGCAGGTTCTCAATACAAAGGTTCTACGAGCAGGTTCTCAATACAAAGCCTATGTTTTTTTGTTTTTGATTTTGTTTGATAGCTCATAACTTTTCAACGGATGATCCGATTTTGATACATTTTGTTTTTTATTGTAAAGGTCTTTGTCTGAAATAGGTCCCATTGTAATATCTTTACGATCAAAAGAAAATACAGGGTGCCCAAAAAAGTCAGTCCCAACTCTTTTAACTGCTGAAAAGCTGCAGCTATATTAATAAAAATGGTATGTAGATTCATAAAAATGGTTCATAAAAATTCATAATCATAAAAATTCATAATCATAAAAATTCATAATCATAACGATATTCATAAAAATGGTATATAGTGGATATGTGCAACGCGATTCAACCGCCTACAGCGCCACCTGATGGAAAACGGTGGAGTTAGCGTTCCTATCTAGAAAACGGTTCAAGATGGGGAAAAACGTGAATTATAAAATTGCAGAGCATCATCGATTTAGTACAAAAAGATAGTTTAGACATTGATGCTAAAAACAGAACACTTAAAACGTGCATTTGTTTGTTCACAATTTCCAATTCTGTGCACACTTGAATGGCATTGCATATGTTGTAGCGTAGTGGGTGATATTTATGCTATGTGAAATTCAAAGTATGGTTATTGTAAGCGGTCATATCGATTAACGCATAGACGTTTTAAACCGACTTCATAAAGGAAGAGGTTCTCAATACAAACCATGTTTCTCATTGTTGTTATTGTTGTTGTTGAAATTTATTAGCTTTTAACTTCGTTAGAGACGATTTAATTTTAAAACATTTTTGTTGTCGTAATGATCTTAGCCTGAAATAAGTTTCATTATGATTTCATTAAGATATAAACAAATTATTGGATACTCACAAAAGTCTGTTCTCACTCTAACTGCTGAACGTGTGCAGCTACACTGGTAAAAGCAGTATGTAAGTATCGATGTTGAAACTTCTGACCGTGAACTGCAATGCATATTTTGCTCTTTGTTTGAACTTTACGCTTCGCAATTTCCAGCGCAGCGTGTGACACGTATTCACTGTAAAGTTCAATATATATGCCTAACAGAATTTTTGGTTACGAATACAGCGTATCCGTTCTTTACGTTTCTAAAAACATTTTAATTTAACGTATGTTCATTCAATAGATAGTTTTTGCTCATATCCGATAAAGGCAAAAAAAGTGACTCAACTTAAAAATGCAGCATTTGAGAAAAGTCAACTTAAAAATAACTTGACTAGAATAAAACTGGCATAACTGTCTCTCGAGTGGATAACTTTGTAGATGGAGATGTAACTTTTTTGTTCACATTGAGTGCATTTCATGTATTTTTCAGAGACATAAACCATTTTTTGAATTATGTCACTTTTCTTGGAAGTTGTGATTTGTGAAACTGCCTTCGAACGTCTTCTGATGTTCTGCTATAATGAATAAGTTTTCACTGAAAAGAGAAAAAAAAAATATTTTTGTAAAAAAATAGAACCGACTCCAAAAAACAACGACTATCAAACAATTAAAAAAAAAATATTGGTGCAAAATGAAACTGTAAATTGCGCCTAAAACTATAAAATAATTTCCTTCGCCAAAACAACTTATAACACTACAATTAATCATAACTTTAGAAGTCGGTGCCAAATTAAATAAAAATTGACATCATTATTCAATACAAAAATCAAATCCTATTAAAAATACACATCTTACATTTTTACCTGCAAAACGTAGCCAAATACTACTTTGATTCAAGAAAACAAATAAGATTTCGTAAGCAGAAAAGTTGGCGAAGATACTGGTATATGACGTCCTTGATGAAAGAGAAATCGAAAAATTATCTGGCAAATATATTTAATTTCTTTGGGATATCATTATGATTTTAATAAGGTATATTAAGAGAGCAATCAAGAATATGAAACAATACTTCGTACAATACCTATTATGAAAATGTACATCTTGCGTGTATATTTTTGCATTACGTTTTAATCGCCAAATCCAAAAGCCACCAAGGATGATAATTATCAAAGTTATACCAAATTTGCAAAGGAAACTCTAATTTTGTAGAAATATAAATACCGCATTGTGAAGAATGTTCACTGTACTATGTAGATGCTATTAATGGACCAATTGTATACAATGATAAAATAATAAAGGAAACATGAAAATGGATCATTCGAGACAACAGCATTTGTTGCTACCGATCTTAAAACAAATCTTTAAAAACTAATTAAATTTTATTTAATTTTGCGCCGACTTCGAAAGTTATGATTAATTGTAGTGTTATAGGTTGTTTGGCGAAGGAAATTATTTTATAGTTTTAGGCGCAATTTACAGTTTCATTTCGTACCAATATTTTTTTTTTTTTTTTTATTGTTTGAATAGTCGTCGCTTTTTGTAGTCGGTACTATTTTTTTACAAAAATATTTTATTAAAGTTTAATAGAATCCCTAACATTTAAGTGATGTCTTGATTACTGGGGATAATAAACGGTTGGATATCACAGTTTTCAGAAAACACTTTCTGGTGTGTCTGCTTTCATATGCTTTTTCTAATCTCCCTTTTTAACAGAAATCTTATAAGAATAATAAAAAATATCAGAGGTATTTTAGATGTTCATAAATATTGTTATTACTTTTTTTTTTTTTTTTTAAATAAAGTATAATTTTTTTTTCTAAAGGACCTATACTTACTTGAGACAATTAGATTTATTTTAGCAATATAAGCATAAGTTAATCGAATTTTGTTTATGACACAAAAATTCTGCAATGGTTTAATGGAATTTATTTATATATTTTATTAAAGTTTAATAGAATCCCCAACATTTAAGTGATGTCTTGATTACTGGGGATAATAAACGGTTGGATATCACAGTTTTCAGAAAACACTTTCTGGTGTGTCTGCTTTCATATGCTTTTTCTAATCTCCCTTTTTAACAGAAATCTTATAAGAATAATAAAAAACATCAGAGGTATTTTAGATGTTCATAAATATTGTTATTACTTTTTTTTTATTTTTAAATAAAGTATAATTTTTTTTTCTAAAGGACCTATACTTACTTGAGACAATTAGATTTATTTTAGCAATATAAGCATAAGTTAATCGAATTTTGTTTATGACACAAAAATTCTGCAATGGTTTAATGGAATTCTTTATAAGATCCAAAAGTAATTTACTCTCTCATGGAAGTCAGATGTGCGTTCATAATTTATAAAGAAGCCCCAAGATGAGATCTTTTTTATACACATGGAAATGATAAAGAGGGATATAAAGTAATTTCATAATACGGAACTAGAACTGCTTGTATGAGAAAATATATTCTGATAAAAAATACTTACTGGAAATGGTGAAAATCATTTTTATATATCCTCTCATTTTACTATTCTTTCGAAAATATATATGCTTTTATAACTTCACAAATATAGAGAAGTCCAATAAGTAACATATTTTGAATTTTTTGAATAAAAAAAAATATCAAAACAGTTAAATTGAAAAAAAAAAAAAAGAAAGAAAGAAAGAAAGATTTTTTTTTTTTTTTTTTTAAATGAACTATTCTACAGGTAATATTTTTTCGATGATTATTAAAAGAGGTTTTTTTTTTTTTTAACTTTATTTATCTTGAAAGATTTCCTAAATTGTTATTAACAGATGTTATGAAAAAGTATTTAAACATTGCTTAATACTTTTATTTTTTTCTGTGATATAATTTATGCATTTTTGTTGCTTTTGTCCATTATAAATCTCTAACCATTTTCTGAAATCATCTTGTCATTCTTGGTTTTCCCAAAATGATTTGTTTATAATTAATAAACGTTTAAAATTTTAATCGAAAGAAAAAATGTAAAATGTTTGGAATTTGTGTGATTTTGGACAGATTAGATTTAAGGATAAATTAATATATATTTTTTTCTGTATAATCCTTTATTACTCTTTAATATGAAAACACATTGTTAAAAAAAGGTTAAATTGATGAGAAAACTCTGACAGTTAAAAGAACCAGTTAAAAAATTTCAAGTTTACAATACTGTTAATACTTTTTGGATTTTTATGTTTTTATGAACTTAATAAAAGCTTACAGAAATTTAATTAATATGAAACTTCCCTAACAGTTCCCTAACCGAACAACTTCTCCATATGACATCCTCAGGATATCCTATGGTAACATCCTATGGGCATGTTCAGGATGTTCTATGGACAAGTGTGTTGTTAGGGTATATAATACGCCATTTTTTTGTTTTACTGGCATTATAAAAATGTAAAAATTATGATATGCATTATTAAAAGTTATTAAGATTTTGAGAAAAATATTAAAAAATAAAAAATGTCACCTAAGAAATAAAACAAATCTCGCTCTCAAGCTTCTGAAATCAAAAACAACAATTCTAGAATGAAAATAACAGTTTTATCACAGTCTTCGTCATCTTCTAGATATTCAAAATAGTTTTTTTTTTCTCTCTGAAACATTTTTTTCTGTAAAAATTACATCTTATTTTATATGTATGAGTACTGAATAATAAGCATGAATGTCTGTAATCGTATGTTAATATTTATTGAAATCTGATTTAAATTCAAACAGGTATAGATTTAAAATTAAAAGAATATGTATATGAAATATTAACAGAGCTCTTCCTGCTCTGGTGGGCCCACCAGCGGTGGAGCGGTTTTGCGCTCAAAGCTGGTACATGTGAGGTGACGGGTTCGATCCCAGGTCGCGTTCGTCGGCTTAGCCTTTCGGAGTTTTTCGTGGTTTCCTCAGAAACTTGCGTAAATATGGACTAGAACTCCTTAGAACTCCCCCCCTCCACCATGAATTGCACTTGCACTCAGGCCTAGGATCCTAGTGCAGTCAATCGCCCTTAATCCCCACAACCCAACCCTGTGCTGATGACTATAACATTTTATTAAATTACAAAAATAAACAGAGAAATTTGAAATGTTTTCAAACACATACTTTTGTATATCTATAACGCATATATCCTTATATAACAGTCGTATATATTGACTTGATATATATGACTAGATATACATATGTAATAACTGCTTGCAACCTTGTAGCATTTAAGAATAATATCTAAACTATCTCACAAATAATACTACTGTTTTTATACAGAAGAAAATTTTGAGTCTATAACCTCTTAATCAATAAATATTTAAGAATATTTAGTGCGCTTTGAATGTCTGAACATGCACTTTGAATTATTATTTGCCACACGAAATTTTTATACTGCTTACATTGCACAGTGTATTTGTAATTTGTATTGTCACATGGGCACTGAGCTTTTTCCAATTGAAATAACATATTTTTGACAATTTTTCAAATACGTTATTTTAAATGGTAGGGAATGAATTCTTTTTCAACGCCTATATATATATATATATATACATTTTTTTTTTCGTTCACCAGCGTAGTTCTATAATAATTTAAAAAAACTACCGATGAACTTTGTTAATTTTTTTATTGAATCCCATAATCTTGAATTTTTACGTTAAAACAGGGCATTGTCATTCATTAATTATTCTTAAATGTTACAAAAAATATACTATAGTATAGCAATAATAAGATGAAAATATACAGCGTATTAAAGTGACTTTATATGCCAAAATAAAAATGCAACTTTTCATTAAATGTTAACTATATCTCTGGCATTTCCTAAACAATTATATGTTTGCAGAAATAAATGAATTTTTCCAATTAGCTATACTATTGTCTATGGAGTGGCTATTGGAAGCTGCTATGAAGTAGTATATGATTAATAAAAACATCTCATTCCTTTGATTGTAAGTGCGAAATTAAAACACTGTATCTTGCGCGATGTATTGCCAAACATAGATGGTGAATTAAGTCAAAAGAAATTAAGTAGCTACTTCTCTGGTTTCTGAACTGTAAATAGTTTCACTTCTTTACAATTTGTGAGCTTCTTCTTCTTCTTTTTTTTTTTTTTTTTTGTGGAAAATTCTTTTTACCTCTCGTCGATACTACTAGGCGTCGACACATACTAGGCGAGACGTATTAATCCTGGTCGTTATATTTAACGCCCCAGCCCTCCCGTTCCCGCTGTTCAATGTCTTTTTCTAGTCAATTTTGTCCTTTTATTACTTCCGGTGAGAGCCTGTTTTTTTTTTTTTTTTAACACACTTGACATTGTGAGTTTTTTTGGTTTTCGCCCCACGCTATTTCTATGGGGTTTTTAGCTTTTTTCCCCCTCTTTTTCTACATTATAAAGTGCATTCTAAAGTCGCCTAGTCTTGATCTAAATAGGCTTTGAAGTTGAAGCTCCAGGCTCATTTTTTCTTCATGATTTCTGTTTGATCGCTTTAGAGCAATTATTTTTTCTTAATTATCCAACAGATTCTGTTCCTGATCTAATGGTTCTTGATGCATCAACGGACTAATGAGAAGCTTTATGTTTTGGAAATAGCGTTGAAAACCCGATTATGTAATTTTTCATTACAACGAATTCTTTTTTTTCTTTTTTTTTAATACTTTGGCTATAAAGGTAATACCATTTGCTTCAGCATAAAGAGTAATTGCTTTGCTATAAGTTTGATCACAAGACTTCATAATTTCATATTGTGATTATTTTTTTTAATTGTACCATTACGTTTGAATGGTCTTATTTAACAAGATGAAAATATTCACACTTGAATTAAATTTCCAATACCACACAGCACGATATGTGTAATAACTTGGGAGTGTGATATTATGAAGTTGGTTCTAAAGGTAGATAACCAAATTTCCAGAGAGAAATATTTAATTTTATTCTTGAAATCAAAGACAAAATTAGAATTAAATTGGTAGATATTAGCTATCTAGAGACAGACAACATTGCTGTTAAAGCACTTGTGTCATTAATTAACAAATCTATCGATATTGGCATAGATGAAATCTGTGTCGATATTTTGTCTGCGGTATCCAGTATACAGAAAATGGAGATGTTGAAATCGTGTGGAATTTCTCGACACGAATGCGACAATCAACACGAATCAAATATTTGGCAAGCTGTCATCTGTGATGTACGTGCTTGGTGCTCCTGACCTTTGCTCGTCTCGCACATCTCTTCTGCCCAGAGAGACATTAGTTGAAATTATTTTAATAAAAACCGCATTTATTTTGATATTACACTCGCTCCGTAAACTTCCACTAGTTGACGATGAATATCAGCTATTCGCAGGGAATGTTTTATTAAACGCGAAAATCTGATTAAATTTTGCAGTTAATTCGTTCACAGTCTATTAAATCCATTAACGTCGTGATCACAAAATTTTCAGCTCTTCAGCGCAACTAGCTTCATCTGCTGGTGACATTTGAATGGTATGATATTGTACTTAGAATTTAATTCGTGCTGGGAAGTTATTCACACGTGAAAGTTATTGCTACCTTACTTATTGATTGAACATTGTTGTAAAAAAGTAACTTTAATAAACTTAAATGCAAATTCAAAAATAATTTAGATAAATGAAAAGAATAAAAAAATACAGTCGTTCAGATACTCCACGCAACCAAAAAAACTTCGAAAATTATTCCGCCTGTTGTAAAGATGAGAAGAAAAAAATGATAAAAAATATTCATTTTTTTCTTTTAATGTTAATGGAAGGTAAAAAATGTTTTCTTGAAATAAGAAAAACAAAATTACAGAATTTTTGTTTATTTACTTTTTAAATAATTATTGTATATTATATGTTTTTAATAATTTTTAACTGCAGTTTACTTGAATAAAAAGACATTACTAGTCCTAAATTTGAAAATCATTTAATATTAAGTAATTTCTTTCTATTTTAAATGTCGCTGTTTTAATTTTCCTTTACCACCCACTTGTAGAAACTGTTTGGATAACAAGCTAAGTATTAAAAACTGATTTCATTTTCTGAAGTACAAATATGTTTTTATACAAATATGGGTGAAAGCGATTATAAAGCGATGGTGGTTATAAAGCGATGATAACTACTTCGAATTCATCTAATTATTAATCCAGAGGAAGAATGTAATAAAATTTCTTTAGAATTTATTTTATTTCCGTTTTTATATCTAAAAATACAAAATAAATTAATGATAAGATTTATTTTATGAATTAGTTACAATACTTAAAAAAATACTTTGATTTTTTCGAATTAATTGTAACTAATTTAACTGTTAACGAAATTTAGTTAATAATGGCATACTTTTTCATTGATTGAATCGTAATAATAAATGTCTAATATATTTTATCATCGTGCACTGAGAAAAAAAAAAAAAAAAACATAACGCTTTCATCTAGAATGAATAAATAGTCATTTTCTAAATCCTTAAAGTAGAAATATAGATTTCTGAGCTATGAGCATAAGGCACGCCAATAAACTGAATATATGAAATGGTCGAGAATTTCTAGTCTGTTATTTCTAGATGGCGAAACAATATTCTGAATCTTTTACATTAAGAGAAATTCCCGCTTAATTTTCTAGAATTGAGTCACAAGCCAAGATTATAGCTGCTGAAACCCGCCTCTTGTATTCACATTTAGTTGGAGATATTTTCAAATAGATTTGTCCTCGATAGTATAGGCAAACGTTCAAGAATTTTAATAGAGGTCTCTAAGATTCGCTTTCGAAAGGGACCAGAAATTTTTTTATAAGAAATTTATAAGGATGACTTGGAATTACTTTTTTCTAGCGCCACAATTTAGATTCTAGATGTCAGTTATAGAATTTTTTCTCAGTGTACTGGCGTGCCTTATACTCGTAGCTCGGAAATCTATATTTCTAGTTTAGGGATTTAAAAAAGGCCACCTATTCGTTCTAGATGAAAGCGGTAAATATTTTTATTCCCCAGTGTGATGCTAAATCGTTTTTTATATGAAATATATATATATATACATAATCATATTTTTATTTTTTTAATCAGTCATAATATATATATATATATATATATATATTAATATTTCTAATCGTTATATGATTAGGAAGATTAAAATCATTTAATTTAATGTGTGAAATAGAAAAATGGATTTTTCATTTGTTATTTTCCACACTTTTACATTCGGATTCAAAATATCATTTTAAGCTTTACATTAAATTAGTTTTGCTTTTACATAAGCTTTACTCTATCTTTACTCTTCTTTATCTGTATCTTTAAATAATAGCTTTACATTTACATGTTTTACACTTTTTTATTTATTTATTTATTTTTTTTTTTTTGAATGAAAATATCTCTTTTGATAGTTTAATGGAATTCTTTCAGAGATATGAAATGAATCTCTTGCAGGGGAATGTCAGATATGTTTACGTAGTTTTTCAAGAAGACTTTAACATATATTTCTTTTTATAAACAGGAGAATATTAAAGATAGAAATAATTTTAAGTTTATAAATTTAAATTGTACAGATATATTCCTTCGTGTTTAATTTTTATGAAGAAACTATTTTTCTGGAATTGTTTTGGAAAATTTTAATTCATTTTTCACCATTTTAAATTAATGAAATACAATTTATGTCATTTACACATCAACTAGCTTTTTTGCACTTTTCTTTTAAATTAGAAAAAATTCAAACATTTCAAGATTTTTCAAGTGAATAACCTTTGGACAGTTTTTTTTTTTTTTTTTTTTTTTTCGTGACAAGCAATTCACGAAATGATAAATGGATATTATAATTAAATAGCAAACTATTATGCTTTTTTCAAAATCATCTTAAAATCAGTTAAAAGGTTTTCAGTATTTCATTTAATTTTCGAATATAAAATTTTTAATTAATTTTTTTTTAAATTCTCTATTCATCTGCATAAAATAAAAAATTACATTTGTATCTATTAACTATTATCCCTCTCTCTCTCTCTCTCTCCTCTCTCTCTCTTTATTGATTGATTGATTTTATTTATTGTTATTATTATTATTATTTTGAAAGAAATAAAATTTTACTGTTCAAAGTAGGTAACATAGAATATATATTTTATTACAAAGCAACACTTTCATGTTTTCAAGTATAATTTAAGTACATATTTTTTTAACAGTATTTTTTTAAATATTCTATTTTCTCAATTGCTCTTAAGAGAAAAATCAAGTGATATATTTAATTGATATACTACTGCTTATGTTTGACTTCAAAGGAATAATAAAATATTATTTTTTAAATCTTTATAAGCAATCCATGAAGTACTATTTTTTATCAGAGAAAATGCCGATATATAATATTTTATCTTTCATTGAATGATATGAAAAGCAGTGAATAATAAAAAATCTAGACATAAAATTGTGAGAAAAAAATATAGAAACAGATTCCGTGTCAAAGGAATTGATATTTTGAAAAACATTTCACTTTTCAACGCGAAACATAAGGAGAAAAAAAAAGAAGACATTGGAAAGATCTTGTTTTTAGCTTTTTACATAATAAAGTTATTTGTTACAGATGTCATTTATTTTATTAATTGCTGATATATACATATAATAAAAAATGATGTTTGTGTGTTATCTGCTTTGTAGGCAAACGACTTGTCGCACAGCTAAAAACATTTGCATTGAGGTTTGCTTTAACCTCTCCAGATGCACTTCGAAGCACAGTTTTGTAATTTTGATTTGAAAGATTTGAAAGACGGAAAAAGGCCGCTCATCCCTATGCAGCAGTTTTGAGCGCTTTTATTTTTCAGAGGGGTTCAGACGGCAGTTGGAATTTTTAAAGAGCTCGTCTTTAAGGGCTAAGCCTCCCCCAATGTTTATCGCATAAACAAACAAACAAAATATATATATCGAAATTTTGTCGGTTAAAAATCTCATTCGACAAAGGGCTATCGGAGGGCAGTCATTTGTTTTTGGCAGTTCGTATTGCTGTTCTTTTACAGCTTATTAAATTTGCTGTTTAATCCTCTGGGAATGTGAAAGTAACTTCGTCGGAAAAAACCCCTCGCGATAATGGGCGCAATGCCTTGATGTTAAGCATATAGCAGAGTCATCCAGGCAGTGGCTTTACTAAATGTTGTTTTTCTGCGTTTTGGCTTTACTGCAAGAATTTGTGGCTATGATGGTGGATGGTATATTGGAGAAAATTAGGGTTAATATGATTAGCCTCAACATTAAAGTGGGTGGAAGTTTAAAGGAGAAAAGTGTTCTCAATAAAATAATAATAATAACAATAATAATAACAATAATAATAATAAAGATTAAGTTATTTATTTAAGACTATCTTGATATGGTCAATTGGTTTGTAGAGTTTGAGATTTCTTGCAGAAATCATAGGTTTTGACAGTTTTAGTCTAAGAAATGGGTGTGTTAGTATATTCTCAAGCCATTTATTGGGTCTTGGTTGCGGATTTTGTAAGTGCCATGGAAAGGTTAATTGACAAAAATACACTGACGGAAAAAAAAACTCCCAACACCAAGAAAAAATTATTGTACAGTAATGAAATTTCAGCAATACATTTGTCTAGGTAACATATTTAATTGATTAAAGTTTCAAGATCACAGGTAGAGCCATTGGCGAGAAGAGCCATTTCAAATGTGAAATGTTGGTACATTAGTAACCGGTGTAACCACCAGAATTTTGAATGCAAGCATGCAAACGTGCATGCATTGCGTCGTACAGGTGTCGGATATCAGTTTGTTGGATGGAGTTCCATGCTTGTTGCACTTGGGCGGTCAATGTAGGGACGGTTAATGCTGGTTGTGGATGACGCTGGAGTTGTCGTCCAATGATGTCCCATACGTGCTCGATTGGAGAAAGATCTGGTGATCTAGCAGGCCAAGGCAACATGTCGACACTCTGTAGAGCATGTTGGGTTACAACAGCGGTATGAGGGCGAGCGTTATCCTGTTGTAAAACACCCCTTGAATGCTGTTCATGAATGGCAGCACAACAGGTTGTATCACTAGACTGACGTACAAATTTGCAGTCAGGGTGCGTGGAATAACCACGAGAGTGCTGATGCTGTCATACGAAATTGCTCCCCAAACCATAACTCCAGGAATAGGCCCCGTGTGTCTAGGCCGCAGACAGGTCGCTAGCAGGCGTTCACCTGGCCTCCTTCTAACCAACACACGGCTATCACTGCGACCAAGGCAGAACCGGCTTTCATCAGAAAACACAACAGATCTCCACTCCGTCCTCCAATGAGCTCTAGCTTGACACCACTCACGTCGCAAACGGCAGTGGTTTGGAGTCAGTGGAATGCACGTTACAGGGCGTCTGGCTCGGAGCTGTCCTTGAAGTAACCGATTTGTAACAGTTCGTTGTGTCCCTGTGGTGCCAACTGCAGCTCGAATTTCAGCTGCAGACGCAGTACGATTAGCCACAGCCATACGCCGAACACGGCGGTCTTTCCTCTCAGTAGTGCCACGTGGCCGCCCGGAACCCGGTCTTCTTGAGGCAGTACCTTCCCTTGACCACTGCTGCCAACACTTATGCACAGTGGATACATTCCTGCTAAGTCTTTCTGCAATATCGCGGAAAGAAAACCCACCTTCTCGTAGCCCTACTACACGACCTCGTTCAAACTCAGTAAGCTGTTGATAATGGCTTCTTCGTCTTCTTAGAGGCATCCTTGACTAACATTAACCCACTACGTCAAATCTTAACTGTAAATAACGATCACGAACCTTACAGCGCTTATTTAAAGCAAACCTCATTTGCATGTTCATAGTGTCACTACAGCGCCACACGTATGCGCGTAGCTCGAAATTTGAATCGACGTCATCTTTCAGATGTATAAACACGCCTACCAAATTTCGTTTATCTAGCACAGCTCCTTCCTGGTGTTGGGATTTTTTTTTTCCATCAGTGTAGTAGGAATGTGTAGGGGTTCCCTCTTCACCATCGGCACACAAGGGTGACCGTTTGCAAAGAAATCGAAATAGGTACTCTGCGGAAGGGCCATGGCCTGTTAGGAAGGTAGTTACCGCAGGATTCAGTTCCCATGACGTCATGGGCATTGTGGGAATCAGGTGAAATGTGTGTCTCCCTTTTGAAGAATTGTTTCACAGTTTCTGCTAGTCTTGTTGTATTAATCGTTTTAGACGTCTTTTGATGAAAGATGGGGGTAGAGAAAGGATGGTAGTGGGTTCCTCATTTTCTGTTGCTGCCTTTGCCAACAAGTCTGCAGTTTCCTTGCCAACGACTCCCTGTTTGCAGAAACGTGTGCTAGAGTTATTTGAGGTGAAAGTTCTTTTAAGAGTAATTTAAGTTTTAGGATTTGTGGAAATCTACTCCTGAGGTGACAGGTGACCTGTAGACCCGAGAGACTGTCACTCACTGAAGATGGAAATTTTGCTGTAGTTATATTTCTGAGTGTTAAACCATTCAAGGGCCTCTTGAATAGCGTGAAGTTCTGCTTGAAAACTAGAGTTCTTGTTGGCCCACCGATGGATCACTACTTCCCCCGAGAAGACGCAGAAAGCTGCAGCGACTCCGTGATCTGTTTTTGAGCGATCGGTATAGATCGCGACGGGGAAAGTTGGGCAGAAACTGTTTTTGTTTGTATTTGTTACAGATTGTGAAACGTCTTGAGCTGGATGCATTAGCCATCTAAAGGAAAGGTTTTGGATTTCTTTATTAGGAAAGTGATTTTCTTTTAAGTCAAGCTTGTTGAGTTGAAGAATGTTTGTTTTTAGGCAGAAATATTTAAGTTGGAGGTGGACATGAGAAATTCTAGTGATAACAGTGAAATCATCAGTCGAAGTGGTTTTAAAGCGTCGCGAAATTTGCAGTAAGAACATTCTTAATATAGAGATAAGTTTAGTTGTTGTCCTGTTTTCTAATCCCCCCCCCCATACACATTCCTGCCCTCTATGTGAGAATTTTTTCAGATATGTTTTATACTACATTTATAGAAAGCACCTAAATTTAAATATCCGGTTAGGGCACAAGTACAAGGAATTATGCTTCAATGAAATTAAATATTCTTTGTATTTTACTGTAACTCGATACATTTCTTAGTAAATATAGTAATTCAGAATTACAGTATACTTCCGATTATCCACGGAATTCAGTAGCACATGTTCCGCGGATAATGCAAATCGTGGATAAACAGCAGAAAGGCTGAAAATGACGGACATACGAGACAAGTATTAGTCTAAGTCAGATATCTTATTGTATTGGGTATAAAACATAATACAAACAATGAAAATATTCACAATACAGTAAAAATATTTGTATTCTATATATACTAAAGTTTGTACAAACAATAAACAAAAAAGTGTACTGACGATAAATCTAAGGGAAATCTGTAAGCTAATTTATAAATACAATTAAACACTGCAATGCTGCAACAATATGCAATAAAACAAAAACATCATAGATTTTATTTATTTATTTATTTATTTATTTATTTATTTATATTTTTAATAACGATTTGTTTTTATTTCTTGATTAGAAAACATTTACTTTTTTTCTGAACCATTTTCCATGCCTACGGGTATTTCGCAATGCGCATAATGCGCTCGCGACAGGTTTTTCAATTTTAATTGCTTTATGATACCTTATAAGGAATAATCCAGTATTTAATTAAAGAAGACCACCAGGATTGCCTTTAGGTGGGTGAAAAATATCACGAATTATAACAACAATATATATGCCTCAGCAAGGCATACTCATAAATGGACCTGTGAATTTAAAGTTTAAGCAACCTGGTGCAGAGTCAGTACTTTGGACACATCGATTCTTCATAGGGAGTGGATTATAAACTTCTATTAATAAGTGGAATGATATGATAACAAGCCTTACAATGGCGGCGATTAGAAATGACAAATTTAATTTCCTGCAAATACTAAACTTAAAACTTTCGCAAGCCTGCTATGAAGTGGTAGTATGTGCGGGAGTATATGCAACTTACCTATTTTTTACATTCCCGCGATGCAATGAAAAGTTTCTCCTCAGGCTGTTTTATACCCATTGAATCTTATTACCTATCTAAATTATATTACGCATTACCTATCTAAAACTATTATTGGTTTCGATATTGTACTTCACTTTCAACCTGCTTTGATTAAAGAATTCGTCCGCATATATATTCTTATTAAAATTTGGATCTAATTTTATCCATATTTTCATTCTCCTATAAAACTAAATTGAAGTACATTACATTGTTCAAATTCTAATTTCATTTATCACAAGTTGGCGCTTATCTTTTACAGATTATTTCCTATAAGGATTTTGGTATTTTACTTCGTTACATCTATTTTCAATCGAAATGTTATTTTAGCATTTACTCCGACAAAAATATCAACTTGATTTATTTTTTCATATATGCTTAAACATATAAATATTTTTTAATTAATTAATTAAATTAAATTAATTTCTTAATTTATTCTCTTTTGAAGCAAGGTAATGAAATTACGTCTGACACTTTATACATGTTATGAGTCTGCTATACATTTTGAATTTTGATGAAATTTCTTATATACAGTAAGTTAATTAAAGTAAAAGAGTAATCTCAATTAAAAAAAAAAAAAAAAAAAAAATGTAAAATCTTAATAACTGGGTGACCTATTCAGGGGAAAATTATTGAGTTTATGCGATGATAATAATACAGAAGAAAATTTACAAATTTCTACTTTCTTTAGTAATTTTTTTTTTAATGGTGCAGAATTTATTTATTTATTATTTATTTATTTATTTTTAAGCTAAATTTTAACATATTTTATTAAATATTTACTATGCATTAAATATTGCTTAAAACCTATTTAATTCTGCATAAAATAATAATAATAATAATAATAATAGTAATAAAATTTTTTGCTACATAGTATTTTTTCTCTTAGTTTATTTAAAGAACATATTGAGTTTTTTAAATATTCTGTGTGCAAAGCACCTAGAATGTGTCACGATTATTTCATTTTTATTTTCATTACATTCTGTATTAATGAAACTGGTATTGACTGTCAAACCTATTCCATTAACTTTTTAAAATGTCTTTTATTTTTATATTATTGCAACTCATCTTACGTAATATATTTGTAATATGCATTCTACATAATGAGATTACCGTAGAAATTACTTATGTATTACACTATTAGATAATTATAATTATTTTACAGCACTAATCAAACATCGAACTATATTAATGTAATTCTATTATTACGAACTTTCTAAATTAGGTAACATCCATGTCAACATAAACGTAAACAGAGATTCACATACATTTCATAACAGAAAATTTAATTAAATTTATGAATGCATATATTTCTTAAAAATGTAACAAAATTTTCATTTAATTTAATTATAGTAAAATAAATCAATCTAAACAACAGAGAATAATAGTACAAAAATATAATACACATTTTGTTAAATTTTAATTAAAAATGAAAATTTAATAAAATTTTCTTTCATAAAATTTTGGAATTTAATATATTTTTAAAGGAAAATGTTAGTATATATATATACATATATATTAGCGAAAACAGTAGATTTCGGATTTTTCTTTTGAATAATTATAAAATTATCTGTTATGACAGTGACTTGCTATCCCACATGAAATATGTGTGCGTCTCTTCAGTTTATAATACATTTGCAAAACATATTTTGAAATCAAAGACCATTTGAGAACATGAGAATTGGAAATGTATGTAATTGTACATGCTTCATATAATTGAATATATTAAAAATACACGTGAAAGATAAATTGTATTATATTTAACGCAAACACTGATTTCGTCAACGCATATACAATCGTTTAGATTAATAAATGAAACATTCTTAGAAAATATTTAAATACAGTTTAAAATCAATTAATTATATTATTTCTAAAACAAATTAACAAGACAACACAAACATACACCCCCCCACACACACACACCCATATGTATATACCAGGTGTCCCATAGGTCTGTAAAATATATATATAGATATATAGATATATACATATATCTATCTATCTATCTATATATATATATAAATTGAAGGAATTGGTAGAATGGACGCGGTTTGCGAAAAAGTTGTTTTCGTGAATGAGATATGATAGAAGCATATAAATTCTATTTTATATATCCGTCATTGGCACAAATTACAGTTCGCAAACGAGTACAGCATCGTTAACTGCAGCTTTTGTCGATGGTTCGTACCTATGAGAAAACAACTTCACCAATATAACTCTTTATCCTACAATTTAGCATCGCAATTAGATATTCATGTATGCAAAAATAGAAGTCAAAGCTGTGTTAATGGTAAAACTATGAAATTTACAGAACTGTGACTTGCATATTTCTTGTTTTCGTAAAATTTAACTATTTTTTCTCCCCCCCCCCCCAAAAAAAAAAAAAAAAAAAAAAAAAAAAAACGGGACGTTCTGTATATATATTACAGTGGACATATGGGGCGTCCTGTATATATATTACAATTGCGTAATTAGATTATATACATCTTTTTTATTGATATTTGAAATACGTTTCTTCAATACATTTTGATATAAAATAAAATTAATGCTTTCATTTAAATAAAAAAAAAATTGTATTTCAAAGAATATACTATTTCTAAATCTATATGTATAACGAAATTACGACGTAGTCTATTGTAAAAGTCTACACAGGTCGGGAATTAAATCCGAGGCCGGTCGGGTTTGGACAGGAATATATATATATATATATATTTTTATGTACACTCGGGCCGAGCCAGTTCTGGATTAAGTTTAATTTTTTTCCAGGTCGTGTCAGCCTGATTCCCCCCCCCCCTTCGTTTAATAACGAAGAAGGTAAAAGATAAACCTTTCTTTTACATAATTTTATGATCTTGTATTTCACATGAAGTTTTGTTTTGTTATATAATTCAGCTTTATTGTATGACTGTCTGTCTGTTGTTGTACTTCTAATTTTCGCAAATACTTTTAGCATGTCACGAAACTAATGTATGTTATTTAAGGTCTTAATAAAAGTTCTCCTTTTTAAAATGGTATGCACATCGCTACTATTTTGCATAGATGTACAAACAAAATATACAACGGATGATACCGTGTATTAGGATTTTTGTCATATTATGTATCTATTTATGTAGAACCTAAGGTCTATAAAGGATATTTGTAAGCAATTTTCCGCTTTTTTCCAGGTTACTAAATATAACAAAATTAGCATCATTTTTTTGATGCGCAAAAACATTTTTTCTTATATAAATGGTTGGATTAGTATTAATATCTCTCTTACAGAATAACTCAAAAATATTGTTATACACTATGAGAAATGAGTGGAAATGTAATGCAGATTTCTAGTAGTATTCACAATTTTTAATACCATCACACATAGTTTATGAAATACTAATATTTTCTCTTTGACTTTCTGTCTATCCGTGTACTTCCTGTCCGTCCGTAATAATGAATTTCTGTTTATATATAAGTGTCTTCTAAAAGATCAGTAGTTTTTTTTTTTTTTTTTTTTTTTTTAGAGATGATTTTTTGTTTGATTATATAAAATCTCAGAAAAATAGATGGTAACTTGCTTTTTGCATAGAAATGCTTAAAATTATTTTAAAAATCTTTATTATTATTATTATTATTATTATTATTATTATTATTATTATTATTTAATTAGTCCGGGTTGGATTGTGCAAGATTTTATCGGTTTTTGTTCAGAACGGGTGTGGTCGGGCCATACATAAAAAAAAAAAAAAAAAAAAAAAAAAAAACAAGCGGTCCAGGCAGAGTTCGGGCGAAATTTTTATGTGTCATACCGTGCCGGACCGGATAAACTGAGAGTCCGTATTGGCCGGCCTGGGCCTGGGCCTTAAAATTTCCGCACGTGACCTCTAGTCTATGGCATTTAAGAAAGTTAGAGAGCATCAATTGTATTCATAAGCGGGAAACATTTATGTGTATTTGTTTATTTATTTTATTTATTTATTTATTTTCAAAATTAAGTACTCTGAAAAGCCAAAGTTAAATGTAATATTCAGAAAGTTTTAAGTGATCCTAAGACAAATAACTTTTTTACTTAAAAAAAAAAGTTGTGTAATTTTGTACTTATGGATACTCATGAGATATCTCATTGTTATTGCAAATTGTTTTAAATTATGTTTAGAAAATAGATGTGATATAAAAATAATATATATATATTCGCTTTTAAAGTATGTTTAGAAAATAGATGTGATATAAAAATAATATATATATATTCGCTATTTCATTGCTTTGTTCCTCAGAAGGAAAATAATTTTCTTATATGACATTCCATACAGGCATTTAAAAAATCATGCAGCTTTATTCGAAAAAAAGAAAAAAAAATCCTGTTGTATACAATATTGAAGACGAAAAAAAAAATGTTTTTTTCCCAAAAAGAAATATTATGTATCCCTTTCATTTTATCACAATAATTTTAGCAATAACATAATTTTATGCACTACTTATATTATGTATCAAGTTTAACGAAATTCGTCTCTCACAGTCTATTTCTGTATCTCACAAGGGAAGTATGAATCAGTGAAATTCCTATTGAAACCAAACCAAGTTTAAATTGAAGAGCATGGTCGAAAACATAGGGTAGAGTGCAAATTTTCTGCAACAAACCCCCATAGAGCGAGAAAAGGACCCTAAAAGTTTTAGTTGTTTCTATCAAAACCAACGAAACAGAATCCGTTAGCCAGACGGAGGGGCGCAGTGGTCAGAGTGTTCAGCTTGAGTGAGGAGGGCGTGGGGTCGAATCCCGATGACTGCTCCTTTATTATTTCCCTTTTTTAAAATTTCTTTTTATATAATATAAAGGAATAATTTAAGGGGGGATATGTATTAAATTCAATTAAAAAATGTATAATGAGAAAATTTTTAATTATTAAAATATATTATTTCAACTAAATTGATTTTTCTTTATAATTTAAATAAATAAATAATTTAAGGGAAAATATTTATATTTATTGTATGTTTCTCACTTTCCTAAGGTTTAATTTAATTTTTATTAGTAATATTTTACGCCAAATTCGCTAGTAAGAAATGCTGATAGTCTGCTTTTAATTTTGTTATTTTTATAAAATAAAAATTAGTATTATATTAAATTATTAAAACATTTTAATTCAAGTGAAAAACTGTTTTCAAATGAATAGTGCAACGGAAAATACTATTTATATACATAGATCTAGTAATAAGACATAGATTGATCAACGAGAGGTAAAAAGTGATTCCTTTATCTCGGGAAAAGTCACTCTAATGACTGTCTTTCCCCGAGTAAATTACATACAGGAATACACAGGGATAATTTAGTAAATAAATTTTATGAATAACTTATTTACTAAAGGTGAATGAAAAACTCCAGATACAGTTTCGAATATATTACTATATCTACATTTATGTAATATTTTTTCGTCTGCTTTTAAATGCGCTATTTTTCGTAGTTGAAAGAAAGAACTTTTACTTATTGTTATTATTCTGTTGGCCCTTGCATATGTTTACATTTTCAAATTTTAAAAATCTAGTTATATATGCATTTTAAAAAGCTGGTTACCTCTAAGAAAAACCCAATAATTTCCAAATTGTTCGCGATGTGTGTTTTAACGTTGAACAAGATTGTAATAAAGTTAATTGTGATAAATTTTCTTTTATATGTTGTTCTCATCGTGAAAAGTGATGCTTTGATCATTTTCTTACTTCTACCCATAATCATTATTAACTTGAAAATTAAATTGTAAATTTAAACATGATTTTTTCTTTATAAAGAGGTAATTTTGCCCTATATATTTCTTAATAGTATCTTTATATAGAGTATATTTATTTTTTAATTCTTAATTAAATTTAATAAGTATTTTCTCTTAAGTTATTCATTTATTGTAATGTTTTGTTTTGTTTCATTGATTAAAAAAAAATGAGCATTCCGTCGGGTTTTGAACTCAAGTAAGCTTTAGGAAAGAGAAAAATGTGTAACGAAAAAAAAAAAAAAAAAAAAAAAAAAAAGTATTTAAATTATGAAGAATTTTTTTTTCCAAGTTCAAATAAACTATTTTAACAATTAAAAATATATATCCTCATATATATATTTTTTTATTTAATACATATCCCTCAATTATTCATTTACTTTAATATTTCATTTCATTTGTATTATTAAAAAAAAAAAAAAAAAGATAAAGAAAACACGAGTAATCACCGGGGTTCAATCTCACGACCTACCTCCCTCGTACCGAACACTCTAACCACTGAACCACGCCGTCACTCTAAAAGGTTCAGTTTAGTTGGTTTTCATAGAAACAGCTAGAACTTTTAGGGTCATTTTCTCGCTCTATGGGGGGTTGTTGCAGCAAATGTGCACTATACACTATGTTTTCTACTATACTCGTTAATTTAAGATTGATATGGTTTCAATAGGAATTTTACTGATTCATACTTCCCTTGTCAGTTATCGCACTATTTGAGATATTGTAAAAATTTAATAAAATATAATGGGCAACTTACGCCATCATGTTTCGAAGATGGATTTTGATTAAATTACTTAAAAAGAGTTTAAATATACCGTTTTACATATGTGTTTCTTTTGATTCTTGAGAAAATGTATATTAAAATATGTCTTATTATTATTTTTTAAATGTAATTCTGTTTATACAATTATTTTACTTAATGATTTAATTTGTTTATTTTTGAACCCTATATTAAACTAAATGACGCTAAATGCTCTAAAAATTTACTCACATAAAATGTGTCAGTAAATTTTCCTTTGTGCTACCACGCAATTTAAATAGCAGGAAATTTCTAAAGATATTAAAACTGCATTCGAATCATCATGAAAAGTTTCAAATAATTAATATGTTGAATTCAAAAATTACTTCAATTCCAATCTTTTATTTTTACGTACGTAAAAGAGGTTAATGTTAGAACTCTGTCATCGATCAGTTTCATCTATTTTTCTGATTATCCAGAATTTTCTTATTCTGCGTCTTCATACTCATTTTTCAACAGCCTTTTTAACTGGTTCTTTATTTTTATATATCAGGCGTAATATTCATTGTAACGCATCCTTAATTAAGCATATACCTTGTAATATAACCTAACCATGCAACACGTAAAAACTGTGTATGATTATATTATACACAGAATAATATGTTATTGAATATTATTAACATCTAACTTGTAGAGCTGCCAAGCTTCCGAATTAAATGCTACAATTACTACCCTAAAGGTGTTTTCGGCTTATTTAATCGTAGAATTTTCGTTAAAATATAAAGCGAATATTTGTATAAAACAATATTGTTATATACAAATATAAAACCTTAAAAACTCCAATTTGCTTTACAGAGAAAGTATTTTCAAGCAAATGTGTAATTATATTCCACAAACATAAACTACCACTTCTGAGACTGTTACACCATTTTTTATGTAATTTTGTAATGACAAAATATCACCATTATATAAAAACTACATTTTGAAACATCTAGAAATATTACTTCCCTTACGTGTCATCGATGTTTATATCGTGTACGTGACGTAGAGCTTTTTATTAAAAGAATAAAATCAATGCTGCTTTACAGCTCTTATCATAAATATTTTAAAAAGGTAATTTGTCTTTAAAACAGAAATTTATTTTTGAAAAAACTATTTTGCGTATTAAAAATTACATATAATGTATTGAAATGTACCCGCTGTTTTATATTAAATAAATGAAATATTTTGTTATTTGGACATGTGTTCGAAATAATTTGAATATAATTAAAAAAAAAAAAAAAAAAAAAAAAACTTTTAATTAAAATTTTAAATGCTAATTTATAGTTTAAAACATATATAAGTACACTAAAAATAATATCATAAAATGTTACAATGTGATGCATTGAAATAATAAATATTTTTATCTTTAATTTTGATAAATGTAAAATATTTATTAAAAAGCCGTACATTTCTTTGGAAAATATAAAATCAACTAGTCAACGTTAATAAAAGGCAAATGGTTTTACCCACAATGAAAATTATTCTATATTTATTTTATCGATAAATTAAAAATTGCCTTTATTTTTTGAAGTGAATATATATACATTCCTCTTGGGTTATAGACTAATATAATGAAATATCGTCGATTGTATTTAATAATAATAATAATATTAATAATAACAGTTGTGCTTAAATTAATTAGGAAAAGCATAAGTAAATTTTTCTATTTTTTTAGTTTAAAAAGCATTTTAAATTAATTTTAACGTAAAATGATTTAATGAGATTCTAAAAGAAAAGATTAACAAGATTTTTAAGATATTAATTCTCTTTAAAAAAAAAAAATAAATAAATAAAAATAAAATAAATAAAACAAAAATAAATAAAATAAAATAAATAAATTAAAAGTGATCAATTTCAGCCATATTTCATACATTCATCGTAATGAAAGGCACCTTCTCACGTTGAGAGAAATCCTCTCAAATCATTGAGCTGCTATGAGTGGCTCACTACCTACCACTACGATACAATTTCGTATAGAAAGTGGTTGTATAGACGTTCTCAATCATTCTCAAACGGATAACATTTTATCTATCATTTTTTACACATTTGTTTTATACATAACGAAATGTTGCAAGAAACCCAATAAACTTCCTTAAAATATCACTACTGATTTAAACTTGAGGAAATATTTTTGAAAACAGAACCTCTAACGCAAGCAGCGATTTTAGTAGCTTGCGACTTTAATTCTATGTAATTTAACACGTTTCGAAAAATAAATTCTTCCAGGCAAAGTTGCAGAATTTCTAGAATAACTGTAAGTTGAGAAAAGAGTATGTACTAGTTTGTCTATGCATATCATTCCCGATATTTATTTCAATTATAATGAAAACATTATTACTCATTTTTTGAATGTTTTATATGCATTTTAATAAATTATTTTCAATGAATATTATAAAAATATTAGATACACACACAACTATATAACACAAATAAATTTCTGCATTATATAAAGATATTGTTTTTTTACTTTCTTCTGTATTCAATAGAAGAAAGGGGGATTCGTAAAAATTTTCTACTCCCGGTTTTCGACGGATTTAGACGGATTTTCAAGATGTCTAGAGCATGATTTGACTATTTTTAGAAAATGTCTGTCTGTGTGTGTGTTCGTGACAAAAATTTTGTGGTGACTGTATCTCCAGAACTACTACTCACAATTGTATATAAATTTATATTTAGATGTACCTTGACCTAAATTAGTGCCCGTCAACTTTTGGTGTTAAGCGCTCAACAGGTAACGCTGATTTTCCGCCATTTGAAGGGAGGCTATATCTCAGGTTCTATTCCGTATAATCATACAAAACTTGATATGTGAGAAGGCCATTGTGAGAAATTATGGCGATTCAATTTGAATTCTTATCAGCCAAGAGGTGGCACTGCAATACAGCGATTTCCACAGTTTAAGGGAAGACTATATCTCAGAAACTACTTCACAGAATTGCATATAAATTTATATGTAGATGCATCTTGACATAAATTAATGCCTATCAACTTTTGGTGTCAACCTCTCAACAAGTGGCGCTGCTATATAGCGATTCCGCAATTTAAGTGAAGGCTTTATCTCAGGTTCTGCTGTGTATGATTAAAGAAAACTTGATATATGAGAAGGCCGTTATGAGACATTATGCTGAACCAATTTGAAAGCTAATTGGCCAATAGGTGGCGATGCTATACTGCGACTTTCCTCGATAATGGGATGGCTATATCTCAACTTCTATGGCATATAACTCTACGAAACCTATATGGGAGATAACCATTACAAAAACGCATTTTATAAGATGCTATTTATAGACAAAATAACTGTCTTTCTTTGGATATTTAGTGTTAGTTTTCTCTAAGATGAAATCGTTTTTGCATTCATCCTGTTACATAATTTAAATAAATAATAGTTTTAATTAATCATTTGCACTTCGCAAAATATACGAAAGTGTAGAAGAAAGTCTTGTGGTGCCACAACATATAGTTTTTCTTTATATTTTTAAAAAGACATTAACTACCTATTTTTAGTTTTCTGTGATTAATGCACGTGAATTAAGAACTCTGCTATTTTTCTCCAGTTGTATATAAAAGATTTGTTATATTTATCAAAATAAATTTTTACTTTGATATTTCGCATTTCTAATCATCAAAAGTCCTCAAAATAGTTTTTAAACAATATATAAACTAATGAATAATATTTAAACTTGAAATTTTTTTCACACACCATAAAATTAATGGAAGTACTACCGGTTTCGTAAAGACGTGGTCTTTCTTCTTCATTCGCAAAACACGTGCTACTACTGGCTTGGCGACAAAAGCAAGATTGAAAGCAGGGCGAAATCCAAACGGGCAGGAGCAAATTTTTTATTTTATTTTTATTCAAATATCTTGTTGTTTTCCTCTCACATTGGTTTTACAGGCTGCTTCTTATTCGTTGGTTGTGTTGCTCCTTCCCCATTTGAATTTTGCCCGGCTTTCAGTTTTGCTTTTCTCTACAAGTCACTAGCACTATTTTGCAACTGAAGAAGATAGCTCGCGTCCTTTAGAAACCAGTAGTGCTTCCATTAATTTTATAATGTGCAATGAAGTTTTTAAAGTTTAAATCATGAATTATATACATCTAACAAATATTTTTCATGCGTCATGCAAAGTATGATTGATAGATGGCGCCATAATTTCGCATTTTTTCACCAAATGAAAAACGATCGAAATTTGTTCCGAACTCAACTGATACTTGAACATTCATTCTGACAGAAAAGATTTTTGATAGGATGGGAAAAGACTGATTTTACTGAAATTTAATTTTTTACCTAGAAAATCCTCTTAAATTATTACTAAAAATATTGCATCTATTTTTGAGTCACACATTTTAAGAGAGAACTGAAAATTGATATGTATACTTTTAATAAAATTTATAATAATAAATGAAAATCCAAATTAAAATTATAAAATCATTTTTATGAAATAGAAAAATATAAACATTATTATGTAATTGTTTATAAAAGACTCATCAATGACTCATCAAGTTTAAAGCTAAAATTAGTTGGAAAAACAATATCCACTATACAAAGAAAGGTATTGAAATGGCAACTACCTTACTTGAAAAATGAAATATTTAATTTACCTTTCATGTATAAAGGTGCATCTGTTCATGCATGCAAATGGGTGCAAAAGTGTTCCCCTGAAGATTAAATAATTACATGCTAGACAAAATTTTACCAGTTAATTTATTCTTTAATTTATATATTTTCTCTTACCTTGTTTAATTTTTCTGCAGTTTTATATGTACGAGGTGATCAGTTTAAAAGAGTACCATGTGTTTTTCTTATAACCCTTAAATCTGACGGAAAGTGGCAACTATTCTAACATTGAAGTATGATTGTTTGAACATTGTTTAAGTTTGTGAGACAATTTCTAACACTGTTGGACTGTTACAACTTTATTTGTGAGGTAAAACTGAAATGGAGACGCTCATATTTTTTAATCCTGTAATAATTTTATTATTGAAAAACACAATTTAATTCTTTTTTTTTTTTTGTTTACATTATCATTTCTCACAGAAAATGTTGAAGATGTTCGCCACCATTTTGAATGCAAACATAATCACGTTGAACCAGGTTTTTGACACACTTTGCAGCATTGTTGGTGTTATTGACGGGATTTCTTCAGTTGTGATCTGATTTAATTCATCGATGTTTGCAGGATTTCTCTAGAAAAGCCTATGAAATGATAATGTAAAAATGATAATGGTAAATGTAATGTAGGAATGATAAAGTAAAAAAAAAATAATTACATTTTGTTTTTCATATATAAATTTACTACAGGATTAAAAAAATGTGCGTCTCCATTTCTGTTTTACCTCACAAATAAAGTTGTAATAGTCCAACATTGTTGGAAATTGTCTCCCACACTTAAACAAGGTCCAAACAATTATAGTTCAGTTTTAGAATATTTGCCACATCCGTCATATTTACGGGTAATAAGAAAAACCAACGGGTACTCTTTTAAATTGATCATCCTGTATATATATATATATATATATATATATATATATATATATATATATATATATATATATATATGAAATTAAACCAAAATTTAAATATTTGATATTACCATAGATAACATTACTTTTATTTATTTATTTATTTATTATTATTTTGTTTTACACATTATTACACATTTTCCTAATTTTTAGCTCTATCAATATTTTTACATAAGATAAAACATTGACATAAAGTATATTTCTGTAAACAATACTATCGTAAACTGAAATATAACAATAATATTCTATGATTTTTACTATTTCGGACACGTTTCTAGCTTTAAAAGATTAAAGTGTGTAGCATTCCTTAATAATGTTAGACTTTTATCTCCAGGAAAAAAAAATCTACCTTTGAAGACCGATGTGAATAGTTGCTTTCTGGACTTTCAAAGAAGATTGATTTATACCCCCACACAACGGTTTTTTCTCCTCTGCCAAAAGCCAACAAATTTCTTAAAAGATTTTATAATTCAATTTCTTCTGAAAAAACATCTGATGTAAGAAAGTTTGTATCTTGTTAACTGGTATTATATTCACAAATAAAAAATATATTATTTTTTTTTTTTCCTTTCTGAAAAATTCTCTCCGGGAAAATAAAAGATAAAAATTTTCAAAGATAAAATTGCATTGTATTAAACTATATATTTGATACATTCTTTATTATTATTATTTCTTTCAGAGCAATATTGTAGGTAGTGAATGAAATGTTTTAAGCTTTACAATTAAATAAAAGTAAAGTAACAATATGCTCTACTAATGTTTAACGTCTGATGATGTTTGAAATAGGATTTCTTAGTAATTTTAACGTAAAGCTTAAAAATATGTTTTCACAATTCTATTCTATTACATTCTATGACAAATGTATTGAATCATCCTTAAAATGTATGATTTTTTAAAATGATATTTATGAATTAAAAAATATTTCTGCTTATAATAAACTATTTTTCTATATTTATCCAAAGTTAAACAAAGCTGTTAATGTAAAAAATTTTGAAATCTTCTAACAAATTTCAAAAAAGGGTAATGCTTACATCTTTCCAAAATGTGAATTTAATTAAAAAAAAAAAAAAAGGTCAAAAAATAATCTGATATTAGGAGAAACCGTTTTACGATGTATCGATGTATAAATAAATGAATACTAATTACATTATCGATAAAGAAGGAAGTGTTACTACAATTCATTTCCTTTATTCCATAACTAACAGCAGAAATTACTTTCAAGTATACGGCTTAATGTGTAACTGAAATTTCTTAAAATTTCTTCTTCTTTTTTTTTTCTTTTTTTAACTGTAATACATTTACTCTCAATGAGAATCAAATCTATAATCTACAAATTCACAATCGATTGTTCTACCTAAGTGCTTGTCAAGCTTTTAGCTTTTTTTATTTCAAAAGTAAATAATAAATGTACTTTCTGTATTTGAAAAATGTACGATTCCTATTTGACATGAGTTCATTTAAATTTACTTATACAATAAACACGACAAATTAAATAAACAGCAATTAAAAAAAAAAATTGCTTTCGTTTTTTATCATACTCTCTCTTATTTCACAGTGATAATTTTCTAAAAGTTTTGTGTAAACTGAAATTATTTTTAATTACTGACATCGGCATCAGCAATTAAAAATAATTGCACAAAAGTTTTTAAGTTTTTGACACAAAACAGAACAACAAAAACACTTTTTGTCCGGTTTACACAAAACGTATTTAATGTTTAACTTTTTACAATGCGTTAAATTTCTTGTGAACATATAAAACATAATAATGTCATACAACACTTTAATAATTAAGATTTAAAAAACTTCTGCAATGTAAGATGACAGAAAAACTTCATTTTTCTAAAAAAAGGATTTTTTTCCCCTGCTATTCAAACTTACTCAAATGGCAATGCCGAGACTACATTACATAAATCTGGGAAAGTATATCTCGCATAGAGACACTTTTAAAAAAACACGAGTATCGTTATGAATTTATAAAAAAGCACTTTAAAAACACGTACAAGTTTAAAAATATATTTAATTAAAAAAAGAGATATATATTCCTAAGCTTTTCGCCCTGGTCAACAGGGCATCACCAGGAAATCTACATGATTTTTTTTTACAAAATGTACAGTTATGTGTTGAAGTATATACTTTCTATAATAACAACAACAACAACAAAAAAAAAAAAAAAAAAAAAAAAAAAAACGACGCACCAAGAAGAAGTGGGGACAAAATTAGGTTAGTAGATGGGGTGGAATGGGTGATCCGAATGCGACAAAAATTCGTAGATGTGATGTACATGTGGAGAAAAGCAATTGATTAGAGTTTCAGAAAATTTGAATGATTTAATCAAGAGAAAGGGCTTCACAAATTAAACAAGTCAATAACTTCTGGCAAGTCCACTTCTGGCTCTTATGTACTCAGTTATTCGGCTTGGTATTCATTGATAGAGTTTGCAGATGTGCTCCTGTGAAGTATCGTGCCAAATTCTGTCCAATTGTTGCGTTAGATTGGTAAAATCCCGAGCTGGTTGTAGGACCCTTTTCATGCTGCTCCAAACATCCACAGGGGAAGAGAGATCTGGGGACTGACCTCATCCCCACTGAGCCGCCTATTAAGGGTATTTGAAGTCATTGAAGTACCAGCTGCACGTAGGATTGACGATAATGATGAATTGGTGCTTGGTTCCACCAAAACTTGCATGTATGCCAATTTGTGTCCAGTTTGCATTACTCCTTCTTGGTGCATTACTTTTTTTGTTATAGAGTATATATATTATAATATCAGGTGAAAATTACAGTTAAAATGTTACTTCAGTTCAAAAAGATTCGGAATACATTGGTTGGAGCCGCTCTGCGTTCACAATGAGGCAACATTTGATAACTGGAACTTACGTAGAAAAAATCAGTTGGTTGGTTACTGTAAAAGCTGGCCTGATGGTAACAGCTGTGGGAAAAAACTTGTAGGGAACTTCCAGTGAATGGGACTCATAGTCTTTTGGAGAAGTCAGTGGATGGGAACGGGAAACACTGGACTGGCGGAAACAACTGTTCGAAAAAACTTGTACGAAACTTCTACTGAAAAGGAATCAATCTTTTAGAGAAGTCAGTAGATGGGAACTGGAAAAGCTGGACTGGCAGTAAAAATTGTTGGAGAAGGATGTAGCATAGTACACAGAAACTTGTATGAAAGTTGAAAATGATAGGAAATTATATATTCTACTGAAAAAATATAAATGAAAGTTAAATATCTGGTTATATAAAAAAATTCCAAATTTTTAGTAGGAATGCTGAATCTTTAGAGTTAATAGCATTAAGACATTTTATATTATTTACTGCTTCTGAAATTAACTGTTCAGTTATATTTTGTGGCGTTGCAATTATTTCTGCTTGATCCCATAGGAGTATAGCGCCGGAGTTACTGTAAATGAAATTAACTAGTGCCGAACTTTTTTTTTCTTTTACACTTCTGATATTTACACTTTTACACTTCTTATATTTTAATGTATTTTATTCGAATGCTAGCAAAAATCCCTATGTAAAAAAAAAAAAAAAAATACACTTAATGCTATTTTGTTAAATAAATCCCTGTTAAATCATTTTCTTAGTCAGTCTAAGAACATAATTAGATATGGATTTATTTAACAAAACTGTATTAAGTGCACTTTTTTTATATAGGAATTATTACTAGCGCTTGAATTATTTTGCTGTCGACTGTACTTTTTCTTTCACTTTACATGATTTATGAAAAATTTTATTATTAAATCATATTTTTATTATTTTCTTTTCTTTTAAAAAATTAAGTGTTGAACTCAATTGATCTTAACAAATATCTTAAATTTCTTGGCAAATTGACAAAGAAATGAAAGTTAATGAGATAAAAAATGAAATATATTGTTAAATACTTTAGGGTATTGACTTCACAAGATACAAGCATCATTCAGAAAACATATAATTCAGTCTTCTAAAATATGATAAATATCTTATAAAAAGAATTAGATATTATTTTTCATGTAGATTTCAACTGGGAAAAATTCTGTTGAATAAAAGATTGGGTGATCTAGAATGATTTGGGTTCTTTACATTTGCTATAGATCAAGACTTCCAGTACGTGCTTTATAACTGTGAGATGAAAAATAATATCACCACAGCTTTACGGCTCATATCATAAATATTTTACAAGGTAATATTTCTTCCATGCAGTAATTTATTTTGAAATATTGCCTACATCTTCAACACGAGGTTCTTGAATTACGTATTTCATAATAAAAAAATTTGTACAGGCGAAGTCATTATTTCTTTTTTTCTGAAAAAAATTTTGAAAACCAAAAGAGATAAATGTTATTATTATTAAATATTTTTTTTCTAAATAGATATTTTTGCAATTTTATATATATATTATACTAAACTATATGTTGTAATAAAGCTTTCTTGTAGTTATACCCATGTAACATTAGATATTATATGATTATATATATATATATATATTACTATTGTTTAAGTCAAAATAGTTTGCTAAATATTAAGATTTACTAGTATAAAAAATATATAAATAAACACACCAAATTTAACTGGTCATCTTCATGTGAATCAGCATTTATGAAACTAAAACAAGAAATAGCTAGTGATAGGGTTTTAACTCCCTATGACACATCGTTACCAATAACTGTAGCATGTGATGCCAGTCCAACAGGAATTTCAGGAGTCCTATCACATATAGTCAATGGTATTTAAAAACCAGTAGCATTTACATCCCGCTCATTAACAGTAGTAGAGCAGAACTATAGTCAATTGGATAGGGAAGGTTTAGCAATCAAATTCGCAGTTCATAAAGTTCATACCTATATCTACGGTAAAGAATTTACCCTTATAACAGATAATAAACCTTTATACCGAATTTTTCATCATGATGCTAAAATTCTCACATTTACGTCATCTCGATTACTCAGATATGCTGTATTTTTAAGTGAATATAATTATAGAGTTCAACACCGAAGAAATGAATATCATATAAATGCTGATTAACTATCAAGAGCTTCCATTAAATTAAGAGATCCAAAAATATATATCTATTATATATATATATATATATATATAATGCATAATATTTAGTTCCACATAATATATATATATATATATTTAAATGGATGTATATAGATGTTTTTTATTTTAAAATGGCCGGCATTATGTCAGTTCTTCTTTAACAGAGTGAGTGATTAGTTAAATCAAATTTTAAAAGGAATGCTTATATGTGAGTATCAACGATAAATTTATTAAACATATGGTTAAAACTATAATAGTGCCAAAACATAAGTTTAATTAATTGCTAAAAATGGCAAATTTATTTTTAAAATTTATAAGTTTAACTAAATAAAATAAATATATTTTTATATGTTACTATTTCTGAAAATCATACTCTTTTTTTGTTTAAACATATGTCATTATCAAAACTTAAATAATGAAATTTGGAGAGGATCTAAGCAAAAATAAATAAGAGAACATCATTCTACAAATTTAATCAGAAAAATAATCAATATTAAATAATAATGTTTTAAAGGAATTTCGAGACTGGATTGAATTAAAAAAATAATGCTTGGAGCATTCTATTGAAAACTTCATCTTGTTGAAGTGGAAGAAGACTTATAAAATGTGAAAAACTGCAGCGTCTTTCTTCACCGATACAATTTATTATTATGATAGAAATGTCTTATTTGTATTATGAATATCTATTTAAAGCAATGTCTTTATTATTTGAAGAAATATTATTAAAAAAATATATTTACATACTAAATATAAATAATGTATTTAAATAATTTATTTGTAACTTTATTAGTTGAAGTTATTCTTTGAATTTAAAAATATAAATATGCAATATAAATAAGAAATATGTGAAGTAGGTCAAAGATATGCAATTGCAATAAAATTTAATTGTAATTACTGAAACTAAAATATATATTTTTATAAAAAAAAAAATATATAAAAATAAAGCTAAATTTTGAATTTATATTAGTTATTTTAGCAGTTTATAAAGTTTAGTGCGTTATAAATATAATGTTTGATGAATTAAAAATTAAAAATTATATTAAATTTTGTTTAAATATAGTTTTATTAATTAAAAGTGTATTGTAATTTAAAATTAATTATTGTAAACAAAGTTATCTACATTAGTTGCTTTCTTGATAAAATTTTATCTTCTTAAAACATTTTAAGATCTGTTACGTGATTTAAAATAAATTGTGTAATATTATATATATTTTTATTTTTTGTAAATAATCCAGCAATTTTATTTAGCGGATAATAATAATAATAATAAAAATAATAATAATAATAATAATAATATTAGTAATAAATAAATAAATAATAAAATCAGTAAACATTTTTGGTGCATACAGTAATTGGTTTTTAAACTAAGAATGCATGTTTTTCACAATATCAGTTTTGAATAAAATAAAATGTCCTCAACAAAATACGAACCTTAGATATAGTTAAATTTTTGTATTGCTATTATTTTTGTTCAATTGATTGAAATTCGAATGTGTTACAGTGTGAAAAATATTTTTTGATGGAATTGAAAATTTAAATTATTTTTTAAGAAATTATATCTAATAACCAAATTTCTTTATCTATACTAATAATTAAAATTAGTGAATGTTTCTTACATATACGCGAAATTCTCTCCATTTATGAGTAGTTTGAATATTACTTGTTTAGTATAAAAGAATTATTTTATAAAAGCAGAATTATATAAAGGAAGATTAATATTTTTTTTTTTTTTTTTTTTTTTTTTTTTTTGTAAAGTGAATATTATTTAGTTATTATAAAAGTTACAGAATATTTTAAACCAATAAAAGTATTCAATTTCTATATAATTACTATATTGCACATTATGCTACTAAAGGATTTTGTTACAATGTTTATCAAATTAAAATCCAAATTATTCAATTTATTTTTATTAATTTATTATAACAGTGTTTTATTATTATTATTATTATTATTATTATTATTATTAATTCATTTTAAAAAGAATTTTTAATTTGAATTTGAATATCATTTTTTATATCGGTAAAAATATTCGAGGAAAATAAATTATAGATAAATTATAGAAAAGTATCACAGAACTGGCGTTTAAAAGTAATAAATACAAAACTTTAAATAAACAACCACAAGATGTTAAAATGGTGTAAACCATAAGATGCAATCATGGTGAACGCCATAATAGGCAAGAATGGTGTCAGATCCTTGTGGGGTTTACTCAAAGTTTTGTGCTTGTTAAATTATACATAGTTTTTCTTTAATAATCACTTTATTTCATAATAAGTATGGCTTATTACCTATTTATTTAACATTATGAAGGTGATGAAGGAGTTTTCATAGTTATAGTCCATACTGAAAATATTTACTGTGTTGTTTCTTTCGATTTGCTGAATATCATAAAAACTGCTCCTGAGAATTAAAAACAGTATAATAAACATTTCAATTTTAATATTGCTTTAAAGAAAACACTAGATATTCTAAAGCAATTTTGTAAATTGTCAAATAAAATTTATAAAATTTTGCATTTTTGTGCATTAAAATATATTTAATAGTATATAGATTTCTTCTTGCCAATTTAAACATAAAATTAATATTTAAAATTTGTCTTAAGTACCATTTATTTATTCATTTATAGAAAATTTTAAATAATGCACCAGCGCCGTTAATTTTTTATTCACTCCTTGTGAATTTCATAGTTGTTAAAAAAAGTATTCTGAACATATTTGTGCACTTTTTGTTGATCCATCATAATTTCTGGCACGAGGGATAGACAACTAACTAACTAACAAAATAAATAAATAGCTAAATAAAAAACAACACTAATATCATTTTATCGATTCAATTTTTCAATATATGGCGATAATTATAAAATGCGTATATGGAATTTCTTATGTTTAATAGTTTTATTCACAAGAATTAAAAAAAAAAAAAAAAACTCTTTTGAAAATTATTTTATTCTAAATTAAAATGTAATACTTAAATGAATAAATTATGAAATTAAAGTTATTATTTAATATATATATATATGTATATATATATATATATATATTACAAGCTGTTATTCTAGCAAATCACATTTGGAACATTAAAGAAATCCGTTATTTTTATATGTTATTTTTATATGTTAGGAAATATGTTAGTCAAATCCATTTGTTATTATCTTTCTAGAGTGTTTTCAACCTTAAAACTATTAATAACATTTTGAAAATATTTTAATGACCTCACAGTAGTATTAATCATTCTTTAACATAACAAAGAAGAAAAATAAGAGTTTGATTCTTATTGTTTTAGAAATGATCTTTATCGTATTTTTATTTTCCTTTAACGGTAACAAATTATCTGCATTTAACCAATTAATTAAATTCACCAAATCTTTTGTGATAAACGGAACTTTTTTGTTGTTAAGCAGCATTATTTTTTTCAAATATATATATATATATATATATATAAATCAACTAAAACTATTTTAAATCCTAATTTTCAGGAAACAATATATATATATATATATATTGTTTCCTGAAAATTATGATTTAAAGTAATTCTTAGTTAAATTATTAATTATCTTAAATAAATTAAGATTTATAAAAAAAAAATTCTGGCATCTTTTTTTTTTTTTTTTTTTTTTTTTAACATTCAAAACTTTTTATTTAGGAACCTTTTAGTTAATTGTGTTTCCTAAAGTTAGTTTTGTGTAAGGGCAATAAATAAATAAAATAAAATAAATCCTGGTTGGAAAAAAAGGACTGTTTTATATGTTTCTTAATTAGCAATTTCTTTTTGAATTTGCTAGAATTCTTATAATTTGATACAGCATGGATTCCTTTGTAATTTTGTATTTCTTTAAAATTCTCGAAATAAAACATTTATATTTAATTTGGAATTTTTTTCTATTGAGAACCGTTTATAATTTTTGACTATAGAATTTTTCCGACTGTTAAAAATTTATTCTTAAGTTACGTATTCACTTACAAATGATAAGGGAAATAATACTTTTCATTATTTTTTTCTTTTTGCTTCTTCATATATTTCTCTCCAGTTATTCGAATTATAAAAGTGCACACGTGCGTAAAATTCTTTTATATACAGGACGGATGCAATTGAATATCCTGATTTTTTAACCTTCTTCCTCTATTCCTGATATATCTAATTTTGATTTCCTTTTACAATTACGGTAGACAGAACACAAAGTTTTTCTTCTGCGTTTAATATACAGGTGCGCCACTAGAGGTGTTGCTACTGCTAAGTTGCTCCTTAGTTAAGATTTAATTTTGGATAATATCTTTGACATTGCGCTGTGTAAAGGTAAAATTAGTTTAAATAAATAAATAAAATGATTCACAAATTTGAAATAAAATGTTAACTTTAATTTTTCCTTTTTTTTGATTAAATAAAATACATACATTCAGAATTACATATTATAAAGTCATCTTTTAACAATTTTTCTAAAATTTCTTAATTATTTACTTCATATATTAAATATTACTGAAATCTCAGAACAAATAACAAATGTTTTACCTAGCCATATCTGCAGCTGTGTTGTCATGCTGTATATCCAAAAGACCTCAGGTATCACACACAAAATCCAAAACTTCTATCACCAAATCAAGAGGAAAATTCTAAAAGAACTGTATGCTTACACCAAATCAAAAAAATTCTATATCTCTCCCCGCTCTTCCCGAAAATCTCCATCTATATCCTTTCCTCTTCCCTTCCAAAATTTCCATCCCCTCAACTTTAATCCAATCCTCAATTTTGGTAACACCCACTTAACTTTTACTGGTCTAACTTCACCCTCCAGATTATTTTTATTAAATTTTATTTTTCCTCACTCCAGATGTTATAAGAATTTGTTTTTCAGTCCAGGTGGATTTTCAAAATTGTTTATTCGACTGAAAACTCTCTACCACCGGACCCCTTTTCTTTATTCCCTTGCGTATATCTTTCATAACTATTATATTTCTACTCCCTAACTTTTCATAAAATCTTTTCTTCTCATTTTATATTTCTTATGAGTTTCCCTTCCTTTCTTGTGAGTTTCGTAGTCTCAAAGGTTTGTTATTTGACTACAATTTTTCTGTACGTTCCCACGCATGCTTGGTCATTCGATTTTGAATTTTATGATTCTGTTTTGAAATCGCAATATCACCCTGGTGTAATAAATTCCTTACTTTCTTTTATGCATCTTGACCATTTCCTCTTAAAGTAACTTTTGTGACTTACACTTCTATGTATAACCTTTTATAAAATCGAACAATTCCATTTATACTTTACAACGGGTTAGATGCATTTTGCAAAGTTAGAATGTTTTGAATTTAAAGCTATTTTACTCGTATTCTTATTTCTTTTCCACTATCCCTTTCTTTACCTATTTATTGGTGTTTTTCCCGATTCCTCGCTGCAGATGTTCAGTTATGCTGAGTTAGTATCTCAACAATATACCGAGTTGTCTGAGAAAGAAAAAAAAAGGAAAAAAAAAGAAATTTTTCTAACTCCCAGTAAGACAATGGTAGTCTAAATTTTAAAGCATACAATTAACATGGTAAATGTATAGATATAATTATAACACAAGACAATGAAATACAATATAAAGAGATAAAATTATAAATGTATATCAAGTATAAAATCATGAATAAGTACATGGCCAACTAAGAGGTATTTAGAATTTTCTAACTAATCACAAATAATTTTTTTTTTTTTTTGATCGCAGTATAATATATATAAATACTGCATTTTACATATGAAATGTTCCCAATAAAGGAGCATACCCCTTAGTTATTGTACTTGTTTCAAGGAAATTTATCGTGTACGACAACAACAGGTAATTATCGTTGAGAATATAGTTATTATTACACAAATAATAAAAAGAGAAGAACCTATGAATTTGATTATGTATAATGAAGAGTTAAAGTTCGGGATATTAAAATTGTCCCAAAAGTTCGATGAGGTATAGGTACTAGAAGTTCTTGTATAGTTCGTGTCTAAATTGAGTAATTCTACACTAGGTTCCTCAAGGCAAAATTTCAAAGTCTGGCATTGGACCAAAGTAGGTGCCTTTAAACACAGTTTTTCGGTATAACACTTGTTTTCGGCGTAGAACTTTATTACATGAACCGTTGGTTCTGTTGCTAAGTGAAGGGCTTTTGTATGAACACTAATGCCTTGAAATTGAACAGACACCACTCCTGGCTGACATGTACTGTGTGCAGTGAAAGACATCCGAGCTAATACAGGGCAGTCATAGCAGCCTGTAGTAGTTACTTCCGTATCGTCGAATTTTGGACAAATCGTGTTCATTTTCACAGAAATTTTAAATTTCTGGAACTGTAGTTGCACGCGAACTGCAAAAGAGAGTAGCAGAGTATTTTGCAAAGCATCGGGTGCCGTAATGCACCTCAGTTGATCTTCAAAGAAATCACAGGTTGTTAAATCAGGGTCGAAAATGAATTTCTTTGTATATGATATATTGGCTTGTACTGCCCCAATTTGTCCTGCTTTAGGAAAATTTTTTTCACTTGCAGGTGCTAAATATGCCTCACTAGGACGTCCTACTCGTTGTATCAACATGTCGTTGATGTGCAATTGGGGCTGATCATAAGCCCCCAAAATTGTGACTTTGATTCCATTTTTTGTAAAAGCCGAATCGGAGATGAGCATTCTTGACACAGTATTATTTTCTGTGTGTTTCACAGAAATTTGATATTGGCATGTATGGCCTCGTATTTTTGAGATTTCATAACTGTGGAGAAGATCTGGTTCATACCAGATTTTGTAAAAATTGCACGATGCTCTCGTTAATATTGTGCATCCGACACCTAAAGATCCAGCTGTGCAGGCTGAGTAACCCGGAAATTCTAGACTTTCCGGTGGTTCTGACTCAAATGTAATGCCTCCTTGTCCGATATGACGTTTAATACAATGGATACCTCTTCCACAATATTTATTAAAAATGCACGATATCTGCGATACTTGTTTTGTCTTAATCGGAAAAGAATAGTATTGGCGTTCAGTATGAAAGTTGCACAATACCGATTCGAGTTTTATGATTAAGGAAAAAAGGTGATTTTCTTTCTCATCCGCAAACCATAAACAGTTCTCAGACGAAATTGTTTTTAGTGAGATTTCCGCTGTAGTGTGGATATGACACGACTTTGTACCGTCGTTTAACATTTCGCAAGTTTTTAGATCGGATTTTATGATTGAATGCGAATTACATTCCGCTGAAACAGTCGTTAAAGTTAAAACACACGTAAGTAAAACCAGTTGCAGGGTATTTATATTCGCTCTATTGTGAGCATGTCTTTCTAAAAGAAAATAACATTTCATCAAAATTTCTCTGATTGTAGATCCTATGAAAACTCCTAATAAGAGTGAACAACGAGCTACAAATTTACATAACTTACCTAAATAGAACAAAAACATAATAATTATTTGAAAAATATATATAATGCTTTTTACGAAAAGTTTTAAACAAAGTAATGAAACAGTTATAATTGAAGCAAACACAGCATATAGTGTATATTGTACAAATGACGGAAAACACTTAAAATGTTGAAAAACTTCTGTGCATAAAATACAATATCGTAGCTGACATATGGTTTTTCCTGTAACACTTATGGAGCCCGAAACTGTACGTCCGTCTTTATGTAAATATATAACTTGTATGACAGATTTGTATGTCAATAATTCGAACGGAATTCGAATCATTTTGTCATGAGGAACAGTTAACACATGTTCAAAATCTTCTGTGCGCAATATAACTCTACCATTATCCGGTAGGTATAGAATAGGATCTTGAAATTGGATCGTGAGATTATGGTTTTCGAAAACAGCATTTTCCCCTTCCAGTAGTTTTCTGTGAATGCCTTGTGGGGGATTAATTTTACGTTTATCGAAGTAGCAGATTTCCAATATGAGAATATCCGGATTTCTGATTGTTTGTTCTTCATTAATAGCTAAAAGCTCTAATTGTGCGTAAGTGAACTGACAGTAACAAATGTCATTTTTGGTGCAATTTCTGATTTTACAGAAATCTGATGTGCCATCGCAAGTTTTTTCGCAGTCACAGGTTTGTTTTGGTCCTGTTTCACATTCATAAACCGTGGAGTTTGCATCAGTTTTAATCTTTTCTTTTCGTAATAAAAAAGAAGTGGGATTCCTCAAATTAAATTCTTCATCAATTATGTAACTTCTATTTGTAGTGATACATGCGTGACAATCATGTATAGCACAAGCCTCTGGTGGGAGGTTAATTTTTCCCCACAGATGTCTGGACATTGCTCCACATTTATATTTGTTTTGAAAGGAGCATAGAACTGCTTTGTTTTTGTGGCAAACATATGTGTTTGTTGAAAAGATAATGCATAGACACAAAACTGAAATCAAAAGGAAAACATTTCTTAGTGTTCTGAGTATTATGTATTTATAGAATGATCTAAAATTAAATCTAGTGATTTTGGTTTAGTTAAAAATATATCCCATTTTTTTTTTTTTTTTTCGATATATCCAATTTGAAACAGAAACCATAGCATGAATTTATTGACTATATGAGACATGAGATAAAATGAAATTAGATTGATAATGACAAGTAACAAACTAGAAATATACCATTAACTGAAATTTGGAAAGTTTGATTTACATATATAATTATTTGTATTATTATTTATTATCACTATTTTTATAAACTATGGTAATTATATCTCTAGAATAGTAGGATAGAATGATTAACATTACTATTAAAAGATAAATTTGTAAAAATATTGGTTAATATTAAATGGTGCATAATAGAATTATATAGAATATAAATTAATTTTGATGACTACAAACAGCATATATAAAACCGAACATAAATAGTGAATATTCGCCTGCGAATAAGCATTATATATGAAAGAAATGCCAATGTAGTCTATGAAATATAAATAGTATTTTGGTTTAACTGGTATTTATGATTTGTCTTACGAGTGGCCATTTCGTAAAACAATATTCACGTAATTTAAAATATTAGTATTGTCAAATATGAGCATCTTTATTATGAACGATGTACGTAGAGCTAATGAAATATCCTGGTGTTTAATATACCATAGAATATAATTTTATTGAATATTCCTAATATAATTTGAAAGTAAATGAGAACTAATAAAGTCTTAAATATAAAAGTCCAATGAAAACCATAATGATAATAATATCTACTCTCCCTTTAATTTTCAAGTAATCAAGTTACATGAGAATGGAAAGTTTGATAATCCTATGTATAAGGTTTATTTATTTATTTTATTTTTTTTTTTTTTTTTCTAGGAAAGATAAATTATAGTCAAATATATAATATTAACAAATTAACTGTTTTTGTATTAATAAATAACAAATATAAGAAATTCTAATGAAATATAATATATAAAATTAAATTATAAACTTATCATAATTAGAGATGAACTAAATCAATACTCATTTATATATATACCTTAAAATACTAAATAAATGAATACATTTATATATATATATATATATATAAAATACCGATGAAATTAATACCTATTTATATATACATACAATGTCCAATAAGAGAAATATTTCCCTAACTGTTGTTATTCCGTAAACTTTAGGGACCAGTCCAGGAAATTTGAGGCATAGACACGCGGATGTCGAAAGTAATATCTTTCGGATGCATTGTTAGGATTTTGAGTTTGGGGAGAGGACGGGGCGTCCCTTGGTAGATTTTCATCTTCCTGAGGATAAATAACGGTACTTTGTGAATCGTCGGTAGAATGTAAAGATGCCTCCCCGTCCGAGGGTTCATTGACTGGTAGAGTTTGTTTCGAGTTTTGAGATGTGGGGGGGGGGTTGAAAAGAAAACTATTGTATTCCGCTTTTTCGAACACTGCATGCGGTTTTGCTAAAAAGCTAGAAGGCGGATTTGTGAGGCTTTGGTTTTCTTTGACATAAGAATTAAAAGGATCTAAATCCGGTCTGCGACTCGTATATGGTATTAATCTATGAGAATGAACTTTTATTGGCTTGCGTAACGGGTTAAGAGCGTCTTCTATGGTGTAATCGACTTTGTTATGTCGTTTTACTATTCTCATGGGTCCGATATAATTTCTTCTTTTTGTCGTTTCTATATTTCTATCCTGGTCTGGGTTATATAAATATACTAATTCACCTGGAAGATAATTTCTATAACGAGCTTTTTTATGCTGATATTTCTCTTGTGCTTCTGCAGCTCTTAAAAGGCTTTCGTGTACTTTTTCGTTGGTATATTGTAATTGGAATGCTTTTCGTGCGACAAAATCCTAATAAGGTATGTGTTTTTCAGTGCGTGTTTCATTAAGTATATCAGTAGGTAATATTGGATCAAAGCCGAAGTGTACGTAAGCTGGTTTTTCATTAATTGCAGTATGTAAGCTATTATTATATAACATCGCATAATAGTCAAGATAAGTGTCCCATTCAGCTGTGTTTTCTGAAAAAAGAGCTAAGGACTTTTTAATTCTGGGATTTAAAATTTCCGAAAGGCCATTACAAGATGGATTGAGAGGTGTTGTTGTTAATTTAGTAACCCCTAATTTCTTGCATAGAATTGTAAATAATTCACTTGTAAAAGAGGGCCCTTTATCTGTTAAATATTTTTCAGGGATTCCAAAATTACCTATAAAATCGAGGACCTTGTCGGCGGTAATTTTAGCGGTTTGATTCGGGGTAGCATATAATCGGAGAAATTTAGAATAATGATCCACAAAAGTTAAAATGTAGCGATTTCCTTTTGCTGTCAAGGGTAAAGGACCAATATAATCTGCAGAAACAAACTGCAGAACCCTAGTGGGTATAAAATGTCTTTGTACCGGAACTTTTGCGAATTTATTTGGGGAACGAAAAGTAATGCATTTCATACATGATTGTACGTAATGTTTTGTGTCTGCATATAAATTTTCCCAAAAGTATTTTTCGCGTATAGCATTGTACGTTTTAAAAACCCCAAAATGCGTTATATGTTTTGCCGCTAGAATGTGAGGCTTGTATTTGTCGGGTATTACTATCTGTAAAACCTTCGTAGATTTCCTAAACCGAGGTAAGAATTGAGAATGCATGAGTAAACCATCATGCAAAGAATAGTTTTTATATAAGCTAGAAGTTCCTGTGGATAGATTTTCCAACGTCGATATAATCTTAGCTAATTTATTATCCTCTCTTTGCGCTTTTTTGATATCATTTATAATAGGGATATCAATTTGAATGGTATTTACAGAAATCTCATTATGAGAATTATATTGGACCGAAGTATCAGCCTTCTCTTGTTTTAGATAAAAAAGAAGGTATGGATTTTGATTCAAAACTTCATCAGGTCTAACTTTTTGTACATAATTGTCGTTCATAACGTACCAATCTACGTATGTATCTCTAACATAACTATGATAATGGCCACCATCCTGTGATTGCCTCGAGTGTACTATTACAGCATTCAGTACGTACTCAATAGGATTTCCTACGTTATGCGACATGTAAGGACGTAGATTAATTTTTTCAGGGTACTTCACGTTAATCGGTTGTTTATAGAGAACCGATTGGTCATGCGATGACTGTTCAAAGTGAAAGGTCGTCACAATAGGAAGTTGTGATATCGTTGTTTTCTTCATTCCGCCGTTTTCATTTTTACAAATAGGACATCTATAAATGTCTTGTATTGTTTCGAATTGTGTAAAGCTTTGTAATGCATTATCCAGAGTTACAATATTTTCCGGAACATTCATATGTATGCTCATAAATTTGTGAAATTCAACACTTTTTTTTCCACATGTGTTGCACGTGATAAGGTTTTGAAAAGAACCTTCGAAAAATCTTTGAATCACATATTTTGAGTTACTAGTAGTATTTATCATATGAGTTGTACATTTGTTTATACCGGATAGTTGCAGTTTATTAATAACGTAACTAAAAAACTCCTGCGCGTCTTCCTGTTGGCCCCATTCAAAATGTGGTACAATACTTTTTAAATTATGGTAAATGTCTGTTGGTGTTATCACCTGTCCCGTATTCGATAATGCGTTGTTTATATGATATCTCAAAGTACAGATCATACAAAATTTAGTTTGTCGACAATTTCCCACACATTGTACGTTATTTATTATCCAATTTACTAAGGGTGTGCAATGTGTTAGACATTGTAAAACGGAATTCATATAACATGAATTTCCTAAGTTCATTAAACCCGCACCTAAATTATTATTAATATTCCCTTTCATATGAGTTTCTTTTACTGTATATGATTTGTTTGGAGAGTAACCATAATTTCTCCTCTCAGGAATATTAGAGTTAGAGTATACATTAGTAATGTGTTTTTTTCCATTCTCATGGATAAAATAATTTTTTCCACTTTTGAACTTTTCATGTGTCGATTCTTTTTTCGTAGAATTCCAAGTGTTTTGAAAATCCTTTTTATTATGTACAACATTTATAAAAAAATCTCTTGATAATGTGTCAGCTACTACATTATCAGTAGTTTTTATTAAGTCAAAAGTGTAATTGTAATCAGAAAGAAAGGCGAACCACCTAGAATCTCTATTACCTGGTGATTCGAGCTTACTTAATTGTGTTAGGGCGGCATTATCACATCTAATTATAAAAGGTCTGCCATAGATATAATATTTAAAACTCTTAACTGCTTCGACTATGGCCATTAATTCTTTCTCCATTATAGTGTATTTACATTGTGTCGGGTTTAATTTTTTCGAGAAATAAGCAATTGGATGTATAATTCCATCGTTATCTTTTTGACCTAATGAAGCACCTAACGCTTTATCGGAACTGTCTGTAGATAAAATAAATTGTTTCGTGAAATCAGGATGTATTAATATGGGAGGTTGTGCAAGTTTAGATTTTAAAATATCGAATGCTTCCTGAGCCTCCTCTGACCATTTAAATCTTTGATTTTTTTTTTGTTAAGTTAGTTAATGGAGCAGCTATTTCAGAAAAGTTTTTAATAAATTTTCTGTAATAAGAAACTAGTCCGTGGAATCTTCTAACTTTTTTCACTGTGGTTGGAACCGGAAAGTTTTGAATTTTTATAATATTTTCTTCTAACGGTTTGATACCTTCCGAGTTAAGCTTATGACCTAAAAATTGTATCTCCGGTAACATGAAAGAACACTTTTCTGGATTCAGTGTAAGGCCGAACTGTCTGAATCGCTCGAAAAGTTTTCGTAGCTTGCTAATCATTTCTGTAGCATTCTGACTTCCAATACAAAAATCGTCGATAAAATTTGAAATTTTTAAATCTGATATGGGTGCCAAAAGCTGATCTGCTAGTTGACAGAAGACTTCTGGGGACGCTGAAAGACCCTGGGGTGTGGTAATGTACCGGTATGATCCGAATGGTGTTATAAATGTGGTCATGTCTCTATCTTTCAATTTTAAAGGGATTTGCCAGAAAGAGTTTGATAAATATAATGTAGAAAAATATTTCGCACCTCTTAAATTTTCTAATAAATGGCTAATAATTGGCAATTTATATCTGGGATATTTAAGGTGTCGATTTAACGCACGGAAATCAGTTACGAGACGCCACTTTTGCTGTTTGGGGTCTCCAGATGGATTTTTCTTTTTGATCATTATTAGTGGGAAACTAATGTGAGAATTTGACTTTTCAATAATGTTTGCTTCTTCTAATTCATCTAATTGTCTTTTTAATTGTTCTTTTAAGGCGTGTGGGATTGTATACGGACGAGATGATGGTAGCTGAGAATAATCAACTGTAAGATTAGGTTTAATAACATTTGTACGACCAATTGTGTAAAGGCGTTTACTAAAGATATCCGCATACTCAAATAATAAAGATAATAATTGTTTCCTCGTGTTTACATCAAGATGATTTAAATTAAAATCTGTTTCTTTAAGTTGCTGACGTCGAAGGTTTTTTATTTTATCAATATCTCGTGAATCAAATTCTGATATTATATTTCCTATACGGGTATTTTTATTAATCGGGATATTATGCGTACTAATATTTGTTATTGTAAGCGTAATTCTATTATTTTGTACTGGACAGAAAGTGTGAGAGAGTTTTAAATTGGGATTACGCATACATGGTTTTAATTCAATGATACTTCCCGTACGAATTTCAGAATCTAATTTTAAGTTAATTTCACGTGATTCTCCCGGTAATAGTGTAAATTTACTGGGTATACGAGCAAAATTTACCTTAATATTTGTTTTGTTCGGATCTACCGCGTCTGACATTTTAATGACACAGTTGTCGGAAAATAATTTATTTGATTTTAAGCAAATTTGAAAATTGTGGGTTGTCAAAAAATCGAATCCTATGATTGCTTTATAATGTTGTGAAAATGTATGATTAGCTATATAAAACGGATGGGTAAAGTTTGTACTCCCTAACGAAAACTGTAGTGTTGCATAATGTGATATATCCAACTTGTCTCCAGAGATCGATTTCACTTGCACGTTTGTTTGATATGTTTCGATATTCATGATACCTTTTACTTTCGAAAGAATATCATGTTCTAAAACACATACGGCCGCGCCTGTGTCAATAAGCGTATTTACTATATTACCCGCTATATAAATTGACACAGTCGGTAAACAAGGTCTCTCTTTATTAAATTGTAAAACTTGCGTGTTTACTAAAAGTTCAGTAACCTTTTTATAAGACGTGCTTTGAGAATTCTGTATGCGGGGAGGTCCCTTTGTTGGGTCATCTACTGACCTCCCCTTTTCGAGTTTAAATGCATCGTATTCCGTGATGGGGGAGAATGAAATCAATTGTCCCTTGTATTCGAACTTCTGAAGGAAGTGTTCCTCGCTTGCGATTGTTGTGGATAGAATTTTGACCTTTTGTCACTAAAATTTTGTCTCGAGTTTTGTTTAGCGTCTTTAAAATAACAAAACTGGGAAGAGTGATTTGTTTTTTTTACAAAAATCACATGGTGGAAATTGACGTTGTCTAACAAATTGGTTTGGTACATAACTTCTGTTATTAAAGGAGCGAGATGAAAATGCTGCAATTTCAGGTGTATGTCTTTTTGATAAGAGTTTAAGATTTTCAATCTCTTTACTCAATGCACTAACTGTTTCGTGTGTTTGAAGAGCGTGGGTTTCTATCAGAGTTTTAATTTCATTATTTGAAATTTGGGTATTAATGTTTCCTAATGTGTGTGGAACATTTCCGTCTGATTGAGAATAAGCTAAATTATTTGATTGTAAGAGCTCTACAAAATCAATAGCTTCTGTAAAAGTTAAAGGGTTTTTCATAAGTGCCGCATGTCTATATTCAGGCAGAAGGCCTTCGAGATATTTAGATAATTTACTTTGTTCGAAAAGGGCTTTGACGGACTGATTTGTTATGTCCGGGTTATTAAAAAATTTTTGAGTTACTAACGAAACTCTAGCAGCATAAACTTTAGCGGATTCACCTGGCATCATTTTACAGTTTGAAAACTGTTGTTGTCTCGTTGCGAGACTTAGCTTAGTATCAAAATATGACAAAAATTTTGTTTTGAATTCTGCATAATTTTCTTCTTGACTGAGGTCAGGGGAATTTATCATGTGGGATAGGGCGTCGCCTCTAATACGGGATTTTAAAATTAAAAGTTTCTCCGCGTCCGTACATTTTGCTAAATTAGTTATAGTCTCAAAACTGTCTAAAAAAATTGCGGCGTAACCGCTGATATATTGTCGAACTGCGGTATTATTGCCTGTAACCCGGCAAATTTTTGTAGAAGGGTCTCTGTGGCCATCTCGTTTTAATGTAAAATTTAGATTCAAATCAATTAATGTTAAAATTAATCTGTATTAACACTCACTTACATTTTTTTTTTTTTTTTTTTTTTTTTTTTTTTCAAATTAATTTTTTTTTCAAAAGGTCAAATCGTAATTTATAGTAAATATTAAATATAATAAATGGGAAAAAAAAAGGGTTTCTTATTTGGGCAATAATTAAACTAATTATAAACCATATAAATAAATATATGTGTAGATATAATAGTAGTGTACGCGAGAAATAATAAGTACAAATTAAAGTTTAATAAATAGTTATATTCAATAATAAATAGTTTAATAAATAGTTATATTAAAAGAACATCTGACTTTTATTACCAGAAATGAAAATATACAAGCCGTACATATATGCATGTGTATATGTTTGCTTAAAATATTTTAGAAAATTGAAGTGCAACGATATAAAACAAAATTAATACTAAATAAGAAATTTTTTTTTTTTTTTTTTTTTTTTTTCAGCTAAATAGAATAGCTTATTTTTGCAAATACACATACATACATATATATATATAAATATATAAATCAAAGAAAACATATAAAATTCACACAAATTAATTTCAATTGAAAATCTAGTCTCATTTTATTTAATTTTATTTTTAATTTTGTCTCCTTTTATTTAGTTTAGTTTTAATTTTATTTACTTATTTACTTCATTTTATTTTATTATATATATATATATATATATTTTTTTTTTTTTGAAAAGATGACTTATTTATTTGAAAAAGATGACTCAATTATCATTCTGAATTTGGAGCAAAATATTACTATACCTAAAAAGGTATACCTGGTCACTGGTACCATTGCTAAGTTGCTCCTTAGTTAAGATTTAATTTTGGATAATATCTTTGACATTGCGCTGTGTAAAGGTAAAATTAGTTTAAATAAATAAATAAAATGATTCACAAATTTGAAAAAAAATGTTAACTTTAATTTTTCCTTTTTTTTGATTAAATAAAATACATACATTCAGAATTACATATTATAAAGTCATCTTTTAACAATTTTTCTAAAATTTCTTAATTATTTACTTCATATATTAAATATTACTGAAATCTCAGAACAAATAACAAATGTTTTACCTAGCCATATCTGCAGCTGAGTTGTCATGCTGTATATCCAAAAGACCTCGGGTATCACACACAAAATCCAAAACTTCTATCACCAAATCAAGAGGAAAATTCTAAAAGAACTGTATGCTTACACCAAATCAAAAAAATTCTATATCTCTCCCCGCTCTTCCCGAAAATCTCCATCTATATCCTTTCCTCTTCCCTTCCAAAATTTCCATCCCCTCAACTTTAATCCAATCCTCAATTTTGGTAACACCCACTTAACTTTTACTGGTCTAACTTCACCCTCCAGATTATTTTTATTAAATTTTATTTTTCCTCACTCCAGATGTTATAAGAATTTGTTTTTCAGTCCAGGTGGATTTTCAAAATTGTTTATTCGACTGAAAACTCTCTACCACCGGACCCCTTTTCTTTATTCCCTTGCGTATATCTTTCATAACTATTATATTTCTACTCCCTAACTTTTCATAAAATCTTTTCTTCTCATTTTATATTTCTTATGAGTTTCCCTTCCTTTCTTGTGAGTTTCGTAGTCTCAAAGGTTTGTTATTTGACTACAATTTTTCTGTACGTTCCCACGCATGCTTGGTCATTCGATTTTGAATTTTATGATTCTGTTTTGAAATCGCAATATCACCCCTGGTGTAATAAATTCCTTACTTTCTTTTATGCATCTTGACCATTTCCTCTTAAAGTAACTTTTGTGACTTACACTTCTATGTATAACCTTTTATAAAATCGAACAATTCCATTTATACTTTACAACGGGTTAGATGCATTTTGCAAAGTTAGAATGTTTTGAATTTAAAGCTATTTTACTCGTATTCTTATTTCTTTTCCACTATCCCTTTCTTTACCTATTTATTGGTGTTTTTCCCGATTCCTCGCTGCAGATGTTCAGTTATGCTGAGTTAGTACCTCAACAATAGAAATCTCAGAACAAATAACAAATGTTTTACCTAGCCATATCTGCAGCTGAGTTGTCATGCTGTATATCCAAAAGACCTCGGGTATCACACACAAAATCCAAAACTTCTATCACCAAATCAAGAGGAAAATTCTAAAAGAACTGTATGCTTACACCAAATCAAAAAAATTCTATATCTCTCCCCGCTCTTCCCGAAAATCTCCATCTATATCCTTTCCTCTTCCCTTCCAAAATTTCCATCCCCTCAACTTTAATCCAATCCTCAATTTTGGTAACACCCACTTAACTTTTACTGGTCTAACTTCACCCTCCAGATTATTTTTATTAAATTTTATTTTTCCTCACTCCAGATGTTATAAGAATTTGTTTTTCAGTCCAGGTGGATTTTCAAAATTGTTTATTCGACTGAAAACTCTCTACCACCGGACCCCTTTTCTTTATTCCCTTGCGTATATCTTTCATAACTATTATATTTCTACTCCCTAACTTTTCATAAAATCTTTTCTTCTCATTTTATATTTCTTATGAGTTTCCCTTCCTTTCTTGTGAGTTTCGTAGTCTCAAAGGTTTGTTATTTGACTACAATTTTTCTGTACGTTCCCACGCATGCTTGGTCATTCGATTTTGAATTTTATGATTCTGTTTTGAAATCGCAATATCACCTGGTGTAATAAATTCCTTACTTTCTTTTATGCATCTTGACCATTTCCTCTTAAAGTAACTTTTGTGACTTACACTTCTATGTATAACCTTTTATAAAATCGAACAATTCCATTTATACTTTACAACGGGTTAGATGCATTTTGCAAAGTTAGAATGTTTTGAATTTAAAGCTATTTTACTCGTATTCTTATTTCTTTTCCACTATCCCTTTCTTTACCTATTTATTGGTGTTTTTCCCGATTCCTCGCTGCAGATGTTCAGTTATGCTGAGTTAGTACCTCAACAATACTGTTTAATTTGAAAACATGGCTACTGAATAGCCGGAATAAGCACATTGAATCCAGTAGATGAATGACGAAATAGGCGAAAACGTGTGGAAAGTAAAAAACATGGAATTGTAAACTCCCACAAAATTTAAAATCAGAAAATCTGGCATCTTTGCATTATTGAAGATCTACAAATTTTTGCAGATTTTTAGCTACAATTTCTTACATCCAAATTTTATAATTTACATTTGGTAGTTGTTTGCCATAGTGAGTTCCAAGCTTCCATTTTACCATTTTATGCGTTTTTGTCTCAACACTACACAGGACACACTTTGACATTTCTTGTACAGAAGTCATGTTTCCAGGTTAAACAATTAGAGCGCCCTCTGGTGATTCATTTCATAATAATTTTGTAAATGAAGAAAAAGTGTATGTTTGATTCGATGTATCTCCAATTCATGCAGAAGAAAATCAAATTCAGCGCAACTACAAAAAAGTAAGAATGCTGAAGTATTAGGGCAATCGTTTGGTCTGCTACGTATATATGTAGCTTAAGAGATTTAATCACATAAACTTATGAGTTGAAATTTAATTATTTTTTAGTTTTATAATTAGAAATAATACTAGAAGAATATAATTAGTTTTGGAGAAATATTAATTTTGATAATATCATAAAATTTTTTCTGAATGTAAGTGAATTAGAATTGTTACGATACTACACAGTTTTGTCATGTATTGATATAATTACATGTAAGAAGAGAAATTTTATTAAAATATTTTACAATGAATTTTCATTTTCTGTAATAAGAAGTAATTAACCATTAATCATTAAGTAATTAAACATTTAGTATATATTTATCTACTAATAAACTTATAATTTTCTTTTGTTACAATTTAAGGCACATAGTTACTCGTTTGTTAGATAATTGTTTCAGAAGTGATTTTCAACGAAGTCATTGGTGAGGGAATGTGCAGCTTCTGTTAGTCCGAGGACCGGAGCACCAGGAGGTAGAAGTCTGTCTTGGCTCCTTCGCCTACTGATATTTAACTGGGCATAATGGAATGGCCTTCACGCCTTGGGTGGCCCTACCAGGAGTAAACTCCCGACGTACTTCGCCCATTCCGCCCAGGAACACCCTCCCGCCACGATGAGGCAATCAGTAGGACTTTGGGAGGGACTTTATTCTCTCTGAAGAGGATTATGGTGAACTATGGATCTTGACTGATAGCCGTAGTTCTCTTCACCATCTTACTAATTGGATTCTTGTGGGCGACAAGGTCAGCACCTCTATACTGCTTAAATTAAAGCTCATTTCACTTAATCATGACGTTCATTTGCAATGGATACCTTCACACGTGAATCTCCACGGAAATGAAATGTTTGATAATCTTGCTAAGGAGGGTTGCAGGATTTCTTCAACTCCCTCCTCCGCACTTACTTTTCTGGAGTTATACTCCAGGGAAAATTCAAAAATCTCGGAGGAGTGGAAAACTTCCCCCACCCATAATTGGTACAAGGGCTCTGGTTAAGAGAGTAAGTATTCTCCTCACCAGATGGCGCCACACCTCAGCTGTGAGTATTTTTGTTTTCTCTTCTTGTCAGTTGTTGATTGTGATGTGATAGATACGCACGTGTTAGCAGCAAAGAGCTGCTCGCAACAAAAATAAATATGTTTAGTGAATTACTTTAGTGAGTGAAATTCTTCTTTATATACAAATACAGTCCATTATTTTTTAGTAAGTGTAAGAACCAGCGCAATAAGTGCAACAATTAATCGCCGCGAAACATTCTGGTCAGACTCACCGGAGAATACTTTCGATTTGGAATTTTGCGCCGCGCCGCTCTCGATGTTCTGAGTGACTCAACGCCGGAATAAGCCGGTAAGTGATTTTTAAACATTCTATTTAAATGTATCACTGTGAAAGTAATAATTATAAGTATTGTGAAAATATTTATATAATAAACTAGTGCTAAAAAGTAAATTTATAAATAAATAAAAATAAATTCTTAAAAAATAAATAAATAAATAAAGTAAAAGTGATTATGACTTCACAAAAGGCAATTACAACGCGAAAAAGAGTCCTTAAGGGACAAATTACCAAATTCAAAGAAAAATGTAATCTTGAAACGTCAGATTACGACATTTATCAATTAGAATTATTAAAAGATAAATGCAATAAATACTGTTGTGAGCTAGGTGAAATTTTTAATCAGTTGTATGAAGTTTCTGATGAAAAGGAACTCGACACGCTCATAAATGAACAAGATAACATCCAAAATAGTCTGGATGATTTATTATTATCACTAAACAGAAAGATTTCTACAATAAAAATAAACAATGAGGAAGTTTCAGTTTTAAAAACAGAACAAAAAGTCGAGAGTGTGCGCTTACCAAAACTGCTACTGCCAGTTTTTAGTGGAAACATTACAGAGTGGTTAACATTTTATGACTTGTTTACCGCTAGTGTTCATAATAATACTAACTTATCAAATGCTCAAAGACTACAATACTTGAAATCATCGTTAAAAGGTGACGCTTTTAAAGTAATTCAGTCGATTTCTATCTCAGACGCAAATTACGAAATTGCTCTAAATTTATTGAAAGATAGGTATTCCAACAAAAGAGAGCAATTATTTGCTCAAATGAAAAAATTAATATCGCTTCCAAGTATTCAGAATGAATCGTCAACCGCTATTTTACAATTAGTAGATAGTGTAAATGAAATTATTCGCTCATTTGAGATTTTGGAGCAAAAGGTTGATGACCTCAGTGATACTTTAATATTATACTTAACAATGCAAAAATTAGATAATGCTACTAAAATGTGGTTCGAGCGTGAATTGAAAAAAGAAAATATCCCCAAGTTAAGGGAGCTCCTTGAGTTTTTGCAGCATCATGCGCGAACTGTAGCAAATAACAAACTTCAGTTTAAGAAAAACATTCCATCAAGGGCAACGGTTTTGATTTCAAACAACAATAATGCAAATAGCAACTGTATTTTTTGTCATGAAGAGCATAATTTGCAGAAATGTTAAAAATTTTTGAATTTAAGTGTTCAAAAACGCGTAGATTTTGTTAAAAATAACAATTTATGTTTTAATTGCTTATCACATTTACATAAACTTAAATTGTGTAAAAGTATTAATAAATGTAGACATTGCGCCAAATCACACCATTCGCTTTTTCATTTTGAGAATTACAAACGAAACCCAAAACAATTTGTGAATAGTAGTATGCCATTGAACGTTCAAGCACAAACTTTCAATCCCTCAGAATCACATACTGATAGGAATGAATCCCCTTTGATTTGTGCTTCTCTTTTTGGTAGTTACACTTCTTCAGGTAATTTAGAACCAGTTAAACGCAAGCAAATACTTCTTTGCACTGCATTGATTAAGGTAAAGGATTCAACTAACAATTATGTCTATGGGAGGTGTATTCTGGATACAGGATCCCAGGCTAATTTTATTACACGAGAATTTGCAAACAAATTACAAATTAATGCGAAGGATAGTTCAATTTCAATTTCATGTTTGGGTTCCTACAACACATTAACAAGTGGGCAAGTCGATTTATTATTTTCACCCCATTTTCGGAGTGATTTACGTGTTTCTACTTCTGCGTTTGTGATCAACGAGATAACAGGAAAAACTCCAAATGTTTCATTACCCAGTGACATTAAAAATCATTTTAGAGATTTAAATTTGGCCGACCCGCAATTTGACAAGTCAAATTCAATTGACATTTTACTTGGAGTTAATGTTTTCCTCACTCTATTAAATGGCAATATTGTTAAAAGAAATCCTAATTTACCATTTGCTGTAAGTTCAAAATTAGGGTGGGTAATTGCAGGAACAACTTTTTTAGAAGTTAGTGAATCAAATCCTATCGCAGTAAATTGTATAAACACTACTGACTTAATTCAGAGGTTTTGGGAGTTAGAGCAAGTTCCTAACAAAAATATAATGTCAAATGAAGAAAAAATGTGCGAGTTACAGTTCGAAAGGGAACATAAAAGAAATCATGATGGTCGCTATTCAGTTAGTTTACCTTTCAAATTTAATCGAGAAATTTTAGGAAATTCAAAAGAAATGGCTACGCGGAGATTTATTAATTTGGAAAAAAGACTTTTAAATATGCCTCACATTTATGAACAGTACATTGATTTCATGAAAGAGTATTTGTCCCTTGGACACATGGAGCCCATTAAAGACATTGTTGGGGTTGAAAACAACCATTATTACATGCCGCATCATTTTGTTCTTAGAGAATCTAGCTTATCCACACGCCTTCGTGTCGTTTTCGATGCAAGTGCTAAATCATCATCAGGAATTTCGCTTAATGATACGCTTATGGTAGGTCCAAAAATTCAGGATGATTTATTCGCAATTATTTTGAGATTTCGTTGCCATAACATCGCAATTACTGCAGATTTAAAGAAAATGTATCGACAAGTGAGGGTGCACGAAAATGATAGAGAATTTCAACGTATTGTTTGGAGAGATAGCGTAAACAAACCACTAGAGACATTCCGTTTGTGTACAGTCACTTACGGAACCGCATCAGCCCCTTACTTGGCCACCAGAGCGCTAAAACAATTAGCAATAGACGAAGGTGAAAATTATCCAAATGTGACTAACATACTATTAGAGGACTTTTACGTTGATGACGTTTTGACAGGCGCATCAAATATTGAAGAAGGCAAATTACTGATAACACACCTATCTGAATTACTGTCCAAAGGAGGATTTGAATTGCACAAGTGGTTTTCCAATAATGAACAAATGCTAAGGGATACAGGGGTAATAATTCAAGAAAAAGAGCCAGAATTGATACCCAATAAGGCAATTAAGGTATTGGGAATAGAATGGCATCCTAATGAAGACTCATTTAGTTGTAGTGTAGTTGTGCCGCAAATAATTACTCCTGTTACTAAAAGAAAAATATTGTCAGTAATTTCGAGCATTTTTGATCCATTAGGTTGGATTGCTCCTTTCGTAATATCTGCTAAGATTTTTTTACAAGAACTTTGGAAATTACAACTATCATGGGATGAGCATACTCCTGATAGCGTCAATGAAAAGTGGTTACAAATTTGCGAGAATTTACCCTCTTTGAAACACATTCGCATCCCTAGGAAAATATTAGTAACAGATCCAAGCAAGATTGAATTGCATGCATTTTGTGACGCTTCTGAAAAAGCTTACGCAGCTGTTATTTTTGTTAGGTCCATATCTGAAAACAATGAAATAAAAGTACAAAATCTAACAGCAAAAACGCGTGTGGCTCCTCTGAAATCGATTTCACTTCCGCGTTTAGAGTTATGTGCAGCTTTACTTTTAGCTCGTTTAGTTAAGGCTGTTTTACCCGCATTACACATAAACATTGATGTAATTTATGCTTGGACTGACTCAACTATAGTTCTTTCGTGGTTAAATACTGAACCTTATAAATGGCAAACATTCGTTGCGAACAGGGTAGCAGACATTCAAACATTGCCTGGCGTACATTGGAATCATGTAAAGAGTTCAGAAAATCCCGCTGACTGCGCTTCACGTGGACTAAAACCTACAGAATTAATTTCACATAATCTATGGTGGTCTGGGCCTCATTGGTTATCCACATTTGACATTCCCCATTCTGTTTCAATTACAATCGACAGAGAAGCATTGAAGGAAGAAAGGAAAGGCATATCATGTACAATTTCGCAAATTCAAGAACCTTTACCTGTCATATCAAATATATCTTCGTTTACAAAATTGCAACGTGTAATTGCATGGTGTTTACGATTTATCTCAAATGCAAGAGTAAAATTACCAGAAAGAACATTAACGTACCTAACTAGTAGCGAAATTACAAATGCAACAAATTGCATAATTAAAATTGTTCAAGTTTCTACCTTTCATAATGAAATTCACTATTTGAAATCAGGAAAGACTGTGCCTCCTACTAGCAAAATTGCTAGTCTATGTCCATTTTTAGACAACACAAAGTTGTTGAGAGTGGGTGGACGATTGAAGAACGCAAACTTACCTGTAAATGAAAAACACCCAATTTTGCTTCCGAAAAAACATCATTTGACTGAAATTATAATTAAACATTTTCACATTAAGTTTTTACATGCTGCTCCTGAGCTCTTACTTTCTTTAATACGACAAAATTATTGGATAATAGCAGGTAGATCAGTAATCAGATCTCTAGTGAGAAAATGTGTAACATGTTGCAGATATCGAGCTCAAGCTGCTACACAAATTATGGCTGACTTGCCAGAAAAACGAGTTACTCAATCTAGACCTTTCAATTGCGTTGGTTTGGATTTCGCAGGTCCCTTCATGATCAAACATCGAACTGGACGTGGTCAAAAATCTTTTAAATGTTATGTTTGTATTTTTGTGTGTTATTCAACAAAAGCTATTCACTTAGAAATTGCAGAAGATTTGTCCACCAACGCATTCTTGAGTACTCTTAAGCGATTTATATCCAGAAGAGGAAAACCCTCCATCATTAACAGTGACTGTGGAACTAATTTTAAGGGTGCTTACTCGGAATTACAAAGATGTTTTTCACAATTCAATAAAAACGAGAAAGTTCAAGGGTTTTTGGCATCTGAGGAAATAAAATGGAATTTCAACCCTCCTGGAGCCCCACATTTTGGTGGTCTTTGGGAGCCCGCAGTAAAATCCATGAAGTACCACATTAAAAGAACAGTGGGTGATACCGTACTCACTTATCCAGAGTTTGCTACATTGCTAGCCCAAGTTGAAGCCTGCCTCAACTCAAGGCCGCTCAGTCCAGCTTCTTCAGATCCTTGTGACTATTCAACTCTAACACCAGCACACTTAATTTTGGGTACATCACTAACAGCCTTGCCTGAGCCTGATGTCAGCGAAGTCAAAACAAGTTATTTAGATAGATGGCATGTGCGACAATCAATCTTGCAGCAATTTTGGAAGAGATGGAGCAGAGAATATTTAACCCAACTTCAACAAAGACATAAGTGGTTTAAAGAAAACAAAAATGTGTCAGTCAATGACTTAGTGTTTATCAAAGATGACAATTTACCTCCTCTAAAGTGGAAAATGGGACGAGTGAGCGACATTCATCCAGGTCCAGATGGCAGAGTTCGAGTGGTAACTGTTCAAACTAGTCATGGTTACATGAAACGTCCCATAGTGAAAATTTGTCCTCTTCCTACAGACTAATTAACAAAAACTTTTAACTTTAAAGCATATTGAACATTCATTTAGTGTTTATATTAATATTTTTTCTCTTTGTAGTTACAATTTTGATTAATCTTTGTGTAATTTGAAACCTTCCTTAAGGGTTTCAAGGCGGCCGGAATGGTTAAGAGAGTAAGTATTCTCCTCACCAGATGGCGCCACACCTCAGCTGTGAGTATTTTTGTTTTCTCTTCTTGTCAGTTGTTGATTGTGATGTGATAGATACGCACGTGTTAGCAGCAAAGAGCTGCTCGCAACAAAAATAAATATGTTTAGTGAATTACTTTAGTGAGTGAAATTCTTCTTTATATACAAATACAGTCCATTATTTTTTAGTAAGTGTAAGAACCAGCGCAATAAGTGCAACAATTAATCGCCGCGAAACAGGCTCAAAACCGGGTTTGTCCCTTGACCTCCCGTGTGACAGACGTACCCGAACTGTACTCTCAAGACTCGCTAGCGGTCACATCAAGTGCCTCACTTTCAACGAGGGCAGGAAAACCTTCGCCACCTGCACCAAGTGCCAAAATCATCAGGCTTCTCCTGAGCACCTTTTGGAATGCATGGGACTCTCTAAGGAGGACCTTTTTACCAATCCTCTTCTGGTCTTTGACTTCCTAACAGTCAACGAACTCGTGGATCTTGTCTGACTCCGTCAGACAAGGAGGATAAGCAACAACAACAACAACAACAGAAGTGATTTTCACAGATTTTTCTCTTGCGTATTATAAAGTATTTTACTCATTTGTTCAAACCTTTCAAGATATTTTTAAAATTTAATATTAGAAAAAGTAGCTAAGTAAGAATAGAAAAGTACTTTAAGACATAAATTTCATTCAAACTATCCTATATTGCTATATAAATTTTCAATAGAAACTATTTCTAAAAAGTTATGTATAAAGTTATGTATGACCAGGAAGCTTAAGCCGTTAATTCTGAGGCTATACTTTCCTGTCGAACAAATAGCACATATCCGAACCCCCATCGTCAAATACTGAAAATTGATAAATTACCATCATCACCTGATCTCCGCGATTTGGCCTTCACCATTACTGGATCTAGCTTTTATTTCTAACATACAGTGAAAATTTTCAAGTGTATGTTTCATATTACTGGCAGCTCTGAATACTTCTTAGCAAAAATCGTTGTTCGAACATTCAGGTTAAACATACACTTTTTCTTCATTTCTGAAATTATTATGAAATGAATCACCAGAGGGCGCTCGAATTGTTTAACCTGGAAAAATGACTTATGTGCAAGAAAATTCAAAGTGTGTCCTGTGTATTACTGAGACTAAAACACAGAAAATGGTACAACGGAAGTTTGGAACTCACTATGGCAAACAACTATCAAATACAAATTTGGTAAAAATTTGAATGTAAAAAATTGTAGCTAAAAATCTGCAAAATTGTGTGGATCTGCAATAATGCAAAGAACGAGTTATCACACGATATCTTTATTTTCGATGTTCAAACTACTGCTCATCAGGTACATGAACATCTGGACTTTTGTTTCAACTTTACATATAAAGCGTTACAATCTCGAAAAATGTGAACTACAAATTTATAGAGAATCATCGAGTTACTACGAAAGACACGTTGTAATCATAGACGATAAAAACAGAACGTTTAAAACATGAATTTATTTGTTCATAATTTCCTACACTGTGATGTGGGAAAACGATCATATATAGAAAAAACAAAAGTACTAGTTATCACAATATCTTTATTTTCGATGTTCAAACTTCAGTTCATGAGCTACATGAACTTGTTTCAACTTTACGTATAAAGCATTTCTATCTCGAAAAAGGTACTAGAAAAATGTTAATTACAAAGTTACAGAGCATCATAGAGTTACTACGAAAAGACACGTTGTAATCATGGACGACGAAACAGAACGTTTAAACTTGAATTTAATTGTTCATAATTTCCTACACTGTGATGTGAGAAAACGATCATATATAGAGAAAAAGAACTAGTTATCACACGATATCTTTATTTTCGATATTCAAACTTGTGTTCATCAGCTACATGGACATCTGTACCTTGTTTGAACTTTACATATCATACATGTCATCCGTTACGCTACAATGTGTGCAACGCAAAGTTCAAATAAAGATCCGAACTTGCCTTTTATCTGAAAGAAAAAAAAGTTTCAACATGGAAAATAAATGTATTATTTGGTAATACATAGCTATGTTTTGAATTCTAAGATTGTTTCGGCAAGTCACAGTGTATGAAAATTCGAACAAAGAAATGCATGTTTTAAGCGTTCTGATTTCATAATTCATGTCTACAAGGTATATTTTCGTTGTAAATCGATTATCTTCTTTATGATACTTAGATGACACTATACTGTTTCCCCTTTTTATGACAATAGCTGCAGCCGTTCAAAAATTAGAAGACTGGAAACGGACTAACATGCCCTTTATCTTTCCGTCTCCCCCCCCTCTCTCTCTCTCTCTCTCTCTCTCTCTCTCTCTATATATATATATATATATATATATATATATATATAATAAAGATGATCTATTAAGCATAGTAGAAGCCAAGCAACAGATGCAAGATCACTGAAACACCAATGATCAATAAGATTAAAAAAAAAAAAAAAAAAAAAAATTATCAGTGGATGAAATACACTAATGTAAAGAAACCAGATCTATTAGTTAACAGCCTGCAAAACAAACGAATCAATAAAGTAAAACAACAAATCTTAACTTAAAAAAATAAACTTATCAAAATTAATTAAAAAACAACCCAAGAAACAGAAAATAAGAAGAAGGAGGCAGGCGGCAAGACTTGTAACTTGCCTGTTTGGTTAAACTAGTTTCACGCCGGCAACACTCCCCCAGCCTGCCTCGACCAGAACAGGAACCATATGGATTTAAAAAAGCAAAATTTCAAAGATACCGAATGCGCCAAAAGTTCGCGAAAACTTTAAAAATTTATTTAAAAAAAAACCAAATGAGGATAAAGAAGTGCGCTTTGCACGAATGACATCAGAAAGAGGGTGGAGATTTTTAAGAACAAAAATTAAATAAAAAATAAAAAATAAAATAAAATAAAATAAAATAAATAAATAAAAATAAAATAAAATAAAATAAATAAATGAAGAAAAATAGTTCAAAAATGAATGATAGGTGGCGCTGCGGTGTATACACGAAGATGATTTATGTAAATCAAATTGAATTTTATACCATTCGACAGACTTTGTCTGGGATTCATCTAAACATGTTGTACTCAGCTGTCACAGGTGTTGTGACTCGCCTTACTTTCTCCATACAATGTGGTGAAGTTCATGTTGAACAACTTTAACTTAAATAAATTTTTGAAAGTGTAAAATTGTATTGGTATTGTGTGTCTGCTCATTACATTTTAATGTATGATTCATTTGCATTAATTTGCTTAACATATTAAACATCAGCGCCACCTATCTGTCATTTCTGAACTTTTTTTTTTTCCTTAAAAAAAAACCGCCCTCTTTCTGATGCCATTTGTGCAAACCGCACTTTTTTTTTTTAAATCATCATTTGTTCTTTTTTAATGAATTTTTAAACTTTTCACGAACTTTTGGCTCACCCGGTGACTTGGTACATGTGTGTGTATGTGTATGTGTATTAGCAATATTTCCTTACTTCGAATGCATAATGCATCGGGTGTCAGAAAAATTTAAACGAACTCGTCTGATGTATTTGAAATTGATGTGCATATGATTATATAATAATTGCAATGTAAGGAGACAGATTCAGTCTTGCACAAATTGAAATTTATAACTAAAAGTATAAATGTGTGTCTTACTATATATTCATGAAAGTATAAAGAATTATCTAAGAAGGTTTTTATTTATGTTTTTGTTTTAATGAAATGCATTTAATTTTTTTTCGAATATTATGAAAAGTTAATTCGTCTAACGTTTTAAGTAAATACTATAAATGAAGTCTATACCTGTAGTTAAATAATTATAAGATAAAAAAAAAAAACTTTTTATATACCATGTTTTAAATTTTCTGATGAATCATAGAGATCTTATCAATGTGCATAAAATTTTTAAAGTGATAATGACGTCAATTTTTGTGAGATGCATAATTTAACTTTTTATAATTTTTTTAACTTTCACGTTTAATTAAATAAATTTATTTTTATGTCGAAAGAAAATGAACTCGTACATTTTTTTTTTTTTTTTTGGCAACAATTAAATTATAGCTAATATTTTAATGGCTATTTTAACGCTATTAGGATGTTATTATTTTTACATTTTAATTAATTATAAGAAAACTAATCAAAAATTCGAAAATCGGACTTCGAAATATCGTGTTGTCACCGGGATCTGAGCTACTGTGAAAGTTTCAAATGCCTTGCTAGTAGGGAAGTTAGTTAAAATTCGATTGCAAGATTCGTACCGGACAAACAAACAAGCAAACAAAGAAACATATGTACAAACAAACAAACAAACAAGAATAGAAGTTAATAAAAACGTGGTAAAATAATGTTTGCAGTGTAAATTGAAAATCACTAAAGCTTTTAATCAGGAAAAGATAAAAAAAAATCTTTATTAAAGTACCTAAAACTTTCTTCTATAATTGATAGCAAGAACAAAATACTTATCTGCGATTGTAATCAATTACATTTATATTTAAATTTAAAACTTTTTATGCATAGCTAACATTTCCAACACTTTATTTTCCAGTGCTGTATAGAAAACAAAATTTCGGTTACTTGTAAATTCTAAAAGTAAGCAGAAAGAAAAAAAAAGTTTAAGATTTTCAAAAATAAATAAATAATGGAGTTTAGAAATGCAGAATTGGAAATGTCACTAGAGTGTAAATACTGAGTTAGAGCAAAAGAAAAAAAAAAAAAAAAAAAAAAAAAAAAGGACATTTGCGAATGTAATTGAAGATTTGATTACTCAAAGCAAAGATATTATCGTTTTAAATCCGAGGATATTATATTTATATTGATCTTTTTCGATCGAAGAAAGTTAATATGCTTTTTCATTGAAAACAAAAATCCTTTATTTATTTTTAAGGTAAATCTATTCATATACAAACATAAACAATAAATAATATGAATTGCGAAACATAAAACCCGATTACAAATTATTTTTAATTGCAAAGAATGGTATTTCTTGAAAATATTAATTTCATCACAGTTGTCTTGAAAACAGATTTTATAAGATCGATTCATGATGATTTTGTAAATTGTTTCAGCATTGTATAACATTACAAAAACGCAAATCGAATCAAGCTAATAGATTAGTTTAAATGAAAACAAATACCTTGAAATAAATAATAATTACAGGTATTGAGATATCTTGAATCTGGATAATTTCCTGAGAAAATATTTCTTAAAGTAAAAATAGATGGGCAACTTCAAGATTACTGATTTTAGGTTCTAAAATCTATTAAAAAACTTTTAAAAATATATAGATAATATTTTAACAAATTGTATATTTATTGTTATCATATACTTGTATTTATTTATTTATTTATTTATTTTGTAATTATAATTTTTATATATTTTTGATATTCATATACTAAACTTATATTTCTGAGATATTTTTTACTTTCGGAAATTTAATAATAATCATAATCTTATCATGGTATTCAGAATTTTTTTTATTATATAGACCCCCCCCCCCCCAAAAAAAAAAAAAAAAAAAAAAAGTGTTGGATTAAACTTTTTTGTGAACATTATGATTTCAAGGATGTTGGATTAAAAAATGATATCCGGTTCTGACCATGATATACGACAATTTTGCAAGTAAATAAGAGTTTACACACATATATATATATATATATATATATATAATGAAACAGAACAAACATTTTCTTTCTTATAATTAAACAAATATTTTCAACATGATACATTTAACGGATCATGTTCACAATGTTACTTATGAAAAAAAAATCTTTCTTTTTTATGACCCTCGAAACCCAATTGTACTTTCTCTCTTTCCACTGTCCCCCTCCCCTTAACCTATCCCTCCTATTTTCCATTCTGTATTTTTTTATTTTTTTTATTTTTAGATTAATTGTTATAAATATTGTTTTAAAGTGAGAAATAATTATAAAATATTGTCTTATGTGGTTCGCAGAAACAGTAGAGTCGATGGAATTTTTTTACTGTGGTTTTCAGTTTTCGTGATTTATAAGCAATAAAATCAGTGAAAATATCGTATGCAATTTTTTGGTCACAGATCTATGTTACTTCCAAAAAATAGTATTTTACCTTATACTTGTTTGTATAAATTTAATTAGAATAAACAATTAAATTTCTACCTTTAACACATTGGAGTGTGGTCCATGGTGGCCTATATAGAATTAAAACATATAACACCATTAATATTATATATGGGTTACAAATATGCAAATAATATTTACGAGTTTTCAAGCAACATCATACTCGTTTAGCAGAAACATTTACTATATTTTATACTTTAAGTCAGTGATCCAGACTTTAAAAAATTAAAAATTTCCTCCATATGCTTTTTTCGAACCATTCATAGAAACAGTACTATGACGTCTTTTATGAGTCTAAAAATACTGTGCTTTAAGAAATTTGAATAAATGTGTTCAACTGTATCTCAGTCTCCTCTAGAGATACATGCGTTAATTTTCATTAATTTGATAGCAGAGGCAAGCTGGAATTAGAAAAAAAAAAAAAATCTGTTAACACTTTTTCCACCACATCATAGTTGCAAAGTTAACCATTTTACAAAATGACTTGATACCGTATTTTTCTAATAGTGAACTTTTTATCGCATTTTGAATCGCATAGAAATAACGTCACAGATTTTTATTTTAAATTAGGTAGTAAACATTATTTTAAAATGTAAATGATACATTTATGCATTGCAAAAATTTACACATTAGATTACAGAGGGTGACGGGCAAAAAGTGGTCCAATCATTGATCGTAAAAGTGAAGTTAAACCTATAACTCTGTCATAAGTTTTTTTTTCAAGAAAGGGGAGTGACATTTAATATACTTTCAACATTCTGAATTTTACAGCAGATTATTACAAATATGGATACTGGACTTTTATCTCGAAGAAGAGAGTTGGCTATAAAATTTTACGATCAACTCACGGAATTTTACTAAAATTTTTTAGAGTGTGTCACATATATATTTGTTATATTACTTCAGATATTGTTTCTAATAATCAAGCATATAAAATCTAATTCGGATCTTTCTTACCGTCTTCAGTGCATAAAGAAGACGGTCTTTTTGCACTGAAGACGGTACGCTTAAGGCTACCGAAACAGCTGTATGCATTTCCAATATTTTTCTTTGGCGTTTCTGACGTGGTTTATTCGGGTTTTAATATTCCAACGCCAAGGAGTGTTATTAGATGGCTATTAGGAGCCAACGCCAAGGAGTGTTATTAACAGGAGTGTTATTAAATGGCTTAAAATATTTGAAGTCACCAAAGGGATCCCATACTAAAGCTGTTCTTTTTGTATATTTCTTTTTTTGCTGTTATCTTTTTAAATAAATATATTTCGATTTGCGACTAATTTCTTCACAGTTTTAGTATGGGATCCCCTTGACAATATCAAACATTTTTTGAACTCGAATCTGTGCAACAAAACTCTTATTAAAACGAATACTCTCGAAAACAGTTAAATAGAAATGTTAATTCTTCGAATATTCAGGAAACAGTTGAAACTGTTACTCGTACAGTAAAAGTCACTATTCGATGAATGGTCGAATCAGAGAATGCACGTAAGTCGTTTTCGCAGCAATCACTATAACTCACATATGTACGCTTCCCGCTCATGAAAACAACAACAACAACAACAACCAAAAAAAAAAAAAAATAAATAAAAAAAAAAATAACCACTGGACAGCCCTACATTGCTGTGCATGAATCTCAGAACACACTAAACTCGGTTCCGCGGCAATCACTATCACGCATATTAAAACCAAAAATCATCACTGGACACCCCTACCTCAAATCAATGAAAATCAAATAAACCAATCAAATCTCTCGTAATTCTTCATAACGTAGCTCTAGTTCAACGTAAAATACACTCAGATCAATGAAAATCAAATAAACCTATCAAATCTCTCGCAGTTTCTCATAACATAGGTCTAGTTTATCATAAAATACACTCAAATCAATGAAAATCAAATAAACCAATCAAATCTCTCGTAGTTCCTCTTAACGTAGCTCTAGTTCAACGCAAAATACACTCAAATCAATGAAAATCAAATAAACCATACAAATCTCTTGTAATTCCTCATAACGCAGCTGTAGTTCAATATAAAATACACTCAAATCAATGAAAATGAAATAAACCAATCAAATCTCTCCTAAGATTCTCCATTCTGCGTCATTATAGAAATGGGAAGTTTTATTTTCATATTTTTATTAATAAAAAGAAAACTAATCAAAAATTCGAAAATCTGGCTTCGATGTGCACAATGACCCTTCGGAGCGCCCCTTTGTGTTAAATCACGTGACTGTCTGAGCTACCGTTTTCGAGAACAGTGAAATATACTTATATATATACAAATATTGCTCACTTATAGCTTAAGATATTTAAATGTTTATTAATTATGCAAAAAAAAGAAAAAAAAAAGAAACCTGTTGTTTAAAAATTCAAATTTAATCAAGCGTACATCTTGTTTTATATATGTCACTTTCGGGCACAAATTAAACAATTTATGCATTGAAAGCATTTCTAAAATACATAATTTTAGTGTTTATGAACTTTAACGTTTCATCATTTCATTTTTTGTGTATGTGTTTTGTGAAAATTAAATTTCCATAAGATCTCAAATATATATATGCTGGCATTTATTTTTTTTTTTTTTTTTTTTTTTTTTGTAATATTTCGTATATATATTATCAGCAAATTTACCAGAAAATAATTTTGTATTAGACAATTATATTAAAAAGCCCTTTAAAATACAGAAGTTTAGCTAAAAGATTTTTATTGTCCAAAATAATAATAAAATATTCTTCTTGTCGGTGCTATTGCTGCATTAATATATATATATAACTAAACAAAAAGCATTTCCTAAATAAATTCTTATTTCTATAGACAAAAAAAAAAAAAAAAGAAGAAGAAGAAGAAAAGAAAAGAAAGAAAAAGACACTAGGTATTAGACATCATCGTAAAGAACTAGATTATTAACGTTAAAATAGGCTTCTTTTTATAATACAGAAAACGCCTTTGTCCTCCAAGTGCCAAAGAAATTTATTATAAAATTACACATTTTTTTTTTTTCTGAAAAGTATGTGATATAAAGAAATTTTCATAATAACTTCGTTTTTCTTTATTGTCATTATATTCAATCTGCCTCTTAAAAATTACGAGCTTTACACAATTTAAGAATATGCCATTAAAAGAAAGATAATAATGAAAACATTTTCGATCGTGTTTCTACTTGCCCCATGATTTAGAAAGAGTGGACTTTTGACCTACTGTACACATGAACAATACATTAAAAGATATGTATACCAAGTTTTCAGATACTAAAAACCTTCATGAATTTGAATTTTTTTTTTTTACATAAGTCAACTCGTTGCCGAAACGTCAGTGGAGTCCTCCATGCGGAGATTGAAAAAGATTTTCGATTCAATCAGTCTGTGCATCTGTCTCGCGATAGCGGCTTTGAAAATCATGCTATTGATTTGCAGTTTAGTACACATGTTCATGAGCTACCACGGAAATAGTTACATAATTTTCGATAGGTATTTTATTAGTAGTCCGCGTACAGGGACACAGCAAAGTGTTTCTTATCATTACGACCTACGGACAGAATTTGTATGTGCGATAAAAGCGGCCGCAAAAATACCTCGATAGACCTGTAAATTAATACACAGGCTCTGTATAGAAATAGGTGTATAATTTTTTATGTCTATATTCTTTATGGATTATGTACAGGGACGCATCAAAGTTTTTCTTATCATTATGGTCTATAGGCTGAATTTCGTTTAAACGCATTTTAACATCGTTTCTCTACATTCAACAAAATGCAATTAGAGTACACTACTGAGATGCTTAAACTCAAGTTTTCTGTAGAAAATATGTGTGCTTGTGCTTCGTAATTAATCTACAGCAACTTACAAATGTGTTCCCACAATGTAACGCAATCATCCAAATTACGTCAAATGTCGAACAACTATTCATAAAAAACACTCAATAATAGTTTTTACTGGTACATACAATGTTTATGGTTTGTTTACAAAGACACACAAAAGAGTTTTTGACATTAGAGTAGGGCTTAATTGATTAATCGGTTCGGTTAATCGATTTATGCTTAGTCCCTATCAAATTTATTAATCGAATTAATCGGATCGATTAATTCGATTAAAATTTTTCAAAATCCGATTAAAATTTTCAAACTACGAATTAATGTAAAAATGCTGTTCTGCCTACAAAATATTTTTTCACATATTTTGCTAACAAACATTCTAAGAAACCTCCATCAAATAATGAAAAAGATAATAATAATAATAATAATAATAATAATAAATAAATAAAATAAATAATAAAATAAAATAAAACGTCTCAAAAGTATATGTTGCACTTTTGTTGATAGAGGAAACGGAGAGGACGGTTATTAAACAAAATGCCGCTTCATGTGCATGCTGGAGCAGCACCACCTGACTGTATCCTTCTACACAGAGTGTTGACTAGGGAAATAGTGTTCTCAGAAACAAGAAGCTTTCAAAAAATGGAAATGCTAAAGATAAAAAAGAAAAGAGCAGAAGGGATTGAGATTTTCACTATCCCTCGGGAAAATGTCAACAGAGTTTCACAATATCTTCAAGCGTTTATTGTCTGTTCAGAATTGCTGGTAGTAACTACCGAAGTAGAAACAGAAAATAACATTCTGTGTTCTACTCCAAAGTGACAAGGAAGAACTGAAATGTAGGAATTTGAGGTTTTTATGATAATGATATGGAATTTTGAGAATTCATTTAAAAATAGTGACAAGCGAGATGGACAAGGCCTGCAAATATAAAACTAAAATATGTGTAAATTCATTTAATGTTTCTTTCAAAATGAATTGAAAAATTAATTTATTTAAAAGAAAAATTAAATAAGTGAAAATATTTATATAAAATTAACACTTAAAGTCACCAATTATTACTCTGAAAATTGATTTAAATTTCAGCTATGAAATAGATATAATTGATTAGACAAAAATTTTTGAAAAAAAAAAAAATCAGTCAAACTTATGAATAATATATATATATATATATGCAATATGAGAGTTTTATTCATCATTGAAATAAAGTTATATATATATATATATAGTATCCAGTGGGTTGTGGGCGTTTAAGAACTTTAAGAATAACAATTCTATTATTCACTAATTACTTAAAATCTAATAAAGAATTAATATGTACAATTATTTACATATAACGTTAGTATGAATTCTAATAGTTCTGCTGATCCAGTGTTCATTTAATATTTCGTCTAAAATAATTCAGTTCGATGAATAAACAATTTACTTATTACTTTGCATATCGTCCAAAAAAGAAGAGCGATGCATACGTCAGCTATGCATGCCTTGTAATCCGTTCGTCGACTGTCCTCTCTGCGTCAGAGCTCTCCGCTCTACGATGAAAACGGTTGTTCCGGAAGTGACGTCGTCTTTTGTCACAAGTACGAACTTCCGCTCATGTGCTGTTCTCTCTGTCGAAACTCAGCTGCTTTGGGATTCCAGGTAGCGGCAAGCAAGGTTAGGGGGAGAAAGAGGATGCAGATCCACTACATTATTCGGCCGTCCTGCATCCGGCTGGTCCTCCAGGCGGTCACACTGAAAAATGCAAAAAAAAAAAAAAAAAAAAAAAAAAAAAGCAAGACAAAATAATAACATACTTATTTACAATACATTTCAAATTTGACATCTTTTTTTTTGCTTTTCAGCTAAGTTATTCCACATTTGAGGATCTTAGCTTTTGTAGATGTGCAATAGGAGCCTTCATGGCATCCATTTCTATTTTTTTTTATCAATATTATCAATTTTCATTTTTGCTGTTATAAAGTCACAAAAGAGAGTCAAATTTGGGTTTACGGCAACTTGGTCGCCCATGGCAACAGTCTCTGGTGACCGTCCACTCAACTTGCACTTTTTTTTACTTTTCTTTTTAACTCTATAAGATTGTTTTTTGATATGTGTACTTAAATCTTTACTTTGGGGCTTGGAGTGATTTTGGGACTCGAACTCGAGACCCTCTAACCGATCATTTTCAGTCTTAAGATTTTTTAAGGCCTCTGTAGCATCATGTTTGGTTGAAAAGTCTATGATGGCAGTCTTGTATGTAGGGAAAACTTCTAATTTTATTTGCACGGCTTTGGGAAATAATGTGGCTATTTCACCAATCGTGGTCGTCAATGGAAGTGATGGGATGGATAACTTTCTCAAATTTACACTGGCTGTCTCTCCTTTTGGGATATTTAGTCCTTTACACTCGATGGAATTTATCGTCGATGGCTTTTCTCTGGATTTCTTCCTTTTAAGGAGTCTGGAATTATCGTCAACTTTTTCTTTTAACTTTTCCAACTCTTCCGCTAACTGTGAAATTTTTTTAAGTAGGACTTGTTTCTCATCCTTCTTCGAATAAGTGTTTTCAGGGTTTAGCAACTTCATTCGGGAAACATGCGTCTGATTTCGTCCCTTTCGGCGCGGCTCCTCCTCTTCCTCACTATCATAATCTATTTGGAAAACACTCGTTTGACTTTGTTTCTGTCGTCGAGGCTCCTCTTCTTCCTCACTGTCATCATTTACACTATTTTCGTCCCTCAAAAGCATCTTATCGTCATCACTTTCGTCATTTTCGTCTTTATCGTCATTTTCACTTATGGCCTTTTCGGGAGATTCTAATGATTTTTTTGACAGCATAACAGGGTGAGGGGTTATATTTTCACATTTTTTAGCATTATTCAAAGTTTCATTTATTTCTGGGGGATTTTCAAAATTTTTGTTCTCAAAGTTAATGGGGGCATCAATAACAACATTCGTTTTAATTTCGTTTTGATATGTATTTACTGGAAGTACTGTTACTAAGTTTACCTCTAGAGAATTCGACTTATTTTTTATGAAAATACCTTTCTCATTAATTGTTGTTTCACCCAGCATTAGTACATTCATGCCTATAATTATATCATACGGTATCATATTATCATGTACAACACAGATATCAGTTTTACTTTCGAAATCATCAACTTTAAGATCGGCGTCGGATGAGCCTAACGGCTTTATTGAACTTTTTCCGATCCCCTTCAAAATAGTACTCATAGTATTTAATTTTTTTATATTTAATTTATCGAAAGCATTTTTACGCAACAATGTTGCTTGAATTCCTGTGTCTATTATATCTATGAAATTTATATCATTTACTTGTATAATTTTACTCATATTTTGATTTACACCAATACATAATGTCTCAACTTCAGGTTTTGAACCTGGGCACTCCGAACTTTTATGCCCGTACTGTTTGCAGGAAAAACATTTCAGGCCTTTGGCCTTATGGGGGCAATCTCTAGATAAGTGGTTTTTTTTCACCACAATTATAGCACAATTTATTATTTACTTCATTTTTAGGACTAAATTTTTCATATACATTATGTCTGATGGGTTTCAATTTTGCATTATCTACTTTATCAAATCTATTAAATTTATTTTTCTCATTGTCTCTTTTATATATTTCATACAATTTTATTTTTTCCTTGAATTCACGCATATTTTTAGCCCCATAAAGAATAACTTTATTTTCATTTTTATCATTTATTCCTTGGATCACGTAATGCATTAACGCGGCATCTTCAATGTGCCCGTTTTTGACAATTCACGCATTTAAAAATAATATTCCGTAACTGTTTCATTAGTTTTTATTTTCTTTTTACTTAAGATATCATGCCAAGAGGCGGAATTTATCTCAACTTTAAACTCGTTGATTAATGCATTTTTTAATTTTTTATAGGTCAATAATCCTTTTTCGTATCTTATAAACAATAGAGCGTTTCCGCTCAAAGACCTTTTACAGAAAATAATTTTTTGTAACTCATTTAAATTAAACATTACTGACAATTCCTCAAATTCGTTAAAAAACTCAATAATATTTTCATGCGGATCGCCGCTAAATTTAGACATAGAATTTTCAAAATCATTGAAAGAAACAGTTGCACCAAGTGATCCAGAATTCACATTATTACTATAATTTACACCTTTTTTAGTTTTATCATTATAATCATAATCATTTTCATAGCACTTATTATCGCTCATATGGCATTGCACAGAGGAGTCAATTTTTTCAATGTCATTATCGCCACTATTTTCGGATTCACTGCTCGATTCATTTTGAGAATCTTCCTCATCTGAATTATTTTCTGAACTTTCTTGTTTTAACAACTCCGTGTCACACAAATGTAATAGTAATCGATCTCTCAGTTCATTTTTGCTCCCATCAAAAGGGACATTTAATACATTACAAATAATAATTAATTCATTCAACGAAAAATTTTCGTCGATGAATTTTTGTTTTTTTATATAATTTTCGTCATCTACGACAAAGTTAAATCCTGAAAACTTTCTTATTCTGCATCGGTCTTTTCTGTCACCTATATCATTAAATAAAAAGCGATGCAGAATTTTAATTTTACTATAACTCTCAGTCCTCAGTGCAGAGCCAATTTTGGGTATATCCCCTAAGAAGACCATTGTATAACAAGATAAAATGTACACACCTTTGTAGAGCAGAAACAGCTGTTGTTCTAATTTTTATTTAAATCTTCATTTGGTCGATTCGTTGTTTTTTTTTTTTTTAATCCTTGAGTACTTTGAAAACATATCACGCTTTGTCACTCCTTTATCCACATAGCCGAATGTCACACCATAAATAAAAATATAACTTTATAATTCACCATTTATATTCAGCTGTTCAGCAGCAGTTTTTTCAAAAATAGATAAATAGTTCAGTTCATAAAAAGTTTATGCAGTTTATCCACTTAAAAAAAAAGTTCACATTTTTAAAAAAGTAAATGTTCTATTCTTTATCGCGTTCAATCCGAAGTTTAAGATAAATTAAGATTTCGATTTCGCGATTCATTCTTTATCCAAACATTTACGAGCGATCAAAATAATTTATGTTAACTAAAAATTAACGTTCAATCCAACTTTCTTTATCCCACTTCTGATATAGTATCCAGTGGGTTGTGGGCGTTTAAGAACTTTAAGAATACCAATTCTATTATTCACTAATTACCTAAAATTTAATAAAGAATTAATATGTACAATTATTTACATATAACGTTAGTATGAATTCTAATAGTTCTGCTGATCCAATGTTCATTTAATATTTCGTCTAAAATAATTCAGTTCGTTGAATAAACAATTTACTTATTACTTTGCTTTTAGCTATTTCAAAACACAAAGTACACTGTCTCGTACTTTACCCCGGCACGGCCAAACATATCGTCCAAAAAAGAAGAGCGATGCATACGTCAGCTGTGCATGCCATATAATCCGTTCGTCGACTGTCCTCTCTGCGTCAGAGCTCTCCGCTCTACGATGAAAACGGTTGTTCCGGAAGTGACGTCGTCATTTGTCACAAGTACGAACTTCCGCTCATATACTGTTCTCTCTGTCGAAACTCAGCTGCTTTGGGATTCCAGGTAGCGGCAAGCAAGGTTAGGGGGAGAAACAGGATGCCGATCCACTACATATATAAATGTTACGGGCAATATAAACAATTGGGCATTGTTTATAATGCCCGGGCAATTTAAAAAGTGCCCAAAAGGATATGACAAAATGATAAATTATGTTGCAAATATTACATTGCCCGGTCATTATGTATAATGCTAAAAGTCAAGTGGGCAATTTAAAAATCATTTTTATTCATATTTCTTATAAAAAATAACAAATTTTTACATACCTAACTGACAAAGTAACAAACAAAAAATAACAAATAAAATTTCACATGCTGACAAACAAACCGGTGGCGATGAAATAAGTACAAACAAAACTTAAGTCCAAATAAAAATAATGTATTAGATATGTACGTACTTACAAATTTATATTTACACAAAATGTCAATATGTAGCAATATATAGAGGGTCTATTTATTAGAGCAGCTTCCACTTTGGTGACATTTCGAGTTACATAGCTTTTTTTCTTTACGACACTTGCACTTGTCGGATTTACAGCCACCTTTACAGCCACATCGACTATAGCCTTGGCCCCCTGTCTTGGATGACAATCTTGCACATTCTCTTAGTGAAATCTCTGTCTGTGGAATATCTTCGCCATATATAAACTTCTCATTACATATTGTAAATTGGTTCCTGGCATAAAGTTGATTTAGAATTCCGTGTTTCGTGCCTAATTTATACAGATTAGCATCTGTTACTTCAAGAACAAATGCCAAAATATTTCTTCCATCGGTGCGACCTCTGTCGACATCTGGGACTCGAACTCTAACTGTGTCACCTTTTTTAGCATCAAGGTATTTTGAGTTAGAAGTTTGAACCATTTTTACAGCTTGTTTTTTTAGATTGCTTGCTGAAATCTGCCTAATTTTTAATATGTCGGCTTTCCTTTTTTTCATATAGGGTTCTTCTGGGCAATCTTCATGCCCGAAAGATTCTTGAAATTCCTTATTATGTAAATCAGGGCTTGGTTTAGCTAGCAAAGTTGAAGTTTGAACATAACTATCAAGAGAAAGTAGTTCCTCCTCATCATGTTGACTTGGACCTGGTAGCTCCGCTAACACATGTGACTCAGGTTTATTTTGCAGTGGACCTTCTTCTACAGACTGTAAATTGTTCTGATCTTTTACTAGAACTTCTAAGTCCTCTTCACAATTTATATTATGCAGAACGTCTGTGGGTAAAAAACTTTTTAGACCAACTTTTAACTTTGTCCCAAACATAGCCTCATACGGAGTACAGTTGATGCCACTATGATGAGCTCTGTTCTTCATTAGCTGTACAAAACGTAAGCCTTCTGACCATTTCCTGGTGCTATTGTCTTCTAGCCACGAACAAAGGATATTTTCTACGTCCTGATTCGCACGTTCTACGGAACCCTGACTTTGAGAGTGTCTGGGCTTCCCATGCACCATCTTCAACTCGGGCCACATGCTACATAGTTCGCTAATAGTACTGTTAGCAAATTCTCTCCCATTATCACTTTGCAAAATACTGGGCGCACCAAAAATTGCAAAAATATTCAAAAGCACATAAGCTACTTCTTCTGCTCTTTTGCTTTTAAGAGGTCGAAGTTGAATAAATTTAGTAAGATGGTCTTGGTATACAAGTATGAATTTATATTGATCATCAGCTTGTGACTGCATGTCAATTAAATCGACTTGACATCTTGAATTCATGTTTTTACTTAGTATCGGTCTAACAACTAAACCTTTTTTTGGCACAATGTGTTTTTTTTCGCAGGTCATACATAAATTTAGATATGTAAAAATCATTTCCCTTGTAATGTTTTTATACTTTGAATTTAGCACTTTTTCCATACGGTTTCGACCACCGTGCCCAATTGCTATATGTACATCATGTAAGAGTTGAAATATCTCTTCCCGATGTACGTAAAATCTTATCTGCTCTTTACCATCCTCTACAGGAACTATCAACTTTTCCTTCTCTCCAATAGTCATTACATCAAACCTACGTAAACGCTGATAATCCTCTTTTTTTTATTTACCACTTTGCTTCTAGATGTTTTAACCTTTTCTATTAACTCCAATTATTGTGGCTTTGTGAGAATTTGTGTATTCTGAGCTTTTAATGAACATAATTCATCCAGACGTTCATTAAAACGATGCTTCATGTCACTGACATCAGTTACTAACTGTTCCTGCATTTTATTTTATAGAAAAATCACTAACACTAAATAACCCAAAGTCAATTTAAGATATACATCAATAAGCATTTGTCGCACATAAGCTAAATAACATCCAAAGACAACCGGAAAACGTAAATAACGCGACGCAAGCCACAGGTACCGGCACAGGCGACAAGCGACTGAAAATGAATGCTGATTGGCCAGCCAGAATCACACCACACGCACGTGGTTTTCCCATTGCTGTCAATTAATCAAAGTGCCCAAAGAAATAATAGCGGTATTTATAATGCCCGCGCAATGTGAGAAATTATCGTAAAGTAATTCAAATTTATCAAATTGCCCAATTTTAATGGTCATTATTCATAATAACCAAGCATTATGAATACTGACCTAAATAATTACATTGCCCGTAACATATATATATATATATATAAGAAAAAAAAAGAAAGAAAGAAAACCGATTAAAAATCCGATTAATCGACCTATTAGTCGATTAATGAACTACGATTAACCCAGTTAAAACTCTTATTCGATTCATACACCTACATTATACTCAAGGGAGAAGTTTTTATTTAAGCGCATTTTAATTTGTTTATGCTCATCCAATGTAACGGAATTAACATAAATAAAGGTGCTTAAAAGATTGTTTACCCTTGAAAAAAAAATTACGTATAGACAAAATAATTTTTTACAGGGCCACACCAAAGATGTTTCAATAACATTGTGTAATTATCCAAATGATGTCAAATTAGGTTGAAATATTAATGAATTATAATTAATTAGATGCATTCTTCTTATTAACGTATATAATAACTGTGGCTCCTTTTCAGGAACACACAAATGAATTTCGTACCATTATGGTCCATAGACGTATTTCTTAAAAGTGTACCTTATCATGGTTACCCTCCATAAAATATAATGAAATTTTATTAGAATGTGTAACAGCAGGGTTTACTAAAGGCAATTATAGGCATGGTAATTAGTTTGCAGGGTCATACAAAAAAAAAAAAAAAATCCAATATGTTATGCAATCATTTTGCATGAAATTTATTTCAAGTATTTATGATTTACATGGAATTAATACAATGCAGTTAGTAGAAAAAAAATATATATATATATATATATTTATAAAGTAAAGCGGGGAGTTGAGGGGGCGAAAAACCCCTTCAGAAACTCCTCTGTTAATGTAGCGAGTCAGTCAAGTGCATATATATATATATATATATGCTTGGTGTTTATATATATAATCTAAAGCTAGGAGAAATTACAAGGCGGGAGAGAATGCGCACATAGGGGATCGGCGGAAAAGAACAAGTGGGCGAGTTGCGGTTTCAGATGGTTGTACAACATCAATAGTGAAGTGCCGAGTTGAATGTATATGTTGATTGCTTCAAGAGTCTAAGATAAAACATTGTTAATTTGTCTCATTTTCACAAATAAATGCTTTATTTTCATAACCCTTCCTAAGAATTTCAATGCAATGGTAGAAGTACAAAATGTTTTTCTTTTAAACAATATCTCATAAACTGCTAACCCAGACAAACGGTACAAACACCACGAATTTCTTAAAAAGCGAATAATTATTCAATAAAACACTGTGCAATCTCTCCTACGAAAATTGGAGAGTTTGTGTTTTTGCTATTTAGGAGAGACTGCACTTTGATTTTTATAAAATACTACACTAATACAGATTTCACTGCTTTTTGGTAATGACAAGACAATGAAGATGTGTTTGTTGAATATCTGAAACTATACCAGGAAATAATTTCGACAAGTGAATGGACAAGGATTATAATCGTCTAAATTTCAATAAAATAAAATAAATAAACGTAAAGGATTTTAAAGCTGAAACGAGAAGATTTTAATCCAAATGAAATTTAGGTTTTGTGTTTTGAATATTTTTGTCCGGAAGATTTTGAGGAAAAAAAAAAAAAAAAAAAAAAAAAACTTTCATAAATAGTAAACGGTGGGCAGATTCTTAGTTTAAAAGTGGGCGGAACTAGCTATATATCCTTTTACACATATGTTGTGGAACACCTCTTTTTTTGCTCGAAAATGCATGTGCAATCCGTCTAGAAATGTTTCACTTGTGGCATGTGGTTCCATTATAACTTCACCATGTATATAAGAGCAACGATTTTGGACAACGATATATTCGGCCAGCAAACAAGAAACTAATAAAGCTGAACGGGAAATGTATTAATTTTAAGTTAAACAGGTTATTTAGTAACTTAATGCTATTTTACAATCTTTATATTATATCGATTTGTTCTTTTTTCTGTTTCTTTAATACTTTTCTTTAAATCAATTTTTGTAATTCTTTTTAAATTTCTTTTATCTTTCTTATTTCTTTTTAATTATTGAATTAAAATATCTACTCCCAATAGAAAACTATCTGTTTATTTATACCTTACAGCAATGATATTTAAGTGAAATTATGATTATTAGCAATGTCATTGCAGTTATATTTAAACGCAAACTCTCCTACACATTTGCGCAATCATTTCTACCCTATAACGAGAGATTGCACAAAATAGCTCTCTTGGTTTTATTACAGTTGTTACTTTAAATTATATCAGAACAACAAAATAGTATTGAAAATGCATAGAATATGGATCAATTCAAAATTATGCATCAACAGTTAGCAAAAAATTAATATTTGGATTTTTTATGACGCGCTGTTGAATTGTGCGCAAACTCTCCTAGCTTTACCTTATATAGTGTTTTTGTTTGATTTAGCGCTTTATAGATTTTTATACATAAATAAAAAATGTTTTTAATTATGATAGGCTTTTAAATGTCAAATATAAAGTTGAGGAAAAACTTAGTGAGTCTCAATCGTACAAAGACACATTTAATATATATATATATATATATATATATATATATTTTAATATTATTATACCAAGATTATTTTAGTAATAATAATTATTAACTTGGGAATTCTGTGATAATTTAGATTTTTGTTATTTCTACAAACTGAAATTTCTAATTTTTTTCTTGGTATAACATAGTTACTTTATTCAAAGCATTTTTGTATTTGGATGTATGTCCTTTTGATGAACAGTTGCAAGAATAAATATCTTTCGTTGATGACAGTTGTACTTTGTTTATATATTTGTTTCCATGTAAACGTGTGGATATGCAAAATTTAACTAAATGGATGTGATTATGCCATAATTATTTCTAATCCTTAAAATAGTTAAAAATTACATAATCTTTCTCATTTTACAAATCTACTGAATATACAACATTTAACTTAAAAAAAATATATATATATAGGTTTTTTTTTTTTTTTTTTTTTTCATGGACTTTCTTTCTTAATTATATGATTTAGGTTAAAATTTTAGTAGATTTTTAAGGTGTTAATAGGTGAACATTATAAAAAAGTTCTAGTTAAAATACATAATTAAATTTTGTTTTTACATAAGAACATTTGAAAGAATATTCCATATGTATTGCGAAGGATTTGGTTTTACATTTTCTTAAACATTTACACATATTTCTTAAAGTTATTTTAGTAATTCCTAGCATTAGTCCTATTTATATAACTTGAAAAAATATTAAACAATGGTCTGTCATCTTTCTGAGTGGAGTAAAATTAAATGTGCACAGGTATGAATGGAGAATATATTTTCTTCGTAATCAAAAATGCGTTATTCTCTTTTCTTAGAAGCGAGAATTCTATTGATATTAAATAAATATATAGTAGTTTTTTGCATTTCAAAGATTTCTCTTTTTCTCTTTTTTTAAGTCTCAGAATCATTGACAAATTTTATTCATACAAAAATATGGTAAAGATTTTTACTTGTTTCTTCAAAGATAAATTTCGATAGCATATTTCCAAATAAAATAGATAATTTTAATAAAAAAATGTTTAAATTTTCTCCGGCACTTTAATATTTTTATAACTTTAAAAGAAGTAACATAATACACTATCTACCAATAAGTATTTGGACACTTTCAAATTTAGACAATTTGTCAAATACCTAGAAAAGGTAATAATAACAGGAGACTTGGCGTTGGAATATTAAAACCCGAATAAACTACTACGTCAGGAACGCCAAAGAAAAATATTGAAAATGCATACAGCGTACTATAGCGTACTGTCTTCAGTGCAAAAGGATCCTTTTTGCACTGAAGACGGTACGCTATAGGCTACCGAAACAGCTGTATGCACCTAGAAATGTTGTTTTGAATTTATCTTGAAACTTAAGTAGTGTAAAGAACATGTCATACCTCATATTTTTCAGCAAAAGTGTTGTCCTGAAATGGAATAGTGGACAAGCAAAAAATTAAACAAAAGTGAAAATGTCACCCTGTAAAAAATTCTTTGAATGCGTTTTGGCTGTAGCATGTGATTACGAAGATTTTTCTCATTACGTGTTGAAAATTTTATGAGGCTACCACTTGTATTCATGGAGATATAACGATTTCTTTTAAAAAATGCGAATATAATTTCCACTTTTTTTATTTATAAAACGTCCTTTTTAGAAAGTATGTCATACTACATTAGACACAGCATACAGCAATCAGAATGCAAAAATGTTAAATATCTTACGAAATGCGAGCACTTTTACTGAATAATTTTTAACTGCGCATGCGCAAGCTTTATAAAATATTTCATTTGCATAATTTAATAGCCAAAGTTATTTAGCAACTTATATGAAAACCTCAAACATAATATCATGTAAATTCAAAACGTTACGAGAGATAGAATGGAGAAAATTTAAGTTCTTCTCAAAAAAGAAAGAAAAAAGATTTAAAAAAAAGTTAGGGGGGTTTATCAATATTTATGTACAATCAGCGAAAACACTGTATTAGCATTGAACTGTTAATTATTTTCATTCAAACTTGCCATTCTTCATCAAATTTTTCAAATGGCAGCCTAATACAAATTTCAAAATATCGAAATTTAATTTCCTGAAGTTATGTGTTTGTACGTTATGCTAATAACAGACATACATACAGATTAACCAATGAAAATCGGACTTCAAAACGTGATATAGTATAACAAAAAAAAAAAAAAAGTTAGATTTATAACATAAAAAAATACTTTTTTTATGGCATGTAATTGATTTTTTTCCCCTCATGAATACTGCTCGTCGGCATAGTAAAATGTAGCAAAGAACTTATGTTTAACTTAATTTTGAGTAACCCTGTATATTATCTATAAGCTATGTGCACATCACATTCTGTACTTAAATTTAGTTTTACATGAAAAATACTTCACACAAAATTAAAAACACTTCAGCAATACCAATTATAGCCTAAATATATACAAATACTCCAGGGTAGCCCTGTAAACGGATAACGATTAATTTCCACACCACAATAAACGCAAAAAATAATTTTATGCATTTATATATATAAAAAATAAAATGTTCATTATCCACTTTATTTAGAACAATCTTTAAATGCTGTCCCTGTTTACCAGAATATTCTTCTACAGACGTAATATATTTGAATTATCTTGTATGCCCCTGTACACGAACCATTTTCTTGATGGCAACGGTTAGTGTAGCATCACAACAGGGTGCAGATTTAGAATGCCGGGTGTGGGCTTTCTGCTATTATTTGTTCGTGAGATAGACTGATAAAAAACACACAGACACACATAGAGAAACCGATAAATCTTGATTTTCTGGTACAGTAGTCCGCAAAAGTGTAACTTTAACAAAAACTCAATTTCAAAAATTTGGCCTAAAAACAATACTTTCTGTACCATATATATATATATATATATATATATATAAGAAGAAGTAAAAATATCAACAAGATATCAGAAAATTGTTATGACGCATTTGACATTAACACTTATCATATTTCACTTTATCGTTTCTTATTTTTTAACATAGCAGGATTCTAGTCAATTGTCCTTAATACTAATACCTTCAACTCCATCATATTTTAACGTAGGATTGTTTAATTTCAGATTAATTTATTTTCTTTTTGTTATGTTTCTCTGAACTGGCAGTGTGAAGTTGTGACTGATTAACTGAAGAAGCAAAAACTGCTTCCAGGCAATATCTTGATCAGGTGGATGTAGAATAAATCACAATGACATTTGCTGATGCACCTAGACATACAATATGTGCTTATTACATTTCATATGAAGTATAATTAATATTTACAAAGTATATAAAAATGATGCTTGAAAGCTTTGCTCATACTGAAGGATAGAGAATACAAAACGTATAAAAAAATTCACAGTCATGAGGATATTGTTATTTATATTTTATAAAGAAAAAGAGGGAGTTATTCTTAGGTATTTGGAGTTGAATTTAGATGCTTGTAGTTAGAATTATTAATACTATTTTGAATTAGTCTTCTTCAATTGTTAGGTTTCTGTTAAATTTAAAATAACATAATATTGGAAGATTTTCAAAAATTTAATGAAAAAAGGATCGAGTTTTGTCATATGAATATATCTCATATGATTTATTGTAAATTTTATGGAGAAACTCCTAAAACCTTCTACGGTAGGAGATGAAGCACTGTGGCATGCCAAATTATTAAGGACACTAGAAGATTTCAAGTGTTTTTCAGTTCGAAGGCTTATAAAAAATAAATAACCAAATAATATCTTTTGAAACAGTTTTTATTATATTGAAAACTGTTTATTTTATAAGATTAATAAAAAAAATATTATATTTAAACTTAATATATGTGTGTGTGTGTATTATGTGCAATTTCACAAATCTCTAGTATTTTGTTTTGTCATGATTATACTTCTTTCTTCCTGATATTCTGTTGGCTAAGTGCGTATTTAAATTATATCTTCTTTTCCTGATTTTATTTCGTTGTATGTGTTTCAAGCCAACACTTAATACTAATTTTTATGTATTATTAATGCATTTGAGAATGAGAGAAAGTCGTCATATTTCTCATAAGAAAAACACGAAAGTAAAAATTTTCTTTAAGCACACACGGATCATTTAATTCGGAAAATATCGGACGTAACAGGGGTGCCAAGTTCTATAGTAGATCGAATCAAATACGATCGCCAAGGGGAAAAAAAAATCCCTTAAATATTGGATAGACCGTAAACGCATCACAACTCCTTGATTCAGTCGTAGAATACGAGACATAGGATTTAAAACCGTGAAAAAGTTCTTCACATCTTGGTAAACTAAACCATATGATAAAGTCATATTCTCAAAAAGAACTAGGCAGAGAAAACTAGGGGTCTGGAAGGAACAGGGGCTGGTGGGCCAATATGCGATCAAAATACATCGACTCACAGAGGCTATGCAGAGAAAATCTAGGCCAAGGAATTTCGAAATATGACTGTGGAGAATTTGAGTGATCTAAAAGCAAATTAAAGGATGCTTTTGATACAATGAGATAATACTATTCTATCTCTTACATAACTTTTTGCAGGTCTGCTTTCAGAGTGAATCGGTATCTGAAATTTTGTCGGACAAAAATGAATTTGTTCAAAGGCGCTCAAGTGAAAAAATACACACTAGACTATGTTTCTGAAAGGGTAAAATACTTATTTGAAATCATGGTGTAGTCGGTTATCGGTGAACAGCATCTGGGAAGTGTCCATATTTTTGGGGAGATGATGAATTAGACTCAATATATGCAGGTACAGGAAAATCGCCCTTTACCTAGAGCTGTAAAAACCCGAGAGATTTTTTCTGGGGAATAAACATGGGAATTTTCGGGTTTAAACCGGGAATTTGGGGCAACTTTAGAAACTTTGATAGGAAGAAACAAATATTCAATGTTTAGATTTAATTTCGCTTCTTTTAGGTGTACCAAACAACTTGTTTCAATATCATTTTTATTCTATTTGCTTAAATAAAAGTGATATCAACAATTATGTGATTATTTTACAGAAAATTCTAAAAAAATAAACGTTTACTTTATTGACAATAATAAATGATGAAGTTTTGTCTGCCTATTTAAATAACTTTAAACATTTCTTTCTTTTTTTCAATGAATACCATAATAAAATATGTTATAAAAAATAATACAATGAAATTAAATTATGGTAAGAATACTTTAAATATGTTAAATTTTATTATAATTCATCGAACAAAATTTCACATTAGTTGACGAAATTTTGTTATAATCACTCAAAAAGCACGGGGAACAAAATCGAACATGAGTTCTTCGGTTATTAAGAATTCAAGCAATAGTTTTTTAATGCATGAAATCAATACAAAAAATATTGAATAGCTAATAATTAATAAGTTGGCTGTTATTTCTTTCTTCATTTATGTTTTGCATATTGATATTGTTAAAATTTTAATTGAAATAATATTTCCCAGTGTAATATTATTGATTGTTTTAGCAAATGCAGAATATTTTGAAGCATTTTTGTTTTATTTTTGAAGTAAAATGTTAAAGATATACAACTGTAACATGAGATTGCAATTAAAAAAAATTGTTATATTGAACACAATGTGTATACAGTCAGAACTAAAATATAAATATACGGCAACAACAAAAAAAAAAAATAAGTCTGTCAATTAATGAAATTTGAAACTTGTACTTTTTAAATTTATAGACGTTAAAAGCACTATTTAAAAAGTGAAATATCATAAAAAACATCTGAATGCGAGATAACATTTTGAAATGCCTTAGAACATCTCTAATCTAAGAAAAAAAAAAAAAAAAAAGATAAATTCGGAACTTGTGAAAACTTTCAAAATTCCCTTCCAAAAAAAACGGGTCTATTCCCTGGTTTAAACCCGGGTTTTTTCCCCGCTCACATCTCTACTTTTACCACAACTCCAAGATTGGTTTGCCGTAGGGGCGGAATTCAAATTTATGTATGAATCCGCACTCTGTCAAAAGAACAAAATAATAATAAAGATTTTGGAGAGCGAAAAATTTGAGGGTTCTGTTTGGCCCTGTCATTTTGCTAAAATGAACCCGATTGAGAATCGGTTGGAGATTGTGAAAAGCGAAATTGCTAAAGTCATCATCACCAACAAGACACCCAACTGATTCAAAAACTTATAAAAGTCTAGTACCACAATTTTCAATCTATTTAAAAAAAAAAAAAAAAAAAAAAAAAAAAAAAAAATCATCAAGACAGACAAAGGCAAGTAGTGACGTAATAAAATTATTTCAATGCGAAGTTACTAAAAACGAGAAATCAGTTTCATAATCACAATTTAGATATAGTAATTTCAATGTTACTCAATCGCAGATAATTGTTACAAAAAAAAAAAAAAAAAAAAAAAAAAAAAACATTTAAAAAATTCCAGTATGAGTGTTACGGAGAATCTGTAGTAACCTGGCACTTCTGTGTAATATCAACATCGTATCCTTTAAAAAAAAAAAAAAAAAAAAAAAAAAAGAAGTAGAGGAAACTGTCAATTTTTTTAAAAAATGAATTTTGGGAACTTTGAAATAACTGAAAGATAATCAGTGTCATGTACTCAATCTTAATTATCATTGTTTATACAAATATTAATAAATAATAATAATAAGTTAACTTTATTGCTGAATATTTTCAAAAGAAATATTTGTTTAACTATTCTCTTTATTGGCCCATCATAGATTAATTGCTTTCATGTTGAATATCAGTTCAAATATAATATAGTATGATATTTTACAAAATAAGAAAAAAAAATCACTAATAATTTTGTTTGAATATATTAACAATTATAAATTCTTTTTTTACCATTATAATTTAATACAAGTTGGATATCCATTTCAAACATCCACTTATTAAAGTTTTTGAAAAATAACTTAAAATTGCTATAAAATACCTTAATTTAATTTTTCGATTTAACTTGATAGTACATTTTAGTGACATTTGGAGATTTTTATTTAATTGAGTTTTTCTTTAAAAGAACTTTGAGATGTTCCGAGGAAGATTTTATCTATTTACTTATTTATTTCAAAAATTGTTTAAATTTCTTTCGGCATTTCTTTTGAAGATTTTCTTTTCTCAGAAATTCAGAAGAACTTAACAATTACTTATTAATTCATTAATTGAAAAATTGTTTAAATCTACTTAAAAATATAGCAACAAAATCATCATCATCATTTTTATTATTATTAATTAATTATTATAACTACCATTGTTATGCATATATTAGATATTTTAACTTTTTTTTAACAGAAAACAAGAATCATCTTAAAAATTAAATTTTCTAAAATTATTTTTTTTAATTGCCTCTTAACATCTGAAAGGAAATCTTTTATTACTATATTAATATGCTTTTTCTCCTACCATCGATTAATCGATTGAGAAAATATTTTAGAAACTAATTGGTTAATATTTGTGACAACTTTTTCTCGCTATTGCGTATTAATATTATGTAAATAATAATAAATAATATATCTATATATATTCGCTATTCTACTTCACCAAAGGACTCTATAGTAAAGCTTGTTCCATTTCTTTAGCACGATTTTTCTTAATTTTTCTTTAATTATTTAAATAATAATAATAATAAATAAATAAAAATAATAATAACAGAATTTTTCTTTTTATTTATTTATTTATTTATTTTATTTTATTTTATTTTATTTATTTATTTATTTATTTTTTTGTGACATAAAAAGAAATATATTTACTTATGTGTTTTTGGCCATAAAAAAAAAAAAAAAAAAAAAAAAAAAAAAATTAAAGTTGAAATGGGATATTTATTTAATTCTTTTTGTCCGTCTGAACTAAAAAATATGGCGTTAGATATTTGGTCCTGTACATTTGGTTATCTCAATCTTTAAGAAAGAAGATAGGAATTCCTGCGGGAATTATATGGGCATTAGCCTATTAAATACCGCCTATAAATTATATAGCAAACTAATTAATAACAGAGTAAGGGAATTGTCAGAATCAATGCTCTTAGAAGAACAGTCTGGCTTCAGACGAGGAAGATCTTGTATAGACGATGTATTCTCTTTAAAACAGATAATTGAAAAGCGTAGAGAATTTAACCTGGAAACGCATACTATTTTTATAGACTTCGAAAAAGCGTTCGACCGTGTGAATAGAGAAAAGTTATGGTCTATCATGGAATGTAGGGCATTCCCCCGACACTTGATTCAGGCTTGTCAGTCCTTATATCAACATACAAAGATATTCATCGGCACACACAAAACCAACGAAGTAGACACTAACCAAGGAGTCAGACAGGGATGTAGTCTATCCCCAACTCTGTTTAATCTCTACATAGACGACATCATCCGAACATGGAAAGCTTCAGCCGCCCCAGCTAAAAGTAGACATGTTCATCAACACGCTACTGTTCGCGGATGACCAGGTTATCATTCAAGAATGTGAAGACGATCTACAGAGATCAACGTATAGCCTACACAAAATTTGTCAAGACTATGTAATGAAAATCTCGATTAAAAAAAAAAAAAAAAACAAATCTATGGCTTTCAAAGGGAAAGAACCTATTCGTACAAAAATTGTCATTGAAAATGAAGTCATAGAACAAGTATCACACTTTACCTATCTAGGTTGTGATCTCACTTATGAATACGAGAACGAGGTACAACAGAAATTGTACAAATTTCAATACATCTGTGGAACTTTGAAAAAAACCCTCAGGAAGAAGACACGAAAAGAAACACAACTAAAATTCTATAGGGTCATGACCACACCCGTCTTACTTTATGGTTCAGAGACATGGACCTTGGGGAGTCGGGATCTATCGAGAATCCAAGCAACAGAAATGCGACATTTGAGACCTATAAAAGGCTGCACAATTTTCGACAAGATTCGGAATGAAGACATCAGGAAGGAGTTAAAGATCTTCAACTTATGCGATAGAATACAAGAATATCGTACTAAATGGAAAGACCATGTACAGCCTATGCCGGAAACACGGTTCCCCAGAGCTGCCCTCGACTACTCCCCAAAGGGCAGGAGAGATCGAGGATGACCGAGAAAGCGGTGGACTGAACAATGAAGCCGGAACAGACACTATGCCTAATCTCTGAAGTTGATGATGATGATGATGATGACATTTGGTCCTTTGATAAAATGTAATATTGGATTCCGTTGATTGGAACTTAATGCACGAGTAACAATTACTATCATAATCAACGATTTACGATGTACGTTACCAAAATTTAATTTATGAAAACATATCAGGCCTCTCTTAAATGTTAGCAAAATAAGGTTTTGCATTTAAAAATATATTTGCTGGTATTTTAAGTATTCTTTCGATATTATTTTGGTTTTCATAATCGGTTTGGTATCCTATGCGCATATTTAATTTTTTAGTTTCTTATTCATACTTGTATTGAAATATTTTTTTTTAATAATATATTATATTAATCCCTGCATACAATTATTTACTTTAACAGTATATTAAAAATGACTTTTAAAAGTTTTACGATAATTATTGTTATTATTATTTTCTTTTTGAGTTTCATGGGGAAAAAAAAAAGAGTTAATGGAAAATTGAAAAATAAAATAATATGAAAAATAAAATCAATATTTAAAGTACTTAAAATAGTAACAAAATAGTCTGGTTAAATCATTCAGTAATGTTTAAGTATGATTTAAAAGCAAAACTTCAAAATTGTAAGATAAGATCAGAACAATATACAGAAATAAAAGAGGAAGTGAATTCATTATACTGTATGAATATTCAAACTTAAAAAATATTCCATTAGTTTATCTACACAAGTGGTAGAAAATTAGAAGGGAAAACAGAATAATAAATACAGGATGTAATAAATATAGGAAATATATTAGTTAAATATATTACATAAGCAAGAAAAAAATTGTAAGTAAATATAAATAAAAAATTTTATGAAATGAAAACTGATCTTCTTTATTGCCATGGGACTTACAACTAGAAGCAATGTAGATAAAATGCTTACAAAAGAAAAGTGTTCCGCAAACCACAAGTTTATAAAACAACTTTTTGAAAAGTTTTACATGCCTAAGTTATAGATAGTTATAAAAGTTTAGATTATATGCATAAATGAAAGCAAATTTATTAAAAAACGATTGTGGTGAAAATCATTAAAAAATACAGGATAATGAAGCTTAACATATAAATTATGAAGCAAAAGAGTTAGAAGCAAAGAAGTATTTGAATTTATATCAAAAATAGTTTGACGAAATACTCCTGGTTAAGGTATTTCTATCAGAGAAAAACTCATTGTAAAATTTTTATTTTATTATCATCTAACTAACTAAAGAAATGTTTTTTCACAATTGTCCATCATTTCTTCACTTTGTAGTCATTTCCTCATTTTAATAAAAAAAATCTGGTGTGAAACAACCACACGACTTCCATTACCCACTATTACACATATTATATACATTTTTGAGAGATAATGCGATCAGAAAACATAAAAGTGAACTAAAGAGAAAATCGTTAGAGCCGATTTTGAGATACCAACTTTTACAAAAAATCAATTATTGACCGGAAAACAATAATTACATACAAAAGGATATTTAAAAGGGAGTTAATATGGCGAGTTTGAAAAAAATCCGTACAGCTGGTTTTAAAGGAACGCCTTTGCGTGGCCTGAAATTGAGCTATTTATACAGGACGCCTATCAATTTTCCTGAACTAACCAACTATATCATTCGAAAGGACATCTAATAGAGTGTTTATATAGCAAGTTTGAAGAAAATCGTTAGAGCCGTTTTTGAGATACGGACTTACGGTCCCACTTACGGTTTCCGATGCCCCACTTCCGGTTTTTCAATTTTCACCAAAATTTTGAAATTTCATCTGTACACCAGACGTATTTCAATTCTAAAGTTTCGTAGCTCTATCTTTATTAGTTTCTGAGCTATAATAGCCAGAAGATTCTCCACATACACACACACACACACACACACACACACACATACATGCACACTGACCAATTGCCAAAAACCACTTTTTTGGACACAAGGGACCTTAAAACGTGTAAATCAGGTGAAAACCCGATATCGAATTTTCAGACCGAATACAATACTTCCATTACCTACGGTAGTAGGGTAATGGAAGTAAAAATTAATATCTAATAATTATATTACTTTTTATTATAAATATTGCATCTAATTTGAAGTTAAGTACATTTTTATGTAATATATAAGTGCCATATAAATATTGTTAAACAAAAATTTCTGGTTCCATTCTATTAAATCAAAATGACACGACTTTCCGGTAGACATGACATATATTAAAAAATTAGGGTAAAAAATTAAAATTTAAAACGTAGTAAAATACAGAATAACATGCGAATAAATGCCACAGAAATTCAAAATAACCAATAAAATATTAATTAAATAGAATACCTTATACAAAATCCTTTTTAAAAAACTTAGCATATATATATTTCGGGTACTCCGTACCCATCTTCGGTGCCAAGTAGAAAAACGTCAAAGATAGGTACGGAGTACCCGAAATATATATATGCTAAGTTTTTTAAAAAGGATTTTGTATAAGGTATTCTATTTAACTAATATAAAAATAATCCTTTCTTAATAAAGTTTAATTAAAGTTTAATTAACCAATAAAAATTAATATATATATGATAGGTAGTAATTTTTGTCTATGAAGTATCTGAAAGTTATAACTTCAGCTTATTTTTTACATATATAATAAATCATTTCAGTAAAACATCAGTTAGTTTAAAACCGGTGTCTTCAAAACCGTTCTAATTTTTTGGGGACGAAGGATAGCTGTCGAGAACGCCTGGTCAGCTATTATTGGTACTATCAATATTAAATTTTGCCAATTTCCCTAAGATTGTCTTACAATAAAAATCGTTCAACCACTATTATTTTCAAAATACGGCTCGAACCTATTATTCCAGGGGAGAATTCCAACACCTAGGAACAATATATTCAAAACTGAATCGCTATATTTAACTCCAAATTCAAATTAATACAGTCGAACCTCGTTAACATGAATCTCAAGGGAGATAAAAAATTGGTTCATCTTATCAATAGTTCACGGTATCAGTAACTTATATTCATATAACTAATCTTCATTTTGACGGGGATTATGAAAACACTTCATGTTAAAGGTAATTCACGTTAACAGTGTTCACGTTAACGATTTTTGACTGTACTATAAATAGATTATACTACCTAAATGTAAAATACGTTTTATTATATGAAATGTGAAACGAAATTTCAGAAAATTGCTATGACATTTAACACGTTAATAGATGTTTAAAGAAGTAATTGAATTACATATATTGCTATTTATAACTGACAACAAAATGCAGTTCCTTCGTATTTCACTCGGAAGGTTTATTCTAATATGAAAATTGGTTGCGAGTGATTTAGAAAATGTAAAAATTTTGATAATTATTCTCAAAATATTTAAATTATTAAATTTGTATTTTGGTTATAAAGTGATAGATAAAAAAATTGCGTAAGCCATTACTTGTGAAAACCCCATTACAATAGTTTCGGATCTAAATAATAACTGCGCTTTTCATCTACTATAGAGTCATTTTAACATATTCCTTCTTATTTCAAATGCGTATCTGTAAGACAAGGTTGCAGCGTTCCTATATTTTTGCGATCATTTTATTATACTCTCACCAGAATTTTCAGAAGCAAATTTTCGTGAAAGTTTTCATACTGAAATAGCATAATAATCTTTAATAAAACTTTCTTTCTGAAAATTCCGGTGTGAATATAATAAAATAATCGTACAATCCTAAAAATATAGGAATACTGCGAATCCTGTCGTAAGAATATTGCTTTAAAATGTTAGAAATATGTGTACCGGAAAACCAATTCCTCCTCTTTCCAAATAGGTTGAAAAGAAGCGAAACGTGTTTTCACATTATCGTTCATATCTCAAAAAAAAAAAAAAAAAAAGAAAAGGGAAAGAAAAGAAATCAAATATCAGTAAGATTGTTGCTTTAAAATGTAAGGAATATGAATACCAAAAGCCGATTTTAAGAATTTCGGTAATTCGTTCTCTGACGGTGAGAGGAGAGGGAGACGTGGTTTTTCATATATTCGAAAGAAAAACAAAATTAAAAAATTAAAAATTCTGTCAAAAACAGAACTTAGTTTAGTGCGGAGGACTATTAATTTCAATCTGTAAAATTTTTATTTTATTTTTTATTTTTTATTTTTTGTCTCATATTTTGACCGTAAAACTGGGCCACGTACTTTTTAAAATGACTAAAATGAATTAAAATGAATTAAAATTAAGTGTTTCCACCTAAATTTCATACTTTAGTTAATTTAAAAAAATCTAAATGTTGGATCGAAAAATGCTTTGCACCCCTGGATCACCCCTTTCATTTGGTACCGAATTTGTAACTATACGACTGATATTTCTAATTTATTTTTCCTTTTTTGGTGTTATACAAAAATGATTTGCAAAAACTGACGATGAAGTTCTTATCCAGATTGGAACTAATAGCCCTCCGTCCTAATAAATATCTACAAAGTCTTTGCTTTAAAATTTAAAAATACAAATGCTTAGAAATTCATTTGTGAAAAATCAAGACCTTGCCTCTCCAAAAAAGTTGAAAGAAGATCTTGTTTTTCCGTGGTGTGTGCATTACTTCTTATCTCAAATAAAAACACATATCTCAGTCTCAATCCGGGAAGACATGCGCTGAACATGTGAAGCCCGTTTACAATGTACGTTCTCATGTTACAGAAAATACTGTGCGTCCTCCCGGATTAAAAAACAGTTGAAGAATTTCAAAAATTTGCCTTGTTAGAGGGGAAGTGGGCAAGACAAGTTTTTCACATATTATTCATGTATGGAGGAAAAATAAAGAAAAACAAATATCCGCAAAATTTTTGTTTTAAAATGTAACAAATACGAATACCTAAAACCAGATTCGAGTATTTCAGAAATTTACTACTCTAACTGGATCCCTATGAATACCACTTCCCACTTCAAGGTGGAAAGCAGTATTCACATACTACCATAACAAATTCCCACACGACCTTTGCTTAAAAAAAAAAAAAAAAAAAATATATTTAATGACCGATTTTAGAATCGTTCAAAGGAGGGGGGGGGTAGCAAAACTTGCTTCTTTTACACCAATCATACTTCAACGAACTGTCAGAAGTACACTCATGTCCATAAATTAAGGATAATTCAGAATCACACGGAAATTGAACTTTAATGCAAAAATTTCATCTGTAGAATTACCACACAAATCTTCAAGAATAATATGCAAATTATAGAAAGCCGTCAGATGACGCCGATATGACGCACAATGATGAAAGTATAAGAAAGGGGTGGATAAGGAATGGGAGCGAAGAGGGAAAATTTTTCGCAAGCGTTCTGTAAGTTGTTCAGTGCCACAACTGAATAGTTATGACACAGAGGACGCATGAGGATGATTTTTTACTTGGTAGAATTATCGGCCGACTGGAATATGGGCGTACTCAGATAGAAGTATCGCAGGAACTTAGAATCACCCAAAGTGTCATCTCTAGGCTTTGGAAACGATTCTAAAACGATGGAAATGCTAGTGGACATTAAAGTACTGGTCGACCCCGAGTTACAACGCCGAATGAAGACCAGTATTTGGCAGTAACTGCCAAAAGAGGCAGATGAAGCACAGCATCAGACCTGTCTCGTTAGCTATCTGCAGCTACATGTACCACAGTTTCAAGGCAAATCATGTACAGACGTTTGGGAGATATTAGTCTATATGCTTGCAGGCCTGTCAGATGTGTTTTGCGCATGGTAACACACTTTTTCCCGATGTTAGCTTGGAGTAGAGAACATGCAATGTGGACAGCAGCACAGTGGGCTTGTGTGATGTTTTCCAACGAGTCCAGGTTTAGCTTGCAGTCTGATTCACGTCGGACTTTCATATGGAGAACGCCAGGTACTCGTTACCACCATGAAAACATCATTGAACGCCACTGTTACCGTGTTGCAGGGGTGCTCGTTTGGGGGGGAACCATACTGAGCTCCAGAACAGATCTGCATGTTCAAACCGGAACCTTGGCAGGCCAAATCTATCAGGATATCATTATAGAACAACATGTACGTTTGTTTATGGGTGCCATGGGCCCAGAATTTGTGTTTATGGATGACAATGCCCGTCCTCACCGTGCAAACATTGTAAATGAATGCCTACAATCTGAGGCTATCAGCCGTATGGAATGGCCAGCATTCTGACCAGTGGCGGCTCGTGGCAGGAGCTGCAGAGCTGCAGCCCCCCCCCCCATAAATATTCCAAAAAAACTATTTTATCAACTTTCAAAATATTTTGAAAATAAATATTATTATATTGTATAGTATTATGCATATAGAAAAGCAGATTACATCGTTATCATGAAAAATTATTAAAAAGCTGTGAAAAGTTAACCATTTTTAAACGTAATAGCACCTCGAAAATTCGTAAAGGGACTGCTCATCCATGCAGCTCCCGAAAAAAGGGATTTCTTTAGGGAAAGAACAGTTACAACCGCCCCTACTCGTTTTCCCTACCAGTTTCGACCATTTGGTTGGAGCTGCATCCGCTGCAGCACCGACCTGATTAGGGATTTCAGTAATGCTGGAAAATAACAAATTCCCTTTGTAATCTACGTTTTTTCTTCACAGTTTTTAATGCGGTTATCACTGTGTTTGATGATTATTTATATATGAGAGGTAAAAAAAATTAGCATGAAGGTTATTCACGATTATATGAGAAAATATAAGTCATTTTTATTTATTTTTCAAGCAGATTTTTATTTTATATTACATGGAAATTTCGAACGGTTTTTCGGTTTCTTGGTTTGCCAATGGCAGAAACATTGAAACTGAATAGACAGAATCTCAATTTTTATATAAATTTTGCCTTAAACATAATATTTAAAATTTATCAAGTGTTTAATCGCTTTGTTGATAAGGTTATTATTATAATTATAATTATGTTTTTTTTTTCACTTGTATTTTAGTCACTAATTTTTTTTCTATTTTGATGAGAAATATTAGCAGTCGAACCTTTCTTAAAAACACGAGATTACTAAAGTTTTAATTTCTAACATTTTCATACAACGAAGTTGGAAAGCATTTATAACTTCGTTTCATCTCTCTTTATATTTGAGTGAGAACTTTCAGAAATATGCTCGGAAATTTAAGCATTTTAATATCCGTTCTTTAGATTGGCCACACTATTTTACCTATATACTTCTTTTACGAGGACACACAAAACATCCAGAATGCACTGCTGGCTTGGATAATATTTCAAACCAAATTAAACTGATACATACTATTCAAGCCTTTTTAAATATCTCTAAAGAAAATGGTGTTTTAACATTTATAGATTTTTTTTTTTTAATGCACGGCAATACAGAAGATGTGCAGCAAATTTTGGAAATTCATTTTTAATTATACAAAGGTTTCATATTTAAATGAAATTTTAGTTTACTGTACATGTGTGTAAAGTTCGCATTAAAAAAAATAATAACAATAAAATATTCGTAATGTTAGACAAGCATTTCATAATCTATGTGCTGTGCAAGATTTTACGTCAATGTTAACTCTTTTAATTAATATTTCAAAGGATGTTCTAAATAAATTAATGAAACGCATCATTATAATTGCACTTTTAAGATACGAGCATTACATTACTATAATGTTTTGAGGTCTCCTGAGCTCATTTTTGCTATTTTTACAGTGTTATATGTATGGTGTGAGTAAGTGTATATATGTGAGTGAATATCATAACATCTAAATGCTTGGTTCGATTGAACTGAAAGCTGGTAGGTATGTGAAAGGTCACCATCAAACGAGCTGTATAGAATTTGATGGATGTGAGACTTATAGATCTGTTACAAGGACACAAAGAAGAAATCCTTATCATTTTGATTAATGGACTTAAATTTATGAAGTGCGATTGCGCCTAAATGTTTTATCCAACTGAACTAAAAATTGGTAGGTAGGTTACAGGTAATCGTCACGCAATTTGTATAATTTTGATGAGTACAGGACTTATACATTTTTGTACAGAGACACAAAAAGAAATTATTTATCATTGTGGACTATAGATTCGAATTATTTGCAGTTATTATCGCAAGAACTGTACAGATCTACATAAGTATGTAATCAAAATATTTATTATTATTTTTATATAAATGATTGTGTGTATCTTTTTAATGAGCAAAATTTATGTATACTTCGTACCATCTTGGAGAAAATAATAGCATGCAGATGAAAAATATTTTGTTTGGGGAAAATTGATTATCATTAATAAATAAAGTTAACAAAATAAAATATCCAGATTATTTTTTTTTCTTTGTAATGAATGTCCAATAATATAAAATTTTAAATCTATGCTGTATCCTGTATTGCTCTGCTTCTTGCTCAGTCTGCGCATATAAAACCCGAAGACCCCGATTAAAACAGATTATTTAGAAAATCATTTTCGTTTTTTTCTCAAATCTTACGTAGACATGCAGCTATGCAGCCCCCCTGTAAAGGAATCTCACGAGCCGCTACTGATTCTGACCTGACTTGAATCCGATAGAGCATGTGTGGGACATGCTTGGCCAACGAGTTGCAGTCCGTCAACCACCTGCTACATGTGCCCCGGAACTTCGGAGAGCATTGCTTGCTGAGTAGAGTAATCTTCCCCAAGATCAGATGAATAATTTAATACTCAGCATTTCCTAGGCGTTGTATTTCATCATCTGGGAGAAATACGATGCACTACCCATCATACCAACCACGTAATGTTAAGTTTTTGTGAGGGAGATATTTTTTAATTGCTCCAAGGATCAAAATTCGTAGATTTTATGAATGGTATTCTACATAAACCACCATTTTTGTTCTTTATCATTTGTTTAATAAATGGGTTTTATGAATAAGTTGTGCTTGTTTTGCTTCTGAACCTTTATTTGCCGCAGTTAGCATTATCCTTAATTTATGGACATGAGTGTATTAAAATTGTCGTTTCTGACACATTTTCTTCATACTAAATATGCGTTTTCTATTACTGGTGGGAGAAACTTTCTCTTTTTGCGCTACTTTACTTCTTAGCAACTGCATGCAAAAAGGAAGTGTTGCTTTGAACAATCTCTCGCGTGCAGTTGTCATGTGCATTAGGAGGAGGATGTCAAAACATGCCTTAAATGGATCCAACAATGTTTTAAAATTTTATTTTATGAAAAGAGAGAATTAACTTGTCCATGAAAGTGTTACAAAATTACAAAGTTATATTACTAAGTATTTTCACATCAAATTATATAAACAACTTAAACAATCATTTATTTAGCTTAAATTTAGTTTTAAACATACGAAATCTGTTATCTGAAGATTGCAACCGAGTAAATCTATGATAAAAAAAATATATACATATAGGGTAAAGTGCCCTAATTTCGTCACCTTTCCTAATTTTGCCTCACTTTACTTCTCTGATTATCCTTGAGTGGCACCACCTGGGGATTCGGGAGATATAATGTGTATGTAATGAAATTTTCGTTCGCCGAGACACATACATCGATTACATACGTTGGATTTCCTGTTTTTAGAAGAGGTGAATTTTTACTGTCTTTTGTAGGACGTTACTCAGCGTACTTAAATTTACTACTACAATGGTTTGTAACTTTTTCAATTTTGAATTAAATTCTGATTAATAAATAAAGCCTCGTTTTATTGGATTTTTAAAGAAAAGGAGCGAAAGAGGAGCCAAATTGGGAAAATTTTCTTATTTTTTGAAATATAAGTATCTTTTGAAACACAGTTTTTCGACTTAATAAAAATATTATTATAATCCGTTTCGCTATGTTTAGATGTTTGTGGATTGTTAGTGAATGTAACATTCAAATCTGGTAGGTTTTCAAAGAAAATCATAGCTTCCAAAAGCCTAAAAGGGACTGGAGGATGAAATTAGGACACCTTACCGTATATATATATATATATATATATATATATATATATATATATATATCCAGATGTTTTAAAAGAAGCAATTGTTAGCAAGTTTTACGATTTTTGATATTTTTGAGTGACTTATTGTTATCATTCATTTCGTACACGATATTTTTTTTCTTTTTACTTTGTAAAATAAATCTCAAATAAACACTTTTTTAAACATTAAATCATAAAAAAAAATATTTTAATTATCATAAATTAAATTCTGTATAGATACATCTACTGTAAACATTTTCATGTATTTTACTTTTATGCATTAATAAATGTTTCCAGCGACACTTAAATTGTAAAAATTCAATCTTGTAAAAAAAAACAAAAAAAACTTATATATACGATAATATATATATACGTTTATGCAAAAGATCACAAATTACTTTCAAATTATATATAAAAATATTCAACTTTCAGTATTTATGCTCAAATTGTTTTAAAACTATTTTAATTAGGTAACTTCATGTAAGGAATATTTAATTCACCAAATCATATTTATACTTGTGAGTTTCGCCCGCTTGTGGGTTACTATCTATTTTTGAAAGAATCACTATTATTAATAAATCACTATATTTTTATAAGTTAGAAAAGGTAAAACAAAAGGCTAAATAAAATTTTATTGTCGATATAAACTTACTCCGGTCGATATAAACTTACTCCGGCGGCTCGCTCATTCACGTTCACTCCTCCCAATGATTTACTATACTTTTATAAAGAGAAAACATATAAAGAGGAAAAAAACATTCTTTCCTAACCAGGGGAAATTTCGTTACAGGTGAATATTTTTACAGCGCATGCCCTTCGTCCATATTTTTTTATACCTTCAAAAGTATGCGCAATAGAATTTTTACCCTAAAAAATCACAAAACAAGAATTTCTAAAGGCCTAGACCTATTTTATAAGTTTTTAATACCCCTCCCCCCCCATTTTCTCCTTCTCCCAAAATTTTACACTTTCAAAATTATGTGTCATCGATTCGTCAGCTCAAAACATAAAAACACTAATTCGAAAATCCATAACCCTATTTTTCGAGTTTTAAATTAGTTGTACCCCAACCCCTCTTTTTACCCCTAATAAATTTACGCTATCAAAAGTATGCACAAGTGATTTATCTCCCTCAATAAATCATATATCACGAATTTTAAAGGTCGTTAACTCTAAATTTTATATAGCACTCTTTTCACCAAATCATTTCGCATTCTTAGATTTTCGCCAAGGAAACCGCTTGAGGAAATGGATAGTCATGTCCCGGACACAGCATGCTACATACCAATTTAAGGTCTATGCACCTATGTTAATTCGTTTCGAAAATAAAAATTAAAATGCGCTCACATAAAACATCCTGCTGAAATGCTGCCAAAGGCAGTGGTGACCTGATTTGTTGTATGTTTATAAATTTGTTTCTTTTCTCGGGAACTAACAGTAAGTTGCAGTGTGAACCTGAATATAGGTTCGATGTATTTCTAGAGCGAGGCCAGGTGATACGCTGCTCATGGCAGTGAGAACCCGAATTAAATTTTGTCATAAATTTGCTTATTAAAAAAGCACCACAGAACTGGTGTTTAAAAGTAATAATTACAAAATTTTGAATAAACACCGTAAAATTCAAGAACTCGGAACAATTGTTTCGGCCCAAAAGAAGACACGACCCTTCATCAGGCGAACAAAGTATACACGAAGGCTTCAAACAAAGCAGCAACAATTACATGAGCGCTTATCTATATAATATTTCTCTAACGTGGACCAGTTACGATTATTTTTTGTAGAAATTATACGATAGTGACCCCTTTAGGGACATACCTTAATAAAATACGCGAGGACAAAAAAAAAAAAAAAAAAAAAAAAAAAAAATACATAAGCAATATTTAAGCGCGCGGACTCAGTTCCGTGATCTAATAAAAAAAAAAATACGACGTTTGTCCAATATAAGAAAATCTATTTTTAAAAGTTTCATCTTTCCACGAGTCATTTTAAACCTAGCAATACCTTAAAGATATAAACAAAATATGAACTTTTGTCATTGATTGATTCTAAAATGAAATAATCAAAGTATAATCAAAAGAGGTTCTAAGTTTTTTTTTTTTTTTTTAAACAAAAAATTATACGAAAATGAATAAATAAATGAAAAAATAATTAAAAGGTATCGCAAACATGGCGGCAGAAATTTAAAAGTCGCCATTGGTATCCTATACTAAAGCTGGCCTGCCTCGGGAAGTAATGATAACTGGGTCTTGTAAAATTAAATTAGTTAGTGACATTCATATAAGATTTATACATTTCAAATTTTAAAATTAAATAAAAAAGAAATAAATTGCGAAAATTTCGCATGGTTTGCTAGTATTATTATATTACGCTTGCGCTTATATTATTATATTACTGAAACATTATGAGGTATATTACTTAACAACTATTCATAAATTTGTTTGTTTGTCGAAAAATAATTGGCTGATTTCAATGTTATTATTTTTTTTTTTCAACATTTTATTTTGTAACATTCATTTAATAAAATGATTCATACTTCTATTACAAACAGTGAAGCAGAAAAACCCTCTAGAATAACTAATTTTTATGAAATATTTATTAGATAAATTGTATATTATGATGAAAATAAGTATTTAAAAAATGTAATAATATTATATATATTATATATATCTATATATTAATCTGTGTTTTTTCTTTTAATTACTCAAGTTCCTAGCTAGTGAACCTAGACCTTCTTCATTATGTTAAGCATTCTATGATCTAATTATACATTAAAGAACGTGAAAGCACCGTGTGTGTATTAATTAGGTTATATTGTATCATTTTTAAAAATGTTTTTAATTTGCATCAATTAGCATAACTATTTGCTAATGAATTTCCTGAGAATTAAACATAGATATACACAATCGTAATAACCGCATTTTATGAAATTCTGATTCTGGAAACTTGTAATTAATCATAGAAGGGAATCAAATAGACATTAACTCTAAGCATATTAGTATCGAATTAAACGTATAATAAAGTTATAATGCTTATCGTTATGATCATTACAAAATGCACTCATGTCAGTAATATGATGCAAGTCAAGGTAAATTAATTGAGGTATATTACTCAAAGGATATGAAATTGATGAGTAATATAGACTATAATGCTCATTAGCATAGATTTAAGCGAATGAAACAAAATATGCTTTTCGTAATGTTATTTATATAACAAGGCAATATACTTATAAGACTTACTTATAATAAGGCTAAATAAAGACTATGCTTTCATCTTCGCGTTGTTTTTATATACAGGGTGCAGAGAACAATATCATTAATAGGCCTATATTTTCGAAAGCATTTGTCAAATGAGCCTATTTCGAAATGCAAAAATGTTTCAAATGAAGTATATAAGAATAGACCTGCGAAAAATCTAGAGAATCGATTTTGTAAGATTTACAAAATCCGTATTTTCATGTTTTCCATATACCAGTAATTATACATATAATAAAATAATCTTCATACATGAATATGAAAACTGAAAGAAATCTTTTACGATGTAAATTAGCTATACATAATTTCAAAATTTGTGATTTTTGCAAATGTTTTTGGTTTCGAGTAAGAAATCAGTTTGAAAACATGTCTTTGTTGTTCAGTAGTAATATTTATTTTATTTTAGCTTTGTACAGAAAATTGTGTTTAAATTTTAAAATGAAATTATTTAGTCAATAATAATAAAAACAACAACAACACAAATAAATAAATTCAATAAACACTTTTTTTTTCATATCAAAGTGTCAAGAATTTTTTTTTTACTGCCTATAAATAAAAGGTTCAGGGGATCTTACTTAGGTAATTTTTACTAAATATTTTATATGGATTTTATTTCGACACAATTTAAACTACATTTTAAAATATTTTGTTTCAATTTAAACTATTTTTTATGATAGTTATCGTCTAACTGAGCTGTTGAAGGTACTATTTGAAACTTCCTTTTAATTAAAAATATTTTCCTTCTTAAAATTCAAAATCTGATAAATCGTTTTATTCCGAATGGTACTGAATAATTTTTTTTAATTTGCAAATGAACAAATGTCTCTTTTATTAGAAATGTTTTAATAAAATTACAGAAGAAACTACGTAATTTTTAATATCATTTGAGACGGTTTAGAGCAATTTCTACATCTTGACAATAATATAACTTAATCTTGTAATGTTTTTAATGCAAGAAAATATGGAAATCACACTCACAAAAAACTTTTACTAGTTTAAAAATATATGTACTGATTGTTAAAAACGTAAAAATTAAAAAGGTTAAAAAAAAAAAAATAACACATTTATCATAACTTTTAATTCATACCCGTAGGTATGAACAGGCTCAAAATTGCCTCGAAGAGTTACTGGGAAGTTCGATATTTAGATAATCAATTAGCGATATCGAAAAAAATTAAAACCGTATTTCAAAACAGCCTAAATTGTTTCTAGTACAATCTTTAAAATTTGAAAAACGCGAATTAAGTATAGGATTACAGTAAGAACAACCTAAATAAGTCACGTAAATAAAATTCATATTGTAATAAACTACAATAAGCATAAACTACCTAACTTGTACAGTATGATGAGGATTAATATTTAACCATAGAGTGCCGGGTTAAAAATATAAAACATTGAGAAAATTAAAATGAAAAAAAAAAAAAAAAAAAATCTCCCTTTTAGTTGTACAAACATCAAACCAAAGTTTATGAACTGTAAAAGGAGGAAAACCATTAAACATTTCTTTATGTCTTTCTATATCTATTGCTTCTATAATTAATGTTGCTGTCTTTTTAGTGTCTTGATATATAAATTTAACATCTGAAAATATATTTTTAACATGATTCCTTGAGTGGGTGATTCATCATCGCCCAGTCCAAACCCCTGGACCTAGAAGCATGAAATTTTGTGAAAATGTTCCCTCTATGACGCACACATCCACTAAGAAGCGATTTTACAAAATTCACCCATCCAAAGGGGGGAGGGGGCAAAACATGATTTCATAAAATCCTTCATATCTCAAACAAAAAACAGATATCCGTAAAATTTTTGCATAAAAATATAGCTAACATAAATGTCTAAAAAACAATTTCTGGAATTTTAGAAACTCGGTCCCCATGGGAGAGGGAAGGGGGAAAAACGTGATTTCACAAAATCCTTTATATCTCAAACAAAAAAACACATATCCGTAAAATTTTTTGCTTTAAAATATAGCTAACATAAATATCCAAAAAACCAATTTCTGGAATTTTAGAAATTCGGTCCCCAAGGGGGGGGAGGGGGAAATCGTCATTTCTCATTCGCAAAACGTGATTTCACATAATATTATGTATCTCAATTGGTATATAGAGGTTTTCGATACCTACAAATCGATTGCGAATATTTTCGAATTTGTAAAATTATTAAGAGGGGCGGTAAGGGGGGGGGACTATGGGGCAAAAACAAATAGAAATACAGTTAGGTCGTTCAAAATTGGTACAGGTAGGTTTCAGAAGCCTGCAAGTCGAATGGGGATATTTTTGAAACTGTAAAGTTGTTAGGAGGGTCGGGAAAGGGGTTGGCCGAGGGGCAAAAAAAAATATTTAAAAAAATTATTAGATCGTTCAAAATTGGTGCATAGAGGTTTTTGATACCTACAAATCGATTGCGGATAATTTCGAATTTGTAAAATTATTAGAATAGACGGGAGGGGGTGGCGAAGGGGTAAAATAGTAGAAATAAAAGTTAGAGAGTTGAAAATTAGTATTATAAAATTTTAAGTCCCGGTAAATCGATTGAGGATATTTTCGAAAGTATAGAATTATTAAGAGGGTTGGGAACGGTCGGCGCAGGAAAAAACGCCCCGCGCACGCAGGTATACGCTACCGCAGGCAGTTGGGGTCCGGACCGATTATCCCACCAATGAGAAAAGATTTTTTTTTTTTATGTATTTCATATTTTTTCACTTTCGATAATATAGCTATTCTTTAAGAGTGCCACACATACATGCGCGCGCGCAGCGCACAATGGCTTGCGCTGCCGAAGGCAGTGGGAACCCGGTGCGACATTTTTCCTGATCAGATTTGTTTTTGTATTTTTTTTCACATGATAAAATTTTATGCAATTTTGAGAATTCATTAATTATAGTGATTCATTGAAAAATAAGGACCAGCTAAGCGGGCGTAGCCTGCTAGTAAAATATAAAATTGAAATTGGTTTGTATAATTAATGTAGAGAATTTGGTAAATACCATATAATATATTTAATGGAAAGAGGTAAAAAGTCGGAAAAAAGAGTCCAAAAAAGAGAGAAAAAAACAAAAAGTCTTTTTTGGTTTGTGCTGCAAATATGTTTCGGTAGTCATTTGCAGCCATCAGCAGCTCACTTGTGATCCATGTTTTCTTTGGCTTCATCTTTCCCTCTCTCTCTCTCTCCCTTCTTCTCATCATCTTATTTATGATGCATTACCATTCGGGTGGAATTACACTATACTCTCGGTCATTAACAGCAGAGTTTGTTGTTGGTATTTCAATGGCTTCGCGTTTTGGTTTGTGCAGCAAATATTTTTCAGTTATCACTCGCAGCCATCATCAGATGAAGTAAAAGAAAACACTGAGAGCTGCGACTGACAGCCTAACGTATTTGCTGTACAAACCAAAAAGGATTTCACGTAAGGTAATTGAATATTTTTTTTAGAACGTTTTCTTTTGAGAAGAATTATTATTAGTATTCTCGCACTGTATTTACTTATAATTTATTTATTTATTTATTATTTTTTTACAACACTATTACACAAAGATTTTATTTATGAATAATCAAAATAAGGAAAGAACATCTTTATTCTTTAAAACACATGCAATAATAAACATATATATATATATATATATTTGGTCTTCAGCGCATGTTTTTGAATTCAGGTTCAGGCAGATTGAAGTGGGTTTTAACATCCTACTTTAACTACGCACTGAGGAATTTCTGGTTCTGGCATGGATACTCCTTGAAGAAATAATATAAGTGGAGTTGGCATGGGACGTAATAGCATGCAGAGAAAATAAGATCATTATTGTCTACACAAATTTGCTGCAGTAGAAACACTACTATAGAAACACTGCCACAGTAGAAACGCTACTGCAGACATGCCGTCGCAGTAGGAACGCAACTCAGAAATATTGAGTCTAACAAAACATTCGTCAGTTTTGTGTTAATGGTTACAATTTTGCTTCATGTTTTTTCGGAAGTGTCATCTCTTCTCATATAATTACTCCAAGGGATGCCAATAATTGTTCGGAATTTACTTTAAACAGTCGATATTGATCTAATTATGTTTAGTGTGAAAAGGAAAATATAAATTGATGAAAAAGGAAATCAAATATAACTCAAAAACACCCTTTTTAAAAGAGCTAAAATTGTAATCCTGATGAAATATTTATAAATTAAAAATTATCTTAATTTACACATGTGTAAAAAAGTAAGATGCATATATGATTTTTCAAATTTTTCTCGCACAAAGCAATGTGAAACATTCTACCAGCTACTTTAACCAAATTCGAATTGGCACACCTTAAAATTCCATTTTATCATCTTACATAATAGTGTTTTAATTTAAAACTCAGTTATTTTATTTTTTAAACTTCAGTTTAAAAAATGACATTTTCCCTTATGTGAAATATCTTTATCTAATAACTTGATGCCAAATTTAAATACATGCACATTAATAACACATAAGAAAATGCATATTTTTTACCAATCCACTTAACATAATTTTCTAACAAAATTGGCACTCGAGATGACTCTAGACACAATATTTAAAAATGTATTAAGAGAAGTGTTGCTAGATCTGGCATATTTTTTATCCAATAATCACCAATAATTTTTAATTGTAATGTTCGCCTAATCACTTCGAAGATTGACAGTCTATTATGTATTTCAAATATCACTTCTCAAAATTATTGGTGATTATTGAATAAAAAAGCGCCAGATCAAGCAACACTAATCAGAAATGAATTCCCATAAGTAATGAACTTTTATTATTAAGTTGTTTCTATTGAAAATTATTTTCTTTGTATTGTTAGGAAAACAGTAAAATAAAAAATCGTTTTCATTTTCAACACGAAGTATGCAAAACGTTTGCAAGTAAATGAATAAATAAATCAGCAAATGTGCGTACATACATATGAAAAAATAAATTCTAAAAATAGATTACATTAGATATAACCTGAACTAAAAAATAAAAAATAAATAAATACAAATGAAGACAGAGAACTTAACTTTTCCACAGGACATATATAAAATTAATTTTAAAGTTAAAACTTGTTTCCATATGTCATAAATTCATAATTAACAAACATAACTTTAGGCAATTTTAAGACATAACATTAAAGAAATAATAATAATAATAATAATAAAGATGAGCACATATTGATGTCATTTTTTAACTTTACCTCAAGTTAAATTTTAATCTAGTAACAAGAGAATAACTAATTTCATGATAATGTTAAATAAAAAATAACATTCATATTCTAACGTGCGCCTATTTTTCTTTCTTTCTTTTTGTTTTGTTTGTTTTCACAAACGCAAATATATATATATATATATATATATTTCTTAAGATCGTATTATTTAAAATTTAACAAAAGCACAGTGATGAAATAGTGAAAATAATTAAAAAGATACAAAAAATGTCGTATAAGTGTAGAACAAAAAAATTTATTTTTGTAGCATGTTAAACTAAAGTGAAATGTAGTTTAAATATGCATTTATAAAATAATAATAATAATAATAATAATTTAACAAATAAATTTTTGTTTTATTTTTTGAATGTGTTCTTTTTAGTAGTTCCTGATTTTATGCATAGTTGCCAACATTTTAATTTATTCCGGAGCATTTTTAGCTCCATACCACTTTATTTTGCACCACTTTATTGATAGAATATTTTTCTCCAATATATAATTCAGTTTTTCCATGTCAAATCAACACAGCCAAAACCCTGACCCCCCTCAGATTTTATGAAATTTGGCTCATTTGTTTGTTCTATACAGAAATGAATTTATACAAATTAATGAGTTCCTGTCTCTTTTAGTTTTTGATATACAGCGCTGCAAAAATGGGTAAAAAGTGCAAATTTCCGAAATTCTTCTACGACAAATGTATCCATACTTTCTTCCCTAATTAACTTACATATAAAACATTGGTATCATTAGAAATCTTATAATACAGGTTTTCAAATGATACATCACAAGTATATAATTTTAAATTATTTCGCTTTAAGGTCAAACATGTTGACATTTGACCTCCAATATTGCTCAAAAAGTACACATTTAATTTTCTTTTAAAAAATATATGTTATTTTTACATTTATTATCTGTAACTATTCCAAATTTCAACATGGGTCGGTCATGGGATGCTGAGTTATAAATTAATATGCAACCTTAAATCACTATTTTCATACTAACATAACGTAACGTTTTCCCATATTTTGTTCCCTAATTAACTTAGAGATACAATAATACAGAGCTTATAATACAGGCTTTTAAATGATATACCACATGTATACATTTTATTAAATTTTGATTTTAATGTCAAACATTTTGTCCTTTGACCTTCAATATCTCAAAAAGTACATATTTAATTTTCATTTTTAAATTAAATGTTATTCTTACGTTTATTATCTATAATTACTGTAAGTTTCAACATGGTACGGCCGTGCCATACTAAGTTATAAATTAAAATGCAACTCTATCAGAATTTGCATACTAACATATCGTATGTTTTACAAAAAAAAATGGCTGTTCCATGTGATATGTCATTTAAAAGATTAAAAGATTTCTAATGACACCAATCTTACATCTCTACTTACGTTATGTTAGTATGAAAATACTGATTTAGGATTGCATATTAATTTACAACGCAGCACCCCAGGACAGTCCTATGTAGATATTTCCTATAGTTATAGATAATAAATATAAAAATAACATATGATTTTTTAGAAAAACATTAAATGTGTATTTTTTGAGATATTTGAGGTCAAAGGTCAACATGTTTGACCTTAAAGTGAAAAAATGTAAAAATATATACTTGTGATATATCATTTGAAATATGCTTTGTAATTGTACCAATCTTTTATCTGTAAGTTAATTAGGAAAGATACCAGATGTATAAACTTAAATCCGCTGTTTGCGTATAGATGGCGCTAGTGAGTGTATTAACAGCGGACATTTAAATGTCTTATTGTTTTTGTATTAGTTTGACGTCTGTTCACATAAATCAGTGCAAATCGTTAGTGATTTCATATAAAAACATTAATTTTTCTTCGTGTAAACATGTCTCGTTTTGTACCAAAAAAAGAGCATATGCGGGAAGCTCTGCTTTTCTGCTTCAATTTGAAGAAATCAGCTGCCGAATCGCATAGAATGCTTGTGGAAGCTTATGGTGACAGTGCTTTGTCAGAAACAACTTGCAGAGACTGGTTTCGTCGGTTCAAAAATGGCTATTTTGACTTAAATGACAAAGAGCGTGAAAATCGGGATCAGGAGGGTATCATCTACTACGAGTTGTTGAAACCTGGTCAAACTGTAGATGCTAACCTTTACCATCAACAGCTGATCAAACTGAACAGTGCTTTATGTGAAAAAAGGCCTTATTATCAACAAAGACATGACAAACTGATTTTTCTTCATGATAACGCGCCAGCACACACGTCAAAATTGGTCCAAAATTATCTCAAAAGGGAGGTGGTACCCCATCCCGCTGTATTCACCAGACATGGCTCCTTCTGATTATCACCTGTTTTCATCAATGGGCCATGCACTCGCCGAACAGCACTTCGTTTCTTACGAAGACGTTCGAAAATGGCTGGACGAGTGGTTTGCCTCAAAAGATAAGGAATTCTTTTGGCGTGGAATTCACCAATTGCCCGAAAGATGGGAAAAATGTATAGTTAGCGAGGGAAACTATTTTGAATAAAATTTTGTTTTGCTTTATATAAAAAATAAATGTGTTTTTATTACTAAAAAACAGCGGATTTAAGCTTATACACCTGGTAATATGGATACATTTGTAGTAGAAGAATTTTGTCAATTTGAATTTTTTACTTATTTTTGCAGGCCTGTATATGAAAAACTAAAAGAGATAGGGACTACTTAATTGGTATCCATTCATTTCTCAATAGGACAAATAAATGAGCTCAATTTCATTAAAATCTAAGGGGGTCAGGTTAAAAATGTTTTTTTTTTTTTTTTTTTTTTTTTTTTTTTTTTTTGGTGTGTGTGTGTGTGTTTATTTGACATGGAATGGCTCAACTACGTTAATATAAGAGAAAAATTATACTTATAAAATAAAAGTAGTATGAAATAAAGACGAGGCTAAAAATGCTTTGGAATAAATTAAAATATTCGCAACTCTCATTTATGTAATGACAGTATGGTGTGATATAAGTTGATGTTATTCTTATGAGTATTATATGAAAATATCGAATTATGTTTTGAAAGTACTTTTCAAAACATATTTTAGATGTAATTAGAATATCTTGACTTATTTGTAAATTTAGCGAAATACAGTAAGAGGTTATTTCAATTTATTTTCCATTAGATAGACAGTCGAAAATTGGAAAAATAATTGAAGTTTTTATTTATTTTTTCCAAGTACATTATTGCAACTCTTACAAGCAGTATAAAGATTAAAAAAACTTTTTTAAGCAATTATTATTATTATTTTCCATGGTGTTCTTAATATAGCGTTAAATTGTAAGTTTTTGTCTTTTTAATTTCTCTTACCCATAGGAACGAGAAAGTATTGTTTTAGGGTCAAATTTTCGAACGTGCGTTTTTGATATATTTACATGTTCTGGGGTCCCATGAATACGAAAATCATGTTTTAAGCGAATGGTCTGTGTGTCTGTGTGTCTGTCTGTGTCTGTTATCAGCATATCTCAAGAACAAATAGTAGAAGAAATTCCAAACTCGGTATTCTAAATTCGTATCATATAGAGATGCTACAGTAAGCTTTTCGTTGCGATGAAGCAAATGGTTCATGTACAGAGACACTCAAAAGTATTCAAATACATTACGTCTATGGGGGAAATTGCAGGTAAGTAGAGTTTAACATCTATAGACTGCACTAAAGCAAATGAAACGAATATATATTTTTTGTAATAGAGATAGTCAACTGAGGAAAAAAAATTGTATACGTAGGAGCCTCGCCTCCGTGCCCGGGGGGGAGGGAGGGGAAGTCCCCCCTCGAGGGAAGTAATTTTTCATGATGGGTATCTTTCAAAAGAGCTCGCTAATACCTTAAAAACGAATGGTTGAACCATCGATCTGCGATAATTTAAAATAAAGTTATCGATTTTTTTCATTTTTAACAAAAAATAAAAAATTATATATATATATAATATTGAGAATAAATTCAACTTTTTTTTTATATTTAGTGTTATGTTATACTACTTCTCTAACATGAAATCGTCTGCATTATCATAAAAGATTTTTTTTTTAATAATAATTTTAATAAATTATTTTTTAAAAACAGAATTATTTTTCAATAACCGAATTAAGTTCTATATAATTTTAGTTGAATTAATGAAACGGGGAGTTGAGGAGGGCGGTAGCCCCCCTCACACAGAACTAATTATTATATAAAACTCTTCCGAAGCCTAATTTGTTGTTTAACACAGGTTTACATAACAGTACTCGTTATCTTACCTATTAATCTGCAACCTGTATTTATAGTAATAAATTTCAGGGTAAGAGAAAGTCGCATGAGTGACACACCAGATTATTTTATGCGGTACTTGACTCATAAAAATCCTATTTTGTCAGATTTCTTCCTTTCTTCCTTTCTTTTTTCCTTTTTTTCTTCTTTAAATTTCTTTTTTAAATCACTTTTGTAAAACTGTTCTTTTTTAGAGTATTTATTGATATTTTTTCTTCGTAACTTCACACTGAAAAAACGCATATTACATTTATAAAAAAATAATAAATAAATAAAAATAAAACCTGACAGTTAGGATGCCCGTAAAAACTTTTTTTAATATGCAGAATGTCCGAAAATTACAGCAACAGACTTTAAGAAGTGGTAGGGCACTTCATAAGGATTCAGAATCGCATGGAATTTCATGTCCACAGATGTAATCTTAATCCTTCGTAAAGCTATAAACTTTAAACGGATATAGGCGACAGCTCAAAGAATAGGGAATACTTAGCAACAGATCACTGAAAGCAACATATTAACATTTTAAGGAGCGGAAAGATTGTTATGTTCTTTAACACTTATCACCATGGCTAGTGTTATGAACTGCTCATGTGTTATAGTCTCGTTTTTTGGTTATTTGTAACTCCACCTACCTTGTAAAGTTAAAAACTTATACGATCCATTATTTCACAGAATAATACCAATATTCGTATTAATACAATCAGTGTTTTAAATATATCGATTAGGAACACAACTATTTCTATGTATATATTTTTATTTAACCATTTGTAAGAAAGAAAAAAGTTTGTTAAAAATTAAAAATTTAAAACCACGCCTACATCTGTTAACAATTACCCAACTGCACCAGGTTCTTAAAGGTTTAAGATGACATTTGTGGATATGGGTTGTTATGCAATTCGGAATAATTATGATATGCCTTTCGCCCCTTGAAGCCCTTCACTCTAATTTTGAGGCACCCTATAGATATAATGCATATTTTATACAAATTGTTTCGGTATTGAGATGGATATTGAACACAGTTAAAAAATAAAAGCATGAAGAATAGATGTTCTTTAAAATACATTTTTGATAATTCTTTTATACAATTACTATGATAAAAAGTGAAGCATTAGAGAAAAGATAAAGAAAGATAGATAATATTTTATGCAAAAATTCACATAAGGAATCATAAAAGCTCTCTCTCACACTTCTACGAACATAAACAGACGTTTCTGCTCTCTGATACAGTGAAAAGACAAGCGTAGTTATAATTAATTAATTCTTGTGATTCGCTATAGATAAAAACTGAAAAAAGCTATTCTCTATAAAAAATGAGCTATTCTGTAAAAAAAAGAAGAAAAAAAATCTGTCTTTGAGAGAATTTAATTTAGTACGACAGGACTAATTTATATATTAGAATCTTGTAACAAATACACACAATATATATATATATAGATAGATATAGATGTATAGATATATATAGATATGCAGAAAACTTCACCAACTATTTAGAAGACATCACCATTAACAAGATGTAGCTATCTATCCAGAAGCCATTATCAAAACATATTCGGAAGAAACAGCCAACAAATATTTAGAAGCTATAATCCATGCATATCCTAGAGGTCTCGATAACAAATATTCATAAATCATAATCTATATATATCCTTAAGTTATCGCCAACAAATATTCAAAAGCTGTATTCCATACATATTCAGAAAGATATCGCTAACACATAGTAAGAAGCCATCATGAATATGTACTCCGAAGATACTGCCAACAAATATTCGTAAGCCATCATCAATATATATTCGGAACATATTGCCAATAAATATGCAAAATTCATTATCAATATATCTGCAAAAATATCGTCAACAGTATCCACAAACCATCATTGATATAGAAATAAGAGAAAGCACTACATTTTTCATTGCATTCATAATTTTAAACTGTTTTATGTATTTATAGATTTGAGAAAGCAGCAAAATACTGAAAAATTAGTGAAAGCTAAATGTAATTTTTATGGATGATATTACATTTCATATTAAAAAGATTAGATTTTAAAATCTTAAAAACTTTGTTTTGTTCAGTTAAACATGTTTATTTATTTTTATTATTATTATTAATTGAATACTAAAAATATATACTTTAAAATTTTCATTGAAACTTCAACACTCAAGTAAAATTCAAAAAATAAAAGCGATAATTTTTTTCATTTTTTTCTTGTTAAATTATAATTAATAAAAATTTAGGATCTTGCTATAAATGGAATTGGCATTTATTTTTATTAGTTTTCAAATAATTCTAAATATAATTTTAACACTGTCTTGAAAATTGCCTGTGTTAATATCTTGGTAGTCCGGTATATTCTCAGTAGTTCAGAACAAACTACACACAGTAAATAATTCCAGTATTATTTAATAAAGTTTAGCAATATATATACCAATTATCTTCAATAGGCATGCAAGTGACCAATCATATGCACATAATATTAATTACTACAATTTTATTATGAAACAAATACAAACATATAACATTATCAAACTATTATTTGTGTACTCCTGTAGTTATTAAATTGTTCATGTGGTCCTACAAATGTTATATCATATGTATAGTTCTGTAGATATTATACTCTGTTATACAATGTCTGTGAAGTCCTATCTAAGAGTTACTGAGGCAATAGTAAACTAAAATAACGTTTTGTAAAACATTGAATAAAATAACAAATGTTTTATTATAGCAATTATTCCAATAACAAAAAAGTTATATACCCAACATATTTTGTGATTTACATTAAAAGAACTATAACTATCAAATAATATTATATGAATTATAAATATTAAAGTTATTAAACGATTTATAAATATAAATAATTATAAAGAAGCTACAAATATTTAATTTATGTAGAATGCTTTTGTACGACATCTTTAGTTTTCCCTGTTCAGTTAAAGTAATGAAATGCAGATACTAATTTAAACATAATAAAGCAAATTATTAATATCTTTGAAATGAGGAGGGATGGGACTGCTCTCTATCACCTTAATAAAAATCAGTGTTTTCAATTTTCATTTAAATATAAAACAATAAATGCTTTCATATTACTAGTAAGCTTGCCGGTGACATAGTTGGTGTCAAACCCAGATGAATTCCTGAGGAGCGCTCCCGAGTTAAACAGAACTCAAAGTGATCTCAAAATGATCTAAACCTCGAGCAGGATTTTAACATGTCTTCTACACACTGAACCATCGATTTCCATTCATACATTGCCTACTTTTAACAAAACCTATGCAAAACTAAGAGTGATTAACTGGTAAATTTGAAAAATCCAGAATTTTCTATTTCCATCATACAACTACAGGCTATAGTAAAGTACATATCTAAATCAGAGTTAAGGTATACAGTCGACGGCAAATTTGTTGAAGCGTTAGCAATAATTCCAACTAAAAAGATGGGCACCTAATACTGTGTTGTTAAGCAAACATTTGTGGAGTCATAATCTTAGTCTTATACTGTTTATAAAAAAGTAAGTTGATGATAAAAATTAGTGATAAAATTAAATATATATATATACATATAGGAATAAATTAACAAATGAATGATATGAAATAAAGACCCAAAGGCAGTGATGTCTTCATCAGGGTGGACCCTCAGTGTAGAGGTGAGAGAGTTTGCAAGGATTGTAGAAATTAGCTATCCTTAGTCCCCAACTTCTCACCAAACAGAAAACCACAATTAACTAAATAGAAATCTGACATATCTAAAGAAAAAATTCTGAAAAAGGCAAAAAAATACATAAAATTAATTTATATAAAAAATATAATAATATAAATAATTGTAGAATGTATACAAGAAAGCAAATAAAATATATGAAATAAACCCTCTACCTGATAAACAAACCCTCTTCGGCCGTCGGGACTACACGTCGGTAATTAAATATGACTCTTGAGTGAGGGAATAGAACAAACCGAAAGAGGAAAACACTGGAAACACTCGGTTGACAGTTGGGGCACATATATATACATATATATATATATGAAAAGGATGGATGCGTGATTAAATAATTTTGCTGCCGACTGTTCGTACATCTTCCATACGCGATTTTCGTCAAAAAGCACTGTGAACGCCGCACCTCTGATTTCGAGAGTATTCCAAAACAAGAACTGAAAAGTTTGGTACGAAAATGTGGCAACGGGTGTGCGTATGTGAATCAAGATGGACTAACGTTCCATTCTATATGTTTTTTTTTTAAATACTTTACTTGATGTTAATTTATGTGTTATAGAAAGGAATTACAAATGAAACTTCTGAGAAAACGCGCGTAAAATTACATAACATCTTACAAAAATTTGATCCTAAAACATGCGAAATTAGTCTGTATTTAGTTCTTTTTGAGCGGCAGGCAAAACGTGCCGAAATTAAAAGAGATGATTGGGTTTCTCATCTTATTGGGCTACTGCCATACGAAATCGCGGAAGTTATAGCTCCGGAAGACGAAGAAATCACGAATGATTACGGAAAAGTAAAAGAGTTATTGTTAAAGAGATATAAACTTACTCCTGAAAGATTTCGACAACTTTTCATTAAGCATACTAAAAAAGCTGATATCACATGGAGAGATTTTGCTTACGAGTTGAAAAACTATTTTACTGAATGGATTCGGGGATTAGAAGTTAACACATTTGAAGAATTATATGATTTGATTATTACAGATCAAATTAAAAGGAAAGTACCTCCAGAAATTAAAGAACATTTCATCGATGAATGGCCATTGTTTAAGTCATCTGATATTATTTCCAGTAAATTAGATGATTATGAAAATGTCAAAATGACTTTCAATAAAAAACCGAAGGAAATTTCTCATAAAGAAAATTGGAATCTTTCATCCAAAGGGGCGAATTTCGGAAATAACAATAGAGATGAGAAAAGGGTTTTTACTAAGCCACAGCAAGAACAAAGAGACATTCGTCCGAAATTCTCCTGCTATTTGTGTGGAAAGGAAGGCCATATGAAAAAATCCTGCCCCAAATTGAATTCAGCAAGTACATCTAACGTGAAAACAAACAAAAAGAGTCAAGAAAGTAAGGGTGTGGAGTTTGCGCTCCTGCAAACTCCATCTTAACTTAAATACTTAGATTACTAAGAGAACACAAGACTTTAAATAACAATAACTAAAGTTTATTTGAGCAGATTAATGGGAGGGCGGCCTGGTAAATTTATATAGCTCAGCCAGCGTTTTACTTAATCAAAATACAGTGGAACCTGTAAAAGTGACCACCTTGGTAAAGTGACCACCTGACTAAAGTGACCATTTTCCTGAGTAAAGTGACCAATTTCCACTTTTAAAGAGACTTTATAAAGTGACCACCTGCATATAGTGACCATTTTAGCCGGTCCCTAGGGTGGTCACTTTAGACAGGTTCCACTGTATATGAATCAACGAATTAAGTAGATAACTTTAAATATCGCACCCCAGCAGATAGTCGAAAGGTGTAGAGACGGTCACACTCGTACTCCAACTACGGCTTCACTATGGGACAGAGGATTCCCTTCTATCCCAGCTTGAACTTCCGAAAACTAGTAGACACTCACCAACACTCAACACTACTTAACTTCACACAACTAAATCTCCTCTACTCCACTTTCGATATTCACCAAAATAAGAATCAGCACACTCGCTATAATACAGTGGAACCTGTCTAAAGTGACCACCCTAGGGACCGGCTAAAATGGTCACTATATGCAGGTGGTCACTTTATAAAGTCTCTTTAAAAGTGGAAATTGGTCACTTTACTCAGGAAAATGGTCACTTTAGTCAGGTGGTCACTTTACCAAGGTGGTCACTTTTACAGGTTCCACTGTATTTTCCAACAACCACTATACGATCCTCCAACATCCTCCATCTACTAAAACCATCTCTATTTTTATACTTCTTCCTACACCCTCCTTTCACTACATTTCAATCCGTACTTTTAAAAATCACTTCTAATTTAACTAATATTCAAAATCTAAGTCTTTTAATGCAGCACCCTGCCGACGCAAAACTACTCCGACCTCAACCGTCACCGAGCCACTGGCGACGGAGTGATTTTAACCGTCCCCACTTCCTACCTTGCTGGATCCAGCTTAATTGAAACAACTCTGGTGACGTTCTAACGTCTCAACCTCACAGTCCCCCTCCTAGAAAAAAATTTAGTCGGGAAAATCCCCAACGGGTTTGATCGATTAAATTTAAATAGCTTCATTCCCTTTCTAACTACTATTTCAAATCTCTGAAGTGTGAGTGTAGCCGTCACTTAAATTTTAACTGGGTGAGAAAAACTTAAAAATTTGTTAAGTCCCTGAGCGGAAAACTCGGGGACGCAAAAAATTAATTTAAAATTTTAAATAAAAGGCGTTCGTTTACCCCGAGAAAATCCGGGACTGACTGAGCTAAAACCAGGCTTACAGTAGGATGAACAAACGTCTCCCTGTTAGGCCAGGAAGGCAATATATTAAATTCAACTTGATCTTGGCTTTACAATGTAAGTCGCTTGTAACAAAATGCGACATTTAAAGTTTGTTATAACACAAGAGTAAGTGTCTTTAAAATAAAAAGAGAAAAAAATGATAAAGTCTTTATTAATATGAGTTGACTGGCTGGACTGGTATCTGGAGCTCTACGTCTGCAAGGTAGATGAGTAAACCAAGAATAGGCTGAACTTTCTTCGCACTAGAGCAGACGTCAGAATCCACAGGCTGTCCATATGCAGGAAAAAGAACTTTTTGACATCAAATTAAGATCTTTCACTTTAGATAAAAAGAGTTTTAACATCAGATTAAGAGAATAGTCCATCAGAGTGTCTGAAATGGGAAAAACTTTTACAGTATGCATAGTAAAAAAAAATAGTTAGAATTCATTTCTGGAAGAAACTGAGACATGTTCGTCTCTATTAACATAATAGATAGGTTACATACAGAAATATTTCTCCCTCCTTAGCTAAAGCATAAGCGGAAAAAACTGAGTAGTTAGTCTTTTTAATGTTATATAGTTAAACACGACTTTTATGCTTATAGCTAAAAAAAACATTTTACCCCCTCTAAAAGTACATACAGATAAACTTTTAGACAAATATTCAAAAAAATTTACAAATACAAATATGCAGTTTATAAATACATCATTTATAAAAATACAAGAGAAAAAGGGGGGGAAATTTACGAAGGGGCCAAAAAAACAGTTTATATTACCAGCTTTCTGCAGGAGATGGCTACAAGGTAAAAGACTTAATACATACATAAAATAGATATTTAAGAGAGAACAAAAATGTTGACATTGAAGCAGAACATTAATTTTGATTTGAAAGTTCATGGCTAAGTTAAATTTTGTATTTTTAGTTTGGGAAAGTCCATAACTTTCGTAAGAGTTCTTAAAATATAAAGTCCCAAAAAGGCTTCAAGGTACGTCGAACATTTTGTACAGCTCTGACAGAAATGCACTTGTAATAGAGAAAAAAAAAATAGAGAACGGTATCACCTGATGTGAATTTGCAGCTGTAACTTCAGCAAGGTCAGAGGTCTTGGTGAATGTTCTCGATGTACTCGTCAGCTAGGCCACAGGGTTGGAGGCTTTCATACCGGGGTGTAGGGCTATCCCAAAAGGCTTGTACAAAGGCTTGCTCGGCAGGTGATTCATATGGCTGAGCCTGTTGTCGGAGTCTGGCTTGACGCCGAGTATTAAATCGGTGGTGTGAAGAGAACTCGTCTTTGCCGATCGAGTCAGGAGCTGCTAGGAATTTTTCCATGTGCCGTCCGCTAGCTGATGAAGAGGGTGGAGGTCTTTTTCGAACCCTTGCTTTTCTCTTAGGTCGGAACGAGTCGGTGTGCACTGAATCTGGAACTGCTAGTACCTTCTGTGGGCGATGTGTTCCAGAGGACTTTGAGGAGGGGGCTTGAGGGCGTTTGAAACCCTTGTTCCAACCATGTTTCTTTTTAATCTGCGGTATAAAAGAGCCATTAGTAAAAGAATAGTCGCGTTTGCGACCAGTTTGCCTAGGAAATTTCACATTAGAATGGTTTGATGACCCACTACGAGCTCGTTTTTGTGCGACGGGTCTGCTAACACTAGATTGGTCAGCGGAAGTGCCCTGAACAGATTGTTCGGGTGTTGTAGGAGTAGGTAGTTCATCAGCTGTACAAGAATCAGGAGCACTAGGCTGGGGAGTGAGGTTAGGCGTAAGGACGGACTGTTCGTCAGGTGGGTTTGAACCCGGCACGCTATCACTATCAAGAGTTTCAGTATATGATTGAGTGCGCTCTTTAAATATTCGGACCTGATCAACATTAATGGTCGTTGGGGTGCCGTTAAAATCGATTGTCAGATTATTATTTTCTACCTTTAAAACAGAGAAAGGTCCAATGAATTTTGGCCCAAATTTTGCTACTTTAGAATCTTTTTTAGAGCTAAGAAAATGTGATTCGAGGAGTATTTTACCTCCCACTTTTACTTCTAAGATTCTACGTTTTAAGTTATAATATAGAGCTTTCTGCTCTTGAGCTTTTCTCAAATTTCTCTGAAATTCTGGTAGCAATTCTTCAATATTTCGCGTAATAAATTGAGATGCGTTTTGCTGTACTAATACCAGTTTTTGAAAGGGGGTCAGAATCTTTCTGCCCAAAAACAATTCAGCGGGAGTTTTTCCGGTTGCATCACTTACCGCTGTACGAATTGCATAGCCAAAATGATAGAGAGACTGATCCCAATTTTCATGATTTTGACCAATGAACGTCGCAATCATGTTTATTAAAGTTCTATTAACACGTTCGGCCTGATTAGCTTGCGGCCGATATGGAACCGTGAAGACATGTTTAATTTCGAGTGTATCGCAAAGTGCCTTAAAAACATTACTTATAAATTGAGGACCATGGTCCGTTACAATTTGAAGGGGGGCGCCGTAACGAGAAATATAATTATTAAAGAAGGCAGTGGCCACTGCTTGTGCCGAAGCTTTACGTAAAGGCACAAATTCAACCCATTTACTAAAATAATCCACCATAACTAACACATAACGAAATCTATTTGGTTTAGAGAGGGGGTAAGGACCGATTAAGTCGAGTCCAAGAATTTGATTTGGAAAATCAACTTTAATAGGAATTAATTTACCGGCCGGCTTTACATTTTTATAATTATATTGCTGGCACAAGCGACAACTCGAAACATATTCATTAACAAACTTCCTCATTTTAGGAATGTAACAGGCATCTTTGAGCTTTTTATAAATTTTCCTAATGCCAAAGTGCCCCGAAATTGGAGAGTCATGAAACTCAAATAGGATGGCTTGACGAAGAGATTGGGGAATTACAACTCGTAATTCGCCATAAGATGATAATAATTTTGAATAAAAAAGCAAGCCATCGATTAAAGAAAAATATTGGGACCAGTTTAAGGCAATGGCTGATTCAATTAATGAAACTGACTCAGGGTCGTCTAAATACTTATAAATTAATCCAAATTCGGGATCATTTTTTTGTTCTTCGATTAATTGATCTCTCGAATTTAACACAGATGCTGGCATAAGAGCTAAAGCTACTTTTTCCTGATCAGATACGAATTTATTGTTTAAAGTAGTGACTAGATTTGTAGAAGCACATGGGTTAACTTGTTCACTTTCAATTTCCTTTACATGAGTTTCAGTCACGTCTATTAATATTTCGGATTGAACCGGTTCAGCCTTTAAATGAAAATGATAAATATATGAGGCTTTAACAGTAGAAATTAACTGATCATTCTTTTCATTTAAAGCAAGGGATTGATTTGTAAGATTAGATTCAATCTTATTTTCTTGAGTTTGAGTAGTACGTGAAAGAACGTCCGCTACGATATTGTCAGAACCAGGTCGGTGTTCTATGTTTATATTAAAGTTAGATAACTTAAGAGTCTATCGAATCATGCGGGGGGAGAGGTTCTTTCCAGTTGTTAACCGAGTTAATGCCGCATGATCTGTAACAACTGTTACTGGAAGTTGCGTAAAATATAAACGAAATTTTTGCAGTCCCCAAAGCACTGCTAAACATTCACGTTCAGTTACTGGATAATTTCTTTCTGCAGTGTTAAGCGTACGGGACGCATATGCTATTGGGTGGCCTTCTTGGCTTAAAACGGCACCAATGCCGTACGAAGAAGCATCAGTTGCTATTCGAAATTTAATATTATAATTAGGATGAGCTAGTACAGGAGGAGCGCTAAGTATAGTTTTTAACTTATCAAATGCTTCTTGCGCTTCATTTGACCAGTGAAATTTAACTCTTTTCCTTTTGAGTTTAAAGAGGGGCTCGCATATGTGAGCAAAATTAGGTATAAATTTCCCATACCAAGCACACATGCCTAGAAATCTCGAAACTTGTTTGGAAGTTGTAGGAGGGGGCATGTTTAAAACTGGCTGAACTTTTTCATTATCTACAGAAATACCAGCAGGCGTTATTTTGACGCCTAGGTACTTAATTTCCTGTCGTGCAAAATGGCACGTAGAGGAATTTAAAGTTAATCCTGCATTTTGCAGTAGAGTAAAAACAGTTTTTAAATGATCTAAATGCTCATTGTAAGATGAGGACGTGATTATTATATCATCGAGGTAAACGGGTACAAATTTATTCAAAACAGGTTTGAGAATAGTTTCCACAGCCCCTGAACATCCGAAAGGCATTCGTTTAAAACCGAACGTGCTGTTTTTAGTTATAAACGCTGTTTTTGATATATCAGCGGGTTTCATTGCAATTTGAAAGTAACCCGATGTCAGATCGAGAGTAGACATAATATTTGTCGTTGTGATATGAGCTAACCAATCATCAATTATAGGCAAGGGATACTGAGGATATTGTGTAATAGAATTTAGCCTACGATAATCGATTGCAAATCTCCATGCCTCAGGGTTAGTCATAGGTTTACCATTTTTCTTACGACATAAAACAACAGGAGATGCGTAAGGAGAAGTTACAGGCATAATAATATCATTTTGCAACATTTTATCAATATGCCAATTTATAATATCTTGTTTGGCTTGATCATAACGATAAGGCTTACTAAAGACTGGTTTATTAGTTCTAGTGTCAATTTCATGGCAAACAACATGGGTTAAGCCAGGTGTATCAGAAAATAACTGTTTAAACTGATTAAGAAAATTAACAAAATCAATTTTTTCAATATGAGTGAGGGCACTTTCCTCTAAATTAACAATTAACTCTGTCGGCTCGACAGGTTTACAATTTGACTTAGAATCATCAATATGTAAAGATTTTCTGGCAAAATTAATTTCAACATTATTTGCTTTCATAAAATCTAACCCTATAATGCAGGGATGCTGAAGATTGTCGATGACGTAAAAAGGCCAATTAACACTTAAATTATGAATTTTAACATTCAGGCTTACTTCGCCTCTATTAACACAGAACTTGCCTTGAGCCGTTGTAATATTTAAATTTGTCCGCTTTAAAGGTTTATAGTCAAAATACTTTTTATAAGTTTCATACGCTAGAAAGGAGCGTTCAGCACCAGTGTCCCAATAAGTAGGTATGAAAGTATCATGAATTATTGCATTTAAATTAGGAAGGTCCACTGGACTGATACAAATAGTGTCTAAACATATGGAGGTGGTTGAGTTATTCAGTGGCTGTTGACCCTCCTCACAAGAGCCACTTACTCGTTTAACTGACGACTCTGGTTATCACGAGAGTTACGAAAATTTCTGTTATTTCTATCAGCTCGAGAAAAGTTTTGAGACTGATTTTGATTAGGACGATCGTTCCGAGAATTTTGAAAGTTATTACGCCTTGGCTGCGGCGATTGACGTTCTTGCTGATAGCGATTGAAATTTTGAGGGGGGGTGAAATTTTCACGCCTAGAATTTTGCATATTTCCATTACCCCGTTGGCGATTAAAGGTGTTTTCCGCCCTTGGAGGATGTCGTTCTTGATATTTAGCTAAGGTTTGAAACAGGCTGTCGTAAGAAGTGACAGGTTTCAGATCAAGATAATCTTGAATTGGAATAGTCAATAGCGGGGTTATAATTTCCATTGCAGCGGCAAAAGATAAAACTAAATCCAGCTGCTTTATAACGTCTCAACCTCACAAGGGCCTTAATAAGGTCAGTGTTAATCTAAATAGCGCTTGTTTCGAGGGGGAATTTCCAGTCAACGAGAAAGATGGCGAGCTTCTGAAAGTGGATTTAGGAATCGGAAGCCAAAAATTTCAAGGCATCGTGGACAGTGGTGCAGAAATCACCGTACTACGAAAATCAGTTGTACCTGAGGAACGCTTACAGTCAAGTGGGAAAATTCTTTTGAGACCTTCTATAGGTAATCCAGCGGAAGCACAACTTGTGTCAGTTCCGCTAAGTCTTCATACAGATGAAGAAATCATTCCATATGTTCAAGTGCATGCTGCAGTAGTAGAAGGGCTGCATGAGGAAGCTTTAATCACTCCCAGGGTATATGAATGGTTGAAGGAACAAAAGCGTTCGTATTTGGGAGATGATACAGGAATCACTTCAGTAAAAGAAGCTAATGAACAATCCTTGTTCAGTGTGGAGGGAAGGTCTCCCGAAAACATTTCTTTAGGGGATAAAGTGAATATCACGAAGAAAGAAGTCGATGAACAAGCCTTGTTCCATGTGAAAGGAAGAAATCCTGGAAATTCAGGGGTTGAGGTTAATATCACCCCAGTGGAAGAAAACAATGAACCGTCCTTGTTCAAAGTGGAGGGAAGGTCTCCCGGAAACTATTCTTCAGAAGAAGAGGTTGAAGTAATCACAATAAATGAAGTCGGTGAACAATCCTTGTTCAGTGTACCTGAGAATAATTCAAACGACAATTATCTTGGGGATGAGGCAATTAGTACTCTACTCACAGAAGATAATGAAAAGTGTATGTTCTGTATGGAGGGAGAAAGTCACGAGACTATTCGAAAGGCAAAGCTAAACAACAGCGAGTCGCATCATCCAGAAACCAAAGTATTTAATAACTCAGTAGTTAAACAGACATTGACCGAAACCGATAGTAAGGATGAAAGAAATGAAAATATCCCTGTTCCACAAGCACAAGTGTTTAGGGATGAGCAGTTAGCCTGTCCTACATTGAAAAGGTGCTTCGAAGAAGCTAGGCAACATAAAAATGGTTACTGGATTGAAAGAGGCTCATTATATCATATGGGTAAAGTAGGCGGACAGAAATATATTCAATTGGTCGTACCGGCAAGCAGAAGAAAAGACATTTTGAAATTAGCTCATGAAACTCCTACTGGTTGACATCTGGCAGCTAAGAAGACCAGAGACAGAATTGCAATGTCTTTCTGGTGGGAAGGAATGCCAAAAGCAGTCAAACAATTATGTGCTTCGTATTATGATTGTCAAATGCGCAGGAAAGGGAAAGTAAACGATAGAACACCTATCGAAGCTGTTGGAAGACCAGAACTCCCGTTTCAAGTGGTTAATGCCGATATTTTAGGCCCAATAGAGCCAAAGTCATCACGTGGCCATCAGTATGTACTGTGCGTTATGGACCAGCATAGTCGTTGGCCGGAAGCAATATCTCTGAAGTCTTTAACAGCAAAGGCAGCCTGTGATGCATTTATAGAAATATTTGTACGAACTGGAATTCCTCGAGTAATTGCAATGGATAACGGAAGAAATTTTGCCGCACAGCTGACAAAAGAGTTTTTAAAACGATTAGGATGTGTTCCTAAATTTTCCACTCCAGGTTATCCACAATCGAATGGTTTGGTTGAAAGATGGATAGGAACTATGACATCCATGCTACATCATGCAATTAATTCACAAGGTCGAGGCTGGGATAAACAGTTGCCATTCTTGTCATGGGCATACAGAGAAGTGCCTAACGCTACTACGGGTGTTGCTCCATTCCTACTAGTTCATGGGCGACCACCTGTAGGACCTCTAGCCATCCTCAAATCAAGTTGGGAAGATGAAGTCGTACTTCCTCAAGGGATTGGAGAATCTGTAGCTGACTACCTGTTGAAACTCCGGAAACGTTTAGAAGACCCGGCACAGTATGCGAATAGCATAGCTCAAGAACAGCAGCAGAAATATGTACATTATCATAATTTACGGTCAAAATATACCGAATTTTCTGTTGGAGATGAAGTTGTAGTGTTAATCCCTGATTCAACAAATCGTCTTTGTTCAAAATGGAAAGGACCAGGAGAAATAGTAGAAAAGAAGTCTCCACATTCTTTTTATGTCAAACTACCTGATGGAAGTGTTCGACATCTTCATCAAAATAAATTGCGTAAATATATTCAACCTGTCAGAGCTGTAGGAATTATTTACGAAACAGATGAAGAGTTTGGAGATATACAACATGCGCCCGTAGAATCACGGCAAGTAACAGATGAAGAACTAAAAGCTCATATAAAATCAAATTCGATATCAGCAAAGCAACATAAACAGCTGTTGAATCTGATTAAAGAATATCTAACAATAGTTGATAGGGAATTAAAGAAAGCCAAAAAGCCCTGCTCAATCAAAGTGGAGCACTATTGAAAGGGAAGCTTATGCTGTAATATGGGCATTAGGTAAATTCGAAATGTGGACTTATGGAACCACTATTATCTTACACACGGACCATAACCCTTTAAAATATTTGACAGAAACAGTTCCTAAGAACGCCAGATTACAAAGATGGGCATTGGCTCTATCTCGCTATCAAGTGACTATTGCTCATAAGTAATACTATTGCAGATACTTTATCACGCATTCATGAATAAAGTCATAAGTTAGTTTAATATTGCATTTGTTATTACATATATATATATATGTGTGTGTTTATTTTGTTTCTTATATTCAAGTATATTAATTCATTAAGATTATTTAAAGTGCATAAGAAAATCCATGTCAGGATAAATATTTATTCATATATATATTATATATATATTTTATTTCTATTATGTGTTTAAATGTTACTTATTTTATACCATAGAAAATATTTAAATTTTAAGTGAAATATAAATGTTATTGCTCTTGATGGAACATCGCATATTAGGTCAAAGATGAGACAATAATTAAGAATTTAAAAGGACAATTAGACTTTCATGAACATTTATTCAAAGATGAAACAATAATTAAGAATTTAAAAGGACAATTAGACTTTCATGAACAGTTATATAAATTATCCACAATTTTTTGTTAGTAGTTTCACTGTGAAGGCCATTGTCCCTCAAGTGAAACTGGAGGGAAGGTGTGAACGCCGCACCTCTGATTTCGAGAGTATTCCAAAACAAGAACTGAAAAGTTTTGTACGAAAATGTGGCAACGGGTGTGCGTATGTGAATCAAGATGGACTAACGTTCCATTCTATATGTTTTTTTTAAAATACTTTACTTGATGTTAATTTATGTGTTCGTTATGTATTTTATGTTTGTGCCGTAAGTAAATATACGTTTAAAATGTAAACAAAGCGTGATCAGTGTCTTAATGTGTCTCAAGATGATTTTACAGGAAGAAAAGAATTAGGTGCGAAAAAGAAGTCGCCACAAGCACATTTTCAATTTTTATCTGAAAATAATATTCAAATCTTTAGCTTAATTACTTGTTTGAATTTCGTTTCTAGAGTGAATACAACCGAGTTATGCCGTTTTAAAAATACACGACAGAACAAGACAGAAATTATTTTGAAGCAAAACTTACCGCGAAACATGGTATCTCCTACACTCTTACTTCAAAAGTTTTAAAATTTGGAATGCATGCTTACAGTGTTATTATCCAGGTTTTGAGTACTTTTGCAAAAATATTATAAAATTTATACATTTTCTGTGGTTAAAAAGTTAGAAATGTGTCGGCATTTTAGGAAATTTTTCAATGCAATTAATTTGACAGCACAAAGCTCCTAAACTTTCATGTACAAACTAATAATAGTAATCCTAAAACGTACTTTTATGAATAAAATGCTTTTTAAAAATTTTTAAATATTAATTATTTTTTATAATTTTACATTTGCGTAACTGTAATATTTTTAGTCAAATCATAGATGGTTTATTATTATTATTATTTTATATATAATTTGTTTTTCAAGCTTTTTTATACATCATAATACTTTCTACTACAAATCAAGAAATTCAAAAGACTGAAGTTTTAAAAAATGTAAGTATTTAAAAAAATGACTTCTAAAGCTGTGCGTATACCTTAAAACTTCTAATCGACTCGATATCTTCTAAACTCCTGATTTACGAATTTCTTCCAAAAATTCTGCGAGGACTCACAAATACGTATATGAATTATTTTTAATATTTCTTAAAGTATATTTTTATTTAAATCTGTTTAAATCAAAATAATGAAATGAAACACGATTGAAAAATTCAACTGTATCAATAATGGTAAAAAATAATTATTTTGATCCTGTATGCAAGTAATAAATACAACATACACACAATTTTCTCTTGAATGCACATCACAGTTTATTTCAATTTTGCATACTTATATTGACCAACAGTTAATTCATCAAAAATATTTTTTTTGTGTTATTCCAGTAAATAAAACGAAAATGTTTGAATAAGAAACTATACATTATGACAAATTGTTATTTTTGTAATATTTTAACAATAATTTGAAAACATGGAATATAAAAGAATAATCAAATATATATTTTAAAGTCATAAACATGTTTAAACTGAGTTAAGAGTATAGATATTAAACAACAATCAATCTCTTAACATTGGACATCTATTATATCCAAGAAATATTATTTATCTTAAATAATGTGTAGAGCAATACAAGTGTAATAGAATGTGTAGAGCAATATGTATGTGTAGAGCAATACAAGTGTAATAGAATGTGTAGAGCAATATGTATGTGTAGAGCAATACAAGTGTAATAGAATGTGTAGATCAATACAGATACAGAATGATACAGAATGATACAGAAGATTAACATTTAATTTTCGAAATTTAGGTAGTTCGTTTCGATAAGCAAGCCATAATTTGCATCTGAAGTAATGCTGAGCCATTATTCGCTTATTGCTTTATATGTTGAAATCAGTTAACATAAATACTCTTGGGATATCTTAGACATAAATTCTGAGGCATATTTAAATTAAGTAGGTAGAACAAGATTATGTAATGAGACATTGATACATAAAATATACTTAATTAAAGTAAGAAATAGTCTCAGATATAATTTAATACCAATTTTCTTTTTAAATTATACATTATTAATTAATATCAATAACTGAATAATTACCGTAATTTGGTGTATATAACCCGCGGGTAATCTATAAAAAAAAAACCTGACTTTGTATGTCCTGTGGGCTATCATCCAGTGCGGGGTATCTATCACGAACAAGGAGAAAATCAGCAGAGAAGGATAATAAGGATGATGAAGAGGAAGACGAACTGTCCCAAACAATATTGCAATATTTTAATTATGATACGGAAGAATACGATTTCGATGGATTTGAATGAATTTTATAAATAAATTTATTATTAATCTATAATTGTCTTATAAATTGAATAAAGGTGTTAATCATTAGAAGTTACTCCAGTTTATATTACAGTAATTTATGGAGAGAGAATGATTAATACCAATACGATTATTTGGTTTTTCATTATAGGTAAGTAAATTTATTTGTTTATTATTTATATTTAGTTGTGTATTTGTTTATAATTGTATCTCTTCCTACTTATTATTAAAATAATAGCAATTAGTATTCAAATTATAAATAGAGATTGCCGTCCATGAGATTTTAGAAGTGCAGGGTATCTTCTACTACGGGGTACCTTTCAGTTATAATTATTTTTAAATAAATTTTAAATGCTGCGGGTTACCTTCCGCCACAGGTTATATACGCGAAATTACGGTAATTTAAAAAGTAATGTATAATAAACTAGTTGGCATAGGTGGACTCTGCTCAGTTCCCCACCATATTTATGGTCTCATAAATTTCTAGTGCGAGGCATATTATAATCATGTTAAAAGAAATGAATTTGACCAAAGCTTGATACAGTGACAGAAAGAAATCCCCGCCTAATAGGCTATCCATCTTTCACTACGATATATTTATCTTATTCTACTCTATTAATTTATTTTATCAGGGTCAATTCCGTTGTTTATGTTTCATGCTACTATTTCGAATGCAATGATTCTCAAAATTCATATTTATATTAAAAAATTACAATTTCGCTATGTTGATAAAATCGTAAATTTCGAATAATTTACGAAATTTTCCTATTAGAATATTTGTATTCAATCATGTTCAAAAAAATATCATAAATGTAATTTTGAAGTTGTCTAATGTATTTATGATCCTCAAAATGGAAGTTTATGCTCAATTTTGCCTTATTCTGACATGTTAAGTAAATCGTAAATTCCAAATAACTTAGGAATTTTTTTAATTGGAAAAATCATAGTCTATGATATTCATGCCAGTAACCTAAATATTATTTCGAAAGTGGTTTGACATCTTTACGATGAAAATATCCCTCAAAATTGACGTTTATGTGAAATTTTGTTCTATTCTGCCATGTTAAGAAATTCGTAAATTTCCAATAACTTTTACGAAATTTTTATATTTGAAAATTCATAGTCATTAATATTCATGCCAGTGTCCTAAATAATATTTCAAAAGTAGTCTGACATCTTTGCGATGAAAATATCGCTAAAAATTGACGTTTATGTGAAATTTTCCCCATACTGCCATGTTAAGAAATTCGTAAATTTCCAATAACTTGCGAAATTTTCAAAGTAGAATATTTATAGTTACTGATGTTCATTCCGGCATCAAATCTGGTATTTTAAAACTGGTCTGACATTTTTACTGTAAAACTTATCCATTTAATGCACATTTAAGTGAATTTTTGTCCTATTCTCCCATGTTAAGAAAATCGTAAATTTCTAATAACTTACGAAGTTTTTTAATTCCAATGTTGCAAATGAATAGGGTTCTTGCCAGTATCGAAAGTAATATTTTAAAACTGATCTGACCTCTCTGCGAGAATTTGTTCTTGAGATATCGTGTACACAGACTAACAAACTAACGGACTAACACACTAACAGACTAACAGACTAACAGACTAACAGAAACCCTACAGACAGACACCATGCAAATTTTGTCATTTTCGAATTCCTCACACCTGAAAACGTGTAAAATAGTCAAAAAACCGAGGTCGAAAGTTTTCACGATTACATAAGTTTCCCATACCTATAGTATGATGGGGAACTAAAAAAGAAATTCCTATAGAAAGTCTTGCAAAATATCTAAAACTTTTAGAAATCATACATAATGATGTGCATTAATTTTAGTTCATTATAAAAACAAGCAAACAAATAAAAACTATAAACATGTTTAAATTATATAAAAAGTGTTAAGAACACTGATATCAGCTATTCTACATTATGTGAATTTAGAGAAATTATTCTTTTTTACGAATCGCTGTCCTTCTAACGTATTATTTATCTCCATTATTAATGTGAAAACAATATGTCACTAAATACAGAAAAATAAAATTTATTTTCGAAATAAATGTAATTTACTTCACTGCACAACAAATAATTTATATAACAAATATTGTTAACCGTGCGTTTCACTCCTTGATTTACTTGTTAAAATAAGTCAACTGAAAAGCACTTGAGATGACAAAATGCTCTAAATTCTAATGCTTGAGACATGTGCATGTTTAAACTAAATGTGTAAAACTAGATTATGTAATAAAACTCTCAGAGGGAATGCCTACATATTTCATCATACAAATAATTTTATGATTTTACTACGAAACTTATGCGAAAATCCGAAAACTCTATTTAATTTCAAATAATGATTCGTTAGTTTTCCTGTGAATATCCTTGTTAATTCTTTAAAAATTCTAGATATGACACTTAATGATATGTGCGAATTCCCTATAAAATGAAGAGTATTTTTGAAGAATGTAACGTAAACAGACCAACAGATTTTCAAACAAAATACTTAAACCCATTTAACAGAACAAGAAAGTGATAATTTTTTATCGGTATTAGTTATAAATAAAATTCAAATCTGGTGTACGAAACCGGTTTCGAAAGGACGTAGTCTTTCTACATCAGGTGCCAAAGGAACTTGCTACTGCCTTGGAGGCAAAAGCAAGACTGCTGACATATAAGGGCGGCTACGTCCTTTCGAAACCGGTTGTGCTGGATTAAAATTTATGTTGCGTAAAGAAGTTTTAAAATCTATATATTAGTTATAATTGTTTCTGTGTCATTTTATTCCTCTTTTGTGTTATTTGCATTTATTATTAATATTAAAAGGAAGAAGACAATATGAAAGATTTGTAAAAGATTTACATTTAATTTTAGAAAAAAGTTAATTAACTTCTCTACGCAGCCTTTAAGTTATACTTTAAAACTATTAATCGCATGTTTCCTCCATTGCTTTATGTGTTAAAATAGGTCAATAATAAATTAATGCTTCTGATAAGATTGAATCTTAAATCCTAAACCTAAGGATAAGTACATGTTTAGTTTAAGTTAGGGTGCCTAGAATGGACACTGTAGTTTAAGTATGTTGAATGATGATTATGTGACGATGAAGATTATGTGGCGAAATTCTTAAATAGAAAGAATATTATCTCAGTTATAATCTGAGCGGTTATTACGAAATCGCTTTGCAAATTCAGCTACAATTAATTAAGAACTTTATTTTAGGCACTCCTGTAAATCATGTAAATCATGTAAAATTCTAATTATGGCACTTAATAGTGCGCATATATATATATATAATTTTAAAAACGAACGGGCGGATTCAGAAGATAAACTATTAAAAAAAAAACAATTCGAAAGATTTAGAAATTGATAAAAAATACTTTTTTATTATTTTTAATTCTGTAAGTATAAGGCAATTATTATCATTATTATTATTATTTTACGCAATAATTATCATTAATAATAATGTCTAGAATATTGCACTAATAAATAGATAAAATGTTTATTTAATTTTCGAAATAAATTTGTCTGCGGTGCGCAATGATTAATTTGTATCTCAAAGAATATTAAACGTGTTTCATGTATTGCATTGTGGTGTTGATTTAGTTAAATACCGCAGTTCAGAGAGTTCAATAAGTAAAAGAGCACAAGAAAAATGCATATAAAACTAAATGCTAAATTATGAAATAAAATGATAAATAGAATGTATAATTTAAAAGGCCATAACACGGTTTTGAAATAAAATTATAAAAAATCGCTAGTTATAGTCATCTAGTTTAATGATTAATCATATTATTATAAATATCTATATATAAATTTATAAAACGTATATCTCATAATATTACTATTTGAGATATACGCTTTAACTACATTTCTTGCGACCATGGAAGCCTCTGCGCAAGTGCGGATTCAACGAGTCCACTAGTAAAATAGGGGAGACAAGCTTTTCGTTAAGAGAAAATAAGCGATAAGGGAATACCGAATGACTGGCGTAGGAAACGTGGTTACACTATACTAATTAAAAGTCAACAGTATATTTTATCATTTCTTTTTTTAAATAATCCACACCAGTAATTTCTACTTGATAATTTATGTCATTAATTTAATCAGCTACCAATTCGATGTCGATCTCCAACGAATCTTCTTCAGTCAAGCAACACATTCGTTAAATGGCGGATGTCTGAGTTAATGCAGGTTTTTTTTTTTTTTTTTCTAAAGAGCGTAGAATGGTAAGTGATTCAGGTTGAACTGTGATGGGTCGAGTCCTGCAACGGGTCGGATTGACATAATTTTTTCTCTTGCGGGTCGGGTTGAGATCACCTTTCAAAATATTTTTTACAAAATTTATAGGCATGTTTATAACTCTGTAACTAATTAAAACAATCTGCACATACTAGACATATATCGGAGTTTCCTATTCGTATCCGCGGATATCCGCCAGAAAAGTAGATCCGTATTTGGATCTGTTTTATTTTCTTCAACGAAAATAATATGCATCTTTTGTAGAAATTGTATGAAAATTATTATAAATCTTTCTCGACTGTTGTTAATATATAAATTAAAAAACGTTTTCGATATCTCTTGCAACGATACTGATTATTATTAATTTTCTTTTCTTTTTCTTTCAAAAAACAAAAAAAAAAAGGTTTTGATAAAATTCTGGCAAAAGCAGAATTTAGTTTAGGACGGAGGGCTATTAGTTTGTTTTTTCTTCCCAATTATAACATCGCTTTCAAATTATTCAATTATATTTTCGATAAAATTTAGATTTCGATAAATGTCCAACTATCGAAAAATGATTTCGACAAATGTCCAACTATCAAAAGTGACAACGCAAAAATCCCTGTCTGAGACTAATAGGCCCTCAGTCCTAATACTTAATCCTTTTTAAAAATAATATCAGTAGTCTATTACGGATTTCATTTGTAAATCTTTAGGGCTTTAAACCATATAAAACTTCTACATTTGGTACATAACATTCTGTTTAAATTTTCTATTAAATGTAAAATAATTTTAAAAGTAGAATAAAAACAGATATACAAACTGGTAAAGTCAATATATAAATTCATTTAAACTCGGAAAGCTTTGCTATTATTATTCTGTGAAAGTTAGGTACTCAAATGCAGTATTTCTCTCTGACATTGTATCTAGAGTAATAGACCAGCGTATATGTAACAATAATATTCGGCTTTAGATAGAAAGTTAGCAAGCTTTAGTACGTATCTATTAATTTATACCTCAAATATTAATTACCCTGTGCTTCGCTCATTGCTTTACACTGTACAAACGTTTTCACACTAGATTATGGTTAGTGACGGGCAAAACAAATTCCAGTCTCTGACCGTAAAAATAAATATGCCGGTAAATGTATTATGATTCTTTTTTCTTTTTTTTTGAAGGGTAGTGACTTTTAATAAATGATCAAAACTCCGAATTTTACAGTAATTTAAAGCAAATACCGAAATTGTCCTTTTTTTCTCGGAGGTGGGAGCTGTTCGTATGATTCAACGATCAGTTCACTGAATTTTACAGAATTTTTTTACGGAGTATACGTGTTAAAATAAGATTTAAAAAAACATCTTCAGGTAATTATATTCTAAAAGTTGAATTATATATATATATATATATATATATATATATATATATATATATATATTATATATATACTAGCAGGCTTTGCCCACTTCGCTGTTCATTATAATAATGAAATGAATTTTCAAAATACCATATCATTGATTAAAAGAAAAAAAAAAAAACTTAAAATCTAAGTTAAAGTTCTCGCTACCTTAAGTAGCGGTTTTCCCACTCGCCACGCTTCGAGTCTGGAGCCTAGTGCATTTGGTAGTGCCTTGCCTGTATTTTACTCCCCCTCCCTCGCGGGTAAAGTGTACAGATTTGCAAAACCACATCAAAATGCATATTACAGACACTTAATCAACACCCACACACACAAATTTGCCATTCAAAGGTAATTTGGAGGGGATTTAAGCTTGAAAACATGTTTTTTACGCCCACCGCTAAGACCGGAAGGAAGGGAGTAATTTCATAAAATTCCTTTATAGTTCATGTTGCATGCACATACATGACCGACATAATAAAAAATCGCGATCCTAAGATTATTTGAAGCCGAGTTATGTTTTAAAATGTGTTTTTTTAACCCCCCTCTTCCCCCAGTGATTTTTTAACCCCGTTCTTAAGGGAAGAAGGGATTTTCGCAAAATCACTTTATATTATTAGATAGATACATGTAACTAACCCACACATAAAAAAGATCCTTCCTAAGATAATTTACAGCAGAGTTACGCATGAGTGCATGTTTTTTGCCCCCCTTGCCCCTAAGGGGCGGTTGGGTGTAATTTCACAAAATCACTTTATAGTGTGTGTTGAATACGCATAAACAGTCAACACATCCAAAATTACCCTTATAGGATAACTTTGAACAGAGTTACGCATGGTAACATGTTTTTACACCCCCCCCCCCAACCTTCAAAAGGGGGGGGATAACACGGAATTTCAAACAATCCCTTTGTAGTTTGTGTGTGTTGAGTACGCATAATTTTTCGATATATCAAAAAATCGCTTTTCTGAGATAATTTAGAGCAGAGTTATTCTTTAAAATGTGTTCCTCCCCACCCCCTGCCCTTAAATTGAGGAAAAAAGTAAATTTCACAAAATCCCTTTATAGTGTTTGTTAGGAATGCATAACCAGCTCAGGGATAAAAAAATCGCCTAAGATAATTCAGAGCAGTGTTGCGCATGGAAAATTTTTTTACACCCCCACCCCCAAGGGGGATATGGTGGAATTTTACAAAATCGCCTTGTGGTGTGTGTCTTGAGCTCACATAACCAATCTTCATATAAAAAAATCGCTATCCTGAGATAATTTGGAGCACAGTTACTCTTATAAGCATGTTTTGGCGTGTTTGAGAAATTTCGTAAAATCCCTTTATCGTGCGTGTTGGGAAAGCATAAACAACCCACACATAAACTTTAATCTTACTGAGATAATTTGAAGCAAAGTTATGCTTGAAAACGTATTATTTACCCTCCTCCACTCTCAAGGGAGAAAAGGGAGTATTTTCGCAAAATCCCGTTACACTAGATGCTGGACACACATAATCAAGCCACAGTTATTGATTTCCACTTATAGGTTTCCATCTTATAGATTTCCACGGACGAACTTAACGCTAAAATAGGGGGGTCGAATTTGCTCCTTCGTAACTCCCCCCCCCCCCCCTTAAAAAGCTAAAATTCCAAAATCGCAGAAAATGATTTTTTTTGTACTTAAGTCCAGTCTCCCCATCTGCAATTTCTTCACCGTGAAGTAATTTGGAGCCGAGTTTAAAAATGTTTTTGCTTTCTGCGACTCCGAAAATCGTTTTTACCCCCTCCCCCCTTAAAATTTCAACATTCCAAAATCGCAGAAAATGATTTTTTTGTATTCGAGTCTAGTCTCCGCATCTGCAATTTTTTTCACCGTGGAGTAATTTAGAGTCGAGTTATGCTTATAAATGTGTTTTTGCCTTCTGCACCTCCGAAAATCTAACTTTTATCTCCCCCCCCCCCCCACTTAAAAATCCAAAATTCCGAAATCGCAGAAAAAATGATTTTTTTTTTTATTTTTTTAAATGATTTTTTTGTCTAGTCTCCCCATCTGCAACTTCTTCACCGTGAAGTAATTTGAGCCGAGTTATGCTTATAAATGTGCTTTTACCTTCTGCTCCCCCCCGGGGGGGGGGGGAACGGGGGAGTATTTCACAAAATCCCGTTTTAGTGAGCGTCAGGTTCCTAAAACCAACCTGCTCACCAAAAATTGTGATTCTATCTCCCATAGGATCGCCACGGCCGTGTTGAGTCAGTGATCAGTGATCAGTGAGTTTACTCTCTTTTATATATATAGATAAAAAAAAAAGAAAAACAAATGTTAAAAAGGAACTTGAATGATAGGATTATGGATTAAATTCCCAGACGAAATTCATATTTAACTTGTTTCAAAAACAATTTCATCTTTATATAACGTAATTTATCCACTAGTCACATAAATTGTATTAATAACAGACACTGATTCATGAAATTTATTTTAAAATTTCCCGTAAACCCTCACACTGTTAAAAATGAGAAGATGAGCCTTCTTACACCTTTTTGAGAAATTTTTTCTCAAAAAATGCGGAGGCCGTTGCTTTCTCAAAAGTATGAATATTAGTAAAAGTAAGCATAATGGGGAATTTGCACACAATCCAATGAACAAAATCCAATTTTTCTGGTAGTTTTAGGTCCATAAATTTCAAAAAGTTCATTAAAAACGCAAAAAAAGTTCTCATCAATTTAAAAAGTAACTTTAAAATTAACCAAAAATCTCGTGACTTCAAAACGCTGCCCGACGTCACACTTTATGATGCTACAATGTTTACATTTTTTTAGCCTGGTTAGTAAGCAGTAATTCGCTTTAACTTTCGTAATTATCAATTGTTTATGTGATTTCTGAGCATTTCTTTTTCATCTTATAATCATTTAATATCATTATCACCATTTTCCATTATCATTATTTTCAATTCTTTCCTTTTCATGGCGGTTCTCCAATGTTTTCGTTTAATAGGATCCTGTGGAACGCTAAAGAATAACTTTTGAGAAGCATTACCCTTTGTATTTAGTGAAAAATGATACAATACAATATTTATACTACGACTTTTTAATATCTGTCATTATTATAACATACAAAACCTATTTCACTGATTCAAGAAGCAAAGCAAAGCACGAAATCGAATGTAAACAACGATTACTTGCGTTTGTTGTCATAAAGAGTGACGTCACGATATATTATACTGCGTTTTCTCGATCGAGTAAATAGTGCAATTTTAAAATTGTTATAAATCAGTCATTAGATTTCAAATAAAGAAAATGTATGTGTTTATTTTCTTACCTTTTCTTTTTCTATTATATAAGATTAAAATCCGAAAACGTGCAAATTGTCTGTTATAAATAATTTAATTTCATAAATTTAATTTGTTTATAAATCCCTTGAATAATGCACACTTTTGAAACACACTATTCAAAAAATAAAATAAAATAAATAAGTAAAATAAATAAAATTAAAAAAAATAAAAAAATAAATAAAAACAGAATCTTCTCAAAAATAAGAAGGATCTTCTCAATTTTGAGAAGTTTCACTTCTATAATAGCTCCGAGTAGGAACGTCTAATTTTAAAGATTTTTGTTTCAATTATTCATTTCATATTCACTCTTCTAATACTGTAACGAAAATTATGAACGCCGCGGCTCCGATGTAAATCAACGTGCTACAAAACCAGAGATTGTGAGTTCAATCACCGCCAAGAGAGAATGTTTAAAAATAGTTTTTTTTTTTTTTTAAATCTAAATTGCTTATTTTTATTTATTCATTATGTCATCATGTTAATTATTCACTTAATCTTATGTAATTTCTAGACTTTTCGAATTCTAGAGTATTATGTTCTAGAATATTCATTATTTGTATACAATGTGATGTTAAATTTGAAATGAATATTTAAATTAAAAAAAAAAAAAAAAAAAAATCTTAAAAATGAGAAGTTGTTATTTCGAGCTATTATAAGAAATAAAACTTCTTAAGAATGAGATGATTCTTCTTATTTTTGAAAAGTGTGTTTCAACCGTATGGAAATTTCTTAAAATTATAGATAAAATTTGTATTAAAGGATATTTTTGAAATATATAATATAATTGTATGTGCAGACTGCTAAAGTAAAGTCGTAAATATATTTAAACTGCATTTAAAAATTTTAAGAATATTTATATCCACCACTATTAATTATGAGAATATGTGAGGTATAAGTGGACTCCATACCTTAATCTTAACTTAATTAACTTAAGTATCTAAGTAGAACTAGTACGAGACTCAAATTGAAATACAAATAAAGTTTTGTTAGAGCTTAACGGTAGGCAGGATACTTTTGACAAACTCAATATCAAATTTTTAATAGATTAAATAAATAACTTAGATAAATGAATAAAGCATCTCACCAGATGCATATATTATGAGGGCTGCTCTTGATGAACCACAACACTTTTCAAACTGGACTAAGGTGGTAGGATTCCCTATTTCCACCAAACTCTCCAGTATAATTCAACCCCTTCAAAACCACCACAACATTTGCTGAGCTAAGAAACTTAATCACTAAAGATCGCCTAAGAACAATTCTATTCTACTCCACACTCCTCTACACCACACTACACACCCAAGATACATTCATATTTATAATTAATCTCCATAAACTCCAATCTCTTCACTTAATAAAACTTTCAAACCTCTTCGTATTCAATCACGCTTTGCAACGTCCTTTCTTCGTTGTAGTGCTATGCTGACTCAAAACTATTCCATCCTTAAATTTCGACGAGTACTATCGCCAAAGCATTTTTAGCTTCCCCAACACTCGCGTTGCTGGATCCAGCATAATTTCAAAAAAATCTGTGGTGACAATCTGTGGTTTTTACAACCTCCACCTTACAAATATTACTAAATTATTCCTTTCTATAACTTTGTTTTTCGTCAATATTAATATGTATCAAGAAAAACAACAGATGTGAAAACACGTTTAATTTTTAAACTGGAAGTGATTAGTTTCAACAAGCAATCATTAATTTGTTTCACTAAACATATGTTCTGCTAAGTGTTGTAATAGATTGCAGTGAACATTCAAACTCGTCAAAATCTATTAAATGTTCATTTTTTATATTCAACATAAATAATATATATATAACGTAATAAGTATAAATAAGATTATATCATTTATTTATTTATTTATTTATTTATTTATTGCATACAATTACTAGGCATTTTCAATTATTGTATACACACACACACAAGCAAAAAAAAAAAAAGTTTTTAGTAGAGTTAAACGCTTTAACGTTTTTAGTGTTTAAATGCTTCATGGAAAGTTAAATAAGTTCAGTTTTATTGAAAATTCTTATTGATGCTCATTTTTAATTTTAATAATTATATGTCATAAAAATAACATTTTTTCCAATTTAAAATTTTTAATTCCGAACATATCGTAGAATTTTAGATAAATTTTTATGGAAAAAAAAAGTATTATTATTATTTTTTTTTTTTTTAACGTGATATGGTAAAAAGTTATAACACCCCTTTTATTTTTATGTATGAAATAATTATGTTTGTTTAAACAATTTTCGCCTGGAACATTTTGAAGTTCGCTAATTATTATTTTGTAAAATTATAATTTTCTTTGTCGGAAAAGCTATTAAAATTTTTTTTCATCAAATTTCGTGCAATATTTCTATTATCTATTTCGCACATTTTCTATTTGAATCTACTTATACTATAACTTATTGTAGAAAAGTTCAAAGATATTTATAGATATTTAAAAAAAAATGATCACGTTTCATCACCCATTGTACCTGTTACGCAAAAGCTCTTGAAAGAGTTACATCTTAATATAATGAAGAATAAGAAAAATGGACAGATAAATTAAACGTGTAGAACTGGGTTAAGCAATAATTTTTTGAGTCAGAATGCAGTCTCAATTGATCATGTACTTATTACATAATGTAACTGAGACATGTTCTCTGCAGTCTAGTTCGAAATTTATTTGTACATAGCATATTGTATACCTAGAGCACGCAATCTTTATTAAGGAAAAATAAAGAATTACCTCATTACATATTGTTTCATAATATATGATTTTCTGGACAATACTAACAATGTACCATTTACAATAATTATATTACACGGTATTTGTCATATTTAAAAAGGTGGGATTAATACTCTTGTAACAAATTGAAAAAAAGTTTTATTATTAACACTTTTTATAATTATATTTTTATAATTGCATTTTGTAAAATATAACTATGATAATAAAATTTATTTTCTAAGACAAAACTACTTGTTGATAAAAAAAAAAATATATATACATATTTAATTTTGTGATTTAAATTGTAAAGAATAAAATCGTATGAGCTATGTATTACAATATATAGTATAAGGGGAATTTCCAGAAATTGCCTTATTTAATTATGCATAAGTGCATGTTCTTTTATCAATTTTAATAATGTATGTTTTCTTTAATTATGCATAAAAGAGATAAATTTAACTATTGGTTCAAATCAAAATTTTGAATTTTCGAAACATATTAACTTTTGATCTTTTCAAAATTTGAACTTATTTATATTTACCTTTTTCCAAAATTCATTAATTTAGTAAATTTAAATTATTACGTAATTCACAAATATAATTTACATTTTAATAGTTAATTTAAAAATATGACCAATTAACAGTTTTGCATTTTACGATTTTAAACGTATTTTATAAGATATATTATATTTGTTAGAATCGATTTAAAAAAATATTTTTGTGGATGTTTATTTATGTGTATTTTCTTTTAAATAATTAATTAATTTTTTAATAGGTAATGTCTGGACAATTTTGACGAATGCGTGTCAACAACCACTGTTACGTGTGATCCTTTAAAAACTGCTTTACAAAGTGTTTTGAAATCTGTTAAAAATCTGAAAAAAAAAAATTAATTTCTTGTATATAGAAAGTAAATCTTTAATAAGCAGGAAGGTTTTAGTAGATGATTGTGATTTGTTTAACAAATATTCTCGAATAATCCAATAAATGTTATTTTTAACACAAAATTGCCTTAAACAGCGATTACTGCATCATAAAGAAGAAACATCATTGGTTAATCTCTATAAAAATAATGTTTTAAGTAAATGCAATTTTCGTCGAAAACTTTGTGATATCTGAATAAATATGCAGATTTATTCATCTACAAAATATCTGCAGAAATTTTACATGCATTATGCAGGAATAGCTTTATTTTTAAACTATCTTTATACATTTCGAAAAAAAATTCGCAATATATTGAAAATTACAAGTTAAGAAAAAAAATGTTTAATTTTCAAAAGTTTTACAGCGATTGTAAATCGTAATAGCACGTCAATCGTGTCATGGACACGATTGCAATAATGTGCATGTATGAAGATTTTTCTCATAATGTGTATAAAATTTTATGATGCTACCACAGATATTCAAGGAGATATAACGATATCTTTAAAAAATTGCGAAAACAATTTCCACATTTTTAAGCGAAATACGAGCACTTTTACTAAATAACTTTGAACTACGCAGGCGCAAGCTTTTAAAAAATTTCGTTTGCTTAATTTATTAGCCAAAATTATTAAGCTACTTATATGAAAACCCCAAAATAATACAGTGTGAATTCAAAAAATCGTGAGATAGAATCAACAGAATTTCAGCTAAATAAAGCAAAATTATAAGGGGTTTTACTCCCAATTTTATTTTGATTCAATCAATGCCCAATGATAATACAGTGTTCGTTGATAGTAAATAAATATTGATAAAAACCCCTATCATCGACTTTTTTTTTTCTTTTTTTTTTTTTTTTTAAGAGGAACGGAAATTCTGTGTATTCTATTACTCATATCTTCTTGAATTTTCAAGATATTTTTGGGGGATTTTCATATACGTAGTTCAATAATTTTGGATATTAAATTATGCAAATAAAAATTTTTAAAAGCCCGCGCTTTCCTGGTTAAAAAGTATTTACTAAAAATGCTTACATTTTTAAAGATATTTAATATTTTTGCATTTTAATCACAGCATGCTGTGCCTCCCGTAGTACGCGAAGTTTTCTATAAATGGTTTTACACTGCATCTAATACCATACGTGTTATAATAATAAAAAAGGTAATTTTTTGGCATTTTTGTTTTAAGAAACAGTTAAATTTTATCTCCCAATCACAGTAATTATTGCTAAGTCGTCAATTTTGTCACTATGGTCGACCTCCATAGAAAAGAATGATCCCTTATGCCTGTAATCATCTATTTATTTCTGCAAAAATAGTTCCGTTAAACAAAATAGTTCAATACTGTGAACGCCGCACCTCTGATTTCTAGAGTACTCCAAAACAAGAACTGAAAAGTTTGGTACGAAAGTATGGCAACAGTGTGTGCGTATGTGAATAAAGATGGACTAACGTTCCATTCTATATGTTGGTTTTAAAATACTTTATTTGATGTTAATTTATGTGTTCGTTATGTATTTTATGTTTGTGCCGTAAGTAAAAGTAAAATCTTTAAAAGTAAACACAGCGTGATCAGTGTCTTAATGTGTCTGAAGATGCTTTTACCGGAAAAAAAGAACCAGGTGCGAAAAAGAAGTCGCCACAAATACATTACAACAATATGTTTCTAATCCAAAAAGAAAAAAAAAAAAAAAAAAAAAAACAATCCACATTTTTCTTATCCCCACCGTGGAGGATTAAAATTGTGATGGCATGTCTCTCGACCATTCCTAGGGGTGTGTCCCAGACCGTCGCAAATTACCCATAGCGCAGTACTGATGAGACGTTAAACTACCTACCTACCACATTTTTATTTATTTTTTTATTTTTCGATAATTTAAATAATTTATTTTTCTTTTTTGGAAAATTAAATTGTTATAATCAGATTGTACGGGGGTAAGGTGAAAAGTTCTCGGCCTGACAATGAAAGACTGCGATTTTCAGTTAAAAAATGATTTTATTTTTTTAGATACTCTCCCTTGACATGAACACAGTTGGTCCAGTGTTTCCCCAACATCATTATTCCTTCCCGGTAGTGAGAGTCTAAAAGGCTGTGAAAATATTCATTTACGGCCCTTCTGGCATGTTCCATCGTTTCTGGCGTGTAATGGGGGACCCATGGTGATCCATGGTGATCCATGGTGACAAATCGCTGTAAAACATCGGTCGAATCCTTATTAAGTCGCCCCAAACATTGCTGCGAGTATCGTTTGCGCATTTCCTTCTGATCGGCATTCAGCAAATGAGGGAAACCCCTCTTCCGCAGAGCTTTCATCAGAGTCCCCATATATTTTTCTTAACTTCAGATGACTTTCCTTAGGAGTTAATCCATCCAAAACGAAGAATTTTATGACCGCACGATAGTCAAGTTTATTCATTTTAATAAAAAAAAAAAAAAAAAAAAAAAAAAAAAAAAATCGTGTAAACAAATTATTTGAGAGAGCAATTTGAAACTTGTCATGTAAACTAATGACACGTGCGCCAAGGCAGAAGACACAAATTTTTGCTGATTGGAAAGCCATTTTTGTGTCAGTCCGAGAACTTTTCACCTTACCCTCGTAATAAAATACTTATAAAACATACAATATAGTCAAAACAATTGGGCATTATAGTTTCAAGTAATACGTACAGTCGACAGCAAAAGTATCCGAGTACTAGTAAAAATTCTTGTATAAAAAGTACACTTAATGCAGTTTTTTTAAATACTAAATCCTTTTCGAAACCCGTTCTTAGTCAAAGATTATGATTCAACAAGGATTTATTTAACAAAACAGTATTAAGCGTACTTTTTTTATATAGGAATTTTTTCTAGTGCTCGGATACTTTTGTTTCCGACTGTATGTATTAATTGTTTTTATATTTTCTGTAACATAAAAGAAATATGAGAATATTCTTTATGCACTTATTTAAAGTTATCCAATTTCTATAACTTACATTTATCAAACGTACTATGTTTCATATTTATCGGTAACCGCATGTTAAATATACCACAAGAGATTATATTAAATCCATGTTAGAACCATATGGTCTGCAGTTAATGCTTTGAATGTCAGATGTCAGAAGAGAGTTGCATGAATTCTTGCAATAGTTTTAGCTGTTCTCAATATAAGTGCGTTAATCTTTTTGCCAGGTCTAATGCCTAGTATCTAATTCTATTTAAAAAAAATATATATATATATAACGTTTATGAATCTTTTGCTTTAATGAACAATTTTATGTTTAAATACCTCCATTTGTAAACATTTATAAACGTACGTGCTTAAGAAGATATTATGATTAAATTTTAATATGGCTATATTCACAATAAAAAAAGAGAAAGAATGTTATTTATTTACATTTTAATGAATTTTTTTTTTTATAATTATTTTTTTTTTTTCAAATGAATAATACATTTCAAATGATTAGATTCTGTTTGGCCTGTTAAAAACGAACTACTCAAAAATGAGAAGATAAACATTCTCATATATACATATATATATATATATATATATATATTTTTTTTTTCTTTTTAGAAGATTTTTCTTTCAAAAATAAATAAATAAATAAATAAATAACAATGCAGGCAGCCGTTGCTTTCACAAAAATAAGAATATTAGTAGAAATGAGTATAATCTATATAAAAGAGTAAACTCACTGATTCATCATTCACTCACTCAACACGGCTGTGGCGATCCCATGGGAGATAGAGTCCCAATATTTGATGAGCAGATTGGTATTAGAACCCTGACGCTCACTAAGACGGTATTTTGCGAAATATCCCCTCGTTCCCCCTGGGGGGACAGAAGGCAAAAAACACCTTTATAAGCATAACTCGGCTCCAAATTACTTCACGGTGAAGAAGTTGCAGATGGGGAGACTAGACTTGAATACAAAAAAAAATCATTTTCTGCGATTTTGGAATTTTGGATTTTTAGGGGGGAAGGGGGTAAAAATCGGATTTTCGGAGGCGCATAAGGCAAAAACAAATTTATAAACATAACTCGGCTTCAAATTACTTCACAGTGAAGAAATTACACACAAAAAAATCGTTTTCTGCGATTTTGGAATTTTGGGTTTTTAAGGGGGGAAGGGGGGGAAATGATTTTCGGAGGTGTAGAAGGCAAACACATCCTTTATAAGCATAGCTCGGCTCCAAATTACTTCACGATGAAAAAAATGGCTGATAGGTAGACTAGTCTTAAGTACAAAAAAATCATTTTCTGCTATTTTGAAATTTTGGATTTTTAAGGGGGAGAGGGCGTAAAAAGGATTTTCAGGGGGAAATCTAGCAATATATAAATTTTCGAGTAAAATTCTAGCAGTAATAGCTCAAAGATATATATATATATATATATATATATATATATATATATAAGCCAAACGTCTTCTTGAAGGTATTTGCAAAAATTCATTTTTCCGATTTTCGATTTTGGGGGGGAGTTACGAAGGGGCAAATTCGACCCCCCTCCCTCTTTTAGCGCTAAATTCGTCCGTGGAAATCTATAAGAGCTGAGGTCACAAATTTTAGAGTGTGGCTTGTTTACGTGTGTCCAAAACCCTTTGTAACGGAATTTTGTGAAAGCCTCCGCTATACCCCTTTGGGGACGTGGTGGGGAATAAAAGAGTAAAATCACTGTTTCACTGACTCAACAGCCGTGGCGATTCTATGGGAGATATACTCGCAAATTTTGGTGAGTACTTTGGTTAGGACCTTGATGCCCATTACAGAGGGATTTTGCGAAATATCCCCAGCTCCCCCTGGGGTGGGGGTAAAAGGCAAACCCCCCCTTATAAGCATAATTCGGCTCCAAATTGCTTCACGGTGAAGAAATTGTAGAGAAAGAGACTAGACTTGATTGCTAAAAAAGCATTTTCTGCAATTTGAGTTTTGGATTTTCAAGGGGTGGGGTGGGAGGGGTAAAAACGATTTTCGGAGGCAAATTAGCAAAATACGGATTTTCGAATGAAACTCTACCAATAATAGCCCAAATGTATAGAAAATCACCAAGAGTCTTCTTGAGGGTATTTCCAAAAACTTATTTTTGATTTTTTCCGATTTTCGATATTGGGGGGAGTTACGAGGGGGGCAAACTCGATCCCTTCTTTTAGCGCTAAATTCGTCCGTGGAAATCTATAACAGCTGAGGTCACAAATTTTAGTGTGTGGCTTATTTACGTGTGTCCGACACGCACTGTAACCGGGATTTTGCGAAAGCCCCCTTTCCTCCCTTGGGGGTAGGGTGTGGGGAATAAATACGTTTCGAATTCGTTGTGTATGCAACATGCACTATAAAGGGATTTTGTGAAGTGTGGCGAGTGGGAAAATCGCTATCGAAGGTATCGAGAGCTTTAACTTAGATTTTGACTGATTTCAATGATTTTATTATTATTATTACTATTAATGATATGGTATTTTGAAACTTCATTTCAATATAATGATCAGCGAAGCGGGCAAAGCCTGCTAGTTAGTAATAAATTTAACTTCATGAAAGGCGTTACGATAAATGTTTTTAATTTGTTTTATAAATTCCTTGAATAATTCCCATTGTTAAAACTTACTTCTCAAATATATAATCAGAATCTTCTAAAAAATAAGCAGCATTTTCTCAAAAAAAAAAAAGCTTCTCATTTTTGAGAAGTTTCATTTCTTATAATAGCTCCGAATCGGAACTTCTCATTTTTAAGAATTTATTTTTCCTCATATAACTATTCATTTCCTATTCACTCTTGTAATATTGTAACGAAAGTTTGTGAACTTCGTGGCGGCAAAGTAAAGCATCAGGCAACGAACTAGAGATCGCGGGTTCGATCTCCGTGAGTGAAATTGTTTAAAAATGGATTTTGTATTAATATAAATTGCGTATTTCTCATTTGTTCATTATCTTGTTATGTTTATATAATTATTCAGTTAATGTTATGTAATTTCTAGAATTTTCGAATCCTAGAATATTATGTCCTAGAAAATTATTCAATTGTATATAGAATGATGTAAAATTTGAAATGAATAGTTAAAGGAGAAAAAAAAAATTCTGCAAAATAAGAAGTTCCTACTCGGAGCTATTATCAGAAATGAAACTTCTCAAAAAGGAGAAGACCCTGCTTATTTTTGAGAAGTGTGTTTTAACAGTGTGATAGCCGTAATTCCTTTTTATAAGAAAAAGTTCCAATTTTTCCTAAAAGTAAGCTTTTTCCTAATAGTCCAGTGAATAGGTACGTAAAAAAGGGCTTACCTAGCAAAAGGTGGGGTAGAAGATTTTTCTTTTTTAATTTGTACATATTAGTGTCAATATGAAAAAAACGAGTTATCCAACATGATCGACTCCGGGAGAATTTTTGTCGGCTGAAAAACCTCGAAAATTTACTACTTTTTTTACTTTTTTTGAAATATCTCAGAAATGGCTAAATTTAGCGATATTTTTCTATTATAAAGTTTAAAGAAGATTAAATTTCCTACAATTTTCTTAATTACAACTTTTTTGTAGTACTAAAAGCAAGCGTGTTACAGCCTCTTGAAACTTGGCATTTTTTCTCAATCTAATAAAATACAACTCAAAGAAATGGGTCGGTGCATGAACGTATATTAGAAAACGGAAAGAAAGGAAGGGAGATATTCAGCTGTCTGACCTTAGGAAATGACATTTGCTTCGTAGCAAAGAAGGTATCAAGAAAAGAAAAAAAAAAAAAAAACCCTGCCTGCCCCCCCCCCCCCTTCAACTAAAAAGCTCTCCCTTTCCTCCCGCGTCTTCTCATCCTGTACTATGCTGCGCCTCGGCTGAACATCAATATATGTTATTCAGTTCAGTTCGAACGTGCGAACGTACTGTTTCAACCCGTGAGCGTTTTCTATTACAATAACTGGAGTGTTTGTTTTATTTTCGAAATCAGTTTGAATAAAGTGAAGTAAAGATTCTGAAGGAGAAAGGTATACAAAAAATCTGTAAAAGTGCAATGCAAAAAGTCAAAATGAAGAACATTAGTGTTTTTTGAAGAACCTAAAACAAGTAAGAATTCACAATGCCTGTAACAAACGATAGCGAATGACTGCAGCATATGACTGCAGCATACAACTGGTGATGGAGCTGGTCCAAACAGTGCGGCTATATATCTTCCATCAAGAATTGAAGGTTTTAGTTTTAAAGATCAGTGTTTCTTGTGTGAAGAGGGGATACTTGAATATTTCTTTAAAAAACAGGAACGACTTCCTGAGCATGAAAGAAATTTTATCCACCATGCTATGAAACTGGATGTGAAAGAAACAATTGTAAATGGTGCCGAAAATCGTGGGGATGAGAGAAGAAAAAAAAGTACTTGAATGCATCGGAAATGTAAAAAGTTTAGTTGCTATAAATGCTGGGTATCACAGGTTTTGTCATCAAAAACTGCATTGGAGTCCTAAAAGTGAGATGAAACGAGGATACTACCCTGCAAGTAACATTGATGAGGCAATGGAATCAATTTACTCCTACCCTGAAAACGACTCGGAGGAGTGCCAGCCTCATAAAATATTAGATGAATAAAATAGAGGGTGATTTTCGTCCTGGCATCAGAACGGTTACATCATGCCTTTGCAAAAAATATGGTGAAGATGTTTTAAAAGCAGAAACTGCCAACAAGAAAGCAGTTTGCTTCCAAAATGTTGGCTATAAAATACTCAGTGAAACTGGTATAGTAACAAGGACTCTGATCCTCAACAGGAAAATGTCGTACTAATTTCATCATTAGACGAGGCTGAAAAAGATGATAAGCTATTCTAAGAGCTTATATAATTATTGCAAGACGGAGAGGAGCAGTTTGAGGATGACACACCTTTCTTCTACTTCTGATGACTATTGAAATTTAAGAACCCGAGCTTTCAAAGCAACCACAAAGAAAATGAACATGTATACATTAATGTACGTTTCTTTATTTGTTTCAAGGCTAAATGAATCTCCCTATAATTTATGTATAAAGTTAAATTTCTACAATTTACTTTTGTAATTATTTGCTATTGTTCTTCAAACAAGTTTGCCTATTTATGAAGTTCATTTAAAATTTAGATTGTATATTGTTATTATCATCAATATTAATATAGCCGGAATTAATGTTAATTACAACATTATGTATTATATCTAAATATCATTAATGTTTTATACTTTAATAAATAGTAGAATTAAAATATTTATGCATCAATGCATTGAGTTTTTGCTTATTAGCACCCTAATATTCATTCATTTACATTTATATACAATTTTTTTTTATTTTTTTTATTTATCTTTCTATGCGTTTGAGTGTGTATTATGCGTTGCCGTGATATAATACTATACATCGGCAGTTATTGGAGTCTGATGATGACTATTGTTGTTACGCCAGAATTGTCAGTGCGTGGCCCGGGGGGGGGAGTTAGTAAAAAGGGGAAGGAAAAAATTAAAAGGGAGCAGATTTGTTATCTGTCGTCCTTAGTGAAAAAAAAAAAGAAATGATCGTCAATTTATCTGGCGAACATATTTAATTCCTTTCAAAAATCACGATTATTTTAACATGGTATATGTTAAGAGAACAATCAAGAATATAAAACAGTATTTCTTACAATATATATTAAAAAAAAAAAAAAATTAAAAAAAAATTAAAAAAAAAAAAAATACATCTGGCGTGTGTATTTCTGTATTACGTTTTTGATCACCAAATCCAAAAATCCCAAGGACGACAGATATCAGAGCTATACCATTAAAAGTTGTTAAGCTTTCTGTAAATAAAGCTTCTAATTCTAATAATTACTATACATTATTTATAAGGAGTAATGCGCTTTTTTTACGAATTTGAGAAAACTGCTTATTTTCAAGAAGCTGTTACGCGCTTGCTATTAGTACTACAAAAAAGGTGTAATGAAGTAAATTGTAGGAAATTTAATCCTCTTTAAACATTACAATAGAAAAATATCGCTAAATTCAGCCATTTCTGAGATATTTCGAAAACCCCCAAAAAACTAGTAAATTTTCGAGGTTTTTCAGCTGACAAAAATTCTCCCGGGGCCGCCCATGTTGGATAACTCGTTTTTTGCATATTAGTACTAATATGTACAAATTAAAAAAATAAAATCTTCTACCCCACCTTTTGCAAGGTACAATGTATTTATTGACTGGACTATAACAGTATTATGATAAATTAATTCCACATGTTAGTTGCGTTCTCCAAAATTCGTTTAATATTTTTGAATTACATTTATCTAAGCATTGGTTTGATATATTGGAAACGTTAAAGCGTATGAATAAATCGTCATATAGGAATTTTATTAAATGGGATTTATTTTATTTCCTTTTCTAAATGTAAACTTTCTAAAATACAACCCTTAGAGGAATGATATAAAGGGAGATGACTTGTCCGTAAAAACATAAAGCCAAAATCGTAACCGCAAGAAGCCATTAAGTAACAAAGTTATATAAAAAATTCTATGATTGTTATTGTGAAATTATGTAATGGGCATGTCATTGTAACTATAGGTCTCAAAGCTGTCAGATAAATCTAAAATAAGTAATATAATACAATACAACCCAATTTTTTGGTAGACTCAATATAGCTCCTGCGGCAGCCTTGCCTATTGCGGCAGTCATCTTGAGCAGACAAAAGTTAACTTCGTATATCCTGTATACAGATACGCCGTAGGCCAACTCCTCTTATATCATTCCTCCCAACGAGATATATAAAGTAAAGTGCTGTTTCAATGGATGAAGGATTGGCTTTCCGTGGTTTCAAGATGAATCACGTGACATGAATCAATAGGCTGCTATGTTTGGCTCTTTATCATTCTTTTGGCAATTTAAAATTTCAGTTTAGCAAATTATCATTATTATTATGTAACACGAGAGTCTTATGACCGAAAAAAAATTTTTTTTAAATAAGTTTTCTTCTATTTCACATTATAACAAATAATGAAATATTGTTTCTTTCATCATTTCCCAATAAAGTTTAAAAGTGTTTATAAAGAAAAAAAAATAAACTTTAAAAAGAGCTAAATTTAACAACAATTAATAATTTATCAACTATTTTTAAATATTCTGTCAGTTAAATTTTGACTACACGAAATAAAAAAAGAAATAAAATAAAACAAAAATGATTTAGAACAAAAATTAAATGTTAAATTGCGTAAGTAAGCAAAAAAATTGGCGGTATCTCCAAGCAGTTGTCATAGAAATTCATTGAAAATAAACTGTAACCAAATAAACCACCGAATACACAGGTGCAAGTGAAGCATGTCACATGACACATCTTGCACCTTTTCACAGGTTACCATTTATCACTCTACTTTATATATCTCGTTCATTCCTCGAAGATATAGCCTGTCTTTAAACGGCGGCTGATATACACGCACTGAGTAATGATAGGATGTAGAGGAGAGATTTCCTATGCTATACTGGCTGTAGAGGAAAATTCCGTGAACCTCACTGCAGTTTTAGCTAAATCGGTGCCTTCTTTTGGCAATAATTATTTTCGTGGCAACTTTGGAATTTTGCATGTTTTAAAATTGTTTGTTTCTCGTTCCTCCAAAACTTCAAAGGAAAGTCTTATATTTTGAAATTACAATAAGAATATGACATAAAACACTGAGAAAAAAGATCTCTTTAAGCGTGTCACTATAAAATTGAAGAGCACACAGCGACAGCAGAGACACTCTGTGACAAGGGGAGGTTGAAGGAACTTGCTCAGATTTAAATGGACTATTTTGGTGGCAGAAAAACCAATTTGGCGAAAGAATTGGTGGCTTGGTTGGGATGTCATGTTCGGGAACATATAGGTTACTAGTTCGAGGTCTATTCTAATATATGTAGTCAAAGGATACACGCGTAATTACATAATTTTTCCATATGAAGCTCAAATTTATTGATGTCCTTTATTGATGTAAAGGTGGAATTTATTTTTCAAATATTTAGTTGATAGTAGCTTGACACTAATTTTAAGATTTGGTTAGTAGTCTGCTAATAGTTAATTTTTAATTTACTGTCCTAACATTTATGTTTTTTCCATAAAACGATGAAATTTATTAGAAGACAAGAAAATAAATTTATTAGTAAAAATAATTTATTTCATATAATAATATTCGTATAATAATAATAATAAAAATATTTAATGAGAATAAAAGAAATTTCATATTGTTAATTACCTATAGGATATTACATGATGATTTCCTTTTGAACTTTATTGCATTTGATTTGTCAAACTAGACCTTAAATGAAAGAAATCCAAAAATATTAAATGGACTTTTGAAAATGAATAAATAGGTGGGACCTAAAATTTTCACATCATTATACAAGAACAAAAGAACAAAAAATAAACATTTTATGTAAGTTTCAAGCTAGATTTTGCACACACATATATATTGACTAATGCTAATGTTTTGTAGTGATTATTTAGTGTTATTCAATCCAAAAATATGGTTTTACGAATAGATAATAGTAGGTATATCTGCATGTTTGTGTGTGTACCTGTATCTGTCTAAGAGTGTTTTCAGCATAACTCAAAAACAAATGCCACCAAGAATGACACAATCGGTATTCAAAATTTATATAATATAGAGACGACATTTAAAACTTTTTATTCAGATAGGATAAATGGTTCGTGTACTGGGACATTAAAATATATTAAAATACGTTACGCTTATTCGAGAATTTGGCGTAATGATGTTAAATGAATGTTGTGGATGTTACAGCATATAAATGCACAATCACCTATTCTTGCTTTCATGGGGAAAACCGGAGTTTCTGTGAATGCCTGTAAACACTGATTGTAAATGTGAAAAAGAGAAAAAATCCCGTATCGAACAAAAATTTTGGTAAGACCAAATAAATACTAGAAGCACTTACATTAGAATTCTAGACAGGAAAGAAACACAAAGGCAGAGATAGAAGGAACGTAGAAAATTATATGAGATCAATATAGAAAAAATAGTTTAATTAGTTCTTCCGACGATTCAGTTGTAAATGGACATCTTAAGAAACTCATTTAAAGAAACAACAAAAGAAGGTGACGCATCTGTTGCTTCGACATCTAAAACTCAAATGAAAATTAAGTTATCTGCTACCAGTGTAATGAGTGGCAACATTTAGAACTTTTGATAGGAAAATAGCTTCTATTGCGTCTGCCATTCTAAAAGATGTTGGACTGATTATTAAGGAAATGCCTTATATGCTAACTTGCTATTGACCGTATCAGTGGACGACAGGGAACATATAACTGAGTTAGCCTCCAGAAAAATACTAAAGGCAAGAGATCAACCGTCAGGACACACTTCTGTATGTATAAGAAAATTTCTTCCACTAATATTAAATTATGAAATTTATAACTATGAATTGTTGATATGCTTGTCAATGTTTTCACTTTCTCTCTCTTTCTCTATGTCTCCAATAAAGGAAAATATGACAAACAAGGATATTCCGTCATTTCTATAAACTAAACAATTGCCAAAGTTTTAAATCACAAAATTCAAATATCACATTCAGGCTGTTGAAAGGATTTTGAAGTTAGTCAATAAATCTCCAGAAAAGGTATTTGGAGAAGACTCAAGTGTTGGATTTATAATAACCACTTTGTACTCGCGATTATTAATGCTAAGACTGATTAATATATCCAACTTCCAACCTCAGTAAAAACATAGAATTTTTTTTAAAGTATTATAAAAAATATAAACGTAAATGTATTGTAAATATTGTAAATAACTGTCCATCATGGTAGGTTGTTGGATGGTACAGGCAGGGTAGATCTCGAAGTGCAACGATCTCATCGTGATCAGATCTGGTTCTTAATGTAATAAATTATAATTGTATAACAAACGAAGATCTGCACAGTTCACATTTATTCTGAAAAGTGTAAAATTGGACAACAAAAGAAAAATCCTAAAAATTTGTAAAAATAAAATAAAATAAAAAATAAATAAATAAATAAATAAATAAATAAGCTAAAAAATTCAAATTTTAATTAATTTCACGAAACTTTACGGGTTATGCACGATCCAAAAATTGTAAAATAATATAAATATTTTTAAAGGTATATGGAAAGAGTGTTAAAAGGGAGCATTTGAATGTTATTAAAACAAAAAGTAATAATATTTGTATTCCAATTACATTTTTTATATTTGACATTTTTTCATCATTTTTTCGAACTTTGAAGGTCATGCGTGAACTAAAGATATAAATATTTATTTATTTATTTTATTGTTTTTCCCGAATTGGGGAAGACAAAGTACAACTTTTTTTGCTATTAAAAATCGCTTATCTCAAATATGCGTTTTTCGGCCCATCTTTATATATATATATATATATATATATATATATGTGTGTGTGTGTGTGTGTGTGTGTATTTATAATTAGCTCGCTACATAACCAATAACATTTCTGCACGTTCAACCCATGTTGTATCTCTCTGTCAATACCTGCCTGTATAAATGCATATATATACATATTTCCTTGTAACTCAAAGCCTTGTATTAATACCTTGAAACTCCTAAATACTTGTATCAAACTTCATGTGAGATGATTGCATAACATATCGGAATTAATAAATGTAGCAGTGTAAACTAATTTCCACTAGTATACCAATCTCTTTTCATAGAAAACGTGCTTTTAAACATCATAATAACTTAAGTTTATTTCAGTTAATAGAGTGTAATCATAATAAAATACACTTGTAAGGAATAACTTTTAAAGGTAGTAACTGTACGAAATTCTTTTGGGTATCCCTGTACAAGAATCATGATTATTACAGTCGGCAGTAAAATTATTGAAGCACTAGTAAAAATACCTACTTAAAACATGCGTATCTAATATCTTTTTTACTAAGTAAATATTTGTCTTTCATGATCTTAGTATTATACTGTTTGTAAAATATAAGTTGATGATAAAAAATATCGATCAAACTAAAAAAAAAAAAAAAAAAGTATTTGAAACGTGTGTGCTTCAATAATTTTGCTGTCGACTGTATATGCACAAATAAAAAGTATACAACTAATTCGTTGTAACTCATTAATATATAAACTAAATTTGATATCATTTGGATGACTAAAGAACGACATTGGAATTCTTTTATGTGGTTGTCTAAAGAAATTATTTAGTCTATACATACCTTTTCATACTGAAAAAATAATTTTGTGCATCTCAGTAATGCATGTTATGCAGCATAAAAGCGTTCAAATACACTTAAATAATAATTAAAAAAAATCCATGTGATCTAATATAATAAAATTATCTTATGTGTCTCTGTGAAGGAGCCATAAATGTTATATAAGCCAGCACAAACTCTTCAACTTATTTTATGTGTCTCATGAATAATTGAACGAAATTTGACAAAATTTGGATGAGATCGTGACATTGTCAGAAAACTTCTGTAAGGCTCTGTACATTAATTGTTAAGTCTAAGACTAAATTTGTCTACAGTAAACATGTTTTTAAGCATCGCAATAATGTATGTTAGTTTTAATTTGTTGAATGCAGTGAAACCATCTTAAAATACGTTTATATGATATTCTGCCCATAAAAAAATGTATAGCTATTTCTGTATAGTGGTTGATCATGTGTACTAATTTGCAAATCAATCGGAGGATTTTTACAGCCGATACTGCAATACCTATAAATTCTGTCCATATGCCAGAAGGATAAGAAACGCTTTGGTATTCCCTGTACACGAAGTATAAATAGAATGCACACTCAAAACTATGCAGCTAATTCCGTGTAGTTTATGAACGAGTATACCAGTTTGCAAATCAATAGAGGGATTTTTGCGGCCGCTATTGCGAGACTGACAGGCACACAGACAGACAGAACACAGAAACATTTTGAGCTTGCACATGGGGACCTCCACTGACGTTTCGCAATAAAGAATCAAGCTTATCAAACTAAAGGAAATAGTTCCAAAAGTAATGGCATTTACATGTAAAAATTTACTTTCCTAATCGTTTCCATAAAGAGCGAACAACTTTATAGATTTAGGAAAAAATAAGTCATATATTTTTAATATAAATAATCTATAATAGTAATATTTTTCTGTTGCATTCTTAGGCTTTTTCAGTATAAATTACATAATATTATGCAATATTTGGTTTATCGTGGAAATTGCAATATTTTTAAAAAGTTAATTAAAAAATTAATAAAAAATTAAATTTAGAGCCATAATTTCTTTTTAAATAAAATGACACGAAAATATTAAATTTTATAAATTTGTTTGACGTGCTAAGTATTCGAACGAAAAATGATTTAGTTTGTTAAATATATTTCAATAATTTTATCTTATATTACAACTAGATACTCGGTGATAATCATTTACAAAGGCATATATAGATTTACTTTCTTCTATATTAAATAGAAATCAGTACTGGATTCGTAAAAACTTTCGACCTTCGTTTATCAATGCATTTGCACGTTTTGAGAGGTTCATAACACGACTTAACCATTTTTAAAAAATGTCTGTCTGTCCGTCTGAGTGTATGTGAGGCAAAACATTTTTGCGACTGTATATCAGGAGTTGCAGCACAGGATTGCATATAAATTTATATGAAGATGCATCTTGATATAAATTAGTGTGTATCAACTTTTGATGCCAATCGCTCAACGGGTGGCGAAGCTATTCAGCGATTTCCGTATTTCAGTGGAAAGCTATAGCTCAGGTTCTACTTCACGGAAATACATTTAAATTTATATGCAGATGCACCTTGACATAAGTTAGTGCCTGTCAACTTTCGTTTCAATTTTTCAAAAGTGGCGTTACTGTACATCAATTTTTGCAGTATCAGGGAAGAATATATCTCGAGAGCTACTGCACAGAATTGTACATAAATTTATATGCAGATGCACATTGAGATAATTCAGTGCATGTCAGTTTTTTTTTTTTTTTTTTTTTTTTTTTTTTTAAATGCCAAACGCTCAACAGGGGGTTGAACAGCGATTTCCGAAATTTAATGGAAGGCTATATCTCAGATTTTATTGCGTATAATCGAAAAAGATGTGATATATGGCATGAAAATTATGACACATTATGCTGATTAAATCGGTTGTATATCCACCGATTTGTGGCGCTGTTATACGGCAATTTTCCCCGAGAAAGGAAAGAATGTTTTCTGCAGGGTAAGAATTCACTTTTGTTGGGCATTTAGTTCAACCTCTCTGTGAAGAAAATCGGCTGCATTCAGAATGCAGACAAAAGCAACAAATAATTCATGCTGCGTGAATTTGTATCTGAAAACATATAAGAAAGTTTCGTGATTTCTCCAACATACTAGTTTAAATAAAGACCGACTTTTAAGTGTTAAAAACATAAAAACGTTTATGTTCTTAATTGTAAAATTCACCTAATGTACTTTATATACAGTAACCAAAAATTATTTCACAGTTTATTCACGTAGTCTAGATGAATTTTAACACAAAAATATCTGATATTAATTCGTGAAAATTAATTTTTTGGAAAAAAAATCCTATTTCAACTTTTGGTGTAGCGTAATATGTATTCGATTACGCTATCGAAATGTAACAGAAATTAAACAGTGACTTTTTTTTAGAGATTACAACAAGAAAAAAAATTCTTGTGTGTAACGACTACACGACTTCCATCACCCACTATTAGAAATATTATATACTCTATTCGGAAATAATGTAGTCAGAAAACATAAAACTGATTTAACAAATTAGGCATCTAACATTTTTACAGTAAGAGAAAAGTAATACATATGTCCTACAGATAAAATGCAATTAACACAGTGAGTTAAAGAAATCTTTAGAGCCGTTTTTGAAACACCTCTTTCCGAGATCTGTACATGACCTATCTAATCAGAACCCCTGACTGCTGCCGTGTAATAACCAAGTAATATATGCTAAAGGATATCTAAAAAGGGTTTCTAAAGTAAATTTATAAAAATTTGATAAAGGCATTTTTGAAATGTCGACTTTTGTTCACACTTTCGATTTTTCTCAAAACTTGGAATATTCATGTGCTCACTGAAACTGACAGATACATATCAAAGCAAAGGATATTTAAAAGGGAGTTAATATAGCGAGATTGAAGAGAATCCTTCCAGTCGTTTTTAAAGGACCACATTTACGATACATAAAATTAACCTATTAATACAAGACATTTATGAATTTTCCTAAACTTCCGGCTTTCCAATTTTCATCAGAAGTTGGAAAAATCATCTGTACAGTAAAAATGTATTCTGTCTTAATTCTGAAGACTGAAACTAATAAAGGATCGTCGTTCTACCTTTATTAGTTTTGGAAATATGATGGTCAGCTGATTTCTCCTCACCCTTACACCCACACATGTACACTGACCAATTACCAAAAACTTTTTGGACTCAAGAGACCTTGATACAAGTAAATCATGCAAAAATTTACTATCGAAATTTTTGACAGAGTTATAAGCTGTCAAAGTATGGGGATGCTAATGTTAAATGAATGTGACAAGCATTAATTCATATCTTCACCAAAAAATATTATATTCAAATTCTATTTTTTTTTTTTTTTTTTTTTTTTTATGCTTTAGAATGAAGTGACCAAAACATATTCCATGCATACTTTTGATTAAAAAAAAAAAAAAAAAAAAAAAAACATTTTTTCCATTATGAAAATTATTAATAAATTCATATTTAAAAAAATTAGGAATTATGAGCTATGTTGATTTTTTGTACGAATGAAACGGTCATCATCAAAACATGGGTTTCAAAATTTACAGCTCGTTCCTAACATTATTTTTTGAGTTACAGTGATATTTCATTTTTCACTACTGTTAGAGGGCCATCACTTGTTATAATTTGTATCCTCTGTGAGTAAATATCTGCATATATTTTGACGTAAAACTATTTTATTTACCTTTATGTTATTCTAATTGTTTTCTAAGCAACATTTCGATGTTTATTATTCAAATTGACTTATTATTATAAAATCATCGCAATGCAGGTGAGAGCTTGTGAAAGAATTCGAAAAGAAATGAAGCCCTGCCTCTATATCTTGGAAACAATATGAAAGAAACTAGTTTGCATATTCGTATTTGACTCTATAAGTGACGGTGATATGCATAAATCTCAATGGCATTTACTTGATCGAATGGTGAAGGCAAAATTTAAAAGATTTAATTGAAAATATGTAAAATAATTTTGTTTAATAATGTAAAGTTTTATATAAATGTGTAAAATCATGGCTTACGTAGCAAAAAGGAATATACCCGATCGTGAAATGTTAAGTCTTTGGTCTCAAATATTGCATACATTTTCCTAGTTTCTCACAGCTAAAAATCTATTTATCCCTGTTGTCCTTTCTTTCTTTCTTTCTTTTTTTTTTTTTTTGTATTTGAATATTGTAGGGTTCGTGTACCTGAAGTTAAATGTCATGATTTAGGAAACGCGGTAAATCGAGAATTATTGTTTGAAAAAGCAATACGCAGTGAACAATATTTTCTTCTTTTTTTAAAATTGGGATAATTAATATTTATTAATTTTTACAAGATTTTTTTATTTTCTGTTTTAATCTTGTTGTGACATTTTTGCATTCGTTTACTGTATCGTTTGTAAGCTAATGCTATTTAAATTTTATCGCATGACGTAACATAATAAAATATTAAATTTTTATTAATTTTTTTTAAATACAGAATGAAATAGTGGAAAATTGTTTTTATTTTTTTATTTTTTTAGTTTATAAAATCTATTATTGAAACAAAGCACGTGCAATATTATTTATTTTCGATTATTCTAATCACGGCGTAAAATTGTTGTCACATTTATTACGGAAAAAAAATTTTAAACAAAGCAATATGTCTTAATACTTTTAAAGATATAGATTTCCCACATTTAAAATTAGGAATTCAAGTGCATTAGACGACTGTAAAACGGGGGATATTCGTTCTGGGCAATAGGAAACCGTTTTGTGTGGAACATACTTTATGAGACCAATTTGCAGGCCTGAAAATTTGATGGCATTCCAAAAGAATAATGAACTCCACTCTCTAGCTTTTCCCGAAACAACACTTTAACTTAAAAGAATGTTTTTTGTATCCTTAGTTTTAGTTTGTTTGACTCTTCATATAACTCTATAAAGGAGTTAAATTTACCGTTTCGATTGTTGATGACAAAATTTATTCAATCATGAATTTGTGAAATAATTTGATGTTTTAGAGAAACGTATAAAGGTGTGACCTATTACTGAAAATAGAAATGATTTTTAACAGCATCTCATTTTCATTGAGTATTAAATATCCTTTCTCAGATTTTAGTTTAAATGTTGTTATCTATATTTTTGTATATTGTAGGTTTGTACGCCTCAAATTAAATGTAAAACTTTATAGTAACACTTCCATGTGGGGCTTGCCGTATAAAATAAAAATATACCCAACAAAAGTAAATATTTTTTTTCTCTTAAATATTAAACACTTTAATTATTTTTCATTATTTTTTTTTTATTCATTTTATTTATTATTATTTTTTTTTTAACTTCAATAATATTATTATCATTATCACTATTTTCTTTTATCTTGCTATTTAGATTTTTGTATCTCAACATTGGAGGGTTCATATGACTCAATCTGTTTAAATTTTTTCGTATGAAGTGATGTATCCGATAATTTCACGTTTATTAAAAATAAATTATTTAAAATTTTTTAATTCATAAGCTAACACAGAACATTCCGCGAATTATCATCGTTTTTTGTTTTATAATTAACATTTCTGTACTTTTTTCCCGGTGTGAAACTTAATAAATAAGGCCTATTCTGTGGTAGATCATGATTTATTTTTTCTAAATGTATAGATGGACCCCTAATACATTTTCGCTTGTAACTATTTTCGGAACTGCCTTGATCTCAGAATTTGAATATGATATCAAAAATAGGTGTTGTCATTGAAAAAAAAAGAAGTCAATGCCTGTTTTATATGTAGATGACACCTTAAGCAAAATCTTACTATACCATTATTAACTAGACTTTATTACAGATCGATCTGTACCAGCCACGTATTTTTACGATAACTTACGGGGAAATTAAGTGAAAAGGGAGAGAGGGGTGAAAGGTTTTTTTTTTTTTTTTTTGCTGACTGTACATAACTCTAAAGCTAAAAAAAAAGTATAATTTCCATGATCATTGTTAAATAAGATTTCAAACAAACCATAAAGTTATAGCTTGAAAACAAATTACAATATTAAAAAAAAAAAGGAACTAGGTGTATAATGTTAAATAACTTTTTATGTCAAATCGTTGGAGTGTTTTTGAACACATTCTATTTAATAGAAAGAAAATAAATAAACTATAAAAATTCTCTCTACATATTCTATATAACTTAATAAATTATTTGCATGAGCAACAGCTTTATATTCTTATTTAACGTATTGATAAATAATATTGTAAATATATATGTTACTTCATCTGATAAAAGTTAAAAGAATTATTGTTATTATTATTTTTAATTCAAATCATTTAAAAATGTTTTTCTTATTGACAAGCAAGAGATTTTAAAATTATTTTAGAAGGAAAATTATTTACAATCTGTTGGATTGTACCCCATATGGTAAGAAAGTGAACTGAAAGAAAATTGATGCTCGTCACCGTGAGAGGAATCTTCCATGCTTCCCATTCGTTCACTCGACGCACTCTCCGTGAGTTGTATGCTGATTCGTTCCGACACGCTCTCTCTCTCCCAAACTCTCTCTCAGTGTTTTCACAAACACATCACAAGTTTCCGGATCGCACTTCCACCGAAGTTCTCTTTACGGACTCTTTCTAATTCGTTTCTTTGCGTTCACATTTTTTTCTTTTAAATTGCGGATTGAAAAGGAAATTGAATGAAAAATTTTGTAATAACACAAATTGGTAAGTTTTAATTATTATTTTATTATTTTAAATAGATGTCATGTATCTAATGTCATATATTGAAATGTGTGTTCGTAAAAAGTAATTTTAGTTTTACGTTATTAATATTTAAAGAATGAATTATTTTTAGAGTACTGTAATTATATAAATTTATATATCTATGTATATTTTATTCTTCAAACAACTTTTACGATATTTCTTTTTAAATTAGTATTGAAGAATTTTATATGAAATAAAACACCATTTAATCATTCATGAATAGTTAAAAAGTTATTAAGAAATTTAGAGCATACTAATTAAATTTTCCATTTCACTTTTCGTGATAAAAATGATAACATAGCTTTTCAACATGTGATTTTTATATTTGTACATTTTTACGTTATTTTGATATCAGGCCATAAATTCTTAATGTAGGCTATTTTTCTTTCTTTCTTTCTTTTTCTATTTTTTTTTTTTTTTTTTTTTTTCTATTTTTTTTTTTTTTTTTTTTTTTTTTTTTAATTTAAAAACACATATATTTTTATGTAGTAATATCTGTTTAAGAGAGAAAATTTATGAACTAATTTTGTTATTATAATTATTTAATACAATGTTACAAATTTCCATTTATCCACTTCAAAATTTATAAATTGATAAAAATGTATTAAACATATGATTATTATTTAAAACTAAATGTGATTTTATAATTAAGTATTTTAAATGCATATGTATTGTGAAAAATGACAGAATTAAATAAATAATCGAAATGTATGTCAATGACAGTCTATCTATATACAACTTCAAAAAGTTTTTGCCAGCAATAAAAATGAAAGATATTTATTTTCATTAAAATCTACTTTTATATTTTTAAACAATAGTACCATTTATTACTGTATTTTAATAAGATATTAACTAATTATCACTGAAAATTTCAACATTTCGAAATACCTTTTCTCTTAGACGTTCATTCGGTTATATAATGATAAATATAAGTTTTAAATTAACAACAAATCGACACACACATACACACATATGTATATATATATATATATATATATATTTAAGAATATGAAATTCATATAAATAAAATTAAATGTTTATATTTATAATGTTTTATAATGTTACTTTTTCATAATTTAAAGAGTAATGATTCCGTTTCAAAGTAAAATTTTTTTATATATATATATAAAATTTTTTTGTATATATATATATATACTATTACCAATAAAATATTAAAATAATAATATAAGGACTTTGTAAACTTGATATTAAAATACTGAAATATTAAAAGATAATAAATGCAATATTTTTAATAAAAAAAATATTATTACACTTATTATAATATGAAAAACTTACACATTGTCAGGCTTGGTGTTGAATGGAAGAAGACCAAGTACCTTCTCAGAAGATCTAGATTTGGGGAAAACATTTTACTTGTAGCTACATTAAGAGGCTTAATTCACTACTCTTGTGAGTTTCAGAGAATACAATTGAAAAAATTCAACGGTTGGTCTGATAATTTAACCGCGTTCAAACCCAGCATTCCCATTATACCAGTTTTGGGAGCAGAACCTCTTAGCCTCAAAAATGTTTTTAAAGGTCTTGAAACATCTTTTATACTGCTTCAAATGGAATTTAAGTAAGGAATATTTTTTCAATATTTTTGTTAAACAGTAGAACTTTATATATTTACACACATAGGATATTTTGCGCTTCATTATACATTTTGTAGTGAAGACTAGCATTTGAAATAATAATAATAATTATTATTATTAATTATAACTGATAACATGCACCTGCAGTAGAAGTTTTTTGAAACGAAAATGTTAATTTTTTGTTTACAGTATTTTAATTTTTTTCAACTTCTGTTTTTTTTAGCATTTTCTTTCATAATATGTGAGGACAAATTTACGATAAAAATCGTATTTTTTAATTTTAATTAGTTGTTACTTACAAAAGAATTAGTTATTAAAATAGGAAACTACAAACAAAACCACCGAAATAATAATCTGGTACGGACGTAAAGATAAAATTTTCAATAATTTATAAACTACTATCTAATTAAATATCTTATAGTTTCCTAACGATATTCCAATTTCATTTTATCAATAACAACTTTTTTTTTTTTTTTTTTTTTATCGTGAGCAAATTGTGACGATATACCAATTATATTTTTATATACTTATTTATTGTTCATATAAAATATTAAGATTTTTTTTTTACATTAGTTATTGTATAAGACTAAAGCTAATTTAATAAGTTATTGCATAAGTTAAATTAAAATGTTACAGATGTGTGTTTTCATTGAAATATTAAATCGTGAACTCAACTGAACTCTTAGTAGAATAAGTTTGGGTATGATGCCGAGTTGGACAAGATGCTGCGTAACGTGGTTCTCAGATATTCTTAGACTGACTAAACACAGGATTCAGTAAGGATTTATTTCACAAAACAGTATTAAATGTACATTTTTATATATAAATTATTCCTAGCGCTCGAATAATTTTGCTGCCGACTGTAGGTGCCGCAGCGGTACGGCGGCCAGTCATAGGAGAGGTAACGAAACGTATATTACTTTTTGCGAATTTTTGCGAATTTTTTAGATGTGTTTGGATAATAACACGTCTCTCTTCATCTGATGAACGCTAAAATATTCGACGTTCCTTTTTTAATTAGTTACGTAAAAGTATTTTAAACGGGAAAAAATAATGTATATATTTTTAAAGGTACAGTGTCTGGCCTTCCTTCCAAATCTACAAAGAGGCCTGTTCACTCTTTTTTAAGTTAGTAAGTGTATTGTTCAATGTTTGCGGGGAATATGATGAAAATTTATTGGGATAAGATAACGCTAGTTTTACAATGAAGAAAGAGGCTCGGTTGTCTTCTATGTTATTTTATGTTATCTCTGAGCATTATTGTTTATCAAAATATTAAATAATGTTATATGTGATATTTTTATTTTTAATTTATTTTAGTTTTTTGTATGGCAATTATATGTTTTAAAATAAATGTATAATGTTTCATAAAGATGAGCATTTTAAATTGAAATCCTATAAGTCATCTTACTGCTAAATATACAGCCATCTTACCCCACGATTTCATGCCGAAACGAAAGCGTTAAGAAAAAAATATTTGTGTTATTATTATATTTTAACAATTAAATAGGTTTGTTAATATGTACTCAAAAGTATGAAATTTCACAAGATATTCAGTAAATGACAAATACAAGCAACAAAGGATTTTACTGAAATAGTAAAGAAAGCTCAGCCCCAAATCTACTCTAGATTGACTCAGTAAATTACGAATGAGTTAAAATACTATTAACTTTGCAGCCAGGAAATAATAATAATAATAATAATAATAATAATAATAATAATAATACAAAATTAAGTTTCGATAAAAATAAAACAAATAAAACAAATAAAATAGTTCAAATAGAAATATTCCATGAAAAATATTAGTAATCGATCTGGACACGAATCTGGTTGAATTGTGTACAAAGGCTAAAGAAAATGAAAAAGTTTATTTTGGAAATTTTAAGAAAGTATTAATCCTTAATTCATATTTAAAAATAATAAAAATAGAATAAGTTAAAAAAAAAATAAAAATAAAAATAAAGCACATTCCCATTTAATTATTAATGCTGACTTAGCAAAAGAAATATCGGTTCAGACCAATAATGTGTCATGAAGAAAAAAGTAATGTTTGTTACAAAATGGTGAGGCAATAGAGATGCTGATGCCTAACATCTAGATTCTCCCCATATATTTTTTATATATATTATTTGTCGAGAAACATTACACTTACGCATCTGCTTACCACTTATGATGCCTGAGGAAGAAAGATATCTACACAACTAATGTTTTTTGAAGGTCCATCAATATTGTAGCAGTTGTCATAAGACGCATAATCAGGTTGCGTTTGAGATTAAATGGATTTAATTTATCACTAGAACTATACATTGGACAGTTGGAAGTAGTCTGGACATCAACCCTATGCTTGGTCCGGAGACATACCATCAAAATTGTGATCCTCGACGGATTGCTTAATTTCTTCACTTTGGTAATCCCCTGTGGTATTATTTGTATGTAACATGGAAAATTCACGTCGAATTTTAAGTGCACCACCCACCATTAATGTATTCTATGGTGTTTGGCCGACTCAATTATCGAAGCTGCAAATCTACGAATGCCAGCTCGACACCGTACCAACCGGACTGAGAAGTTATGAAGAGTCATTCTTCATTGTACTTGTGTGCCATAAAACATATATTGAGCTAGAGAACCTATCCTTCATCGAAGAATGTGACCAACATTAAAAAAAGAATTACATGACGAGTGCTTTTTAAGATTTTATCAATGAAAGTCACTTTGCACGCCCCTCAATCCACTTTCGGACAAGGTGTGTCAAAGTGTTTTCGCTGTATCTTCCAGTTATGACCGTCACCAAATCTCCATTGCGCAGCACTATTGCGATGTAAAACCCAACCAACCATCCAACCACGGACGGGTCTGGCAATTACATTCGTCGTGTGACCAATGAAAATCATCCTCATTTTTCGTTACCCTCTGAATAGGAAGTAACGCACGTGCTCTCTAGTCATATATATGCTCTAGGGGTGCCCAGAATATTACTCATTTTGAACTTCGTTCCTAGATTATTCTTCGTAATTTAAATCTTAACAAAGAGAATGAAATGAAAAACAAAAATCTTTAATATATATATATATATATATATATATATATATATATATATATATATATATGTCTCCAATAAACTCTAATAGAGAAAGACTCATACCACAGATTTTAGAAATGTTAGGGATCTGAGCAGATCTTAGGGATCGATATTGTATCATCAATAATGTGGTACATTTCTAGGGAATCATTCTTTAATGTACTAATAATATCGGATGCTATTTTACTTTGACTGTTTAATGAAGTGCAAAATTCACAATAATTTTTCGTATATAATCACAATTGCCAAGTGCTATCTACTTTCCATAGGCATCGTAAAACTGAAATATCATATGAAAAAAAAAATGTTTGTTTAAGAACTTATTATTGTGTGATTTTTTTTTATTTATTTTTTTTTTTTTAATGTTGGATTAACGTGTCTTAATTTGAATAAACCAAAAGTCAGAATTATATTCTTGCGCAGAATTAAATTCGTAAATTTAATTTTGTAATCTTGCTTTTCATAGTGAAACTCCCTTTTCTTTCTTGTAATTAATATTTTTTTTTTCTTTTCTTTCTTCTTTCTTTTCTTTCTTTCTCTTCATTGCATTTCATGTATTAAGTAGCGTATTGTTATTAAGAAAGAAAAATTTAACCATAAGAAATCAAAGACCAAATTTATAAAGATATCGAAATCAACAATAAATGAAGTAAAATAGGGCTTTTTTATTTATTTTAATAAATAAACCTTTTTCAGGAAATAATATCAAGAAACATGCACTTTTATTGTAAAATTAAGAATCCAGTCATGAATTGAATATCAAATTATGAATACCGATGTATATTTCATGTACATTGTTTTACAGATTTTAGCATAAATATTTGGATAACAAAGATTTTGAGTCTTTTTTAATAAATGATGAATAATGAACATTTAATGGAATTTTACTTTTCAATTTATCTAAATAGGTTTAATTTATTTAGATCATTGCAAGACAAAAATCATGATCAAACTTTTAAATTGGTGATTAACATGTAGGCACTTTGACTTCATTTAAATTTACGATACTTGCCAAAAACTAAATAAATAAAAATATTGTTATGATACAAGAAATACATATTCACCACAGACAAACCAAAAGTAATAGCCACAAGATCACGATACTAATCAGAAAAAAAAAAAAAATAAAAAACCTCTAATTTAAGACACAAAATACTATGTAAGTCATAACTGTGTAAGTCATAATCTTTTGAGAATACTTAGTATATTAATTTAATATAGAGCACAAAGAGCACCCCAATCTTTTAAATTTCGTTCTTTCTACAAAATAAAAAAAGAAAGAAAGAGAAAAGCAAAAGTAAAAAGAAGAAGAAGCTTGCAAAGCTTTCTAAGTTGTGAATATCGATAAAGACGACATTTTAAAGGAATTAGTAGAAAATAATTTTAGAATCCATTTTTTTTTTTTTTAAACAGGAAAAAAAGAAAAATTAACCTCATATCTGTACTGGAAATGTTAATCTATATTTCTGCTGACAAAATTGCTAAACTGAAAACTGAAAAAAAGAAAAGAAAAAGAAAAATAACTGCACGCTGAATCATCGATATGTTAAATCACAAGCATGCAATAATCTGCTCAATATTAAAATGATGGGTTCATAAATAACATGTAAAACAAAGTTTGAGAAAAACATTTAAACATGAATATTTGTAATGTATGCTAATGGAATTATAATGATGCTGTAAAAATATTTTAAATGTTTCAAAAAAGATTTTTTTATGTATGTAAAATGCACGAAAAACTTTATGTGTGCACATTTAGTAAACAACAATGACGAAAAAAATTTATTTTATAAAAATATCTTTGTAAAACCCCGTAATATTATAATGAGGGCGTATTATATATAGCGTATTAATGAGGGCATATATATATATATATTCATGACGAAAATGCTGTTTTTAAACTAAGTTTAGCGATAAATAAAAGAAAATTTTTAATTCTGCCCCTTTTAATAATTTCCTAATGATAATATTTTCAATTCGTAAAGTAAACAATTACAATAAAATTTAAAGCTTTATATGCTTCAATAATATAAAAACTTTAACTCTTTGATTCTCGTTTCTTCCCTTACGGAGGTTTAGGAATTTATGGATATTAAAAATATGATTTTATTGCACTTCTGAAAGAAATAGTAAAATGTATTTAAATATAAAGTCAATAAAATTGTTAAGTAAAAAGAATGTGGGAGCTTTTATTTATGATAAAATTCTTTCTGCTTTGATAAAATTTGAAAGTTTAAAAATAAATCGCTATTCGCAATATTATTTTATATCTATTTTCCCATAAAATTTTTTTATATGAGTTATACTGATTATACAAATTACAGTTATAAAAGTATATAAGAATGCCTAAAGTTTTCTATTATTGAGCAAAAAGATGCGTTTTATTACAAAAAAGATAAATATCTTTCGGAAAAAGGATACATTGTTATCTGGATGGCCCAATTCATTCACAGTTCAGATAAATTTTATGAGCGGTTTTTATCAAGATAATGTCTTTTATCTCAACCAACTTAGTAATATCTTTATTGTTCGTTTCTAGAAAATGATTATAGGAAAAAAAAATACATTTAAAATTATTCGGTAGTTTAAATCTTTGGAAGATAGCTAATTTGTAATATAGCTAATTACTAAAAAGAGGCAAGAGAAAAATCGAATTAAATTAATGTATACTGAACATTGTAAAAATTTGATATAAACATTGTATTTTAAATCTGGTTTATTAAGATGAAATTTTTTATAACCACGATCATTTAATTCAACTATTAAAGAACATATAACAGTTAAAATTATCTACATATCTCTCTCCGTCTCTCTCTCTCTCTCTCTCTCTCTCTATATATATATATATATATATATATATATATACTATTTAACTTTTTTAAACATTAAAATTTGCATATTGAAATATTTTATTTTTGAATCATTTTAACTAAACACCAATTTAGTTACCTAAAAGAAAATCAGTACTTTATTATAACTATAAAATTAAAATATGAAATATTATGGGATGCAACTGTAAAAAAGTTTAAACGCAATAGATTGTTTAAAAAGAAAAAAAAATGGACGTTGCAAGCACAAGGGAAGTATTTGTATCTTTTTAACTCCTCATAATTAATCCTCATTTTAAAATTTCCTCATAATGTATACAATAATAAGTTATTTTTTTAAATACAAACATGAAACATTATACGAGTTACATTTACGATTCATTACAGTAGAAATAAAAGCTTTTATGAAAAGAGCAGCAGAACAGTTTATTAGTTTGAATTGAAAATTTGTCATTGTAGTCTTCTAAATAATATTGGGCATATACTTTGTGTAGTATAACACGTTACATATATCATTAAAGAACTCACTCTAAAACATTCTTAATTTTTCTTTAACAAAATATATAAAAGTTTCTTTCTCATTTGAAACTCAGAAAAATATTAATAGAAATTTTATTTTTTTATTTTTAGAAAAATAGTTAATAGCTTTTTATTTATACACTCTGATTTACAATCCAAATTATTAAAAGAAAGATGAACCATCTATATATGAAATTCTTATTAATTTTACTCATTTATTTTCCATATAAAAAAGTCATTTTTAGTTCTATAATTGTATACAATGAGTAATACACAAACATGAACTCTATATAAATAAATTCAATAATTACACAAAATAACATACATTTATTAAAAAAAAAATCATTTAGAAAATAGTTGCACTGTACAATAATGCAATCGTACATGGACATATCGGTATTCATGCTATAAATCGAACATACTAAAAAATTCCTATTTTTTTTATTCTTTCTGATTTAAGTAACTTTTAATTTTCTTCAAAATTTCGCCACAATTGTTTTCATCTCTAAATTTTATACCAATACTTTTTTCCTCCATTTGCACGATTTTAAATTATCTCTAGTGAAATTAAAATCGGAATACTACTTTTATTTGACGTCTGAATACATATTACAAAGAAATTCCAATTTCTTCTGTGATGTCTGTGATATAGCTTTACTTTGATTGCTGTAATCAATAAAAAACGTATCGTGAACGGATAGTCTTTCAATACTGTCTAACAATGATAAAAAAATCCATCTCATTTAATGCATTTTGTGCAGTTTTTTTTTTCTTTCTTTTTTTTTTTTTTTTTTTTTAGCAGTTTTATGTAGTCTTTTAGGACTCAGGACTTATTCTCAATCTGGGATTTTTGCGATGTCATTTTTCGATAGTTGGACATTTATCGAAATCTAAAATTTATCTAAAATTTAATTGAATATTTTGAAAGCGATGTTATAAATTGAAAAATAAAAATAAAAATAAGTAAATAAAACAATATTCCTCCGTCCTAAACTAAATTCTGCTTTTGCCAGAATTTCCTCAAAATATTTTATTTTATTTTATTTATTTATTTATTTATTATTATTTTTTTTTTAAGAAAAAGAAAAGAAAAGAAAATTAATAATAAACAGTATCGAAACAAACACTATGGAATTTTTTTTTTGTAATATTGAATTGTAAAATAAAATGTGCGCGTGCAAAATGAAATAAAAATAAGTAAAAAAATGAATTTAAAGATTTAATTTTTATATAAAACATGATCGCGTGCTATCTTAAAAAGTAGATGTAAATTTTAAAGTTTATGTGGTGCATGTAGCATCTATAAAAATTGTTTTACGAAATAGAATAGAATAAAGAAAGCAACGAGGCTGGATGCATTTTGTTATATAGTTTGAATTTTTGAATTTTTTAGAAGTAATATCTACGGTAGGAATAATTTCTTATGTTAAAACTATAGGGAATTGTTATGCGAGCACAAGCGATGCTATTTTTTTTTTTTTTTTTAACTTTTAATTAGTTATCGATTGTTAATTAAACATGCATGCAATTCTTGTCATAAAAATTAAGCTTTAATGAGTATTTAAATGCAAATGAAATCCCCATAGAGAATAACTTGCGAAATTGTGTTTGGTATTATGTTGTAAGTTTTAAGGCTAGACCTACGCTTTAAGGTTTCATTGATGTCAGTAATATTTTATTCTGTATTTGTGTTTTATTTTTTTTTCTTCCTTTTTTTACATTTACCTACCCTGAATTTACAAGGATGTCTCCTTAAAGCGCATATTCAGAATACTGTGAAAAAAATTACAGAGATACTACTTACATAGGTAATACAAGATCAGTCAATTTTTCCGGCGGAATCCCACCAAAAAATCTAGGAAAAAAAAAGAAAGAAAGAAAAGAAAAAAAGAAATAATAATAATAATAATAATAATAATAAAATGCCTTCGAATATTTGGCGCAAAAAGACAAAAAGTGCACGCGGTTTGGCAAGCAACACCCTTTCTCTCAAAACGCAAGTAATTTTAATGCGTTTAAGAAATTATTGCGAAACAAATCTTTCTGAAAAGCGTTATAGCAAATATAGTTTGCAAATAATTAATAGAAGAGTTGCCTGCTTCTCGTACAAGCTTGTATGGTGTATTCACGTAGCCTTTTATTAAAAGTATTTCATTTTAGCTTTGAAAAAATATACATGTATGTATATATCTTGCGACTTGCAAATATTTAAATTGCATGTCAAATACATATTAAATTATACGTATCTTTAGTTTCACAATTGGTAATTGAAAAAAAAAAAAAAAAAACTTCTGTATTTTGCAAGTTGCAAATATTTATTTTTACTTTTATTTAGCGTTAATAAATTTTAGAACTTGAAAAATTAAATTTATGTTTTATTGAAGAAAATGTTTTTGTAACTTAACACGTACAGTGTTGCTGGAATGCTGTATAAACAGTACATGGGAAAAAAACAATATGGCACTCACAAATGTTATAGAAGAAAAAAATAAATTAAAAAAATCACATTGTTGAAGTATTAAAAAAAAAAAGTGTGTAATACGTAAGTTATGAAAATTTTGAAATCATTTCTGATGAGGCATATCCTTCACTTAATGAAAATATATTGCAAAATTCCGATGAAATTTCCGATGAGTTTACTACCCAATTGCCTCTTAAAGATAAGAAACTTCAAAACAATATATATATATATATATATATGTATCAGGGGACTATAAGAAGATGATTGCAAATTGATCGCATAATGGGGTCTAGAAATTCATGTTGCAGTTTAAATATGTAAAGAAAAAAAAAAAGTGAATTGTGTTATTGGAAGAAACAAATAGAAAATGTAACTAATCGTAGAAAAAAAAACGAAACAAATAAAAAGCATTTTCCTTGGGGGGGGGGGGGGCGGGGTAGAATTAAATCTTCTAATGAAGCATCTTTCCATAACAAAACGTATGCTCTTACAAATAAATTTGTTTCTGTGCATTTTTGGTAATCCAAAGACCTGTTTTACTCCCCCTCTTAATCTATAACTATTATTTAAACTCATTAAAAGCTTAAAAATTTTCATTCTTTATAATTTTCAATTAAAATTTGTTTTAAAGTTTTAATAAATTAACAAAAGATGCACGGCGGAAAAGTTTCAGTTATACTAATATAAAATTGCAGCATTTCTTTTTAAGTTAAACTTATTTCATTTAATTTGGTACGTAGAGTCAAAAAAGTTATTTAGTATATTTTATCTAACCGGTGTAACAAAAATTTTATTTCCAATGGCAAAGAAAATACAGAAGCAAAATGATTAAAAAAAAAAATCAAACAGGAATACACACACACACATACAAAAAAAAAAAAAAAAAAAAAAAAAAAAAAAGTAGAAGTGACCGAAGTCATTGCCTTAAAAGTTTTCTGGCACGCCAGTAAAGCGCAGTTTCATAATTGCCACGAAGTGAAGCACACCGATGGAGATGGTGTCTGTTCATTGGTTCTGTTGAAATGCAAAGGGGACAACAAGGGTTTGAAAAGATTACAGTGCGATGAAGATGTTCTGCTAAACAATCATGTCCAGTCAAGGTTCGGAACTGGGCCACAGCTTGCCATCGTGGACTGCTGGGAATTTTTAAAAGATCTTCAGCCCTCCAACGCTTTAATTTTATTCTGTCACGAATTTGCAGTTTTAAATACCTATCCATCATTTGTTTAATATACAGCTTTATGGAACGGAATGATAGTGCCGGGGATCTCATGTGAAGTAGTCTCGAGCCTCTTTTTGCGAGGCTGTCGACTTGCTCGTTAACAAAAATACAACAGTGGCCAGGTATCCACTGAAGTACCACACGTTTCCTTTTTAACTCAACTTCCACAAAAGTTGCCGAAACTGGGAGATTTCTTTTGAGAAGGGCAGACTGACCGAGCTAATTGCCTGAATTGCGACTTAGGAATCGGAAAATAAGACCACTTTATTAAATTTACCGGCAAAAAACAATACTTGATAGCAATTCTTGTGTAACAAAAAGTAAATTATTAAAAAAAAAAGTGTACATTTCTAATATTAATATGTAATCTATATTAAGTATTTGCAATCCATACTATATTTGAGAGTTAAATTTAAACTTGTAATAACTTTTATCAATTTAAATTTTTATTTAAATTACTGGTTGTAAAATCGGTGTTATTCAAAAACACAAAATAGCGCACTGATAAGTGATTGCCGATTATAATTGTTTCATTTCCAAACAGTTACGCACGTTCTTTTACATTTATTATGCAATATAAAGAAATGTGCGTTCTGTTTTACTTTAAGCCATAATATTTAAAGTCAAGTAAAATTTAAGCTTAGTTTAAGTATTTCATGTTAAACTAAAGGTTGTATAATTCGATTGTTAGGCTTACTTATAAATATATGACAAAATTTTAGTTATGAAAGTGTATTTTCTTAAATTAAACTTCATGAAACTAGTTTAGTATGAAGAGTATGGACAAGGCATTTCTGTAATAAATATTTATGAAAATTAACCGTTTTCCATCAGCTTTCATTGTGTCGGCAATGAGCAATAAATAGCCAAGAATTGGACTTTTTCAATATTTTTTTCACTGACAATATATAGTGATTCCAGATTTTTTTTACATAAACATATGAGGAGAGTATTCCGTATCGGTTTTTCAAAAAATTTTGCGTATGAGCCTATGGAAACCTTCCTTGTTAGAAGAGCGATAGATATCCAGCTGTTAACCCTTCTGAAACAACAACTAAAATGTCCCAATTACACTTTCCATTTTTCGGTATATTTAATTTATTATAATTTTCTACTTAATATTATTAATGGCAGATCGTGGTCCTCCTCAACTGTTTGGTTAATATCCGAGTACTTGTGATTTGTATTCTCATATGTTCGAATCGCTATTACCAATAAATGACGCATATGTGTCTTTGAATGATGATTGAGATGATACATTATCATATCCATTCTGCATTTGATATATTCAATATAATCAATAAGACATCGTATTATTTTAATTTAGTAAAATCATCTCAATAGTTAGTAAAACAAACTATGTTATTTTTCATGCAATTTCAAAAGTAAAAGTTTCTAGCAAATATATCTTTCTGCTTTTCTATTAAATGCTCAAACATATTTAAAAATATTTAAATATTTTGATTATGCAGAAAGTATTTTTTATTAAACACATTGTTAGCTAACTATTATATATATATATATATATATAATTATTTATTTATTATTTGTTTTTAGAACTAATTACTTGGAATAATTTATTCTACAGTAAATTTTATTTTATCGTAACAACAACTAAATTAACATGGACCATTACACACTACTGCATTTAATTTAACAATGTTTGTTTAAGTGAAAAAATAAAACGGAAATAAAATCCCGTTTCTTTCTTTTTTTTTTTTAGAAATCATTTCGAAGCTTTGTTTTATAAAAATAACATTTAGCGAAAACTAAAATGCATAAAATGCATAAAATGCATTTTCTATCTTCCACATTAAATTAACTGCTATTCACAGCTAATTGCGTAAGCAGTTTTATTATTTTCTGAGTATTTGTTTTCTCGTAATGTACGTAGAAGTATAACAGAATTATAATTTTATTTTTGTTATTTAAATAATATAAATATATATATTTGTGTGTGTGTATAAAGGATAAAAAAAAACATTTTTCCTGTAGTTTCAGTTTATCGCATACAGTTGTACTGTTATAATATCATTAATTTTCAATAGAAAAGACACTATGATATATTACATATATCTAATTTAATAAAGGATTTTTATAATTACGCAGCGTCATTTCATTTTCGCCGCCGATCGAACGCACCCAGCGCTCCTGCAACCACATGAAGTTAACCACACGTGGGCTAGACTGAAACTAAAGTTTATTTACATATGTACAGTTACAGAAGAAAAGACTGTAAAAGTTATGTATAATTGTACTAATGAAATGATTTCAGATTTCCTAACAAAGTCTGTTACAAAGGAAAAATTATCATTTACGTTGGAAAAAATATGTTTCATTTAAAAGTATATATTTGAATATTAATTATTGTTTATTATTGTTTTTGCTTAAATATAAAACCCTTTTCGCAGGAGGAGAATGTTGATATAATATAAGTAATGATGATGCTCAGTGTTTTGCAGTACGCCAATAGATGACGCTGTGTGTACTCAACCCCCCAGTTTCATTATTGTACCTATATTTACATAGAATTCAAACCTGTTATTAAATGCAAAAGTTCACTTAAAATTATTCAGACACAACTTTCACACGCAACATTCCTTGAAACTTATCAATCTTGATCAAACTTTTTTAGTAACAAACGAATTAACTTCAAAATACAACATTTGGATCGCATAAAATTATTTGTTTTAATTTACTCTAAGTAACACAGACAAAGACCAAACGTTTAAAACTTGACTTGGATATTCAGGAAACCTCAAAACGTATAAATATACAAAATATCAAGTGATGAATATTTAGATATAAAAAAAAAAAAAAAAAAAAAAAAAAAAATGCCATATGGCTCAGAGGAATTAATTTTAATTTCTGAGCAACTTACCTGGACATGATAAAATATAGGAGTAAAGCTCTTCCACTAACAATAAAAAAGAAGGTTTTGGTTTAAATATTGGCAGCACTGTATACCTCATGAAGGCTAAAAACACACCTCATGGTGCAAATAAATATAATCCTATATTAATAACACACCGCTTAATTTGAAGTACGCTTCCACCAATTTTCATGTATTGTCGCATTATAATCTAGTTCTTTTGAGTAGATCTGTAAACGAACAGTGAATGATTTCTATACTATATTCCACAGGAAACATGTTTTTGTGCATATAAAAAATATATATTCGTTTCATTTGGTTTAGTGCAATCTATAGATGTTAAACTCCACTTACCTGCAATTTCCCCCCATAGACGTAATGTATTTGAATTATCTTGGGTGTCCCTGTACACGAACCGTTTGCTTAATCTCAACGAAAAGTTTAGTGTAGCATCAGTATATGATGCACATTTAAAATACCAAGCTTGAAATTTGTGCTATTATATGCTTTTGAGATATGCAGAGAACAGTCACACACACACAAACACAAAGTTATACACATAGACGCACACACAGACACTCGCACAGACACACAGACAGACCAACAGCTAAAAACATTACTTTTGGATTCATGGGACCTTAAAAAGTGTAAATATAATTAAAACTCGATTTAGAAAATTCGACCCAAAAACGATACTTTCTCTACCATAAATATTTGCAAGCGAAAGTAAAAATATTAAAACAATGATCTTAATATCCTTTTATTTTAATTTTATAACAACGTTCTCTTTTCGTAAAAAATAAATAAATAAATAAAATAAAATAAAATAAACCTTTCATTTATTGTTTAAATTCGTGGACATTTTTTAATAATATTAATAATAATATGTTTTAATAATGCAAGAAATAACGAAGCAATACTCTAAATTAATGTCAGTCATATTTTTAGCTTAAATTTAATCCCATATGAAAGTAAATTAAAAAAAAAAAAAAAAAAAAAAACTCTTCTTTACTTGAGAAAATTTATAGTACAAAATTTCTAAGTTTTTTTTTTTTTTTTTTTTTAGAATGAGTTAGAAATTAATGAATGTAAATGACATCTCCAAAAGAAATTAGTAACAAGAAGGTCCATTAATCATTTACGACTAAATGTTGAATTGCGTAGCGATAACAGTAAATCGAATTGTGTAGTTGGAGAAACATACTAAAATATTAAGGTTTTTAAATAAAAGAAATGCGATTTGTGGATCAATAGAACATATCTTCATTTTTTATAGAAAAGTTTAATTTGAGATATTAGTCGAGTTTGTAAATTGTATTATAAAAACAACTAAATAAATACTCTGGTGTTTCATTCCAAATATGACCTCCATTTTGTTCAATCACCCACCGTTCTTGAAGGACGCCACCCTTTCCCGCAATGTTTATCACTGTTCGGTAGTTCTATAGCCGTGATTTTTATTTAAAGGGTAGAAACGGATTATTTTAACTGTTAAAAGCAAAAAAATAAAAGGTATAATCAATAATAATAATAGCACATTAAGATAAATATAACAAATGTAATTTATAATTTTAGTGGCGAATTACCCCTAATCTTCTCCCTTGCAACAAATGTTCATGTTTTAGAATTTTTCACCTCTATAGACTCTCAGAAGATATTTAACAGTTAAAATAATCCTTTACTCCTCTAAAAATCAAATTTATAGCCATAAAATTGTCGAACAGTGATAAAAATAGGGTGGCGTTCCCAAAAAAACGGTAGGTGAGGAGACAAAATGGACGTTATATTCGGATGCAGGAGGTCAGTTTACATAAGAATTTGCATGAATGGTATTGGGGCCGCTTTTCGTGCAGATCAGTGTTATATATAGACAAAAAATTCTAATATTTTTATACAAATGATAAATCAACTAAAAAAATGTAGGGTTGTTTTAATGGTTGTAATGGAGCTAAAACGTTTCTTATATTTCGTTAAAATTTACAAGTTACAAAAGTGATTTTTTTTTTTTTTTTTTTTTTTTTTTTTTAATATTGTTTTTCGAAATTTTATTCTTTCTAATGTACTTTACCTTTCAACGATATGAACCGAAAAAGAAAAATTACAAAAACTTTTAATACGAATTAGAGTGTTATTATTATTATTACTATTTTTATTTTTTTATTATTACTATACATAAAATCTTACGTTAATATTTAATTTTTTTTTTTTTTTTTTTTTTAGTACGGAGGATTATTAGTCTCAATCTACGGGTAAAACGTTGTCGCAAGTTTTACAATGGTTGGACATTTATTGAAGTCGAAAATTTATTGAAAATATGTTTGAGTAATTTGAAAGCGATGTTAAAATTTGAAATAAAAACTAATAGTCCTAACTAAACGTAAATCCCGTACTAAACTAAATTCTGCTGTTGCCAGAATTTCACCAAAATCGTGTCTTTCTTTCTTTTTTTTTTTTTTTTTTAGGGAAAAAGAAAAGAAAATTAATAATAATCAGTATCGAAACGGACATTATCGAAGAAGCTGATGAAGTCCTCTTTTACACAAAAATACATAATTTATTTTAATTTTTAATTGTTGCGAAAAAGGTTTACGAGTTGATTTTATTTTATTTAATTTTTTTATTGAGTTAGACTAACACTATTTCAGAAAATGTTTTATAAGAACAATTTATAATATAGATAATATACAAACAGTGTTAACAATTGGAAGTTTGTCGTAAAATCGATAATGAAGTCAGACTAAATAAGTCCCTTTAAGAACTGGTCATGGATAAAAAGCAGAAAATTAGGTCTGTACGAGGGGAATTAGGAATATCGTTAATCAGTTTGCTTGAAAGGAGGCCTTTTATGTCTCCAAATAAATGGAAAGATGTAGAATAATACTAATTACGACAAAACTAGTAGCTTAAAGAATTGAGGAAATTTTAAGCTAATTGGAATGGAAACTAAAACATTTAAAACCTAAATTGAGAAAAATGATATTTTATTAAGTTTGAAGTCCTTTTGAGAAGAAGATTGAAATTTAATACAATTGAAACCGCTGTTTCAAATACTGATGAAAACACTAAAAATTGTAATATTTAAATGGATATTATAGCTAATTTATTTTTGTATATTATAAAATTAAATATTAAAATATTATTATTATTTGGTTAAAAAAGATAAAGTCTTGATTGGAATAACATATTCTATAAAGCTATTAATTTAATATATGTATATTTTTTAATATTTAATTTAGTTTATATTTTTAATTGTTTTAATTATATTAAAATATATACCTTCTTAATATTTTTTGTTATCATTTAAGGCTTTTTTTTTTTTTTTTTACTTCCTTATACAAAGTATAAGGAAGTATAGTAATGACCTCGAAAATGAATGATTGTAGAATGTTGCAAATTTATGTGTGACTGTTATGAGGTCTAGTTTTACACCTGCAACTTTGGTTGTAATAAGAGTTACCTTTTCAGAAATATGAACGACTTTACATGAATTTTCATGACGTCTGTATGTAAGTATGTGAGTGTGTGTGTTTGTGGGTAGGTGTGTATCTCGCATAGCTCAAAAACGATTGGACGCAGAAATGTGCAAATTGGTATATAGGTTTGTTATAACATTTAGTTGTGCACCTCCCTTTATGAACTTTGTATGATTTTCCGTTTTGGAGATATTTAGGAAAATTATATTCATTATGACCAAAAATACAAAGGATTTGCCCATTATATATGACTTACCGTTATAGACATTTCAAAAGAAGCTAATGGTAGAGCGAGTAATGATATTATTATGAAAGTTGAAGGCATTTTTGCGTGTAGAAATTTATGTTTGAAGACATAAGCAGGTTCTTGTCGCCGAATGCATTTTATTTAATGAATATTCAGTCAGTAGATAGAACCGGTAATTTTATTGTTGTGAAAATTGTCGACATTTTAACGTGTAGAAATTTATTCTTTAAGACAGAAGTAGGTTCTAGTCGAAGAATATGTTTCATTTAATGAATATTCAGCCCGTAGATAGAGCCTGTAATAATACTGATAAAAAACGTTAGCGTGTAGAAAGTAATTCTTCAAGAAATAAGCAAGTTTTAGTCGACGAAAGCAATTTACATATTTTATTAATATTCAGTATACAAATTAATAAATCTCTTTGTTGGGCTACAAAAATTAATATTCTTGAAACAATCCAATGAAATGGCCATTTTTACTACAGAAATCAAATAAACATTGTTAAATACACTGCAGAGCGTAAATTTCGCTAAATCAGAAACTGGCGAATATTTCGAAATCTGAAAGTAACTTTAATTCATCGAGAGTATTGTCAGTGGTTTATGGAATTTTCACGGTAGTTCTGCGAGAGAAACCAATGCGTCATTACAAAATTTCTGGAACTAGACTCCTATTGAGGTAAAGTTTCCAAATTTTGTAAATCTCTTACTATCATTTTTCACCCCATTTGAATGCCTAATTTGACGCTAAGTCAAAGCCACCTCCGTGGAAATGAAAAATTTTCATCTGTTTCACTTTTATTGTAATACCATGTAGAAAGTAACACGTAAAGATATTAGTAAGTTCTAGTCTACAATTATCAACAATCATTCATCTTTTTGTTTTTTATTGTCTTATTAGTCATTTATAGTACTTTCGAAGAATTTTGTTCTGCGGAAAGAACAAATGAATTTTTCCAGAATATTCCAGATCTCTGTTGTTATTGAAGTTAAAGCTTCCAAACTTTAACAACACTAAACTACAAATTTTCGACAAATTTGGTCACCAAGTCACCAAATTCGACGCCAAATCGCAAAATTCGATGCCAAGACAAAAACACTACGCTCGCTACTAATTTGCGGTATGGCGACATTAAAGATTAAAATTTCGCGGGAAATATTGTTTCAGGATAACCATAAACCCTTTCTCAATTTTAACTGAGTTAATTAATTTGTGAATTTTATTGTTTCCCACCACTATTTTTTGCCAATGAGAACAAAACTGGACCATCTACACCCGAATGATTTTCATCGTACTCTTAGCGCTGTGCATATGCCAACGGGATATTCTGTAATAGGATATTTGTTTCGGTGACATATATAACCGTTTTAACGTGACTTTTTTGATTTCAATAGTTTTTTTTTTTTCTTTTTTTTTTTTTTTTTAAGGAATGTTCGTGTGCTGGAACCTGCCTGTTTATTCACGAATGAGTTACTTCACACAAAACTTTCAATGCTATCATAAGAATATGTATATTCCTAAGGTTTCATAAGGAAGTCATGTGGTGTCCCCATCAGATTTTTTTTAAAGAGTGATCAATGCTCAGACACTAAACGGTTTATAAAACGAATTATTTTTTGAAAAGCCAAACTTTTGTGCCGTGGATTTAAAGCAACCTATTATAATCTAATTAAATTCTTTGTATTTAGAATAAATTACTCAATAATATAAATAGGCTATGCTATATATTTGTTAAATTATTAATTTAACGAGTTTTTACATTAAAAAAAAAGTTTAATATTGAATCTGTATGATTATAACTCTTACAAAATATACATACATGTGCAACTTAATGCAATCTAAATTAATTTGAATGTAGGGGAATATAGTACATATAATTTAAAACAAAATTAAATGAAATTATGTATATTGTCTTACAATAATTAAAAGACATTCTCTTAAAGAATTTGGAAAAAGGTAACACTTTATCAAAATATTAAATGAAAAAAAAAAAAATAATATAAATAAATAAAGCACGTAAGTTTCTTGTTACCTAAACTCATACTGGGTAAAACTTTTTTTTTTTTATAATTATTATTGATAAAGCAATATTAATCTTTTCTAAATTTTTTCTCCAGATTTTCATTCTTTGTAAGCTATTCCAGTTTCAATAGTTTCCTTAGTTTTTTTTTTTTTTTTTTTTTTTTTTTAACATACATTTTCTTACATTTCAGAAATTTACTTTTCGATGTACTGTGTACTCAGAGGAATATGTAACACAAAAATTATTTTGAGAAAGTCATCATTGAAAAAAAAAAAAAAAGAGTTTTTGTAATAAAAGAAAAAGATAAACATTAATTCGAGGAAATAACTTTTAGAAATGCTTTTTTTTTTAAGAGCTACTGTTTGCTTTGCTTAATTATTCTCTACTTTTATCCCTAAAAATTATCGATCTTAATTCAATAGATCAGACTTGATTTATTGCATTAAGAAGTTTCCCTCATCTAAGCTCTTCTTTCATACAAAGTATTTGTAATTAAGTTGGGATTAAAAGCCCCAGAGCATAAGCAGGTGTTCCTTTTTGGCTTATTTTTATGCATACGTATTTATTTATTTTTTATTATATTTGCCATTAAAGTAGAAACTTTATGAATAAGGTACAAAAGAAATATCCATCTTAGTTTAATGTGTTATTTCGCGATACGGTTACGTTTTTCTGTCATACTATGAGAATATAGCCATATACTTTGTATTACGATTAGTAATTATTGATTAATAATCAATAAAATATATTAATAATCAATAAAATCATTTAATAAAGTGCTATCTGCTGTATTAAAAAAAACAAGAAGTGACTATTAAAAGAATGCGAAATATGGTGAAAATTAGAGTTTATTAAAAAAAAAAAATGCTATATAGAGATTTTTATTTTGTCATGTATAATTTACATTATTATAATTGTCGATAAAGTAAATCTTGTATATTCGAAAATAAAAATATTTTTTTAAGAACAATGTAGGAGCATTGGAGTTAGTGTGAAATTCTCTGAGCAAATTTGAAACCATCACAATTTCTCATTCAACACTGTTAAAAATGGTTTCTCAAAAATGAGCAAAATTGTCTCAAAGTAGCTCCGAAATAATATATACTTAAAATTGAAAATCCCCTGTACTCATTTTTCAGTATATTGATATGCTGAAAAATGAGGTTGACCACTAAGAATCTCAATATCCCCATTTCTGAGCATGTCAATATACTCAAATTGAGTATATGGGTTTTCACACTAAGTACATATTTGTTTCTGAGATATTTCAAGACAATTTTTCTCATTTTTGATAAACCATTTTTTAACAGTTAATGAATGGGTAATACGAATAAATCAATCTATTTAAAGTAAAAAGTTTTTTCTTTTTCTTTTTTTAATGCATATATATATATATAGAGAGAGAGAGATATATATTTTACAATGTTGCATTTTACTATCTAGCAAAAGATAGTTTAATAATTACGTCATCACTTAAATTTTTTGAAAAAAAAAAAAAACTGTCGCAATGAGAATATTTTTGGCAAAAAAAAAGAAAGAAAAAGAAGGGCTTTTAATTCAATATCAGACGCTTCAAACTCAATGTCAGCGAAGTTTTCTGGGAACACAAATTAAAGAATTGAAAAACTATGGATGCAAAATATCTTACTTGCAACTCGTGAAAGTAGCAGTCAAGAAAGTAAATATTTTAACTGAATAAATACGATTTAAATCAGGATAAAAGTTCCTAACAAAATTTTATTTTTTAATAAATTTTACATTAAATATTTATCTTTTTCATTATCTTATAAAATAATTACAGAAGTAAATACGTGTCGTTAAAAACATTACAAAATTCATAACGTTTAATTATGAAATTTCGTTGTCATCTCTTTAAAAACGTCTGTGGAATTCAAAAGAGCTTACACCTCTACTTAATGCATTGGAAGGGACTCTCTAAGTAGACAGGCAAAGCTAAGATACTTAATACAGGCAATATTGTTTATAATGTAATATTATTTCCTCAAAGTTTTGATTCTTCTGTTCTAACATTTATTCATTAGTTAAGAAAAAGTTTCCTTTTGAATCTCTTTTTTCATTCTAAATGTTTGTATTGTGTTCTGTTACATTTAATTTCTATTAGAAGTGTCCGATTAAAATATTTCATGGGCATTGACTAAAACATATTCAGATAATTTCATTTAGAGTTTTATTAATTCTACATCTAAATTAATTATACAACATTTGAATATTAGAGAATAATTATTCATTTATTTGGGCACTTAAACCTTCTGATAAAATAAAGTAGCTCCACAAGAAATAAATCATCCAATATAAGTAACGTAGGACAGGTTCGATATACAGGGTTAGCCAAAAGTATGCTTATCAATACGACATAAAAAGAGAGGTGATACATGAAAATATACATACACACCTGGTAAATTATATAAATGTTCCATGTGTACGCTCTTGATCACCCGGCGCAAATTCAAACTGTTATCCAGATCCATTCAATTAATGTTCGTCCCAATAAAAGTGGTGCGTTCCTGTTGTTCTTGCAGTGCTGTTGGCATTGAGGTAATGCTCTAGACAAGAAAATTATGAAAAGCAGCCAGCGGCTACCAGAGTCATGAAAAGTGGTAGCCACATTTGGTTTTTTGGTAGCCAATTTTAAAAAGTATACGAGCAGAACAAAAACTAATTTACCTATTCTCTGTGAGTAATAGTAACAAATTAAAAACCACCCACTTCCCCCAACAATACATATAGGGTAACTCTAGGAGAGATTGTCATAGAGGAGACATGGTCAGTCTAAATAATTGCTAAACTTGATCATAGATGGCAACATAAACTTGATCATAGATATAGTTGAATGTGTTCATTCATTGCGATGTGCAGCTGTGTTTTTCGCTTATAAAAAGCAAGTGAGCTTCTAATGTTTATTTATTTAGTGGGTTATTTTTACTTTCTTCTATATTCAATGGAAAACGTATTTGATTCGTAAAAATTTTCGGCGGATTTACATGTTTTGAGATGTCTAGAACACGATTTTACCATTTTTAGAAAATGTCTGTCTCTGTGTGTGTATATGTTACAAAAATATTTTGGCAACTGTATCTCCGGAACTGTTGCTCAGAATTGCATATAAATTTATATGTAGATGCACCTTGACCTATATTAGTGCCTATCAACATTTCGTGTCAATCACTCAACAGGTGACGCTGCTATACAGTGATTTCAGCAATTTAAGGGGGGGGGGGCTATATCTCAGGTTCTATTACGTATAATCAAAGAAAACATGAGGTGTAAGAAGGTCATTATGAGAAAGTATGCTGATTCAATTTGAATGCTCATTGGCCAACAGGTGATGCTGCGCTATACAGTAATTTTCGCAATTTAAGGGTACGCTATATCTCAGGAACTACTGCAGGGAATCACATATAAATTTATATGTAGATGCACCTTGACATAAATTAGTACTTTTCAAGTTTTGATGTCAACCGTTCGACAGGTGGCACTGGTACACAGCGATTTCTGCAATTTAAGGAAAGGCTATATAGCAGGTTCTATTGCGTATAATAAAACAAAACGTGATACGTTAGAAGGCTATTATGAGACATTATGATGAACTAAATTGGAAGCTTATAGGCCAATAGATGTTGCTGATATACTGGAAACTTCCTCGATGACGGGAAGGCTATATCTCAACATGTATGGCATATAACTGTACGAAATTTGATATGTGAGATAACCATTATAAAAACGCATTTTTTAATATGTTATTTATGGACAATAAAACTATCTTCCTTTTGATAGTTAGTGTCAGCTTTCTCTAAGATGAAAATCATTTACATTCATCATGTTAGATAATTTTAATAAATAATATTTTTAATAAATTATTTGCCCTTAGTGAATTTATATAGGAAAATATAGAAGAAAGTCAAGAAAGTCTTGTGGTGGCCACAACATATTAGTTTTTGTTGAGTTAGATATCTGAATGTGTTACAATACATACCCTAACTTTTGTTTTAGTATATGGACTTTTAAGGCACATATACAATCCAATCTTTGCTTTTAAGCCTAAAACAAACACGTACAATGACGGAGTACAATTTAAATTGGGTGAATATCTGTCCTTCAATTTTAGGAGATATGGCCACCTTTAAAACATCAAAAACTCATGATGCATCATCGTCAGCAAAAGTACTTTATGACATTACACCAGTTCCTGATGTAACCATGATAAAAACAATTAGAAAACGTACCATTTGTATTTATGGCACATGGTAGCTATTATGTAGCAAAACCCAGAAAATATTGAAAAACGTCGGTAACTTTCATCCCAGAAATATGTACAGTTGGTAAAAAGAAAAAGCTTAAAATTCTGAATTTTTTTTAAATAGATGGAAGAAAAAACAAAACACTACACTTGTAACAGCGAAGATGATGAAATACTTCTGAAATTATCAGATTCTAGAGATTCTGAGGGAATAGAATTTCATGAGAATCAGTGTTGGTTGTGGAGAAGGATACAGTATCACAACCAAAACAAATGGCAGATTAAAATGCATAAGGTGCCTGAAGTGGTTCCATGAAACGTGATCAAACTATCAGTATAAAGACCTTTGCTAAAAATATGGTAAAATTACACGAAAAGTGAAAGATTGAAATTATACTTCAAATTCTGTATACAGTAACCACCGCTTAATAAATTCACTGGTTAATAAAATCAGCCGCTTAATCTGATCAAATTGACAGGACCGGAATGAAATCAATGCAAACTATTTTTAAAGCCGCCGCTTAATAAAATCAGCCTCGCCGGTCAATAAACTCAAAAATATCTCCTCAGCAGCCGAAAATATCACTTATGCACACCAAAAAAGAACATTATTTACTTATTTTTCTTTTTTTAAATAAAATAAGAAATTAAAGCACAGCAAACCCTCCATTATCGCTCATTGTCGAAGATTTTACACTTGCAGCACAGTTACAATTTATGCATGCCCAATAACTTATCTCCGTAAGAATTCCAAGGAACGTATTTTTCAAAGCGCAGTAAAAAATTACGAATTTTATTTGAAATGATATATATATATATTAATTTCTAATTATTAAAAAGCAATGTCTAGTTCTTATTTTGAAATTTCTATAACTCATGTCGCTTACACGGAAAGATTTTAAATTTGGAAGAACATCGCATGATCCTTTGGTAAATTAATGATGATTTTCCTCGAAGAAAGCACATGGGAACTTGGAATGCCTTTAATTTACTTATACTGAAGGAACAACTAATTAATTATCTATCAAAATTAATTAATATTGTTAATTCCATTGTTCATTGCATTTTGAAGTTCCCTTGGTCCTTATTACCTGAAAATAACTATTTTCTTCTTAACTAAAATCTTTATATGTAAACTCTACATTTTTGTAACATAAAACTATGAAAAAAATTAAAACCTTTGATTTAGAAATTGGAAACTTGAAACAAGTTCTTATAACAAACTTGCAGACAAATTTAACAGTAATACATGTTCTACATTTATAAATGTCCTTTTATTCGTCGAATATACTTAAAAAACATACAATCTATATCTTGAACATAACATTCCACAGAAATCTTTGAGACTGTTACGACATTATATATTACAACAACCCAGTTTTCCCGTTTGAGAATCCAGATTAAATTAAGAGATTAGAAGAACGATGCGGAATATGGAATAGTGGGATAAAATGGAATACAGTTATATATCACTTGTACGGACCTGCAAAATTTCGGAGGTACGCCAGATGTCTTCACTGAGCTTCAAATATGATCTGTAGTTCACCTTGTGTCAGTGAGAAGAGAAATTTGTTTGTCATACAACTTCTTTGGTTAATTAAGATTCAAACATTAAGTATTGGGGTCAGTATTACGTATTCTGTAATCTATTTACGATGCACTGAGTGAAAATCTATTGTCTTCTCCGGTAAAGGAGTTGAGTTAGTTAATAGTGTTATTCGAATGCACTTGCAACCAACAGATAGTTGAAGTTGATTTATTCTCGAAGAGGGCAATTCCGTAATATGGAATACCAACTGTTCCACAAACTTAATTAAAATAAAATTTTAATATTGCAATTATTCATGATTTCCTCTAAAAATACTACGCTATTTCGTATTATCTATGTAAATAAAGAGAAGTGTCTGTGTATCTGTGTATGTGTGTGTCTCTGTGTGTGTGTGTCTGTGGTGCTCACAATACTGATCGCAGAGCTGCCAAATTTGGCATATAGGTACCTGGGACCCTGCAAGTGTGCACCTCATCGAGAGTTTTTCGAATTTCGAATTTGAATTTTTTAAATTAATGTTTATCGATTTTAAATATTAGCTTTAATGCTTCATTTTTCATAAATTTAATTTTTTTTATTGTAATCCTTTGCGTATCTTAGCAACGGTTATTTTACTATTTATTTTTTATTTAATACATTCATTTGAAGGCGAACTTCCTTTCTTTTTAAATTTATTATATTTATTGAAAATCAAATGGTAATGCAATAGAAATAAATTGTTACGTTTATTTATAAATTTTATAGTATAGCAACATTTTATTTTCATTTTTTAATTAATTCCTTTAAAAGAAAAATCTTTTTTGTTATTATTATTATTATTTATAATATTTATTGGGTGAAAAAAATGGTAGTTTATAGTAGAAAGGATTAAACTGATTAAAATTCTTTGTTTTTCATGTATTTAATTCCTTTTAAGAGAAAATATACTTTTTTATTTTATTTTATTGCACTGGTCTGAACCAATACTTAATATAGTGTAAATAACTGGGGCTATAAAACACATGGTTCAAATACTAAAATATATAATAGATGCTGAGATACAGTCATCTTTAAAATCGTAGTTCTTAAATAACAGAAAATCCACAAGTCGTCGATAAATACCCAGATTGAAGTACCCGGGAAAAACCTTTCTGTAGACAGTGGGAAACTGGATCCGATGAAGTACGGGCAGAAAAAAGAGCTGCCTTAGGCAATGGGTACCCGAAGAAGCGAGATCTAAAGCGATTTCAGAGTTTTTATTTGTAATGTGATGTAAAAAATACATACTGATCCAATTCTTTTGATAATTCATTTAAATATAGTGACCAGCGAAGTGGGCGTAGCCTGCTAGTCCTTTAATAAATTGGCATTCCTCATTTCCCTTCATAACTATTCCATATTACCACCTTGGTACTTATTACCTGAAAACAACTATTTTCTTCTAAACTAAAATCTTTATATGTAAACTCTACACTTTTGTAACATAAAACTATGAAAAAATTAAGACCTTGGATTTAGAAATTGGAAACTTGAAACAAGTTCTTATAACAAACTTGCAGACCAATTTAACAGTATATACTTACAGTCATTTCGAAGTTATGTGAAAAATAACGACACATTCAGGATTGAAGAAGCTCAGTTAATGCAGTTTCTTTCCTTCTCGTGCCATGCTTTTTTTATGGATTTCTGGTCTTTTTCCTTCGATTTTTACATTCTAATGTGCAGTGACACTTTAGAATGCTACCGCACTTCAGTTATTAAAGTGTTAAAATCCTTAAATGCCTGATTATTTCTTAAATCAATTTAAAAATGTTTTATTCTTTTCTCACTAAAATAAATCACGGGAAAAATACTTGAAAAAATCATATTTTAAGTATGGTTTACTGCTAAAAAGCAATTTATTGCCAATCGGCAAACATAAGGCATTAGAGTTTCAATATTATTCTAATAATACATTAGTATGTTGCCGAAATTCAACACTTGGAATTTAAAGGTTAACAGAACTTGAAAGTTTGCAACTGATGAATAAACAATGATCCAAAATACTTGTGCTTATTATTGTGAGTTCAAATAGAAGTGGTATTCCATATTCACTTACTTTCCTCCATATTTGAATTGTTTAACTGCCTAACATTTAATAGTAAAAGAGATATGAAAAAAGTTATTTTCTCTGTATACATAAGAAAAAATTATTAGATTTTTGAAAAATTTCGTTATTAGGTTTTCGATGGATTTGCACGTTTTGAGATGCTCCGAACAAGATTTGATCTCTTTTGTGTGTGTGTGAACACTGTCCCGAAACAATGGACGAAATTTAAACAGATTATTTTTAGTTGGAAATTAACTAAAACTGTTGCCGATTACATTTATAGATTAATTGCTTAAAAATTAGCGCTGTCACCTCATTTTATCATATTTTTGTGCATGGCAATATAGTACAAAATTTCGTATAAATATTAGTAAGGAAAAAATTTTTTAACGAAAGAATGTGAAATTAGACAGAATTATTAATTAATGTAATAGTCAACTAGATTTTTTTTTAATACGTATGTGGTTTACTTTCCCCCATGAGGGAAGAAGTTCTCCTGGATGGGAAGTAATTTTTCAATAGGGTTATCGGTCAAAAGATTCCGTCAATACGTTTAAAATATATTGTCCATCGATTTTTGCGTTTGTGATAATTCTGAAAAATAAATACTTTATTTATTTATTTTTTATTTTTTTAATTAAAAAAAGTTAAAAAAATTAGATGTGTATTTTTCTACATAATATTTATTTATCTATTATTATTTATTATTATTATTATTATTTTTTTTAATGAACATCGTTTACACTCAACATGGAAAAAAATGATAAATAATTCTTTTAATTAATCTGCATTGCAGGAATTCGCATAAATACATATAGAAGAAAGTTTTGTAATAGTCACTAGTTTGAACATACTTCAAAAGACTGTTTGCATTCCAATAAAATAAAAACGTTTTTGAAAAACATATAAAAATATATAAATAAAAATATATAAAAATATATAAAACTTAGATTTGAAATATTTTTCATTTACACTGAAATAGAAATGTTTAATGCATAATATATATCGCTAAAACTGTTTCTTTTTTTTTTACTTGTTTTGCTTTCATTTTTAGTGAATATTCAATGTACTATTATAATATGCCCTTTTTCCATCTGTAAATTATAATTTCAACTTGCTTAAATAGAAATGATTTTTTCAGAGTTTCGTAAAAAATAATTGTATTTTCTCCAATGTGTAACAATATTTTGAATGATTTCGTCTTATCTTGCTTAAATATATATATAATGAATATATATATATTTATTTTGCAGTTAAATCTTATTTAAAGTTATTTTATTTAATACAAAGTTACAAAAATAATTTAAAATATAACACAGAGTAATGTATATATATATATATATATATATATATATATATATATATATCCCTTTAAAATATTATAAGCTTAAAAATATGCAGTTGTAATCCTTTCTTTAATCTTTTGTAATTATATTAAATGATCCAAGTACTACCTTATTAAAAAAAATTAATTAAATAATTATGAGTATATGTGTATATATAATTAATATTTCATTTTGTTTTTCTAATACGATAAACAACCAATTCTAAAAAAGTTGAAGACATAATTAACAAAAATTGAAATATCGATTTTTTTTCCATACACAGTGTTTTAACTAAACTGAATGTATACTGAATATGGGAACTCATTCTCTTATATGCACAAAACAATTTAATATTCAAATATATTGTAATATCCTTCAGGTGAAAACCATATAATTCTACATCACGGACTATCAGTTTTCAATTTATCTATGAATTATCTGTCCACAAATTACATTAAAGAAAACCCATCGGCACATTCCTTGATAACCTTGAAAGGCGAATATTATCAACTCATAATTACAGTACCTAACGAGTTAGACTGTGACCACATACTTATCATATGGTGAAGAAGTAAATCAATTTATTGTTACATATTTATTAGATTTGCCTTTGGGAATCCAGGCACTTGGACGCCTAGGAAATCTCTATAAAAGCCACAATAATTTATCAGATTTATCTTAGGATGAATAGATACAACAAACATTGTTATATAGATAATTAAATAAGTATTATGCAGTAAAATATCTTTATATAGTAAAAAAAAATAAAAAAAAAAAAAACAGATATATAAAACATTATTAGTGTGATGAGTTTTTTGAAACCTTTTATTTGGGGTAACTATTTACTAAATATAATTTTATCATTTATTTAATAAAAATTTTCTGAAGAAACATAATATTCAAAACTATTATGTTATGGCCATTACAAAAATGTTTTTTCTATTTCCTTACACAAATTAATGAAGTAGAAATCATTTAATACAGTTTTTGTTCATTAAAATTGTTTTCCAAGGTGAATGCAGACGATTTTCATTTCAGAGAAAAATAACACTAAATTTCGAAAGAAAGGCAATTTTGTGCCTTATAGATAGATGACATCTTAAGTAATCCTTTTGTGTGTGTGTGTGTGTGTGTGTGTGTGTGTGTGTTTTAATTTTTTTTTTTTTTTTTTTTTTTTTTTTTTTTTTAACAATTAAAAAAATCGATGACTTTGCTTTAAATTATTTCAGATCTACGTTTGAAGTATTCGTTTTGAAGGTATTCGGAAGTTACTTTGAAAAATACCCATATATACAAAATTTACACCCACCCACAATAAGGAGAGGCAGCGATGATTTTACATGTACAAAAGTATTTTTTTTCCTAGTTAAATATTATTATTATAAATATAACTTTTTAATTCCTGTATTATTCGTTAAAAGTAATTATGACAATTTATATTGCCAATTATATGAAAATACCAATGATATTAGGCCAATTTATATGAAAATGTGTATTATAATTACCCACCAAATATTACGAAAAAAAAAAAAAAAAAGCAGGGAGACACAGCCAGCTGTGTGATTGTTTTCACCAAAAGTTGTTAAACACTAATTTATGACAATATACAACTAAATATAACTTTATATGAAAATCTGTACTTGTTCTTGAACTACAGATGACACGAAAATTTTTATAGGACACACAGACAGACGTTTTTTATGTGGTTAAATTGTGATCTGGACCTCCCAAATCGTGTAAACCCATCGAAAACCGAATAAATCAAATAATTCGAATAATTAATTGAATAATAAATTTCTTCCACTGAATATAGAAAAATAGCTCAAAGTTTTATTTTACAGCTCAAACGATTGGTTTTAATCCATAGTCTTCCACAAGTTTACGGTCTCTTTTCTGAATATACAATTTATTGATAAAAGATTACCTGAAATTTATTGGATTTTTTTTTTTTTTTAATTCTACCTTAATAACATTTACACTGTTTAAAATTATTTCCTTTTATTACAGATATAAAAGTAGAAAAATTCTTTTTATTCAAGTTATTATTATTCATGAAACCCAGTAATATTTTCAAAAATATTTTAAAATTTTTATGTAATGCTATAATATTTAAAAAATACTGAATATTCATTACTAAGACAAAAGTGTTGTGAACATTTCTAATTTAATCTGAAGAATTACTAATATTTGCATGTACTTTTTACACTAAATTTTGTGTAGAGAAATTTTCTCTAATATATGTAACTATGGTTAAATAAGGTGAAAATTACTCTTAAATGTATTACAAAAGAAAAGCGGATAGGAACATTGAACCGGAGTAAAATAGACATATTTGCAGACTGCAAGTTACTATATTTTTTACTTTCTACCGTATACATACTTTGTAAAAAAATGAAGCGCAATTTACGTCTAAACAGGTAAAAAGCTCGCTGCTATCAACTAGCTGTGATTTTGTCGTATTCCATACATTTTTATGGTTTACTTGCCGTATAATTATATTGTTTCTATGTTCTCTTCAGTATTTTTTACGGTAAGCACAAATTCTCTATCCACTTTACTTTTTTTAAAGTACAGAAAGAAATTTTTGATATTTTGAGAAGAAATATAGCCCTTTTTAATTTTCAATGGATTTACAAGGTTTGAAATGTGGTGATTTATTTATTTATATATTTATTTTGTGTGTGTGTTTTTGGCAGTAAGGCTGGTTGACTGCACATGGGTCCTAGGCCTGAGGTAAGTGCCATCCATGGGGTCTTTCTAAGGGGTCCTTGCCCGAATTTACACAAATTTAGGAGAAAACCATGGGAAACACCGAACGACTAGGACGACGATCGCGACCTAGGATCTAACCCGGCACCTCACGTCTACCAGGTTTGAGCGTAGATGAAACGTGCTTAACATTATTTGAACATTTTCAGAAAACGTCTGTCTGTGTTTTAACAAAGTTTTTTGGAGACTATCTGAAAGGACGGATGAAAAACATCAAATCTTTATCTTTGTCTAGAACATGAATTTAACTATAGCAAATGCTTTTGTGAGTATATCGACCAACACGTGACTCATATTTCATTTATCGCCACATAAATGTAGCTCTATCTCAGCTTTATGCTCTATAAGCGTGTAAAGCTTGATTATTATAAGGGTCCCGATGAAATGCTTTGTTCATCAAGTTTGAAAATATATCGGTCGACAGGTGGGCACTGCTATTCTGTAATTTATTCCTGTTTTCTGTGAAGCATCATATCAGATTCAATGATATATAAGTACACTAAACATTGACGCTGCTATTCTTTACTTTTCATTATTGTTTACATGGCTATATTTCAACATTTATTAGTTAAAACCGCATCAAACTAAATATAAAAAATATTTATTGTAAGAGGCTGTTGATTAAATTTTTGTGCATGTTGGAGGAAAAGTTGCGCTGTTTTATAAGATTATATAGAAGGAATTATTGTGATGGGCACAATATACGGAATATATTTATATTACAAAAACTTCTAAAAATGATAATTAATAAATATAGACATTAAAAAGACTAATGCTTTAAAAATTATGTTGAAGTAGCAACTATGTATCCTATGACTAACAGTAAAATGTACCTCAAAAATTGCGACTAATGATGAAGTATATAAAACTCGTAAGTAAGAATAAATTGCAAAATCCCGTAACAATTGTTTAAAGTTTAAATAATTAAAAACTTTTTTTCATCAAAAGAATTAATTTTAGAGCAAATGCATTAGAACTGCATCAATATATATATTCTTTTTTCACTTTCGTTAAATTAGTTTCAGATTATGTCAAATATATTGCTGCCATTTTGTCTTTTTCCCTCATTTTTGCAAGATTTTTGAAAAAGCTAATAATAAATCTGCAACGAAAATTTAGTTTAGCAATGTTTGTTTAATTACACCCATGTCCAAAATTAAAGTCACACTGTTTTTTCTGGGCTCCTTCTTTTGCGCATAATTTTTAAACTAATGAACATATGAACACAAAATTTGGAGGGTATGTTCTTTATTAAACCGTTAATCGAGTTTTATAGAACTTTAATGTAAGCAATCTTCTTAAAACTGATATTACTTCATTTTTTTATTTCAAAGTAAGCTTTCTAAGGAATGGAAAATCTAAACAATTTTAGAAAAGAAAACTATTTGGGAATTCTTCCTTTTAACACTTTCCAACGAATATGAAATGACTTCGATTTGTCTGTCTCCGTTTATCCGTTTATCTGACCGTGCTCTAACTCTCGTAAATATTTATGGAATTTCTTAATAAAACTGATATATGTTATTTAAGTTCACTATCAGATGTTCCCTATTGAAAATGGAGTTAATAACTTTACTGGTATTTCTACAGGGGCACCCGAAAGTATACCAAAACATTGTGTTCTCTGAGGGGTATTTGTATAAACCGTATTTTAATACCGTTAGTTTACACAAATCTTAATGAAATTGGAATATGTTATTCAAGTCCACTATCGAATTTTCCTTAATTCAAAAAGGAGTTATCATCACTGGTTTGTGTAAAGGAACAACCGAAAGTATTCCAAAGCATTGCGTTCTATGGAAGATATTTCTATAAACCAAATTTTATTAACTTTACTTTGAACAAATCTTAATAAAATTTAAATGTGTTATTCATATGCACAAAAGAGTCGTTTGTACAGAATATAGCATGGTATTAGCATTAGACTTAGAGGGGCACGTAAAAATATTCAGCTACATTAAGGACTTTTATTGGAAATTTGCTGGAATTGCATTTTCGTTTACATTAATCCATTTAACACTTTTAAACATTTTTAAAGTGTGAATATGATTTCAATTTGTGTAACTGTCTGTTCAACTGTTTTTCTGTCTATCTGTGCGTCTGCCCACCCCCAGCGCCCCTAAATATACAGAATTAAAATATATATATATGTTATTCAAATTCACTATGGAATGTTCCCTATTTTAAATGGTATTAATAGGTCCTGTACAGCTGTTTTGGGTACAGGGACACCCCAAAAAATGACAATGCATTGAATTTTAGGACAGACAATTTTATAAATTACATTCAAAAAACCTTCTATTGTAAAAATCATAAAGAAACTGACATTTATTGTTAATATGCTAAAATAATATTTTGTATCGAATATGATTTTGTATAGAATATGATTTTGTTAACCTTCACATTTACAGGACTACAGTACAATATTCAGATACATTAATGGCTGTAATTAGAATAAAAGGAATACGTTTTCTTTTGTGCTAAGCATTTTTAACACTTTTTAACAATGTTTAAGAATGATTAGGAAATCAATTAGTCTATCTGTATTCATTTCAGAACTACTGTCTGTCCGTTTTGTTATTCCGTAGGCAAAGAGCATTGAAAGTTACAAGATACAGCAATTATGTACATTTGTAAAGCGTTAATAATCAATGTGCACCGAATGATTTTTCGTTATTTTATCTTCTTCTTTCTTGGGAATTTTTTTTTAAATATACAAACGAGCATTAAACCTGGATAAGATATTTTTTATAAAATTATTCATTGACATTTTTATTATTCTGGTGGAGTTCATAGTACATAAATTAATAATTATAATTTTTCAAAATGTCCGTCATGGAAGAAAAAGAAGTTATCACAGAATGCAAAATCTGATTTTAATTTAACATTCTGAGCCACGCGCATCTTTGTTTATCTGTAAGGTATCGCTAACACCGTTTTTCGTTTAGTTTTCTTTTCTAATTTGTTGAAATTTTGCATTTCTTCCAAAGCTTACTTTTGAGAAAATTTGAATTAATAATATTTTAAAAATTATTACTTATGTTGAAGTTCTATAAAATCCGAATACTAATGGCTTAATAAAGAACATGCAATTTTATGTTCTAATGTTCATTCGTTTAAAAATTATGCGCATAAGAAGAAAACGAGGGAACAGGTTTCGACTTTAATTTGTTCATGAATATATTTTAATATCGTTGTTATTTAATAAGCTTATCCTAAAAAAAAAAAATGGGATATCTCAATATATATGCAGGATGATCAGTTTAAAAGAGTACCCGTTGGTTTTCTTATTACCCTTAAATCTGACGGATGTTGCAACTTTTCTAACACTGAAGTATAATTGATTGAACCTTGTTTAAGTGTGGGAGAGAATTTCGAACACTGTTGGACTGTTACAACTTTATTTGTGAGGTAAGACAGAAATGGAGACGCCCAGTGTTACATAATCCTGTGATAATTTTATTTTTGAAAAACATATTTTAATTCTAATTTTTTACTTTATCATTCCTTACAGAATATGTTGAAAATTTTCGCCACCATTTTGAATGCAATTATGAACAGGTCGAACGAAGTTTTTTGACACACTTCGCAGAATTTTTGGTGTTATTGAGGAGATTTCTTCAGTTATGATCTGTTTTAATTCATCGATGTTTGCAGGACTTCTCTGTAACACCCTAAGAAATTATAATGTAAAAATGATAGTGATAATGTAAATGTAATGTAGGAATGATAATGTAAAAAATTTGAATTAAATTTTGTTTTTCATAAATAAAATTATCACAGGAATACATAACGTTGTGCGTCTCCATTTCTGTTTTACCTCACAGATAAAGCTGCAACAAATCCAACAGTGTTGGAAATTGTCTCCCCATATTTAAATAAGGTTCAAACAATTGTAGTTCAGTGTTAGAATAGTTGTCACATCCGTCATATTTAAGGGTAATAAAAAAATCCAACGGGCACTCTTTTAAATTCATCAGCCTGTGTATATATATTTAAGTAATACAATAAAATCAGAAATCTACTTTGATGAAACATATCCGTTACATCTAATATATTTTCAAATGCACATAATTTAAAATTTTTATATTACATGAATTTTTTAAATACCAAGAAGATTTTATAACATAAACTTCACGCATTTTATTAGAACTTAAATTTCTGTTACAAGCATTTGCCAATAGTTTGATTAATTTTATATTTAGCTTTTCATTAAAAAATTGAATGAATTGGAAAATCTTGCTTGTTATCGTGTCTGATTTGGATTCACGCTATGGCACATGCGCAAAGTGTCTTGTTATTATAAAAACAGTAATAAAATATACTTTCAGCATATCACACAATTTAAAATATCTTTATTCCGACGTTTCGGTTAATATTCCATTTTTAACCATCTTCAGGGAAATGATGTTCAAAAACTATAAACATAAACAATTTAAGCCATTCTTGGATACTATAAATACAATTCACAAACAAATTAATAGTTTTTGAACATCATTTCCCTGAAGATGGTTAAAAATGGAATATTACCGAAACGTCGGAATAAAGATATTTTAAATTGTGTGATATGCTGAAAGTATATTTTATTACTGTTTTTATAATTATTAACAGCATATATTAGTGGAATATATTTCTTTAGTGTCTTGTTATTTTACAAAAATAGGGATGAGAGTAATAAATGGATACTTACGTCGTGTCAGATGTATTATGTCAACATCAGCGTAACCTCTGCTAACACTCTTTTTGGAATAGTGTGTCGTGTTTGAGTCCTTCTCGGAGAGGAGTCAATGTTTGTTTAGGACTTTAATCCATAATCGAACATTAAATAAATAATATAGGTAAAATAAAAATATATAAAATACAATAAAATAAAATAAATCTAACAACATTTCATAACGAGCTTAAAATTATGAGAGAAACATCGACCGGTTTTTTAAATATATATATATATATATATTACATTTAGGATATTTTAAAAGGTTTATACATCTTCAGAAAATGATATGCGGGACATGTTTAAATCTTTAAATTCTCAGCCATTTTTTGGAATTTTTAACATAAGAATATAGACCCTACCTTATTCAAATGGAAAGCTAGTCTTTAGCACTTGAAGGCAAAATCGATTGCATGGAAGATTTCAAATTCATAAAAAAAAAAAAAAAGGGAAAAAGGGGATGCGACAAATATAAAATCGAAATCCATCTCGAAACTGTTATTTTTTAATCTGACAGTTGTATTAGTAATATATAAAAAAAATTGCAGGAAACAAATTTCTGTTTTACATTTTCTTTACAACGGATAAAACTTTTTTTTTTTGTTTTTTTTAACTATCCGCATATTATCTTAGTTTACTTTTGTTGAATACACAGTGTGATTATTGTCAGGTTTATAAACCTGACATGATTATCTTAAAGCTTCAAAGTTCTGTATTGAGCAGGTAAAAAGAAATATGACAAGTTTTTCTTTTAGATAAAATCATTTATTTAAAAACTAGATTGATTTATCTAGTGAAATAAAAATATGGCAAACGAAAATAAAAATTATAATACATTTAGACGATTCGTTTAATATTCTTCAGGGAAGATATATTAGTACAGAGTAGTTACTGAAACCTATACTATTACTGAAAGAAGCTTAAAAGTTTGCAGTTTTAAAATAACTATCATCCTCGAATTAATCTAAAAATATTTACTTAAACCTCATCTGAAAAACAACAGATTTCTACACAAGCTTTAATATTGTCGAGGTTATCAAGGAAAAATTTAAACTAAATTATACTAACTACGTTTCATGCCAGCTTCTTTATTACCGGAATTCACATCGGCATCAACACGGAAAAAGCCACACGATTGCTTTTCTGCTACGCTACTTATTCACTTCAAGCAGATGACGTAGACTTATGTCATTTGCATACGGATAGCTTCGGCTAACGTATTAATATTTTATGCTAAAATGAATTTTAAATTAACTATAAGTTTTTAAATATTTATTAACTTAAAATTATAAAAGTAAATAGAAAATAAATTACTTAGATTTTAATAACCATCGGTTTTAATAAAAAAGGAAAAATAGTTAAACTAAAGAGGGAGTGAAACTGAATAAAACATTGAGTGTCAAGAACATACTAATATTTTAAATTTCTAAACCTAACAATTATCATATAATTTGTGCATATGATGCATAGTTTATAAAAATATAATAAATTTTTTTTCGATACAGTAAAAAAAGAAAATGAAAAAAATGCTCATTTTATGAATGAATAAAATTTGACTCTTTATACCTCTCTCTTACACCTGCTCTCTATACCTACATACTCTAGACTCTTTATCTACCTCTTTATATTTTCTCAATCTCTCATAAATAAAAATATTTATTTTTAATATATATATTTAATATTATGTACATTTTTAAAATATATTATTTAATGAAATGAAACCTTTGTACCAGAAGCGATTGAAAATAAATAAAATAATCATTTTCCTCTTTTGTGTAATTCATGGATCATCGGATACTATTTTAAAAATAAATGAAAGCATTTTGAACGAACTGTTTTCTGAAGTTCTCTACTGGTCATCTATCAGATACTTTTACAACTTAAACATAATATTTCCTGAACTTCTGGTAGATATGAATAAAATGTCAAAAGAAACTATTTTTTATTTATTTATTTATTTATTCATTATTTAGAAGCAATAATATAGCTGACTTCTCATATAATTACTGCAGCTGTTAAATTTTCTAAGTTATGTTTCTTTAGAAAAAATAAAATAAAATTTATCAATGATATGAAAATAAAAGCGGTATTACACATAAGACTGAAAATTAAACTCTGTTTGCAGTTGCACATAGTTTGGATTTTATATTATTTTGAAGATTTGTGTTAAGTCTGAAATATCTCGAAAAATCAATATTTTTTAGGAATTTCATGTTATATACACTAATCAATATAACTTTATTAGTCTGATCTGACATAGACATCTATATAATTAAAGCAATGAGTTTGTCGGAGGAACACATCCGTTTGAACGCTCCTATTTTTGATTGGTCTAGATTTAACTACTTGATGAAAGTCGGCCCTTTTTTTAAGAAAAACTTACGAATTTTTTTTAAAAGATACTGCATAGATGTTATACTTTTTTAAAAGATTTCTAAAAACTGTTCATTTTTTGTGAGGACACTATATACATCAAGTTATTAGATTTAAAGATATTACATTGAAAACTTTCATAACGCGATATCATTCTATTGCTTTTATCTTAAAATAAGAGTCTAATATTAAACAAAAACAGTCTAATATTAAAGAATAATGGATATGTTTATTTTTTTTTAAATTATCAGAATTGAATTTCTAAGAGCTGCAATTTTTAAATTACAACGTACTTATTTCCAATACATAATCTATTAAATTTGTAAACAATTGTTGATTCTTTCTTGAGAATCATTCACATAAGACCATACAGCATAGTTGTAAAAAGAGTACATGGTTGGTTGGTTGGGTTTTACGTCGCACCAGTGCTACGCAACGGGCAATTGAAGACGGTCTGGGATTCACCCTTGGAGGTGGTCCGGAGTCATGCTATCACAATTGTGATCCTCCGCGGAAACAAAACGAGTGCAAAATGGAAGAAATATTTTATTTTTAATATAGTATAAACAGCGGAGGACATAGGCAATGTGTACCCGAAGTGAGGTTTAGAGCGATGTCAATGCAGGCATTTTTTTAAAAAGTTTTGTTTATAATGTGATATAAAAAATAAAAGGCGATTCAATTCTTTTGAAAATTCATTTAAATACAGTGACCAGCGAAGCGGGCGTAGCCTGCTAGTATCATATATGTCTGTGTCTAATCTGTGACATCAGTATACATCTCTAAACAATGCAATTTATGTGCCTCAATTTCACACAGACAGGGTTTAGATAAATATTCATTTATAAAGCACGAAGGCAGAAAGACATTTGTTTGAATAATAAAGTTTTAGTTAAAGTTTTAGAGTTATGTATTACATAAGGAATTCATATATTGCTAAGAATGTACAAGCGAATTACAGAAAAGGAATAAGTATTGATGTTGGTGTGGGGTTTAAGGTGGATTGTAGATCTTAGGAACCTATAACAAGGGGGAATGCACTTAGCATAAGTTTTTCAGAATGATTCTATACAGTATTTATGCGAATTTAAGAGAACAGTTGAGAAAACTGAAAAGTTTTAAACCGACGATCCCGATCTGTGCCCAAATACTTAAACTTTCCATCTGCAGACTTGAAATCCAAACCTTATGGCTCACTGGTAAGGTAGTAATAAGAATAAAAATAGTGACTATTAGAATTTTCAGTTTAGTTTTTTTAATAAGATTAAACTATTTAAAAAGTAATGCCTTTTAATAATTTCATAATTAACCTTTAAAATTGAAATATAGATATTTTACTGTAATTTATAAATAACATTTTAAAGATAAATTTTTATTTTTTTGGGGGGAAAAAAACAAAAAAGAAAAGAAATCTTCTTAGAGAACGAAAAAATTCTTTGATCGTGAAATATCAAATAACATCGACTCATATCGCCGTGGGATAAAATGTTACTATATGTTGCATCATAAACATACCTCTATAATCGATACCTGAAATAACTATAAAAATACAATATTATTTTCCGATCAATAGTAAAACAATTTATGCAATTAAGAAATAACTTCGTCCATAAAAGCTAGAATGTATTATTTATATGATGCGTAGGAAGTATTACCCTTTAATAGATAACATGTTAAATTTCAATAAATAGGTAATATCGTAAAATAACTTTAGGGTAAGTTACTAATATCGAAGATAAATAATAATAATAATAATAATAATAATAATAATTAGACTAAAAATAAAAATATTTATATTTTAAGAAATCTATGTTTTTAACTTGAATGATATTTATAATAGGCGAAAATCATTTAGTTAAAATTTAAAAGAAAACGGTTTTTATTAAAATTTGTAAAACGTCTGGACTAAATTGCATTGACTATACATATAAAATGAACTTCTTCAAAGATTATTAAAATGATCGATTTTGCTTTTTCAATAGTTTACTCTGAAGAGGTAGTCGAATTTTATCATGTGTCCTGGCGTACAGAAATAATTTATATTTCACGGTTTTAGAGCAAAACGTTAAAACATATCCACATATCTATAATCCATCGTAATAATCTGTCGTATATTCCGTAGAAACTGCAAAGACCCCACGTGTTCCTTAAAGGTAAGATCTTTGGGGTTTACTGAAGATGGAGGCCATCTTGTCTGTGTAGTATTAAAAATTTGATGGCATATCTCCGGACAAACTCTTGGAGTGAATCCAAGATCATCGCAAATTGCCCTCACAAGGAAACATTCGAAAGGTGTCATCTTCAAAAAGTATTGAAAAAAATATATGTGATTCTACTCTTCATAAAACACCAAAAAATGAAAAAAATATCGGCTGAAATCAATTACAGCGACCACAAAAAATGATCAAAATTAAGCACATTTGGCGATTTAGCGCAGTTAGGCGATACGTTTGCTAGCACCGAGATTGCCGTGTACTAACAGAACCGTGTTCTGCTTTTCCGCCAAGTACTCAAAATCAATCGCCTAGCAGTGTGAAATCGCCAAATATGCTTAATTTTGATAATTTTTTGTGGTCGCTGTAATTAATTTCAGCCGATATTTTTTTCATTTTCTGGTGTTTTATGAAGAGTAGAATCACATATATTTTTTTCAATACTTTTTGAAGATGACACCTTTTGAATGTTTCCTTGTCAGTGTATCTTTGGTGGGACATTAAATAACTATACCTCGGATTTAAACTCAACCAAAAGGATTTCAGATTTCGCATTTGTAGGATAAACATGCTTTCAAAAATCTTAAAAAGAAATCTAGGCCATGATCTTGTGTGTCATACATATATTTGAAAGGTCGAAAGATACATGTAAAAAAAAGCACAAAATTTGTAAAAAATGAATAGGATAGAGTAGATCGGCATGGAGCATATAAGTATCTTCGAAAAGGTTTTGAAGCTTCCCGTCAATTAGAATACTCGGCGGCGACTGTTCAACCCACAGAAATTGCGTAGGAAAAAGAAGAAAAAGAAAAAAAAATGTTGAAAATACAGAAAAAAGCATAAAAAAATGCACGCAATCATATGTAAAAAAAAAAAAAAATAAATAAATAAAATAAAATAAAATAAACTCATGCACAGCAAATAGAAGTGTCTTAAATTTAGATAGAAATGTGTCTGAAATACCAATTTAGACATAAAATTGTCTCAAACACGTAAGGATACAAATTTTCAGACACCACATGCGTCTGAATTTAAGACACATAAATGTCTTTATAAAAACAGACTAAGTTAAGTGTCTGAATAATGTTGATATGTCTGTAATTCAGACACATTACAGTTTTGACACTTGAAAATTAAGATCAGCTAGAAATTCAGACGTATTACAGTTCAAACATTTAGAATTTCAAACACTTTGTAATAACTTAGCAAATTTTTTACACGGATTCTATAATCTGTAATGTGATCTTTAAGTTTCTTTTCACATCCGCTTCATTTAATAATATTTTATATAGTCATTTATATAGTTATTAAGTTATTTAGACCTTTTTTTTTTTTTTTTTAGCTTTATGAAACTGAATTTTCAAAGAAAAAGAAATCAGATTTGTAAACGAACAATCTCGAACGATTTGTACGTGACTGCTATTTAATTTTTTAATATGATTTGAAAAAAAAAAAAAAAAAAAAAAAGAATGAGTTCCTACATATTAGTTCAAAATAACCAATTTTCTGGTTTTCATGTAAATAGTTTGTTTTCCTTTAAATATAGATTTGGGCTTGCCATTTTTACGAAGATGGAGGCCACGAGGGAAATTTAGAGTGACTATTTCACATAGATCGTTAGAGACAAGAAGTCTTTGTAACAATATGTCTCAAGCTGTAAATATGTAAATACGTAAATATAAGTTTAAAAAAAAAAGAGAAAGAGAGAGAGAAGAAAGACAAAAAGAAACCGTTTTCGAAATATCATAGGCTACACTTTTCGCATATTTCTTATACATTTTACAAAAAGAATGTACTAAAAATCTGTACATAAGATTGAAAATAGAAATACTTATTAAGCTTTAAGTATTTTGTCAATAATTTTATTAAAAATATATATATATAAAAATTGAAAGATAAATTTACTATTTGTTCGACGAATACTACATATCTATACTACTAACCAAAGACGGCAGAATGTCGATTATTGTAGCTCAGTCGGTTAGTCGTTGGTTTGTATATCAATAGTTCCTCAGTTCGTGTCCAGCCTGTCGGAGAGGTTCGCTATGTGTGGAAATTTTCGCATAAGAATTTTTATGTATGCTCTAGGAAATTCTATATCTATTTACAACTGGCAACAAACCTACACGCAATATTGTGTATATCATCGTCACCATCAACTTCAAAAGTGCCAGTTCCGGATTCATCAACCCATCCGGTTTGGTCAATCCACCGCTTTCTCAGACGTCCTCTGTCACTTCTGCCTTTCTGAGTGTAGTAAAAGGCAGCTCTGGGGAATCTTGTCACTAGCATGCGCTGTACATGGTCTTTCCACTTAGTACGATATTCTTGTACTCTATCACATAAGTTGAATATCTTCAATTCATTCCCGATGCCTTCATTTCGGTTCTTGTCGGTGATTGTGCAGACGTTTATTGATCTCAAATGCATCTATTTATATATATATATATATTTAATAATTTATTTATGAAGAATGATGATTAAAAATAGCTGATTTAAGTCATTTTAAATGTCTTAAATGCAGTCACATTCATGTCTTAACTTAAGACATCTTAAGTGTCTAAAAATTTAAGACAAGATTTCGTGTCGGAAAATAATGACACTCATGTGCCTGAATTTAAGACACGTGAATTTGCAGTGTGCCAGGCAAAATAAAGCACAGACGATATACGGTATGCTCATATATTATATGATAATATATGACAAACGCATCCAGAAGTTAGTGGGTTGGTCTTGGGCATAGGAACCATTCAATACGGCTTGCGATTTTCCTTCTATTCAAAAACTTAATCCAGCATGTTGTTGCTATCACAAAACTGTCTTTCATTTTTACTTTCTCTTACCTATAGAGTCTAAAAAGAATTGTTTTAGGGTCAAATTTTCGAACGTGAGTTTCTGTTATATTTACATGTTCTGAAGTCCCCTGAATACGAAAATCATGTTTTTTAAGAATGGTCTGTGTGTCTGTCTGTGTGTCTGTGTGTATGTCTGTGTGTCTGTATGGATGGATGTCTCTGTGTCTGTTATCAGCATATATCAAGAACAAATAGTAGCAGAAATTCCAAACTCGGTATTCTAAATGTGTATCATATAGGGATGCTACAGTAAGTTTTTTGCTGAGATGAAGCAAATGGTTCGTGTACAGGGACAATCAAAAGTATTCAAATAGATTACGTCTATGGAGGAAATTGCAGGTAAGTAGAGTTTAACATCTATAGACTGCACTAAACCAATTGAAACGAATATATATTTTTTGTAATAGAGATAGTCAACTAGGAAAATTTTTTTGTGTATGTAGGAGCCCCGCCCCCGAGTAAATTTTCATGATGGGTATCTTTCAAGAGAACTCACAAATACCTTTAAAACGAATGGATGAACCATCGATCTGAGATAAATTTTTTCATTTTTAACATCAACAAAAAAAAAAAAAAATGTAATATTCAACTAGAATAAATTCAACTTTATATATATACAGGTTTGACATAATCTGCCAAACGAAAGGAGGTAATAGAACACCCCATGGGGAGCATAAAACACCATAGAAACCCTGTCCTATCTCTAACCGTTTCCGAGTTATGGTAGATAGAAGAAAAATCTGTTTTTTTTCATCCCGTCTGAAAAAACCCAAATTTGCGTGCTTTCGGAAAGACGTACACGCAAAATAAGAACATATTTGGAAAGAGCAGAAAAATTCCTATCGGGTGACACCATTTACATCAGGATACTTTAATTTTACGGCGAGCTACAAGCGCTAAAACATTGGCGAAGTTTAAAATCGAGTTGTCGCCAAATTCTTTAACCGGTAATTCTGCAAACACCGTTCAAGCTACAAACGGTCAAATTTACCAAACACTTCTCCATTCCACAAGCTTTTGATTGAACCCACAATAAACCATATCGGTGTTCCGGTTCAGGAGAAATTTAGCCTTTTGTTTGCAATACATCACTGAAAACGGCGTTCGTTAAAATTCGGCAAACGAAACGATGGTGAGTAAATGGAACGTATGCAAATTCGTGACTATCTGCATATGGACTCTTAGTGATACACAGATGTATTCCAACCTTCCTGCGCGCGCATCCCACTCGCGGGTACAAAATGCGAGCCAATCTGTAACAGCTCATTAGCTCGTCAGCTTCTTTTACGTTTTATGCTGCTTCTTGCTTTAGCATTTTCTAGACTTTGCCTGAGCTCGGCCGATTCTTTTCACGCTGCTGTCACATCTACTTGTTCACATTGAGTTCATACTTAGTATGTTTTCGTACATTGGTACGAATTAACCAATTCTGCTTTTGTAAATTAATATTGAAATTTTATCCCTTTTTGTTTACCCTTCTGACTTTTATTTTCAATTGAAGTCATCACAGGGATCAAATTGTAATACTTTCCAACCTGTAAACAGATATTTCTAGTTTTACAAATGAAGAGTACGCGGATATGCGTTTTGTGTATGGATTTTGCGGTGGTAACTCTCGGAGAGCCGAAGACGAGTACTGTCTACGTTATCCACATCGTCGTGCGCCAAACAGTTCTGTATTTGCCGCAATTCATCGAAGGATTAGGGAGAGTGGGTCTTTCGGTAGGGTGTACGAAAGGGGCCATGGTCGCCGCTCCGCCACCGCTGAGGAGTCCGTGTTCGACCGAGTGGAGGAAAATCCAAATATGAGTTCACGCATACTTGCGAGAGAGAGTGGAATCTCCCAAAGTAAAGTGATGAATGTTTTGCGCAAAAACCGGTATCATCCATACCACTTCATACCGGTACAAGAATTACGCCGCTCAGATTTCCAAAAGCGGGTAACATTGTGCCGATGGCTTTTGGAGCGAGATATTGAGGAACACCATTTCCTTAGAACGATACTGTGGACAGATAAGTCACTTTTCACTCGGGATGGCATGTTAAATTTACATAACTGGCATCATTACGCTCAACAAAATCCATTTGTAACACGAAACTCATCGTTCCAGACGCGATTCAGCTTCAATGTTTGGCTTGGAGGGGTTGGCGATCGCTTGATAGGTCCACATGTGTTCCAAGGTCATCTGACAAGCAATACATATTTGGAGTTTCTGGAACATCATCTATCAGGATTACTTGATGTCATTCCTGTACCCCAACGAGCGGAAATCATTTTCCAACACGATGAGGCCCCTGACATTCTTTCAATGCCGTTCGGGACTTCTTGACTCAGCAGTATCCGCGATGGATTGGTCGTAATGAACCAGTTTCTTGGCCACCTAGATCGCCAGACCTCACTCCATTGTACTTCTATGATTGGGGTTTCCTGAAGCAAGAGGTTTACCGTACAGAATAATTTGCCAGTTTGCAAGATTTAAGCAGTCGGCTCGATGATGCAATAATAAAACTGAGGGATGAGTTTTCGCTAAGAGCTACCGTGGTTTCCGTTCGTAAGCGAGAAAGGGCATGTATCAGGTGTGGGGGTGACCAATTTCAGCAGCGGCACTAAATCTCACACATCCTTTCGAATACATATGTGCTTTAATCATAAACGTGAGATACGTCTTTTTTTTCTTTTTTTTTTGCAAATTCCTTTGTGAAAGACGTGAGAAACGTCATACTTCTTTTGTTTCCATCCCATTGTGTTTTTAAATTTAATACAACTGCTACATTTCTTGTTTGATTTTAAAACTTTCTTTTCTGCATCTGACAAAATAGCGGGCTTAAGGCGGACATGAATCAGGAACGACCATGGCACCCCGTTAGTCTCCTTCTCGACGACATCGAGTTCAGTGTTGAATGTATTTCAAACAAAAGGCTAAATTTCTCTTGAACTAGAACAGCGATATGGTTTATTGTGGGCTCAATCTAAAGCTTGTGGAATGGAGAAGTTTCTGGTAAATTTGACCGATTGTAGCTTGAATGGTGTTTGCAGAATTGTCGGTTAAAGAATTTGGCGACAACTCGATTTTAAACTTCGGTAATGTTTTAGCGCTTGTAGCTCGCCGTCAAATCAAGGTATCCTGATGTAAATGGTGTCACCCGATAGGATTTTTTTCTGCTCTTTCCAATTATGTGCTTATTTTGCGTGTAAGTCTTTCAGAAAGCTCAAAAATTTGGTTTTTTTCAGACGGGATGGAAAAAAAAAAAAGATTTTTCTTCCATCTACCATAACTTGGAAACGGTTAGAGATAGGACAGGGTTTCTATGGTGTTTTATGCTCCCCATGGGCTGTTCTATCACCTCCTTTCGTTTGGCAGATTATGTCAAACTTACCCTGTATATTTAGGGTTATACTACTTCTCTAATATGGAAATCGTCTGCATTATCATAAAAGATAATTTTTTTAAATGATAATTTTAATAAATTATTTTTTAAAAACAGATTTTTTTTTAATAACCGAATTAAATTCTATATAAATGTAGGTGCATTAATGAAACGGGGAGTTACACAGATATAATTATCATATAAAACTCTTCCGAAACCTTATTTGAATTGTTTAACACAGGTTTACATAACAGTACTCGTTATCCTACCTCTTAATCTCCAACCTGTATTTATAGTATTAAATTTCAGGGTAAGGGAAAGTCGTGTGAGGGACACACCAGATTATTTCTATAAAAACTCACCCAATGCAGATTGTTTATAAAGATTAACATTTTTATCAAAATTATTTTCTATGTTTAGTGTAGACGAATTTTATCATTGTATATATAACTATAAATGCGTAAAGAGAGTCAGCTTTATGTCCCATAAACAAAATCTTATTTGTTTATATATTTATTTATTTTTTATTTAAAGAAAAGTAAATCGATAATTTTGTTTTAAATTATGAGAGTTGTATGGTGTAATCATTTGTATTCATGAGTTTTCTTAAAGAATTAATCATATTAAGTTTAACACATCCTCCCGAGAGGTACTCCTTCTACAGGAGAACATTCATACATATACATATTTTTTTTTCCTTTTTAACTATTTATATTTAGAGTATTAATTTTAGTTTTATAATGATTGGCCATATATAATTTTTATGGTGTATATTTATGCGGGATTTTGTCTTGTACTGACATAATAAGAATTATGATTAAACGGAAATACAAAGCCGCCTGTTGGGTGATTTGCACTAAAAATTGATAGGCAGTAACTTATGTCAAGAAACAACTGCATATTAATTTGTTTGAGGCTCTATGCATTAGGTCTGGCAGTAGAGATGTAACAAAATATTTGTCACACACATACACACAGAGACACCTAGGCAGACAGATATTTTCTAAAAATAGTTAAATCGTGTTCTATCCGGAAATCGGAAAATTTTCTGTATTAATTGCTTTTTATATTAAATATAAATTAAATTAAACAAACTGCACATTATTTAATTGTTTTTCTTCGTTCTCACTTACACTGTATTAGTTCATAGACTTCATCAGAATGGAAGTATAATTTAAAATTCTTTTCAACTATAGAGGATCTTAACAGCTTACTACAAAATATTACAGTGTTTATCAACAGCCCTTAGCTTTATTATTATTGTTATTATTATTATGTTAAGCAAAGCCTTATTGTTATTATTATTATTATTATTTGTTTTCTTATTTCTTATTTATTTATTTATTTTATTTATTTATTTATTTATTTATTTATTTGTTTTTTTTTTTTCAGTCAACAGTCGATGTTTTAACAATTACTACAATATTTATTTAACTATCATTATTACAATTTTTACTTTGTCTAACCCATATACATGACAGAGAAAGATTTGTTTTGAAGGCAAATTTTTGAAATTGAGTGTTTGTTATACTTAACATTTTGAAGTACCTGAATCCGAAAATCATGATTTTAGCAATAAGTTTGTGTGTGAGTCTCTGCATGTGTGTATGTTTGTTTGTGTATCTGTTATCAGAATATCTCAAGAACAAAGAGTAACAGGATTCTATGTTTCTAAAATTTTAAGACGGAAGATGGCCGCTCACCACTATGCAGCGGTTTTGAGAGATTGTAACCTTTAGAGAGGGGCTCCGATGGCACTGTGGAGATTCGAAAGAGCCCGTGTCTAGAGATTAAACCTCCTCCGTTGTTTATTGCATAAACAGAAAAAAAAATTACAGAGGTCGCCAAAGCGGAGCTTTCACACGACAGAGGGCGACAAGGTAACAATAATATAAAAAGAAGAACGGAGCCTTGCTCCCTCGCATGGAAAGGCTTGTGTTGAAAAATTATATGGGCCTCCAAGAGAAAAGTTGGTAACTGCCTTGGAAGATTGAAAAATTAGTTATTCAAATTAGAAAGATACATTAAGAAGTTGTAGATTCTGGTTAGTTTCTGACGTAGGTGAAGCCGGTTAACGATATTTAAAAGCCAGTCGTTAGGTTTATTAGGTGGGTTAAGGATACGCAAATCATGAGTTAGTGGGCATGAGAAAAAGTAATGATTTGCATTGCCCTCAGCCCCGTACTCACATTGTGGAGTGCGCGAGCAATGAAACTTGTAAAGATGTGATTTGAACGGGCCATGACCCGTTAAGAAGGCTGTTATAGCTGGGGAAAGTTCAAAGTTATAATTTGACAATTTTGGGAGGAGGTAAAAAATAAATCTACCTTTGGGAGATGTATCCCAGTATAGCTGCCATTCTTTCTTTAGTCGTGCTTTAAGATATCTTTTGATGTAAGAGGGGAGGGGGGGGGAGGTCCAGAACGAAATCCACTGCTTCCTTTTTAGTGGCAGTTTTTGCTAAGAGTAACAGGATGTCAGAACTCGCTGTTCTACACCTTTATCATATAGTGATGCTACAATAAACTTCGTTAATATCTAGCATAGGGTTCGTGTTCAAGGTCGTCTAAAGGCTGTATTCACCAATATCTCCATACATATCTGTTATTTTAAAACCAAATAGCTGCAGGAAAATCAAATTTGATATTTTGAAGTTGCTATGTGGTTGGCACTTGCAAAGTTGCCTGGTAAGTATCAAGGCAAAATAATAACAGCTTTGAATTTTATTTTTTAAATAAATGTAGGCATTGTAATAGAACAGAAAGTGGAAGCGGTGGAACTCCACCCCCCCCCCCTCCCTTATACAGAATTATATGTCTAATAAAAGTGTTCCTAAACCTATTTTAGATTATTTTTAAATTAGATTGAACTTTATTATCTTACATAATTGATCGTGCATCTTAATCTGAAATCTGTCTTTATAGTATTAAATTGCAAGGTAGGAGAATGTCTTCTGAGTGGCAAATAAGATTATTTTTTAATATCAGCGGAAACTGGTAAATGTGTAATTTGTTCCACCATAGTTTTCCACCACGTAGTTATTGTTAATATTTTATTCCTTAAACTAACGAACGAGCTTGAAATAAACTAAATGAAAAAATTGGAGAAAAATAAAAATAAAAAGATATTTTTAAGTTATACTCTATTACTAAATGGATTATTTTTATAGTAAAAGCATTTACGTATGAGTTCAATTTTTAACTTTTTATTAAAATGAGTTATTGTTTGTATTTTATATACTGAGAGTCATATTTTATTAATACGATATCAAAATTAAATAATAACGTAAGTAAAATATACGTAACATATTTGGCAATCTTTATAAAAATTATTACTATTAATGATAATATTTTACACTGAAACATTAAAATATTCCTAAATTTGTATACACTTAAAATAAGATTTTTTACACATTTTACTTTCCCTTACCCATAAGGTAGAGAAAGTGTTGTTTTGGGGTCAAATTTTCAAAATTGAATTTTTGTTATATTTACAAGTTTTGAAGTCCCCTGAATCAAAAAATCATATTTTTAGCGGTTGGTCTGTGTGTGTGTGTGTCTGTCTGTTATCAGAATATCTAAAAAACAAATTATAGTAGAATGTTCAAACTTGATATTCTAAATGTGTATCACACATGGATGCTAGACTAAACCTTTCGTTGAGATCAAGTAAACGGTTCGTGTACAGGGACATCCAAGACAATTCAAATATTTTACGTCCTTGGGGGAAATTCCAGGTGAGTAGAGTTTAACATCTATAGACTGCACTAAACCAAATGAAACGAATATATACTTTTTAATATGCATGAAATCATTTTTTATGTGGAATATGGTACAGAAATCATTCCTATTCGTTTACAGGGCTACACAAAAGAACTAGATTATAATGCGACAATACTTGAAAATTGATGGAAGTGTACTTTAGGTTGTGCCGTGTGTTATTAATTGAGGATTATATCTATGTGCACCATATGATGTGCACATAACTTTCAGAAGATATACAGGGCTGTCAATATTTAAGCCATAACATTCTTTTTTATTTGCTATTGGAAGTGAATTGCTATAATATTTTATCACGTCCAGGAAAGCTGCTCAGGTATAGAAATTAACTTCTCATAGCCATATGGTGAATAATTTTTTTTTTTTTTTTTTTTTTAAGCTAAATATTCATCGTTTGGTTTGGTTTTTTGTATATTTGCACGGTTTGAGGCTTCCTGAATACCGAAGTCAAGTTTTATAATTTGATCTTTGTCTGTGTCTGTTAGAGTAAATCAATGGCAAATAATTTCAGTCGATCCAAATGGTGTATTTTGAAGTTAATACGTTTGTTACTAGAAAAGCTTATTTAAGATTGCAGGGAATGATGCGTGTGAAAGGTGTTTGAATAATTTTAAAGGAATTTTTTAACTTAATAAAAGATTTTAATTCCGCATAAATGTAGATACGATAATGAAACGGAGGGTTGAGGGGGCGATAGCCCCCTCATATAGAATTATTTGTCAAATAAATCTGTTCTGAAACCTAATTTGAATTTTTTTTAGCGTAACTTTACGTAACAGCCCATACAGCACAGAATGTTTCAGTTATGTTGCAAAAAGCTTGCAATCTTTCAAAAACGTAACACATTTAAGTATGCTCTCTGATACCTTTCTGAAAAATTCGCTCTTTTTCCTTTTCTATCTGTTAAGTGACTGTAACGTTTATGTTACGTATCTGATATTTTGTTGCGATCGCGGACATTTCTACGTTTTTGAAACTAATCGGAAAGCAATCTGAAAGTTTTTAAACGTTCCTGAAATGTTTATAATGTTTCAAAGTTTATGACTGTTACGTTTCTAGAACATTTTGTGCTGTTAGGGATTACTCGTTATCTTAACCCTTAAGCTCTACTCTGTAGTTATAGTATTAAATTTCAGGGTACGAGAAAGTCGTGTGAGTGATACACCAGATTATTTTTCTTATATTCTAACATTTTCTTTTCTATAATTTGGTGCAATAAAATTTCATTGAAAATTTTAATATCATATATATAAACATAATGATGTCATATATAGACGAGACAATATAAAATGTGCATTATAATAATTTTTGGGTCTTTTAAAATTCAAAAAGGTATTTATTATAAGTTAACAATCAACATTTTTTGCTGTAGCACTAATTTTAAATTTTATAATTAAAACCCTTTTTGGTACTAGCTAATATAATTTAGATTCATCCGTTTACAAATGTAGATTCTTTCTCTGATAGAACACAATACATTGAAAATAACTTACTTTGATCTTGAATTAATCCTTTGCAAACAATGATAAATGTATTGTAGATTTCATCTTTCATTGTGAATAAGAGTTTCATTAATGTCAATGATAAGAAGTTCCATCTTGCTAAACAAATAGCGAATTTCATTGATGGCATAAGATAAATTCCATGTTCGGAATCCTTTGTCTTTTATCCGGTCGTTAACATCAGCGTATGGAAAGCCGCGCCCGCTTCTTTGCCATGACCCTCTAATAAATAAATAATTCATTTTGTACTTCCAAGATTTTAAACATATAATTCAATTAATTTTGTAAAATACTTCAAAGCGAATGTAAGTAACATTCAATGAAATGAAAATATAAATAAATAATATTAAGCTCAAAAAATTTTCTTCACGAAGTAACTTTTAAAATTTAAAATATAATGCATAAAATTCAAATTATTCGAGGAGGGTATGGACATTTAAATTTTAGAAAAGGAAAGAAACTTCATCGAAAGCAAATACATAATGATATTTTTGTACATTAAATCATAATATCTAAATACATAATTGAAACATAAAAAAAAAAAAAAATCCGAATAGATTTATTTTTTTAAATATTCAAGCATTTAACACTTTATTTAAAAATCATATTTTAATTTTTTTGCCTTATTTTCTCAAATAATAATTATATAATTCTGTAATTTAGTTTTAAAGTGTCACTAAAGATCCTATATGTATAAGGAAAGTTATTTGAAAGGTTAAAAAATCTAAAATTAATAAAATATGTAATGCTAAAACAATAAATTCACATACTCAATGCCCAAGAAAATGCAGCAAATAGAAAATATGCAAAATTAATAATAATTTATTTCTGCATGTATTGAATTTAAATTTTTTTACATTACACACACACACAAATGTATATATATATATATATATATATAAAGAGAGATAGAGAGGGAAAGACATAGGTAGATAGACCGATAGGTAGAGAATATAGTTTACAAAAAATACAATCCTCTCAAACTGTGCGCATAAAGCAGCAAAATATAAGTGAGGGGTAATTGATGGTAATAAAAATATTGTTAGAAAATATTTTACGAGAAAGCTTATCAACGAACAGATTAATATAAAAGTAAACTAACAGCATTACTAATTTGAAACAACATAAAAATGTTAAATACTAAGATGGTGCAATAGAGTATTACAAATTACAAAAGTTACATATACACATTTAGTACACATACGCATGCGTGTCTGTGATAGAGACAGAAATACAAATACAGTCGAACCCCATTAATGCGAATCTCAGTTGGGGGATTAAATTTTTTTTATGTTATCAATAGTTCATGCTATCAGTAACTAATCTTCATATAACTGAACTAATCTTTATTTTGACGGATATTGTGGAAACAGTTCATGTTAAAAGTAATTCACGTTAACAGTGTTCACATTCACGAGGATCGACTGTATATAATGAATATTTAATTTGTTAAAAAAAAAAAATCACGAAAAAGTTCTATTTTTACAAAAATAAATGAATAAATAAATAAATAAATAACCCCCTTCTTTTTTTCTTTTGTCATAAAAATATATTTCAAGTAAAATTATAATGGCCTATAATGCAATATATTTATTTTATAAGATATAACATAATTCCCTTTACTGATATGTTATACTTCCATCAAAATTGTTTTGTTTAATAATATTTATGTGAGTAAGAAATTAGATTAAAATAGAACTTAACAACAACAAAAACAAAAGAATTGTTTGTCATGGACAAAGAATAGAAAGGTCATTTGCTCTTTTGTTGACTAGTAACATTAAAAAGACTACTTTGCAGAAATCCTCAGACATTAAGGAAACACGAATGTTTGGTAAAGAGATGGAATTAGTGCAAATTTCTGTACAAAAGAAAATATTAACTGAGAATAATAATTGAATTCATTTATAAAAACGCGCGAAACATTTCTATTGCCTGTGGCTATAAAGTTATTTTGTTAAGGATTATTAAATGTCATAATTCAGAAAAGAACAAAAGTGTTAAACTGTTGCTTTACTTTTTTTTTAATATGAATAGAAGAAAGTATTGGTCTCGTAACAATTTTCATCTTCAGGTTTTCGACGTATTTACTCGGTTTGAGAGTTCCGGAACACGATTTGACCAATTTTAGAAAATGCCTGTATGTGTATGCTATGTGCAACAAAAATTTTGTGACGACTGTATCTGAGAAACTGCTGCACATAATTGTATATAAATTTATGCAAATGCATCTCGACATAAGTTAGCGTCTGTCGATTTTTGATGCCAATCGTTCAACTGGTGGCGCTGCTATAAAGCGATTTCCGAACTTCTAGGGAAGGGTGTATCTCAAAAACTACTTCACGAAATTGCATATAAATTTATATACAGATGCGTCTAGCTATAAATTAGCATTTGCCAATTTTTGATGCTAATTTCCCAAAAGGTGGCGCTACTATACGTCGATTTCCTCATTTACAGAAAGACTGTATCTCAGGAATTACTGCACAGAATTTAATATAAAATTACATGTAGATGTGTTTTGACATAAATTAGTTTATGTTATCTTTTGGTATCAATCTCGAACAGGTGGCACTGCTATACAGCGATATATGAAGTTTAAGGGAAAGCTATATCTCCGTTTCTATTGCGCATAATGTAAAGACAAATTGTCTTCATAACTAGTACTGTACAGATCTGTAAACTATTGATTTATTAGAAGAAAAAAGGTACCCGCTGTAACAGATTTATATCTGTTTACAGAAAAAAAAAAATGTGTTTTTTGACAGGTTAAAATGTACTTTTATAGTAATATTTTGTAGTTGTAGAAAATAGAAATTTGTAGGAAATTTACGTAAATTTTCTATTTTAACGAAACATTTTTTTTTTTTTTACAGTGTAATGTGTATGAATGCACAAAATTCAATATGTATAAGGGTCATTCTGAAAAGCTTTGTTGATTATTTAGGTGCATATTTGCCGACAGATGAACACACTAAAATTGGTATACGAGATAATCATTATTTAAAAGATACTGTCTTAATTTGTGTGTATAATACATCGTCCGAGAAGTGGTGGAATTAATTACGTATATCAAATTGAAGAAATATTCTGAAAATGTGTATAACAGTTAGACCGCGAACAGGTAGACTGACGAACTCAAAGGCAGATTAATTCAAGTTCTGGAAGGTTTTAAACTTTTTTTGTTAAACAGTGTTTAAAAGGAATTAAATGCAAGTTTACTTTAACATAAATAAATAATTCATTAAATTTTACTTAACATTTTATTATTTAAATGTTATAGTCTACGCTGTTTTTAATCTTGTAAATACCTTAAAATTCTTTAGAAAATAGATAAACGTTTCTTTGCTTGCTATTATCCTTGAATAAAATGTTACTATGCAGCTTTTTCAAAGACAACGAGAACTTGGTGAAGAAATATTTCCTTTCATACGTTCTAACATAAAAATTTATGAGCAAAATATTACAGTGAGTTTTTTTCTTTTTTTTTTACTGCCACTCTGAAATTTATTTAAAATTTTCTATTCACTTTAAAATTCTACAGAGAACAATTATATTAGAAAATGTTCTGGTATGAAAAACATTAAACTATAAATAAAACCGACAAATGCTGCGAATAGTGCTGTAGGGCACAAAACTGACATTTTTCGACATTTAGTGATATACATTTTCTTTGATACAAATTTTGTGCACATATACATATGTATATTGACTGCTTTGATTTACACATAAATACATTTAAGCTCAACAAGTTTATTAAGAGCTTACTTAAAACCGCGACCATATTGATCTATACAATTATGCATATATTTATTTATTTATTATTATTATAATTTTCATTTTTTTTTTCAAATGAGTGGTACCTGCGATTGAGCAATGAACGGGAGGGTCTTCGAACTGATGACCATTTATGAAGGAGCATTAAATGTGCGGCCGTCCCTATCCCTAGGGAAACAGCAAATGCATGTCTTGTCCAGGATTCGAGTTGGGGCCCTAACATGTGAGAATCAGGGACGCTAACAGTAAGCAGCTAAAAAAATGCATTTAAATTAAACAAAATTATCCAGAGATTTTTTTTAACATGTAACATAAATTATGATAAAATTCTTCTGTGCTTAACATAAATTATTAATAAAATACGTACAAACACGTAGAATAAAATCATTGAATATAAAATTTTGATGGCAATATGTTAAAAAATATAACAGTGATTGCTTTTAAAGTTTAATATCAAGAATTAAATAAAGCCCTTTTTTAGCTTTCATGGTTGAAATATTGAAAATAAGATTGCGTTAATATACCGGTGAGGTTTTAGTATTACAATAATAAAATTTCGATTACGAAGCAAAAGTATTGCTTGAAGCATTTTTATTATTTTTACGCAACGAATTCCTTTGATATTTCTTATTATTTTATGATGCGCATTAAGTCTCCAGTTATTATTTCATGTAGCATGATATATCCCGGAATTATATATTTTACAGCGCATTATATTTCAGTTTAAAAAATAAATTTCCAGAGGGAATTATTTTATTACTATACCAAAGCGGACAATACATTTAAAATTACGTTATCTGGAAATAAAATGGTGGAAATAGATAAATAAGATGAAGATTTCTTTCGACGATAAAAGTCTTTTTGGTTTCTTTCTTTATTACGTTTAATAAAAAGATAGAGAAATCACTGAAACAAAAACGTTCATGAATTATGAAATTTTCTTCTTTATTAATGAAATATTTTCATTGGTTATTTAGCTCAAACTTACCATAAGTGCAAATATGAAATCTAACAAGTTATGAAGAGTATATAGTAATGTTCGTTTAGTGGTATAGCAAAGTTGATCTAACCAATGATTAACAAAACAATTTTACAGGAGATTATGCCATATAATTGTTTTAAACATGTGTTATTTTAAATTTACTAAATTTTCTTAAAGATAATGTTTCATTAAAATAAAATTATTATTATATACTTTTAAAAATTAACATTGATTTTTAATGTATCGTAAGTGTTGCAAATATCATAATTTTTAAATGAAATAAATTGCTATAAATAGAATTAAGCTTGTAAGCTTATTAAATTTTTAGTTATTGTAGAAATTTATTACATCCAGTTATTCTTGTTTAACTTTATTTGATAAATGGATTATAATTTGGCATTGGTTTTAATGTATCGAAAGTGTTGCAAATTAAAAAATTTTAAATGAATGAAATGCTATAATTCAACTTGTAAGAATTAAGCTTATATGCTTACTAAATTTTTGATTATTGTAAGAATCTATCAATTTCAGTTATTTTTTGTTTAAATTTATTAGATGATAGTAAAAATTTAGTGACTTTTTTGGCCTCATACTTTTAATAGTTTGGTAATTTTTAAAAGATTCTGAACGCGTTATGACTAACATTGAAACAATGTATGCCTGTGTCTGTAAATTCGTACAAAAAGAATTTTCTGTCCGTTCTAAATCAAAAAATAATAATCAGAACTTCATTCAAAATTTATATTCTGTTGCATTTTGACACAAATTAACATTTATAAAAGTTTGAAATGTATAGTTCAACATCAAATGCTACTATGCGCGAATATCCCATATTTAAGGGAAATTTGTGTCTGAGATGCTACACACGCAAAAAAATTATTGTAATATTTGAGAAAAATTTTGGCAGCAACTTTCCATGAAAATATCCGTGTGCTATGAAAATATTATGTTGAGACAATTTTTCTTTAACAAAACAATGTGGAAAATATGCGTGCACAATAGATTACTTCCGAGATATTTAAAAACACCTCGCATTAAATATATTCTCCAATTCGCATGCCTGGCTTAAATCTCGAACTAAAGTCCTCCGCTGAGTAGGCGACAATGCTACCTCTTAGCCATTGGTCCATATTATTTCTTAGATACTTCTCTGTCGTTCTTGAACAAGGTTAATCATATTACTTTTCGCTATTTTTTTCCTTCAATTAAGAAAATTGCGTGTGACTCCGTCAAACTGTAAAATATTAGGGTAAAAGCAACAGGAGTAGGCATTTTTGAACTTAAACTATCAAAAGGTCTTTTCCAATTTTTGTATATGTCCGAGCAATGTTTTGGGTCGATGTTACACTCCTCTGTTATTAATGCCTTGACTTACTCATATTTCCAGAGATGAGATTTAGAATAAGACTATTTTAACTGAAAAAAAATTTACATTATCTCTCATTTTGTAATTTTTTCTTGTTGTTTTGAAAAAGAAAATAGTATTTTAGGTTACATTGTCTGTGTTTATTTTTTTTAAGATTTCATGTACTTATTGCTTTCATATGGATAAATAAATGTGAAAAATTTGTTTATCTTGCTACATTCTAAATATCCTACTAACGTACTTATGGATGTCCAACAATGTAAAGACAAAATGTCTTCATAACTAGTGCTGTATAGATTTGTAAACTATTGGTTTATTAAAAGAAAAAATGTACCCGCTGTAACAGGTTTGTATCTGTTTACAGAAAAAACTGTGTTTTTTGACAGCTTAAAATGTACTTTTATAGTAATATTCTGTTGTTGTAGAAAATAGAAATTTGTAGGAAAATTACATAAGTTTTCTATTTTAATAAAACATTTTTTTTTTACTGTGTAACGTGTATGAATGCACAAAATTCAATATGCATAAGGGTCATTTTGAAAAGTTATTTTTATTATTTCGGTTTATGTTTGCCGACAGATGGCGTTGTTGCTCTGAAATGTTCCCCATTCAGTGAGAAATTATGTTTTTGTTTTTAAAGCGTATGAACACACCAAAATTGATTTACGAGATAATCATTATGGAAAAGATGCTGCCTTAATTTGTGTGTATTATACATCGTCCGAGAGTTGGTGGAATTAGATAACGTATATCACATTGAAAAATTGAAAAAAAATAATATTCTGAAAATATTTATAACAGTTTGACCGCAGAGAGGCAGACTGCCGGACTCAAAAAAAAAAAAAAGACAAATTCAAGTTCTGAATGTTTTTAAACTTTATTTATTAAACAGTGTTAAAAAGGAATTAAATGCAAGTTTACTTTAAGATAAATTAATAATTCATTAAATTTAGCTTAACATTTTATTATTTAAATGCTATAGTGTACGCTGTTTTTAATCTTGTAAATTCCTCGAAATTCTTTAGAAAATAGATAAATGTTTCTTTGCTTGGCACTATCTTTGAATAAAATGTTACTATGCAGCTTTTTCAAAGACAACAAGAACATGGTGAAGCAATATTTCCTTTCATACGTTCTAACATAAAAATTTATGAGCAAAATATTACAGTGTGTTTTTTTTTTTACTGCCATTCTGAAATTTATTTACAATTTTCTATTCACTTTAAAATTCTAGAGAGAACAATTATATTAGAAAATGTTCTGGTATGCAAAGCATTAAACTATAAATAAAACCGACAAATGCTGCGAATAGGCATTTTTTGCGCGTGAAATGCAGTTGCGTTTATTTTTGGTATATTTCAAATAAAGCTTCAAAAATTGTTTTGGTGTTTCTGTAGAATACAATGAATGAAAATGTAAATATTTATTTTTTATAAATGGGAAAAACTTTTAGAAACTGGATATATTCTTCTGTTTTTATATAAAACCCCCACTAAAAATAATTTGAAGATATTCTTGAGAAAATAGTATTTTCTTAAGACTTTCTTCAAATATTTTAAAATATTTTGAAGATTTATCTTTTTTTATAAAATATCTTCAGAAATTTTAAAGACATTATAAAGAAATTTTGTAAATTTTCTTAAGAATGGGCCAATTAACTTAAGATATTCTGTAGATTTTCTCTAAAAATATCTGCAGAATATCTTGAGATTATTTTTAGTGGGGACATTTTATACAATATTGAAATGTGTACTTTTAAATAGTATTTATTACAATTTTAAATGAATAAACTTGTTGAAATGTATTACTTTATTTAAATTTTTAATTTGAAAGAAATTGCTAAAACAAAGTTTATTTTTTCCAATTCCTTTTCTAGTTTTGAATAGCTCAAAGTTCTAGCGCAATAGTTCTAGTTCTTTTACTGTTAGCAGAAATAACAATTCATAATATATATTTATAAGGTAAAAACATCTATCTATCTATCTATCTATCTATCTATCTATCTATATATATATATATTGCTAAAATTAAAATAATTTAAATGTCAAAATGCTTACTTCTTGCATATTTATGATTTAATTTCTCAAATATACTTTTTATATGTGATAAGAAGATTAGTTATATGTCATAAAATTTAAAGGACACATATGTTATATGATAAATTCTATCTTCATCTCTTTCACTTTAAGAATAATTTTTACCTCATTTTTGATTAATTTTGTATTTAAATGCGTTCTTTCTTTAAAATGTAATTTATTCTGTATCAGTTATTAGATAACTGAATTATTAAAATAAGTACGTGCAGATATTTTATTTTTAATCTCTATTATAACGACAATAAAAACTTGTTTTTATCGCATGAGTATTGTATTTAGAACACGAATGTTAACAAAGCAAAAAAAAAAAAAAACTTAATATCCACTGTTTTATTTTTCTAAATAATATACTCCTTTTGTTATTTAGTTAAATGATGAAATACATTTAAATAAAAACACAAACTGTTTATCATTTCAATCTATTTCATTTATTTTTGATTTGTAGAAAAACATATTTGTGTATAAAACATTTTATTGCATAAAATTTTTTGTCACACTATTCATCAATTTCAATAGTAACTTTTAACATGTATATATTTATTCACGAAGCATTTTTAATAAGCTTATTTATGTTAATTAAATAATAAAAAATTTATTTTGAAATTTAGAAATTTCTAATTTTTTTTCTTTTAATATTTAAATGTTTTTATACCTAATGATCAAAATAAATACCATTGTATTTCCATTTTAGTTATCACTATACTTTTTTTTCTTAACATATTCAATATGAAACAGATGCTAGAGTACAAATTTAGTTCAGAAAAATATATTCTTCTTCCAATTTGTTAATGCAATTTGCTAAACAAATTTTTGATTCTACATAATACAAAAGTTATGTTCTTCTTTTTTGTCAACATTCTTATATATATATTTTTTAATTGTTAATAATTTCTTCCATTTATACATCAGTGCGACATAAATTTCTTTTAATTATTTTCCTTTTAAAATAATTATAAATAGAAAATTAAAATAACTAAATCTAAATGATAAGTTGTTGCATTTGAAATTCAGTAATCGTTTAAAAAAATAAATATTATTCATAACAGACTATTTTCTGCAAATGACATTAACCAAGAATATTCTAATTAAAAAATAATCTTAATTCAATAAATATTTTCAAAAGATTCTACAGAACACTTACTCGCATCACAGTAGCTATATGCTATATTTTTCCCTCAGAACATGAATATGTCTTGTGAAAGAAAATTATTTTGACATTCAATATAAGGTTGCATTTAATTACAAAAATACACATGACATAATTTCTGTTATAGAAGTAATTTAATTAATTTTAAAGATAAATGCGTTCAAATGCATTTTTCATGATCTTAAAATTAAACTTTCAAACTTAAATTTACTTTCAGTGTTCTTAAAACAGCGAGCTGGGTCAGTCTGATTCTTAATCTATAAATTTCATTTTGTAAGGCAAAAATAGATCCATATTTGAATGTGGAAATTTGAAAGTCATTTTGACTTTGTTGTTGCTGCATTAAACTTAAAAAGTATTATAGTTAAATTATTACAGTATAAATACATTCATACCACACGAAACTTTGTATTAGACTGACCCACTGTATTTGTGTAGAAGTGACTGTATTTTTCTACACGTGCTTGCAAATTACTTTTATCGACACTTTTTTAGTGATAAAATCACAAAGTTCTACTAATACACTGTTAGTATGTATTTGACATGCATGCATTCATGTTTACTTCATGGCAGAAAATGCGAGACGCGAGACGTACGTCGCAGACAGCGATTTTAAATCTTCCGAATTTGGCTCGAAAGATTAAAAATTCCAATCTTTCTTCATCCACAACTTGAATGTCAATCTTCACTTTAAACACATTTTATCAGATTCTAGAACCTACTAAGAGGAAAAATTGTTCAATATGTTTTGTGCCTCCCCCCCCCCCACGTCACCTGTTAACAATCGACAATCAAACGCCTTGCAGAATCCTTGCGATGCCCAGTCTTTCTCCATCTTCAACTTAAATGTCAATGTTCTTTTTAGAAATGTTTAATTAGGTTTCAGAATTTATAAAGAAGTAGAATTATTCAATATCTCTTACTCATACATATAATTTTTCACTCCTCCCCCTGTCCCCTTCTCTCATTAACGATCGGCAATCAAATGCTTTCCAGAAGTGTTGTGATTTCCATCATTCTCTATCCGCAACATATATAATGTCAGTGTTCCTTATCAACTTGTTTTATTTGCATCCAAAACATAAAAAGAATAATTATTGTTCAATATCTCTCATTCATATATTTTTTGTGATCCTCTACCCCTTTTTCCTTCGGAAAACTGGGGTTAACGATCAATGATCAAATGCTCTACAGATTTGTGATTTCCTTGTGATTTCCAATCTTCCTACACATACAACTTCATCATAAATGTCAGTATTCTTTTTAAACTTGCTTTGTTAAATTAATTTTAGAACTTGTAAAAAGGTAGAATTTACAATATCACTCACTCATGTAATTTTTGTTGTTGCTGTTGATCCTTTGAATAGTATATACAAAATTTTGCATCATTTAAAATGTTTGATAATCTTGACATATTTTGGTTTGAGTACCAGTATTTTTGTAAATGGATTGCTAATACAACAGAAAAAAAGTATTTCCGTAGGGATCACATATGGAATAAAGGTTTTTAATGATCTTTCAAAGAAAATATTTATATTTATTAAGTTATTTCAACGTACAGTTTCGATTCCAGTATCAGAGACTTTTTGTGAAAGTTGAGGTTCAGTCATTGAAAAAGTGAGCAAAATTCAATTAAGATATACAAATAACAGCGACGAACAAACTGTAACTGATTTTGGCTCTTCATCTGGTTATACAGGAACCAGAAAATTTTAAACAGCTGAATTAATTTCAATGCTTGAAGTCTCTTACTACAAAAATTTTACTAGTCATGAAAACAAAAATCTTAGACAAAAATATTTCTTCTTAACTGATATTAAGAATAATGAATAATTCCAAAGCTTTACCTCGCTTTATGTAATAACATAATGATTTTATAAGTACAATGCATTGATCCTATCTAACTGACTGACAAACATTAGATAAATGCAAACTTATGACAAATATACCCTTACTGAATCCCATATCATTTTTCCCCGTTATTTCTTGAGAAATTATGCTTCAGATTTTTTTTAATGCCTAAATTACAGTCACAGACTAATAGAAAAAATTCTGCTACTGGGATTTTTTATAAATTCTTATGATATACATATCTAGTAACGTACGTGTGAATTTAAAAGTAGAAAAAAAATTTGCATTAGAAACCTTTTAAGTGAAGAATAATACGAAAGTAATAATTCAAAAAAAAAAAAGCCCATTGAAGAAAAAATTGACAAACTTACAGAACGTTGAATTCTGTGCGTGCAATTTTAATCTAACTATCTAAAAATATCTACTACTTTGTAGTATTCAAAATTCAAAAATGAACTAAATCTCTAAATAATTAAAATTAACTTTATGTTTAAAACTTCAGTAATGTTTATAAATATATATTTATCTTAAATAGTAAAATTTTATTTACATTCAATACAATATCTTACAAAGTAATATTAAAAAAGTTTATATAAAGTTTAATATAATTTAAAACATTATGTAATAAAATATAAAATAAATTAAAGTATTTTTGCGTAATATTTTTATTGAATATTATAACATTTCAGTTTAAAATAAAAAAATAAATAAATAAACTAATTTGTGCATTGCCTTTCTAAAAATAAAACACTTAAGAAAAAATTTCTTAGATATTTCTCTAAATTGAGGTTATATACTTTTTTGTAAAAGAATTAAAACGCTTGAAAATTAATTATGTTATGTAAAATCTGGAATTTTCATCGTTGATTTTATGTTAGAATGAATAATATTCTAGTAAATTCAATACAAAACATTATATTTTAATTTTTGCAAAATATATTCATAAAACCAGTAGATATAATTTACTGAACATTGCGATTTAAAAAAGGAAGAAAATGCACTCCAATAAATTTTAATACTTATCATTTTTCTTTTTCTTTTCGATAAAAAAGTCGAAAATTTCAACAAAATCATCAAAGAAAATTTCTCTTTTATTTATAATTTTTCTTAAATAACCAGTTAAATACCTTATAAAGGACCTGCATACCACTATATCAAAGAATTATAAAAGGCATTTTTTTATATTATGACTATTTGAATAAAACTAAATACCGAATAAAAGCATGCATCGCAGTACGAAACTTGTCCTTTTAAGCTTTGTATTTACAATGCAAACACTTCTTTAATAAACAGAGAAAATCTTAATATTTATTTAAAGCAAAGTACTCCACATATCAAATAAATCTGTTAGGTAAATGTTTAAATTGAATTAAGGTCCTAATTTATTGGAACTATAAAGATTTTGTTATGAAATATTTTATTAAACAAAATTTTATTAGAAAAGCATACAATTAATTTAAAATAAACTGCCTGATTTATTTGAAAACTGAACATTTTTTTCGTACATTAAATCGAAACGATTATATATATATATATGTGTGTGTGTATACATTTTTAATCACATACATTTTTTTCATATAATATAATGAAAGATGCATTTTATGAATATGAGATGCTTATAGTGCATTTAAATTATGTATGTGACATTTCAGGCCTAAAATATTTGAAAAAATCCCATAAACCTAAAAAAGTTATTCTTTAAAGAACTCGATTTTTTGATTAAAAATTATTCATAAAATATTATTAATTTTTCATCATAATTTTTCTGTTATAAAGAAAAAAAATCATGTCTAGATAATTATATCTAGAAATAATTTGATTTGTTGACATAACTACGTGATAGATGATTGTATCACAAAAATTTCCTCTTTCTTTTTTTTCATTTATCTGTAACAACTTGTGATTACCTGTTTATGGACAGTATTTTTACTGATTGTTTATACCCTTTATATTTCATTTCCCTTAACAATATATTACAAACACAAATGAATGATTGTTAATTTTACTTTGATTACCCGGCTACCGTATGTAATTGGAGTGTTGTCTTTAATAAAAAATTTCAATATCGAGTTTTCCCCTGAATTATCTGTTTTGAAGTCTCCAGAGTCCATAAAAGTGTCTTTTGGCAATTCATCATTGTGTTTCTCTATACTGTTTGTGTGTACGTGTGCGAGTATGTATGTGTAGGGAATATTCTGACTATGATATCTCCAAAACGGATAAAGACAGAATGCAAAATTTCAGAATTAATCCATGTTCACTACATGATGATTTTTCCAACTTTTGGTGAAAATAGAAAAAACAGAAGTGGGACATTGATAATCAAACATGAAATCGTAAATCCATATCTCAAAAACGGCCTATTGATTTTCTTCAAAATTGCTGTATAAGAACTCCATTGGATGTCCTTATTTATGTATCAAACGCTTAGATTCGGAAAATTGATAAGCGTCTTGCATAAGTAAGGTCATTTTGAAATATCTGAATTCGTTTCATTAAAATTTCTCTTCGAATTTTTTCAAACATGTCATTTTGACTCTTATTTAGATACCTTTTCTCTTGAAATGTTGGTTTCATGGGAATTTGCAAAGCATTAGTGAAAAATCGCAGTAGAACCGAAAGTCGGTATCTCAAAAATCGCTCTAACATTTTTTCTTAAATTTGCTACATAAACCTCTTTTTCATGTCCTTTCGAATGTATTATTTGCTTAATAAAGAAAAATTGACAGTTGTCTTGGTTAGTTAGTTTACTGTTAGACCTTTGAAGTAAAAAAAAAAAAACGGCTCTACTTTTTTTTTTTTTTTAACTGGCTAATTAAATTATGTTTTGTATTCTTTAGGATGCGTATATTTGTTTGCTCTTACACAAAACATCTTAGGTGTCTATTTTCTTGCATCAGTTTCATGTTTTATGATCATTCTATCTCCCAAAAGAATATACTATAATATCGTTTGGGTAAAGATATATTTTGCAATAGTGGGCAAAGGAAATCGTGCATTTGTTACACACCAGATTATATTTAATTTAGTTTTTCTAAGTTAAACTTAAGTCTAAATAATTTTAGTGCATATGATTTCAGTAATACACAAACTAAGCTGACTTTTTTTTTTTTTTTCACATTTCTGTCGTTATCCGTTTGAAAGAAAACACATTGTTTTAAAAAAAATATTCTTATATGATAAAAAAAAAAAAAAAAAAAAAAAAAAAAGAAAAAAAAGAAATTATGAGGTGTAGTACAATTGAGCATAAATTTAACAATAAAAGTTAAACACAATTAAGAATAATTAATAAAAATTGTATTAAATATGCTAATAAAAATAGTACTTAGAGTATGTGAATATAAATAAATTTATAAGCATATAAATTAATTTTGAGTAACTATATGAAAATTTTTTAATGTATATAACACAAAAGTTATTTTGACGAATTTAGATTAATCACACCAACACCATACGCAAGTTAATATTAGGAAAGTTAAACTTCTCTATTATGAATCGTTTTAAATGTTTATAGTATGGATATTCATTATTTAATATAATAAACCAATTTATACATTCACTGGCGAAACAATATCACAAACATAAAACTGAAAACCCCGTAAATAATAATAATAATAATAATAATAATAAAATAAATAAATTGAATAGAATAATATTTACAACCGTAAGTGTGTGAATGTCAGGATTTGCATTGCTGATTTGCAACTTGCATCAGCAATAATAAACAATTACACTTAATTCTAAAATTATAGGCCTATTTTATAAAAAAAAGTAATATTATTCAGAATTAATGGTAGTGGAAATAAAGACTGTGCGATCTCTAAAATGTAAATTTATATATATATATATACATATATATATAATTTCTGTAGTTTCATGTCTACACAATAAGAATAAATTTATTTTACTATATTATTTCAATACCTCTCGTGTCGGTCGAAAATCTAAGTATTTTTCGTTTTCTAAAGAAAACACGCATTCTGAAATTAAATTCATTTATTTAGAAAATACACAATTAAGATTTAATGATAATCCTCTAAAATATTCACAAAGCAAACTAATTATCTGCATTTAGTTCATTTTCTTTCCTATCGCTGAAGCTTTCATATGAAATAGAATTTAATATTTATATTTTTCATATCTTATTTAGCATCATTTCGAATATTTAATTCCATTTCACTTTAGTTTACCTAAATAAATTAAAAGTTTCAAAAAATTTACTAAACAATATTTTTGCTCAATTAAATTTACAATCATATTGCAGTTTTGCTTGTTACAGATAAATTTATAAAAAGAGTTTTCTACCTAAATTTTTAAATATGAATTTCTATATAAGTTAGAGAAACATGCGTAAATATTTTACAACAATACTGATATAATTGATCTCTCCATTTTTAACAACGGATTATTTAGTCTTTTTTCTTCTTTGAAGAATAAACATGAAAAATAAATAAATAAATAAAAACATTAAATCTCAAATAAATTACGGAAATATTTGTATGAAAGCGTTATTTTGAACATTTAAAAAAAAATATATATTAATCAAGCTTAAAATGGCAAAATGTTCAGACGAGAAAATTCTATAAAATATTAAAACAAACACAAGATATTATTCTAATGATAAAAGAGTATCATTTCGCAATTTATATTGGAGTAATAAAACTAATAATAACGATAATTATAATAATTATAAAACAGATGTGAGTTTAGAGTTTGATTTCGTAAAAAAATGCCATTTGTGTTTTAAGATGTCTCATTTTATAGATTTTAATGTTTAAACAAACGAAAAATTTGAAGGCTAAAACAATTTTTAAAGTTAATGTTGAAAGGATACACGGCGCTAGATAAATAAACACTGAAAAACAGATAGAACAATGTTAAATCCGTTAATTTAGATGTATCAACGTGTAGAGCACCGAAGGAAACAGTGAAACTACAGACAACTGTTTTGGTAGCATTTAGAGGACCGTCATCAGTGCATAAAAGAAAGAAAGGTAAGTGCGACTATACATAAGAAGTGAATATGATTCTACAATTGTTTGTAAACCAGTAGAATTGAGGAGGGTTAGTTAATAGAGGAATGCATAGTAACACCATTATAGAGGAAATTATTCATGAGATGTTCAAAGGATCATCCAGTACAAAACTTGTCATAGTCTCTTTCTCCTTCCTATTCAGCGACAGGTACATCACTTCCTGAATTTGTTCGTGAACAACTTACGACAGTGTAGGCATATTTTTATGCTACATTTTTCAAAGACAATTACATTATTTGTTTCGTCTTAATTATTTCTTTTCTAAATTTCTCTTTAAAGCGCCTTCTATAAACAATTTTTTAAACTTTGTTTTGAATTATTTAATCATTGGATTATTCAATCAAGCTACAGGCAGTTCTAAATAGAGTTACTTATTTTACAGCAATCTGGTATATACAGGATGTCTCAACAAGACCGCACCAATTCTGCACGACCCGATTCCTCGTTATTTCCCCAAAGAACTATATATCTACGACAGTTAAATTTCAAGGAAAAATGCGAAAACGAAATATGACCTCATATTCCACAACCGGTACAATGAAAAAAAAATTAAAAAACGGTAATTATGTATTAATCGCTGGTATACGGTTGATACGAAATGTATTATTTTATGCGTAATTTATTATTTATGTTTATCTATATTTATTTATGAACATCATAGAAGTGATCCTACTAAAAATCTTGTATTATCTTAATGTGTATGAATATCTCGCCAATAGTATGTGGTTAATACATTAGTAATAATAATAATAATAATAATAATAATAATAATAATAATAAACTATTTTAGAAACATAAACATTGGTATTTCTTTTTATATGTTTTGGGATGAAGATGTAAAAATCAACAATGCGTTTATAGAGGAATGCATACGTGCACCATTTCATGATCTCAAGTTGGGCTTTGAACACTATTTAAAAAGTTAAATCCAATCGTTATCAATAATCTACGTAGGGTAATGTGTTCCGTTTGTAAATATTGCAGTATATACCTAACATTACTAAACACGCACCGTATGCAGTCAGCTTTTCCACGGGATATGCATGCATATCTCGATATTTGTGATTGATCTTTTGAACATTTTCCCATGGAAATCTATAAAAATACTGATCTTACTGCTTTCATTACAGTTTTTTCCGGGCACCGGTTATAACGTCAATTTTTTCCCTCAAAAACTGCCGTAGAGATGTCGTTTTGGGGCCATTTTTTACGTACTCCAAGTGAAGAATCTGGATACATAGAATTTATGTGGCTTGTTACACTTGTTTACTTCAAATATCATAGCTAAATTGTATTAAATTTTCTAATGTGGCACTCACACGGCTTTATATTACCCAGCATTCCAATAATATAAAGACACATTGCAGATTAAGAAATGAGATAACAAATACTTTGTATAAACCTACGTTAAAGAAATTCCTAATAAGTTTATAAACAGTTTTATTTGACAAAGAATTTTGTAGAAGTTGGGGGGGGGGGTACTACCGCCCTCATAACTCCCCATTTCTATATAGTTCCTACATTTATATAGAGTTCAAGCTGTAATTAAATTATTTTTTTTTTCAAATTATTCATAGAACTTTCACCCGCACCACTCTTTAGATCTTATCAACTAATCTCACTTTTCCTGAAGTAACCTAATGTAAAACTCAATATGCAACATTTAGATTGTTTGCGCTTATTTAGTTTTAATTTCCTCTGATAGCAGACATACACAAAGACCAACCTCTAAAAATTTTACTTTAGTATTCAGTAAAACTCAAAACGCCTAATTTAAAAAAAAAAAAAGAAGAAAAAGAAGAAGAAGTGGAAAATCATAAAAAAAAATACTTTATTTACCGTATGGTACTTTATTTACCGTATGGTGTCCGTCGTGAGCAGTTTCCTGAACATGGTAAAATACAGTAAACCATCTTTACCAGTTACATTCAATAGAAAAGGAAGTTTTCTCTTAGCTACATGTAGCCCTGTGTGTGTTCTATAAGTTATGTACTCACTCTATTTTGTATTTAAATATCGCCCTACAACACAAAGCACAACCTGGAATGAGCTTCCAGCAATTTTCATATATAGTTTCATTATATTCAATTTTTATTTACGTAGCCCTGTAAACGAATGGTGACAAATTTTCTTACCATTTTCTACAAGAATTATACTTTTATGCGCATAAAAACATCGAGTGATCCAAAAGTGACAGAGGAAAAAAAAATGTATTATTCAAAAAATACTGAACGTAGAACTATGCGTTTTTTAATAAAATACATAGAAATACATGAATTTTTTTTGAATAACAAAAGATTTATTGCCAATTTAGTTTCATTTTTCTGAATAAGGTGGCGCGTTAATTGTAAAATAACTTTTTTACAGTTGCGTACTAGATTCAACAGCGCAGCTAGGACTGTAAATGTACAATGTGGTGGCCGTCATTCATGAGAATGACCGTCAGCCTTGCGCATTGGGAATTCTTTGAATAAAGCTTAACTAACAATGCTTGATCTCTATCATGATTTTTCTTTGAAATGTGAGACGATAAAGAGAACATTGTTGGTAAAAAATATAAGTAATATTTTTTTCCTTTGATATAAAAAAATCCCATACCTTTCTGCGCATTTCAGTTAAAACCGCACACTGCTACGGTCAATACATTTTTAATAATATATTTTTTATTTTTTATGTAACTTTTGGATCTAGCATTATATATTCATTTCATTTTGTTTAATGCAGCTTATAGATGTTAAAATGTACTTACTAAACATTTCGCTTATAGACGTAATGTATTTAAATTCTCTTAGATATCCCTGTACACGAGCTATTTACATGATCTCAACGAAAAGTTTAGTGTAGCATCCCTATATAATACAGATTTAGAATACCAAGTTTGAACTTCCTGATAGAGTTCCTTCTTAGATACGCTGATAAAAGTCACTCACACAGACACAATAACACACAAACCAATCGGTAAAACTTAGATTTTCGGATTTAGGACACCTCAAAACGTGTAAATAGAACAAATATTTAATTTTGAACACCTGACCCCAAAACAGTACTTTCACTACACCATATATATGGGTAAGATAAAATAAAAATGCTTCATATTAAAATGCATTATTCTATAAAATATGTTTAAAGCATTCCATAAGTTAATTCTTTTTCATAACTCGTATGTTTAGAAAGTAAAAATAACTATCACGCACAAATTTAGTAATATATATATATATATTTATTTAATGCAATTTACTCGAAAATTTTGAAAAGTAATAAAATAAAACTTTTCATTTCACACAAAAGTTATTTTGCAGCTTTTCTGAATTGCGTGATGAAATATATTTATAAGAAATCTTACACTTCATTTTTTATTGTTTTTTATAAACATTTCTTTGAAAGTTAAAACAGGAAAATATTTCGAACGAAAAAACATTTCTTATAGAAATTTAGCAGGGAGGAGAAAGAGCTTTCTCGTACATTCTATAAAAAATTCCAGCAAACTTTTTTATATACAGTTTTACGATAGAATTTATTTTTAAAAACATTTTCGTTTTGTTATATTTTTGGGCTGTATTTTCATTTTTTGCTTGCAGAAATTGTATTGAACAGCTAAGCATTTACAGCTTTAATTAATATAATTTATTATGTCATTCCTTAAAAAAAGCAATATATTAATACATATATATAAAAAATTTATATATATAAGTAATAATAAATATAGTAATTTGTTATTTTGGTAAATTTATCTAATTAGGGCGAGAAGAAATGTTGAAATTAATTATTTTTGTTTTACATTCTATCGATTTATGAATCCTGTACAGTCATGTAATCTATCGTTTTTTATCGACAGGGCAAATTTTAAAGAATAAATGTTATTTTAGAGATGTAACGGCTTCTTTTATGTGGAAAATAATACAAAATATTGCCTAATTTCAAAATGTACCATGCAAGTTCTTAATTATTTTGTATTTTGTATTTTGTATTTTCATTTTCATTTTCATTTTCATTTTATTTATTTATTTATTTTACGATTTGTTTTTCGTATGTAACTGAACCTATCTGGATATTTATATTTTTTTGTATCTCAATTCCAGAATCAGTTACAGACGAAAAGTGTAAAATTAAAGTTTTTCATGAATTTCTGTTTGTCGATTAAATTTAGATTTCGTAATAAAGATAATAGTTATTTGATTGCAAAATGAATAATCCAGTGTTATTACAAACACACTGATTTGTTGTGCACACAAATGGTGGTTGGTGTACGTAACATACTTCGTGCCACAATATCCTCCATGTTCTCATATAAAATACACCTCTGTAGATCAGCGAAGTGGGGAAACTATCCCCTCCGTGGAGGGTAAAATTGTAATGGCATGTCTCCGGACCATCCTTAACGCCGCATCCCAGACCGTTGTCCATTACCCATTGCGCGGTATGAGAACGACTTTAAAACCAAACCAACGAAACAACCTGATTAATATTCATACGGAGTTCTGGAGTATTGGTTTATAGGATTCAACAAAGGTATGGATAAAAACAATTTCGCGTGGAGTGTCAGAAGTAACTGGTTAACGCCGAAATTTGGAACACAAGAAAGATAAATTTAAGGTTTGAAATTTCGTAAAAACTCTAACAGTCTGAGGAACTGTAGAATGGTACTATTTTTAAAGTATTATATGTCTTGAAACGTTTTATAATAACAATCTGGACATTTTTAAATGCATTGATTTTGAAATTTTCATCGTCCCTTGTCTCCTTACGTGACGTTTCATGTCATACAAGTGGGCTTTACCATTTTCTAGAAATTATATTTAACTGAACAACACATAAATATAAAATCTCAAGATAATAATAATAATAATAATAATAATATTAATAATAATAAAGGAATAAATAGAAATAAATAAATAAACTTTTAACCGAAATTCCATTGTAATCCATCAAAGCCTCTGTGCAGGATATCGTTGCTTTTAGCAGTCTCTTCCCCTTTCGTGATATTTGTATCAGACACGTTGCTATAAGAGAGATCGACAGCACCTAATCCGGACAGGCTGCGCTCGTATTAAAAGAAACAATTCAAACATGAACCTTACTTGATTTCCCTCTGCTTTCGACATTATCTTCTTTGGTTGATGGGTATCTCTGTCTCCGGCATCGTCTCAGCCAATGAATTCGCACGCGAAAATCGGTTAAGGGAATAAAAAGCGGCATAAAAAAAGAAACGTTGGTTTAAAATATTAAATTACCGTCATATCGTGAAAAAATAACCTTCGTAAAAAAAAATTTCAAAGTAATACGGCCAGAAAGAAAGGAAACGATTAATGACAGCCACAGGTGATGTAAGTAACGAAATGCGGCTCGAATGTATTTTTATTGCAGAAATATTTAGTCCCCTATCTTTCTTTCTACTGGTCAGATCGTAAATTACCATAACTTTAAGTCTTTATAGGACAATGCGGATAATTGTGTAAAAATAGTCAATAAGTAAGGTAATTTAATAGGTAAGGTTATTTAATTTATAACTCACACACATAGGAACATTTCTTTATTATATAAATACAAAATTATTAACAGAAAGAAAAGAAATTTATTTATAGTTACGATAATTTTTTAACCCATGGTTTAAATATTTATTCTAACCTTTATCTATATTTAAAGTTAAGAATACGACCATGTGTAATATACTTTTACTTTGTTTAGCAAAATTTATTCAGTAGTAATTGATTGTGGTTACCATTTGTACCATAATAAATACTTATGCTGTAATAGTTTCATATTCGTGCTAAAGTTTTTTATTCCATTTAAATATGTATGTACACTGGCAAAATAAATAAATAAATAAATAAATAAATAATATTAATAATAAATAAAAATAATAATAAATAAAAATAAAATAAATAAACGCATTTTTTAAAGAGAAAAAAAAAACATATTTTTATAATAAAGATTGTTTTACAGAAAAAAAACGGGTTTTTTTCTGTAGTCCCTCCCTCTTCTTTAAACTCAAATGCTCAACAATAACAGGGTATCAAATTTTGAGTGGTATTGTATAGTGAATTTATTTGATTAACATTAAAAGTAAATTTGAACTAACGAGAGAAGTATGAATCAGTAAAATTGCTATTGAAACCAGACCCCGTTTAAATTAAAGAACATGGTCTAAAATATAGGGTAAAGTGCAAAATTTGCACAAAAATCTTCCGTGGATCGAGATACCACCCTACTAGTTTTAGATATTTCTTTAAAAGCCTAAGGAGTTTTCTGCAATATAAGGTGGTACGGTGTTAGCGTGTTTGATTCGCGAGTAGGAGATCCTAAAATCGAGTCCCGTCAACGGTGTTTTGCATTATATTTTTTTATTTCATTTAATTTTTTACATTTTTAATTAACTGAATAAAATTCTTAATTTAAGAAAAAATATTTATTACTAGCAGACCCGGCCACGCGTTGCTGTGACTAAGTTATACGTTGAATTATACGGCTGTAAACTATTTAGTACAGTCAAATTATTATTTACGAACAAAGACGAAAACGTTGTAGCCGATGTAAAAACCCACAGAGTTGAGATTTGAAACTTAGGTCAAAATTTGGAAGCGATTGATAAAAATTTTCGTAGTGTTGATATTAAGCACAAATTAATTTTATTGTAGGGTCCTATAAATTTTAATGGAGAAGTGATATTTATTATTTCTAATGCTACTTTGGATAAAATTGCTAAAATGACTGATATATAAATTAAATTCTATTAAAATTCTATTAAAATAAAAGTATAAAAGAAACAGACGATTTTAAAATCAATTTTTATGGAGGAGTGAAATATAATATATGCTATAATGGATAATTTTACTGTAAAATGACCTCATCATTTTAAATATTTTAAAGAGGGCAACAGCTGTAGTTATAAAAAGGAAAACAATAAGGCTAAACCAGAAAAATAAGTAAATTTGATAAATATTTTAAAACTTTAAAATTGGAAATCTTATAAAATATTGGACATTTAAAGTAAATACATGTATCATTTTAAATAGAAAAAGATTTTGGAAAAGTCTAGTGTATTTTAACGAAGTGATGAGAAGTTTTTGAGTATGTTAAAATTTTAATAGTAAATTCAAGTTAATAAAGATGGGAAACATTGAGGATTAAGATAAGAATAATTATAAGATTAAAAAAAAAAAAAAAAAAACTTTTTATATACCATGCTTTTAAATTTTAATATACTAATAATATACTAATTAAAAGGAAAATGATAAATATTCTATCATAGTTTGAAGTCAAATTTGTTTTCAAATGTTTAAATAAAATATCTGATGTAAGATACTAATATTTTGCAGCGGAATAGATTTCATTTCTGTCATCCTTGGCGAAAAAAAAAAGAATATCGCCAAATTATCTGGCGAAAATATTTAATTCCTTTCAAAAATCATGGTTATTTTAACAACTTATATTAAAAGAGTAATGAATAATATGAAACAATATGAAACAGTATTTCGTACAATACATATTACATGTCATACATACGTACAATGAATAATACATATTACATTTCGTACAATGCATACATCTGGCATGTATATTTTCGTGTTACGCTTTTGATCGCCAAATAATAATAATAATAATAATAATAAAAGCCAAGGGCGACAGAGTTTTGAAATTTAAAATTAAAATTTTGTCAATTTGACAGCAAAATAATTCAATCTAACACCCGCGATAACTAATACATATCTATACCCAAATATAAGGATTAAAATCGGGAAATAAATTTCCTCGATTTTTAATAATTTCTTACAAAAAATCCAGTGGGCAATTAACATAGGAAATCTTTTTCTTGGCTGCACAGACGGTCAGTGAGTCACACTTCGCTTGCGTATAGAACTCATAGATATAGTATAGCATATATAGAATAGAGTGATTATTGGGGAGAAAAAAGTTATTCCTTTTCATTTGGGAAAAGACGACGTTTTTACCAAAATATGGCCGTCTTTCCCCGAGTGAATACACACTAATATTTTAGCAAATAAAATTTATGAATAATTTATTTGCTAAAGGCGAATAGAAGACTCCAGATACAGTTTCAAATTCATATTTCTTTCTTTCTTTTCTTTTCTTTTTTTTTTTTTTTTTTTTTTTCAATACCACTTAATGGCTGTTTCCAAAGCTTTTATTTTATTTTTTTTTTTTTTCGGCATCAAAAATCTTTGTACGATAACATGGGGATGAGAGATCTATATATATTACTATATCTATGATAGAACTACATTAGCACTTTATCAATGTGTATAAAATCTTTAAATTGATTATGACGTCAATTTTCGTGAGATGCATAATTTAACTCTTTATAATTTTTTAACGTTCACGTTTGATTAAATGTATTTATTTTTATGTCGAAAGAAAATGAACTCGTTTTTTTTTTTTTTTTTTTTTTTTTTTTGGCAACAATTAAATTAATGGAACTCACAGATATTTTGGAGCAACTTTAATAAAGGTCTATAATTAACAAATAATTGCAATAAAACAATATTGTGACAATAAATTGAGATAAAAACTATCCTATCTCTCAAGTTGGACCAAACTGCACACAGTGTGCAAAATTTCATTAAAATCGGTTCCTTAGTTTAGGAGTTTACCCCGGACAAACATCGTGACACGTAATTTATATATATATACAGATATTAAAAAGGCTTTTTTTAGTATTACAATTAATAAAGTACTAACAAGGAATTAATACACACACACACACACACACACACACACATATATATATATATATATATATATATATATATATATATATATATATATATAATTAGTTACTTAAAAAAAAGAAAATCATTTTTAAAGTTACAAATATATTTTCTAATTTATAATAACTATGATTAAATGTAGAAAACAGATGAATGAATAAGCCTTTTGCAGGCGAACCTGAAATATAAGAAGATTAATCACAAATAATTGCATTACAATTTTGTTCGCCGTCAAATATTGTTCCTCAAAAAAATTTCGTTAAATATTTGGCTTTTCGTCGGGATTATTTGATTCGTAAAATTCATATTTACCCAGATTTTAAATTTTTGAGATGCAAACTAATTATAAATTAGTAAAATCGTTTTAAGAATGTTTGCCATTGTGCCCAATTTTAATGTCACGTCTTCCGACACCATAAAATTTCACAGTTCTTTAATAAAATATTTGAAATAAAACTTACATGGGACGTCTAATAGTTAAACAGAAACAGCTGTTGGTCATTCAGAATTTTTCATGCAAAAAATTGCATGAATAATAACACAATTAAGAGCAGAAGATCATCACTTGCTATTAGTGACATCGATAAAAAATAATTATTAAAAATTTACATAAAGCACTAGCACAAATTATTAACGAAATTTTATCTAAATGAAATAAAAGTATTTCTCCTTAAGCTATTCATTCCTTTTAATTAAAAAAAGTGGGTAAAAATTATATATATATATATATATATATATATTAAATTGTCCATGCTGAAAAAAAAAGAAAAAAAAAACCTTTTTAATATAATAAATAATTTTTCTTAAAATATTAATTTAATTTAGTTAAAAATGAAAAAAGAAACTCTCAAACACAAACACAAGACGCATTCGATCTCAGCACCTCTTGCTCAAGAGTCAAACGCGCTATAACACAGCACCATCATATCATGCTGCGATTTGTGTTTTGTTGCCTTTTATTGAAATAGCTAAAACTATTAAGATCCTATCTCGATCCAGGGAGTGTTGTTGAGCAAATTTTGCACTCTACCCAACGTCTTCTATTATGCTCTTTAATTTAATCTTGGTTTGGTATCAAAAAGAATTTTACTAATTCATACTTCCCTTGTTAGTGTTCTTTGTGAAACATAATAGAATTAATAATTTGTGTATTCCTCAAATGAGCTATATGCATACGTACATTTTCTCATAAGGTCATACTTTGGTAAAACAATGTATAACATACCAGAATTTTCTTAATTTAAATAATTTGACCTTACTAAAACAAACTTCAAAAATTTTGAGACAATAGAACAAAACATATTGAGTTGGCCGAAAATCTCTATTGTATTGATTTAAGCAACTGACACCAGAAATTTATCCTGAACAATATTTATATAACTTTAAAGAATTGCAAATACATTTTTAAAAGTTATGTAAATGTTGTCCATGGTAATTTGCTATTGTCAGGTGTTTAATTCAATACGACAGAACTTTCCCGTCAACCCAATATATCTACTGGAAAGTTCTGTCTTTTTGAATTCAGAAAATGACACCGAAATATTTTGTTTAGCAATATTTTTTATGGCACATTTCCAATTATCATCTTAAAAGTTACCCAGGAATATCTTAAATATTATCCAGGATAAATTTTTATGTCAGTATTTTAATTCAAAAGGACAGAACTTTCCGGTAGACCTAATATAAGAAATGTAGTTTGTATCCTTTTAAAAATATCCTTGATCATTGAACGAATGGAAATCTCTTATAACGCTTTCAATTATGACATATACTATAATATTTTTACTTAACCTTTTGCGGCGCACTGTCCGCACTGCAAGAGCGTAATTATTAAGTTCCAATTGCAAAAACTCATCCCGGAAAAGTTTTAGCAAAATTTTCCTTTTATAACACAGCAGAAAAAGTCGTCAGTTTCTTTTATTTTAATTTTGTTCATGAATTTCGATGGCAGTGTGATTTAAATGATCCCAATTACCTTGAGGGGCAATGGGTTAAGTATATTTTAATCTAATATAAAGTTTAAATTCAAACCCACTTTGCATGATTTGAGCTCAAAACTGTAATGAAAAAATTCTTTTTGTTCCTGCAAAAGTAAGTCCTACATATACAGGTCGTGAGGTGGTGATCTTTGACTTTCCTACCAATTTTAAGCTCAGATAGTAAAACGTTTAAACACTGTCAAGTTCACTAATTCATACACACATACATACACACATAGACTAAATTGAAAATAATTCTTTGTATTCTTGTAAAATGAGCATAAGTCATACATTTAAAATTTCTATTGAGCGAACGACGGTGACTTTTAACTTACCAGTTTTAAGGTGAATTTTATAAAACGATTAGTCACTATCGTGTTCAATAGTCACACACACACATTGAGTGTATTGAAAAGAACACACAGAAAAAAAGTTTTCAGATGACAATACAGAATTGACTAACCCAAAAGCTGACTAGGAAACTTCAGTTAAAAAGTGCACTACCTGAACTAGTCTCCAAAACAACACCCCAGACTAGGAAGGTTAATATTATCAGATGTAGCCGTCTTAACTGATAATATTGACCTTCTTAGTCTGGGCTTTTGTTTTGGAGACAAATTCAGCTAATGCACTTTTTAACTCAGGTTTTCTAGTCAGCTGTTTGGGTTAGTCAATTCTGTATTGTCAACTGACAACTTTTTTTCTGTGTGAACTCTTCTTTCTGCTTCTGTAAAATAACTATTATAAGTACTATCATCTTTTAAAATTTAAAATTTTTATTGGTCGTGTGACAATGACCTTTAACTTCCCTACCGATTTTATGTTCAATCTAAAAAAAAAAAGAAGATATTATTATGTTTATTCTAGCACATACACGCCCATGCAGATGTCTCATACCACTGTAAATAAATGCATTCAGAGACCTCAAATCTTAAAGAAACACAGCAATTGCATAATAAGTTTTTATAATTATAATCCTTTCCATACAAAGGATATGTTCGGAAAGTAAAAATCTATAACATTATTATTATTTTTTTTCCAAATACAGGTTTTATGAACAGATATGAATATTTTTCACTTGATTAAAAGACTAATTGTAATAACAATTACATTTCAAGATACACAAAACTAATTTTTATCCTATTTCTTCTAAGAAGTATGTATTTTAAGCTCTTTTATACTTCAGGCTATTTTTGGAAACGTTTTTAACTCATTTAGATGATTATTGTCAATCAGAAACAAAATTACTTTAATCTATTATTATTATTTTTTTTTTTTCGTTTTTGATTGATACAAAAGCTTTTTATTTAAAATTAACTGAGATATTGATTGGTTTAAAACGGATTCAATTAGGATAATTTAAAGGTAACTAGTTAGATTAATTTATAGTTAGGGAAATAAACTTGCATTTCTATTAATTCATAATTTCTTTGACAATTTTGAATATTGTTTTTTTAAATAAAAGTATAATCAATATTAATAATGCTTCTCATAAATAAAAATTTTCACTTATATTCTTGGCATAATTGTTACATGTCTTGTACGAGAAGTAAAATCACGGTTTAAAAAAGAAAATAAACACTATTTAAGTGGAAAATTCGAAATCAGTCTATTATTATAAATGCGAATACATAAAAGAATTTTTTCAAGGAAATCGCCGGAAGTGAGTAAAAGCAGTTCTAACTGTCAGAGAACACACATCCAAATTAAATCAACGTGGTTTTTCACAACGGACGTCTCACATATGGAGTTTAGTGCACTTATGCTCTATGAAATCTAATATTTATTCCATATAGATATGCAAGAAAGATGCAGCATGGAAGCGCCATCTACTGGGCGATATATCTCAATATATAATGCGCAAGAATCTAAATAAACTTTCAACGAATTACACAGTCTTGTAAAATTATGTCATTATTTTGTAAGATACAGCGGCCTGGAAGTTGTAAAAGTATCACGAATCTAATACTTTTGTAAAAAGTAAAAAAGAAAGGAAATCTAAATAAATATATTTCAACGTGCTTAAGTTATTATATTTTGTATTTGAAATCTAACTATGTATGAAAGTTATAAAATCTCTATTCTTTGTTAGTATATTGAAATGTGATAATTATAAACACTATGCCTGAATATGACAAAACAAAGATGTCTTGAAGACTGTATACATTAATACTTCTTAGATGCGTATTTTCTAAAAATAGATTGAGAATTTCTGTGGGCGTTGTCTTATATAATGTTTCATTTATTTGATAAATGATTTCTAGTTCCCAATATAGCTTTTCTATTATAATTATAAATGTATAGCATCACAAATAACAACAAACATCATAATTCAATCATTCAATAAATAAACAATCCTAATACTTTGAATATTAATTAATGTTACATTTATATTAAATGTCCCGTAAACCCTTATTCTCATAGGATTTTAAAGGTTTATAAAACAATAATTATTCTCCTATGTAAATAAAAAGAAAATTTAAGATTCTTGAAATACTTATACTATTGGTTTTGGATAGATTTAAGTATTTTAAGATGTGCTGGTTAAGATTTGAACATTTTTAGTGAAAAGCTGCCTGAGTGTCTTAGGATATAATAAGCAGGATTCTATACAAATCTATATTTGTTTGGATCTTGACAAGAATTGGTACTGTTAAATTTTTGCATTCCACGCCATGTAGGAGGAAAATTCTGACAATTATGGTAAGGCTATATCTAAGTTTTGTACTGTATAAGCACTCACTTTATACGCGGGAAAGCCATTACGAAAAACCTATGCTGATCCGGTTTGGTTGTATATTTATAAATATGTGAAACTTTTATAATTTTTTTCCCATTCATGGTATGGCTATATCTCAGGTTCTATAGCATATATTACTTGTGCCAAATATAACATGTGATTGAACCTTTATGTTAAATTCTATTGATTTAATGTGTATTCATATCAACAAACTAATTTTTTTTCCATTTAACAAAAGGCACTATTTCAGCTTCAATGATATATAAATGATATAATTTGACATGTGTGATTTATATTATGAAAAACTGTGTTGATACAATTTCGATGTATATGGAGGATGAAACTCCTTTATTGTGATTGCCTAAATCTTTATACCTTAACATATTTTAGTTAGAGTCACACCTATCTATCATGTAAACCCTTTTGTGTGAGAACCTAGTTATGTCGGTTAAATTTTTGCGCATATTGATTGATAGATGGCAAAGTTTTGTAGAATAATTAGTGAGAGGAAAATATAAACTCTAAACATTTTCATCTATTTAGATGAAAGTTGATAGCATTGTTGAGAGCGGACAATACATAATCTGAAAAAATATATCCCATTTAGAGACACTTTTAAAAAAGACACGTGTAACGTTTTAAATTAATAAATAAAACACTTTAAAACACGTATAAAAGTTTTAAAAACATTTAATTAAAAACTACATATTTCTAAGCTATTCGTCCTGAAAAACAGGGCATCATCAGGAAAACTACATGGTTTTGTACAGTGGGCAGCTGTGTTACAAACATATATTCCATAAATCAGGTTAAAGCTACAGTTACATCGCTACTTTAATGCAAAAAATTTTAGTTCATTGGTTGAAGCCATTCTACATTGACACTGAGACAACAATTGATTACTGCAACTTGCGTTGTAAAAAGTCAGTTTTGGATGTCTATTGAAAAGGCTGTCGTGGGGGTAATATCAAGGTGAAGAAAACTTGTCGAGCAGAGGTAGAATCATTCTGTGGGAGGAGTCAATGGATGGAAGCTGAAACACTGGACTGGCTTTAACAACTGTTAGAAGAAACTTCTACGAAAACTTTTAGTAGAAAGGAATCAAACCTTGAAGACAAACTGTGGATAGGAAACATGAAACTTGGAGTGGCGGTAACTATCGTTGGAGAAGGGTGCAGCAGCGTCCATAGAAACTTAAATGAAACTTGAAATTGATGAGGTTACATATTGAACTGGAAAAATATAAATGCAAGTTAAATATCTGGTTGTATAATATAACTCCAAATTTTAGGTAGGAAAGCTGCATCTTTAGAATTTATAACATTAGGATATTTTACAATATTTGCAGCTTCTGAAATTAAGAGTTATGATATATTTTGTGGAGTTGAAATTATTTCTGCTCGATCCTTGTAAATAAGATTAACCAGTGCAGAACTTCTTTCTTCTTTTACATTTTTATATGTCCCTGGTTCCTGTTCCTCTTCTATTAAGAGTTCTTTTAGTTTGTCCAATATAGAAAAAAAATTTCATTATGCAATTGTATCGGAATTTTATAAACCCCTCCAGTGGGTCTAGTATAGTCACGGTCATTTATACTCAGTTGTTTAATAGTTAAAGGTGAACTATAGGGAATTACAATGTTAAATTTTCGAAAAATATAATGTTTAAAATTATCGAAATCTTTACTATAAACAAGACTATTAGTGAATTTAATTTTAGGTGTTAATGTAGAAGAGTTATTAATTGGAGGAAGAAAGAGTTTATTTTTTATTTTATTGAAAATCTCAATTATAGTAGTTTTTTTGTATCCACAGTCCTTACCAATTTTAATAATTTTATTTAATTGTCGATTTTCACTAAATTGAAAGGAAGTATAATTAATGGCACGAAATATGTAAGAATTAAAAAAAAAAAAGATTTTTTATACGTATTCGGATGAGCAGAAGAAGTTGGTATAGGTAGGGGGACAAATGAATTTTTGTAGTAGACGTCAAACCAAATAACTGAATTATTTTTGCTTCGATGAATAGAGAGATCTAAAAATGGCAAAGTTTGATTGATTTCACATTCGTAGGTAAATTTAATGGAAGGAATTTGTTGATTAAAAATATCAATAAAATTAAGGAGGGAATTTTGTTTTGTATATGGCCAGGATATACAAATATCGTCGACGTACCGTAGGTAAATTGTCGGTTTAAGTAAGGAAATAGCAAAGGATCTTTCCTTAAGCTCAATAAGTAAAATGTCGACAAGAATAGGACTGAGGGGGGAACCCCATTGGCGCTCCAAACGTTTGTTTACATATAACACCATTAAAAAGAAAATAGTTATTATCGTTGATAAGATCAAATGCTTCAGAAATAAAATTCAAAAATGGGGCAAGAGAAGGAACATTATGGCAATTTTTAAGGATAATAGAACGAACAATATCTAAAGGTATATTAGGAAAAAGGGAAATAACATCTAAACTATAAAATTTATCTGTGGGGGTGAAAGTAATACTAAGAACTTTATTTTTTACTTGAAGACCGGATTTAACAATATGAGAATTATTCATAAAAAAAGGTTTAAGTAAGTCAGTGAGAAATTTTTCAAGAAAATAAGATGGGCTATTACATTTAGAAACAATTGGCCGTAACGGGTAATTAGGTTTATGTGTTTTAATTAAAAAAATAATTTTGGAATAGCTGGATATAAAGGAATTTTTATACTATGAGGGGAGATTAAATTTACATAAGAATTTATAAATTTATGAATTTTACGAATAAAAGTTTCTGTAGGATTGGAATTAATAGTTATGCAAGCTAAATCATTAATGGCGGCATGAGTTTTAGAGAAGAATTTTCTTGCTGGACGCTGCTGCATCCTTCTCCAACGATAGTTACCGCCACTCCAAGTTTCATGTTTCCTATCGACAGTTTGTCTTCAAGGTTTGATTCCTTTCTACTACAAGTTTTCGTAGAAGTTTCTTCTAACAGTTGTTAAAGCCAGTCCAGTGTTTCAGCTTCCATCCATTGACTCCTCCCACAGAATGATTCTACCACTGCTCGACAAGTTTTCTTCACCTTGATATTACCACCGCGACAGCCTTTTCAATAGCCATCCAAAACTGACTTTTTACAACGCAAGTTGCAGTAATCAAGTGTTGCCTCAGTGTGGATGTAGAATGGCTCCAACCAATGAAATAAAATTTTTTGTATTAAAGTAGCAATGTAACTGTAGCTTTAACCTGATTTATGGAATATATATTTGTAACATAGCTGCACACTGTAAAAAACCATGTAGTTTTCCTGATGATGCCCTGCTTTTCAGGGCGGAAAGCTTAGAAATATGTAGATTTAATTAAGTGTTTTTAAAACTTTTATACGTGTTTTAAAGTGTTTTATTTATTAATTTAATACATAATCTCACTGACAACCGTGGCCAATGTTATTCTATTAGAAAATTTGTTTTCATAATTACTCATTACCTAATTTTTTTTTAAATCCGTTTTCACATTCAGAAAATTTATAGTAGTTAAAGTAGTACTTATTTTCTGAAAATTGAATTTTTAAGCTTTTACTATTTCCGTTTGCGGCTAAAAAAATGAAAAAAAATACACTTAGTAAAAATTCGCGTTTATAAACTCAAAAATTAATTATAAAAAATTAGTAAAATTAATTTTCAGAAATTGAGTACTCATTTTACGGTTTAGTAATTTTCGGAATGTGAAAATTGAATAAAAAAAAATACATTAGATAATTCGTAATTTTGGAAATAAATTTTAGTATAGAATAATACGGGTTCTGGATTTCCGCAAAATTAGGTATTATCTCCTCTTAAAAATCACCATCGCACGAACTGTATACATTTTGAGGAGTTTAGCACTGATAGTTTTTCTACAGGATCACCCAAAAATAAAAATGATCATTTATCATTATCCCCCCAAAACACATTTTTTTTTTTTTTTTTAAGTGCGACAAAACTTAAACGCCAAACCCAATTATGTTAAATGTTAGCAGGTATGATATAAGTCGTCGCTGTACGAATTATATAGATTTTGACGAGTATAAAACCTATAGTTCATGTTCGGGGGCACAATTTTTTTAATTGACATTTATTCATCATTACGGGAAATAGACTCTGATAATTTAGAGCAAGTCCGTGTGTAATATCTCATCTCTATATTCAATTAAGATATAAACTGGTAAGCATGTTACACGTTATCATCACAATAACCCTGCAAATTTTTATGAAGGTAAGACTTATCGGGATACAGACTAGAATTTTTATGCACTGCGGTCTGTGTGTTCAATTCTTTAAAAATCGTTTTAGTAATGCAAATTTGTTTAAACACATCAAAAACCAGATATATATCTTAAAATTTACTGACGTTTGGTGCATACTAAAACACTCATTATAATTCTTCCTTTTAAAAATTTAGCGGATTTTCTCTTTAAATTTATTTAAACAATCGCTGATTACAAAACTTTTATCGAGTGGAGCTGTTTCAGATACTTTTTATTAGTTAATAATTTTGTTTATATCTTTGTGCAGCTGATATCAAACCATCAGTTCATATATATATAACTATTTTCCATTAATTTTATCTTGTCTCTTGTTCAAATTTTGTGTATCGGCGTTTCAGTGCTGCACTTGAACTAAATGTTCTCGCCTGATTTAGGAGAATTTTTAATTCTTTCGACTCGAAACACTGCTAACGAGATTCTGCAATTTATAGTGCTTATTTACATTATTGTTATTATTATTATTATTATTATTCAGTGAAATAAATCCACTTTTCCATTTCTTGTATAATATGCACATAAAGAATGTACCTTCTAATTTTAATTTTAAATATTACATAATTTATATGACCTAGAAACATTTATCTAAAAAAATAGTTTTCTATATATAAAAATGTATTGTGTTTGTACGAATATTTAGATTTTTATGCCATGAAATTATCTTAGATAAAACTTCAGAATAGAAATATTTCTTTTTCATTTTATCATTAATTTCTGGTATTTAAGCTCTTAAACACGATATTAACATCTTAAAAAAAGGAAAAAAAAAACTATCATTACGTTTTAGAATATAATTATTCGTATGGAATTTTTTTTATAAAATAAAGCCTAAAAACATATAAGAATTTACATCATTAAACTTAAACAATATTATGTAAAAATGGTAATTAGAAAAAAAAAATAGCGTTCGATATCGATAAACAATACAAAATATAAACCTCAAGAAAATGTTTGACTTGCGAAGAGTTTAATTAAGTAGTATATTCTCCACACATTCTTCACATTAAACTATTTAACCCGCCCTTTTAACTAATAATTTTAAATGTGTTTAATTATCTATGAAACTGTCAGTTATTTTAAATATTATTATATATCTAGATATCTATCTAGATAGATATCTAGATAGATATATTGCTCATAACATCTATACCGTACTGTAAAACAATAAATACTTAACAAAATAATTGCCAAAATATGATTTACTTATAAATTGATTCAATATTATTTAGATACTTATCTATGCAATAGCATATTTTACGATTTATGAAACAGATCAAAGAAATGTACATAAAATAATAAAAAAATACATTTAAATGTAAATTCTTCTTTGATTGTAATGATAAAAGTTCAAAAATTAATGCTAAGATGTATTTTAGAAAACGTGAGATTAAGGAAAAATAATAATAAAGTAAAATAAATAAAGTATATAATAATAATAATAATAATTGCATTTAGGATATTAAACTTGCTCCGTTAAAATACTATTACGCGATCTTTGAGCAATATTATAGAATCTTCTACTTTTAAAAGAAAATAATATGCTATACTAAATAAACTTAAAGCCTCAAAAAGAATACAATGAAAATGAACTATATTTTATATGTTTCTATCAATATATAAATAAATTTTAATTCTGTTATGAAAACTGCACACGTTTCCTGAAATTGCTTCAGAAAAGATGCAAAAATACGCCGTGTTACAAAGTTGCGTTCATTTAAATGAAAATACAGTTTTTAGAATCTGTTTTTTTCTTTTCTTTTTCTTTTTCCTTCAGAATCTAAAGAAACATCTGTGAAAAAAAACATGAAGGGGCAAATTGCTTTCTTAAAGCAAATTGATTCATAAGAAACAGATGTTACGAGAGAAAAATCTTTGCAGGTTTAGTAGAAATACGAATATAAATGGTTTTGGAGCATTGTTCTGAATCATGAAAATCTATGCAAGAAAAATGTAAATTTTATACGCTAGTGTATAGAGATCAGAATGAGTTAAGCAAACTTCAAAAACCTCTTCAGAAAATTGTTAGGATGCAAAACATGCAAAAGAAAAAGGAAAATAAATAACATAAAACAATATTAAATAATGTATAGAAAGTAATGAGCTAAATCAAAAGAAATTGCAGTTTCTTATTTATAAACTATCAGTCACTGTTATTTGAACAATTAAAAAAATCTAAACATTAAATATTAATTATTGAATTCTTTTTGTATAAAAGATATGTTACTTTGTTCGTAAAAATAAAAACAAAATATCCTTAATACAAATTTTATTATTATTATTATTATTATTTTCGGAAAAATGGAAAAATTGATTAAATAATCTGTCTACAACCAATTATTTTTATGTATTTTTCTCCAGAATTTATGAAAAATCCCGACCCTAATTTCAATAAAAGGTGGATGTTTTTTAATGCTTTTATTGCTATTTAATTCATGCAGAATTATTTGGCCTGAGTGAGTGACAGATCCATTTTTGCATAGCCAAAACTTTTTCACAGGAAGCATGAGATTTAGTGAAATCATTCTGTTCGTGAAGAAGATTCCAATTAAAAAGAGATTTCACAAATTTCGTGAATTAAAATAAAGAGAAATGGCAGAAAATGAATTATCAAAATCTTTCAAATTTCAAAAAAAAAAAAAAAAAAATCGGAAATTTTTTACTTTAAAATATAACAAACTCCTAAAAATTCAATTTCAGGAATTTTGGGAAATGATTTTCATAGAAGAGGATTTCGAAAATAATCCCATAAACCTTCATACCTCAAAAAATAAATAAATAAATAAAATAAAATAAATAGATATATGTAATCTTTTTCTTTAACAAATATACAAATACCTGAAAAGCAGTATCAGGAATATTAGCCCCCCCCCCCCAAAAAAAAAAAAAAAAAAAAAAAAAAAACGTTATCATTCAAGTACATTCACTCAATGATTAAACATGACTGTGAAGATTTTATAAATAGTCACGAATTTATATATAGTCATATTTAGTCATGATTTTGGTTGGTGGCTCGTTCTGTCCCCCAGTAAGAAGACCGACCCCTAGTAAGATGTAGTTTTATGAAATTTCTCCCTTTCCTCCAAAGAGAGAGTGGCAACATTATAATAGCAAGCATAACTCGGCTGCAAATTGCTAAACGGTAAAGAAATTGTACATAGGGGAGATAGAATTCAGTTCAAAAAACACATTTTCGATGATTTTTTAATATTAATTAAAGAGATTTGAAACGGCTAAGCGTCTTCTTGAAGATATTTTCCAAAACCCTTTATTTTCCGATAATTTTGGGGATTGTTACGAAGGGGAAAATTCGAAAGTCCCCATTTTTCATTGAATTTGCCCTGGGTTGTCTACTGGAGCTTCGATCATGAATTTCGGTGTAGTTTCTGTATGTGAATCCTACTTTGATGGGATATCGCGAAATGTCCCTCCTTCCCTCTTTTGAGGCTTGGTTGAGCCAAAACAACGTTTCCGAACATAACTTTTCTCAAAAATATTTCAGAAAGGTGATTTATGGTGTGTGGGTTGGTTATGTATACCTAACACATAATATAAAGGATTTTTTCGACATTTCCGACCTTCCAAGCTTTGGGTGCAGGGGAACGCGAAATTTACAAGTTTGTAAATTGTTACATTCAAGCTCCATCCGTGCCTATTTTTTTTTTTTTTTTTTTTTTTTTTTTTACTTGATAAAAACACGTACTTTATCAAATCATGAATTTGGCATCGGGCTGAATTATTATTTTGAAAAACATTTCGAGCTTTGCAGTTTATAAAAAATAAATGTTTTTATCCATGATTAAAATTTCAATGCATTTTTTTGCAATATTACCTTTAAATCCAACAACATAATACCAGTATTCTATATATCTACTTGGGTAATGGAAATATCTCAGTATCAGTAGTCACATATATTTTTTCTCAGACAAAAGAAATAGTACTATGTTTTGTTGTGAAATTCATCACAAAATTAATACGTATAGTATTATTAGTTATAATACTATAAGTATTAATTTTGTGAAAATAAATAAGTATTTCAACTAACAACAATTTAGGGATTATGACCGACAATTAATTTCCGGCTAATAGTGAAAAAAATAAATGTCCAGGTGCGGCACGTGCAGTACTATTTCTTACCACATATCCACATATTCTATAAAACAATGGCAATTAATACAGCTTTTAGAAGAAATAAACTCAGGATATTTCTATAATAAACTTACGTAAATTTTGAATGATAATTATATAATCATGAATATATATATATATGTATATATATAATAAAATATGAAACACGCAAAATAAAAATAATATCATTTTTAAATTTATTTAGTATAAACTTTTGAAGCAAAATTTAATTCGGCGTGGATATTACAATATCTTATCCTCACACTTACATAAAACTCAATAAAGAAGAAAATTTTTACACATATTTCCTTACTGGGTAAGTTAAAGTGTCAATTTATTTTCAAAAGATAAAGTTTAATTTTTAATTATAAAAAAAAAAAAAAAAAAAAAAAAAAAAAATCGCGTTGCTTAAAATTTAAATCAACAAAACGAACTTTTAGACAAAACTTTAGAGCGTGAATAAAATCAATAATGTAAAGTACTTTTCAAGCAAGTGATGGCAATTATGTGCACGTCCACAACTTGTTCATACATTGCATCTTATATTACTTCGTAATACTTATTATATATATATACTAGCAGGCTTCGCCCGCTTCGCTGGACCCTATTTTTAAATGAATCACTATAATTACTGAATTCTCAAAATTGCATTAATTTTTATCACGTGAAAAAGAAAAAGCGAAACAAAATCTGATTAGGAAAAATGTCGATTTGTAAGTATCGAAAACCTCTGTGTACCAATTTTGAATGATCTAACTCTATTTTATTTTATTTTTGCCCCTCCGCCCCCCTCCCGTCCCTCCTAATAACGTTACACTTTCGAAAATATTCCCATTCGACTTGCAGGCCTCTAAAACCAATCTGTACCAATTTTGAACGGCCTAACTGCATTTCTATTTGTTTTTGCCCATAGACCCCCCCCCCCAACTTACCGTTCCTCCTAACAATTTTACAAATTCAAAAATATCCGCATTCGATTTCAAGTATCGAAAACCATTGTGTACCAATTTTGAACGATCTAAATAATTTTTTTTTTGCCCACCCCCACCCCCTCCCCCTTCTCACCCCTCCTAATAACTTTACACTTTCGAAAATATCCCCATTCGACTTGCAGGCCTTTAAAACCTATCTGTACCAATTTTGAATGCCCTAACTGTATTTCTATTTGTTTTTGCCCATAGCCCCCCCTTACCGCTCTACCCCCTAACCGCACCTTTTAATAATTTTACAAATTCGAAAATATCCGCATTCGCTGTTAAGTATCGAAAACCATTTATGTACCAAATTTGAACGATCTAACTCTATTTTTTTTTTGCCCCCCCCCCCCTCTGGCCTCCTAAAAACTTTACACTTTCGAAAATATTCCCATTCGACTTGCAGGCTATTGAAACCTATCTGTACCAATTTTGAAAGGCCTAACTGTATTTCTAATTGTTTTTGTCCCTGCTGCCTCTTCCCCCCCTGCTGCCCCTCCTGGGGGCTGAATTTTTAAATTTCCAGAAATTTGTTTTTAGATATTTGTATTAGCTATATTTTATAGCAAAAATTTCACGTATATCTGTTTTTTTTTTTTTTTTTTTTTTGAGATATATAGGATTATTCGAAATCGCGTTTTACGCATGTGAAATCCCGTTTCCCCCCCCCGCCCCCCCTTGGGGACCGAATTTCGAAAATTCCAGAAATTGATTTTAGACATTTATATTAGCTATATTTTAAAGTAAAAATTTTACGGATATCTGTTTTTTTACTTTCCGAACACTATAGTGAGGAAAGTATTGTAATCATGTCAAAAATCCGAATTCGAGATTTTGATGTTTCTATACGTTTTGAGGTCCCCTGAGTCCGTTTTCACTATTTTTACGATGATGTATGTATGTGTGTGTGTATGTGTGTATGTGTGTATGTCTGTGAGTGAACACGCTAGCGTCTAAACGCTTTGTTCAATTAACCTGAAAGTTGGTACGCATATTGTAAGTCACCATAGTACGAACCCTATAGATTTTGGTGAATCTAGCACTTATAGTTTTTTTACAGGGACACAAAGAAAAATTGTTTATCATTATGGCCTATGGGAGCAAAATCTTAAAAGTGCGATAGCATCTAAACGCCTTATTCAATTGGGCAAAAAATTTATACACATATTATAGGTCACAAATACTCAATCTGTATAGATTTTGGAGAATCTAGCACTTATAGTGTTTTTACAGGGACACAAAGAAAAATTCTTTATCATTATGCTTATGGGGCCAAATTTTTAAAAGTGTGATAGCGCCTAAACGCACTTATTAATCTGAGCAAAAAATTTGTACACATGTTATAGATCACAGTTGAACTAACTGTATAGACTTTGGTGAATCTAGCACTTACAGTTTTTTTACAGGGACACAAAGAAAAATTCTTTGTCATTATGGCCTATGGGACTAAATTTTTAAAAGTACGATAGCATCTAAACGCCTTATTGAATTGAGCTGAAAATTTATATGAGTATTATAAATCACTGTTGCACTAACTATAAGCATTTTAGTGAATTTAGCATTTATAGGTTTTTACAGGGACACAACGAAAAATTCTTTATCATTATGATCTATGGGCTCAAAGTTCAGTAGCGTTAAATAAAACATCGTGTAATAGATGGAGAAAAATACTCAAACACTCTATTATGGTTTTCTCTCTTTTGTTTGTTTAACAACTCCTCTTTCTTTACTTTATCTACAAAACTGTTAATTACTCAATGTTCGGAAAGTCGAGTGGAGTCACTCCAGATTTTTTTTTTTTTTTTTTTTTTTGTTTGTTTGTTTGAGATATGAAGGATTTTTTGATTTCACGTTTTGCCCCCTCCCCCCCCCCCCCTTCGGGTGCGAATTTTTAAAAATTTTTTCCCTAAACCATCCCTGACCTATAAGGAAAAAAAAAAAAAGAATGATCGAAATCGGTCAAGCCGTCATCATTTTTATGTATAGAGATAGATGGATTGTCAAATAATTTCACTAATTCATAATAAATGTGTTTCGCAGACGTTACCTTTAAAATTAAATAATTATACTTAGAAATAGTTTCATTTCATTTCATTTTGTTAATTTTTATTTTATTAATTATTATTATTATTATTATTATTATTATTATTATTATTAACAATCTGAGAAAGAAACTGGTTAAAAGCGTACTGAGAGGTTATTTTCAGACATTATTTTAGATTATACATTTGCTTAATTTAAAAATCCTATTTCTTTTTTGTTTTCATAGAATTATGAAATAAATTAATGAATATATATTAAAGACTATAAATAGTTTTACAGAAGGATCAAAGTAAATTACATTGAGGTGTAGTGCATTCCTTAAATAAATAATGAAAGTTCCACAGAAAAAAAGGACACATTTGAAAGTTCGAATACTTTCAGAAATTTATAATAAATAGAAATATGCTTATAATTAGCGCTTTTAATACTCTGAAAAAGGAACTGTTCAAAAAATATTAAATATTTCAGTGATTTACTGTGAGATTATTTGAAGATATTATGTTAGATTACATGTAGATTTATTAGAAATCATTTTACATTTTATAAGGAAGAGATAAAATATTTTTAAGATAATTGAATAAATTAATAAAAATATGTAGTTTATCAGATGTAACAAATTAAATGTAGTTGATCTATTATGAAAAAACAGGGAAAGAAGATCATGGTTAGTGGAGGTGATTCAAGTTAAATATTACATTAACATTTTAAAACAATATATTACTGAAAAAGTTTCAATGACATATTCATCTTATTGTTATAATGCTCTACGTGAGCTATTCTCAAAATGTTTGGCACCCCTTTTATGTTGCGTAATAAAACCAAATGAGTGGCACGAGCATATCGAAAACAAAGTTTTGTTAAAGAGGGATTTTATTTAGGGAAAAGAAAGCTCCACAAAACGCATTTTCACATAATAATTATAAATAATTATAAAATACATTTACATTGATACAATTTACATTTGAATTAAATTGTATCAGAATTCCAAAATGTATTTAATTTCGAGAGATCGTACACGAAGAGGCTAAGAAATACTGTTCTAAGGGGTTTAAAAAATCTTAGAGTGCTTAAAATTATCTAAACGTTTTGATATATATTTTGTGTCATACTTATTCTTTTTGAAAACTATTATGTTGTAGCCATCATAAAACTTTCTCAGTATGCACCCAAAATGAATCAGCATTACGTTTCATAATGGCATTTTCACATATCAAGTTTTGTTCGATTTTCTTTTAAAGGCATCAGAACCCGATATATAGTCTTCCCTTAAATTGCAGAGCCGTCGATTAAGCTATTGGCACCAAAAGTTGTAAAGGAACTAATTTATATCAAGGTAAATTTACATATAAATTTATATGAAATTCTGTGCATTAGTTCCTTTATCATATAGCTTTCTATGAAATGACGAAATCGCTGTATAGCTGAGCCATCAGTAGAGATATTAGCACTAAATGTTGCAAGGCACTACTTTATGTCAAGGTGCAACTGCATATAAATTGTATAAATTTTGTGTCGCGATTTCTGAGATATAGCCTTCTCTAAAATTACAGATATCATTGTATATCTTCGCCACCTGTTGAGCGATTAGCATAAAAGTTGATGGGCACTAATTTCTGTCAAGATGCAACTACATATAAAGTTATATGTCATTCTGAGATGTAAATCTGCAGATGTAATTGAAACAAAATTTTTCTTACACACACAGACAGACATTTTCTAAAAATGATCAAATCATATTCTTCACATCTGAAAACGTTTAAATCCATCGAAACTGGAAGTCAAAAATGCTTGTTAATCCAATACTTTCTTTTACTGAATATAGAAGAATGTAATAAGCAGATATAAATATCAAAGGCTTATTTTATGTAACGAATGAAAGTAACATGTGCATTTCAATTATTTACCAAAATTATGATTATGTAATTATAATCATTTAGTGATTCAAGAAAAAATAAACTCCTGTCATTTTGAAAAGTTTTAACAATGAAATAGTAATAAAATATATACTTTCAGCATATCACATAATTTAAAAAAACTTTATTCCGACGTTTCGGTTAAAACACATCTTTAACCATCTTCAGGGGAAAATGATGTTTAAAAACTATAAACATAGATAATTTAATCCATTCTATGATACAATAAATACAATTCTCAAAGAAATTAATAGGTGATTACATAAATTATAAAAATACATTATATACATTTTAAAAATGAGCTAAAAACACTTTCAATCTGAAGCTTATTATCTCTATTTGGAATTAAGCAAAGAAATCTCTAATGAATTCTTCGATATTTTAATGGGAAGATTAGAGTATAATATTCAAAAGACTAAAGAGATAAAACAAAAAAATTTAGATCAAAAATTTAATTTACTACTGCGTAAGCAAAAATGATTTAATCACACTCATAATACGGTTCATTAATTGTTTTTAGCTCATTTTTAAAATGTATATAGTGTATTTTTATAAATTATGTAATCACCTATTAATTTCTTTGAGAATTGTATTTATTGTATCATAGAATGGCTTAAATTATCTATGTTTATAGTTGTTAAACATCATTTTTCCCTGAAGATGGTTAAAGGTGTGTTTTAACCGAAACGTCGGAATAAAGTTTCTTAAAATTATGTGATATGCTGAAAGTATATATTTTATTACTATTTCATAATCATTAACAGCATATATAAAAGTGGAATAAATATTTCTATAGGTTTTAACAATTTACTACACCTTTCCTTCATTAGACGATTCTCACTATTTTTTCATGTTTTTAAAGTAATTTGTATGGAAAATTAAAAAAATAAATAAATAAAATGCAATATACTAAGCAGTGTTAATGCAATTATTTAAGCTTTTTATGCTTCATCTTTAATTTTTAAGAGAAAAATACCTTCTTGTCAATTACTGGTTTATTAATTTGTTGCCAAATAAAACAATTTTTCAGGGCGGTAATTTATTTATCTTTCAGGCATAAAAAATATCTTTATTCATTAAGTATAATAATTAATACTTTTCATTTTTTACAAGCATAAACAAGACATATTTTTTCAATTTAGGTGTAAAGATCTTTAATTAACAGCTATAGAAGAGCTCTAATGAGAAAGCATTTTCATTAAAGAACCCACGATGTTTGGCTTTTGTTAATTCATCATTTACACTGTTTGTCTTTCATCTAAAATGAATAACGAATTTTAAATCAAATATTTTACTTTTTGGACTTCCTGCGCAACTTCAAATTCCTTAGAGATTCTTCATATTTCCTTATTTTATTTAAAAATATGCTAAATGGATTAAATGTGGGAAAGTCTTTTCATAAGTAAAATATTTATTTTGAAATATGTTAATACATTTTGCGGAAAAATTAATTAATGTTGATAAGTTTATTCAAATATAGAACTTGTTTTTTAATTACTTGAGTTTAACAAAAGCGATAAAAAATACTTATAAGTAATGAAATTGGTTCGTATTTTCGTTAATTAAGATAATTAAACATGAAAAAAACTTAAATACTTGTTAATTTTTATATGTTTATTTATTATTATCATAATAAATTATAATCAATACTATATAAAATAATAGATTAAAATAATGCTTATTATCTGTTTTTACTTTTTCTGTAAAATTTTTTATCCCGATTATAAATTTATTAATTTTCATTCTTCTGTTTCGTTCACTAAAGTTAGATATTTAAGTTTTTTTTTTTTTTTTTTTTTTTTTTTTAATTGCTTCCGGTACTTATTCCTTTGTAATATCATACATATTTAAACCTATGTATAAATTTTGTCTCTCTAATACAATATGATTACTATTAAGTATTATATCACAAAAACAGCCAACTATTTTTATTCCAATTCTCCGACTACCTTAGATAATGGAAGTATTGTATTCAGTCAAACATTTTGTGTGATCCTTTAAAAAAGGCTCTATGCAATTTTTTAAACTCATCCTATCAACACCCTTTTAGATATTTTTTCGTATGTAATTGTTAGTTTTCGGTTAATAGATGCATTTTTCGGGTTTTTAGGAAATTCAAAGTGTGGTAGAAAGAGAGTATTTCATAAACAGCTCTAACGATTTTCTTCAAATTTGCTACATAAACCCATTTCATATGTTCTTTCGCATGCATTATTTGGTTTGTACAGAAAAATGGACAGGCTGATAAACGAAGTCCTGATAAGAAGTATGTTATAAATATCAGAAATTAGTGTTTTAAAAAACGACTCTACCGATATGTAAACTATGTTTTTTATGTCTTAGTTATATCTCGGTCAAGTATTAGTTTGCTCTTACAGGACAATTGTATGATGTCTGAAATGCTGGGTCAAATTCATGTCTTCTTACCATACTATTTAAAAAAAAAAAAAAAAAAAAAAAAAAAAAAAATGATACAATATCTGTAATAGGAGGTAATGCTCGTGTGGTTGTTACATAACAGATTTTTTTATAGTCTGAATATATTCTGTTAATAAATTTTTGCATGTAATATTATCAAGTAATTTTTTTTCTTGCACTCTATATAACATATGATATGTATAAGACATTTGTATGTATTTCGTAACATATATCCATTAAATATATACAAGCTTTGCTTCACTTCTCTATACAGGCGGCGTAAAATATCGAATAGATGAACAGATTCTGCTTCTTTCAATATCAGGTTTCAAAACGGTGTCAGCGAAGTTTCTGATGTAAACACATTAAATTTTTATTGACTGCAAAAGTCATCAGCATGCTCTGTGAATACATCTGCATTTCTCTTTTCAAGAGAAATTTTTTGAAAAAATCTGAAATATTTAGTGGATATTTAAAGAGAAAAAATATTTCCCGTTAGGCATGTCTATCTTAAGTTTAAATCACGGTTAAATGACTTTTAACTTTCCTTTTCTGTCTGTAAATTTCAAGAATTGTCTGCGGTAACCCAGTTGTCAGAGAATCGAGCATGTAATCTCCAGGTTCAACGAAAATGCCGGGAAAAAAAAATCCTATCGGTGCACGTAAAATCGGACGTGGCTGAAATGACCTCCATGTTAACCATTTCACCGGCCACTGTAGTTTATGGAAGGCTTCGTTTCCCCGATTTATCTTGGGATGGCCGGTAAAGTGTTAAAAATAACACCTCAGAGCGTTACCGAAATGGAGAGTCAACTCTATCCGTAGAAAATGTACGTTGTTATCGTATTACACTAACCCTGGAGGTTAGTCAAAGACCACCGCCAATTGCCAACTACGTAGCCCTAGTGCCACATTAAATTCACTCAACCTCAAACATAAACTTTTCTAAATTTCTTAAGCAAGACATAATAGCCACACTTCCCTAAATCTTTAATTTACGTTCGCAAATAAAATCGCAAACTTCGAAATTTTCATCGTCTGACTTATTCTTCATGTTTTCAAAAATATTGCACTCCGTATGCATGGCGCTCACCCTAAGTGTACTGTTTTTCATGGCAAAACTCAAATTAATGTGTTTACCATTGGTTGAGTATAACCAAGGAATTTATGAACGTTTTTTCATGATTTTATAAACGGTTTTTTGTGCATCTAAAGTTAAAGAAAATTCCTTGAAAACATTTAAATGTTTGTTTGCGTTTGTAGATCGTCTTGTTGTTTAGAGTTTATTTCTATTCAGATTATTTCAATGCTTTTATAAGGTATACAGTGACAAAAAGAAGCAGAATAAATGAAATATATGCAATTAAGAGCGTAGAAAAATAACCTTTGCTAACTTTAAAAAATAATTTTGTCTCGATATAAACATTCTATATATTTTATAAAAGTATGACATATTCATGGAATATTTCTTTTTTAATTTTGCATTTTTTTATTTACATACAACGTGCTATTTAGATAATTTTGCCGTTAAGCTTTTAAAAATAAAATTTTCAAATGAATCAAACTTTTATGATAGCCGGTATTGGTCTGCTATAGTCAATTAAAGGTTTTTTTCTTCGTAAAAGTGCTAAAAAGAAACATATTTCAAAAGTGAAAGTGATTTTCATTCAGTAATTTTTTAAGTTAAAAAAATTAATATGAACACATTTTAAAAATATTTTCTTACTAGGATATCCATTAAATTTCTATAATAACAATTTAGTGTTTACAAGTATAATACACAATACATATAAATGAATATATATATGATTTAACTCTGTATTATATATATATATATATATATATAGATAGATAGATAGATATATATAAGTTTTAAATTTCATTTTTTTATTATAAAGAGAACCGTAGTTATGTTTAATAAAAATAGTTGCTAATATTATGAGAAAAAAACAAACAACCCTAACAACACACTTCTCCGCAATACATCCTGAAGATGTCCATAGGATGTCCATAGACGACCTTTTCATCCATAGGACATCATGAGGACGTCATTTGGGGAAGACGTGTTGTTAGGGAAACGAAAAGGAAACTACCGTATCTGCCTGTAAAATAAAAATGAGAGAAAAAATTCGCGAAAGACAACTGCAAAGTTTAAAACTCAGGTAAATATTTAATTCATGTCTTCTTGTTTCTTTTCGAGTTCTTCTCGAGAACATTTAGTTCATGTCTTCAAGTTTTATGGTTCGTTAAATAGGCTCAAGAACTAGATAATATAAAAATGTCATCTGAATTCCTGAAAAATCATATTCTGAACAGTTTGCAGGTTGATGAGTCAACTGATGATTATCATGGCGAGCAGGAATTACGCACTTACTGTCCTGAAAACGCTAAAATAGAAACACGTCATTTTATTTCCAGTCTTCTATTTTGTGTACTTTTTAAGTCATATTTTAAAAACTGTTCTTGTACTGTTTACTACTTATGCCGTCCATTGTCGTGAGGGCGTAATCGCCGGCGGTCAATGTAATTTTTTTAATGTAATAAACTGTATGAGAGGCTTAACCACTTCACCAGCCACCGTAATTTCTCGGAACATAGATTTCCCCGAATTATCTCGGAGTAGCAAGTGGGATTATTAAAATCATGCTGTATTCCATATTTCGTCGCAATTGAGCCCTTCACAGCAGACTGCTCTATGCAGTTTTCTATCGAAAGCCATCAATGGTTTAACATTGTAATTTATCCTCAAACTGTTTGGACAAAAAATCACCAGTACATATATTTTCATTGCGTTGTGCACTCATTTTATCAATGTTTCCATCATCCTGTGAAACAATAATGAACCGTACATTGCTCGTTAGTTCAAAAATAGTTTTATCCAGTCCGAGTTTGTATATATCCTCCTACAGACAATCTTTATAGGAATCACCTAATCTCTTTTAAATTCAATTTAATGCATTTTCAAAAAGCATTTTCAGTTAATAAGCAGTTCTTCAATTAAATTCTTCGAACATTTTTTCTTCTATCGTAAGATCGAAGAAAAGGTTTTAAAGATTTTTCTTTTCCTAGCTTATTTACATTCTAGTGATATTCTTCAATTCAGCATTCCAATATTCTATTAAATAAAATTTTTCAAGTTCTATTTTCTTTTCTCCTGCTTTTGGAATTTAGAAAACGTCACTATTTTATTTTTAATATATGGCTCAAATATAAAGATATAGAAAGAAAAAAAAAAAAAAAAAAAGACATTCATCTCAGAAACTAAAATTTTAAATAGAAAGAAGTGTCTTTAATAAAACTGAATCAGTAAAAAAGCTAGCTGTGTTATATAGGGAAGATAGTATTTTTAAAAAGATTTATGTATTAAACACATTTCCATAATTAAATTCATGTATTTCTAATTAAAAAATACACTTATTTATCTATTCTAAATATTTAAATTCATGCATTTCTAATTAAAAAATACACTTATTTATCTATTCTAAATATTTAAATATACGCTTGCAGGTTCGTGAATTTAATGATTTAAATAAATTTATATCTTCGTCTGTGTTCGCTTATAAAACGTTTAAACTATTTATTATATCGTACAAAAAAAAAAAAAAAAAAAAAAAAAAAAAAAAAATTCAAAAGATGACTGTAAGAAAGATAGAACATTTTTTTCCTCCTTTTAATTATTACTGAAAATAATCCAATGAGTAAATGTAATGCACTTACTCATTAATATTTTATCATCATGTCTTATTGTGTACATTTTCTCTATCTTCTTTTCTTTTTCTTTTTTTTCCCATTTAGAAAATTATCAATGATGTTTAATGCCTAATGAATTTCTGGATTTTTATAGTAATATTGTATTACAATGAATTCTCTTATTTTATTGAATGCTTGAATGGATATTTTTCATTTTAAATGCATTTATAATATACATAATGATTTTGAAACAAAAATAGTTATGTATTTATAGAATTTTCGGCATTTGCCCATATATTTTCTATTTCTTACCATTCAACACCAGTTTTTTGTAAGTTTTAATGATCTAAATTTAAGCTTATCTACATTAAATGGGCTACCATACAAATTAAACGCATTGATACAGGCAAGGTAGGGTTGTGAAAGAGAGAACACTGTTACTATTCCATTTTATAAGAATACATAATTAGAGGTTGAGCTCTTTAATTGCTGTCATTTGTCATCTAAATACCAAAATAATTCATATAACAAAACTTAAAAGGGACGCTTTAGAAACTATTACGAATAACGCAAGCTGCATGAACGCGCACTGTTGTATTATCAATAGGAGCATTAGTGTGCAGTCGAATGTGCAAGAGTGCGCAGCATGCACAAGAGTGCACATCACAGGGCAGCCATAGGGAGTTTTATTATTATTATTATTATTATTATTATTATTATTGTTATCTTTATATCCTCATTTCAATAACATACAATTTATAATAAATATATGTAGACAAACTGAAGATTTACCTGCGTAAATATATTATAAATGCTATTGTTTGGAAATAATGTAACGAAAATAATAAAAGAATAGTCGCCTGTAGCTGTCCTGTCATCATTTAAAAGCGTCACATTCATAGTGACTATGATTTGAGAAGATGGCGCCTTTTTCGTGCTACAAATATCTCAAAGAAATACAATCTATACTGTTTCCTTTTACATTTTTAAACAGCCTGGAAATACCTACAGTTCTTTTCTTTGGTGCAGGTTTTGCGCTTTTAAATTTAAGTTTCCATTTTCCTGGTAAACTATCCTAGCTTTTCTTCACACCCTCATCGTTAAACAGTCTTTTCTGTGAAGAACTGATTAAAACCTTAGATCTTTTGACCCTCTTGCTATAGATTCGTATCACAGATGATTTTAGATGCAAATCTGTTAATTTGATGTGAAATAACGTTGTAGAGTTATTACTACGCTGGTTCTCATAATTATAAGGACACCCGTTTTTCTATATTAACTAAACACTGAACACTATTATTTAAACAAATATATTTTTTATTAATTTGAATTTCATTAATAGACTATATTTAAAAAGTTTTATCGTTATTCTATCTTAAAAAATTTTAAATATGGTCAAAAAGATGATTTTTCAGGTGTTCACAATAATAAGGACAGCTCGAATCTTAGTAATGTTTTTTTCAGTTATTCTTTAAATTAATATTTTATGGGGTTTCTTTTTAGGGTAAAACAGTCAGACATTCTCTCTGGTACATATATATATATATATATATATATATATATATATATATATATTAATATTCAGTTTCAATACCATTTCATACAGCATAGATGAGATTCTGAATACATTTAAACTATTTAAAATTGCTTTCCACTTACATGCACTCTTTTAATATGATAAGTTAAGGTTTTTTCAACTTTTAGGCCACGGGAAAGGTAATAATACAGAAGTTTCTTTCTTCAAACTATTTCCTATTGCTCTAGAAGTACAGCAAAAATGTAAGTCTTCTTGAAAAATATATTATTACCCCCCAAGATCTAACAAAAATCTGAGAATTCCACGTTGGAATTTTGTGGATATTCTCTTGATGTTCATAACAATAGAAAAAATTACTAAATTCATTCTGCCTTCAGTAGAAACAGCTACCCAGAGCACCATAGATCCACCTATAAAATGCCCGATTCATATCTGTCTTTGAAAAATCTGATTTTTTTTGCTCTCTTCAGATCGTGCCAGTAACTATTAAAACCATTTGATTAATCAAGAATAAAATGCTTTTCATCCGAAAATGCAACGTTTTACCATTTAATGCTGTTTTTATTCAACTTTAACACAGACGTTCTTTCCTCCATTAAATGCTTATTGATTATTAAAGGTTTTTTGTTCATTTTAACATATTATTAATTATTTTAAACATGCATAAATGTGGACCCTAACCTTTCGTTTAAAATTACGAGCAAATTCAGCAGCAGTCATCATGAGTAAAACAGTAAGAGGAATTATGTGTCTTCGATGTTTGTAAAACAACTCTGATTTTGCATCAGATCTCTCTCCTATCGAACCAGCAGTTCAACGTTTGATCACATTTCCTTCAGCAATTTTATATCTTCGAATTTCATTAGAAGTTCGGCGGATTGAAATTATCCTTCCACTTAAAAATCACATTTATCATACTTCACGACATGAACGTTCATTTTTCCAGGAATTATCAATAATATCCGTCCAAGAAAATTTGAAGACTTATATATGAATTAATCTAGCTCAGTAATTAACTAATTCGCATGTCAACTGTAATTTATCCGCTAGCAAGTTAAATAAAAAGGAAAAAATATTGATTGTCCTTATAATTATGAACATCTAAAAACGTGGAGAAAAAAACATTTTGCACTATTTTTTATTACTTTTGTTCCATATTAAAAAAATTATAACAGTTTTGGTTTTTAAAATACTAGGTATATTAAGTGCACTTAGTATAATCTTGTTTACAATTATTTTTACATTAGTTATTTCAAAACATAAAGTGTCCTTTCAAATTTGAGAAGGAGTGTATTCCCTGAAAATCCAATGGTTTGTTAATTTTACAATTAGCATGTGTTTTTTCTTCAGGTAGCTTATTTACCTCTTCTAAAATATCAATTTGTTTTGCTCTTTGCTATGCCATATCTTGTTCAACAAGTTTATATTCTAAATTTATTCAATGACGCTACTTGATAAGTAGTAAAAATCAGAAATTAATGTCATTTTTGTAAAACCATATACCCGTTTACTTTAAATCCTTCAAGTTACAAAGTGAATATTCGTGCAACTTGAGAAGTAGTAATTGTGCGATTTGGATTTTTTTTATGCAACTGTTTTACTCAGCGTAATAATATTTCCTTAGCGTAGTGAAAAAGATTTTTCAAGAGGTATTTTTCGGTGGTTGCTATACGGAGGCAATAAAAGAAAAACAGCATGCTATTGTCGGCAGAAATCAACAGCTTCAAGTGTGCAATTAGTCAAAGGATTGCCAGGTATTAAAAATACCGGGTGTATTTGAGTTGGTTTAACGTGGTCCATAAAAAGTTGAAGCTATTGAAGAAATAATTCACAGATTATGAAGCTACACTGTAAAAAATATGTCCTATTTGCTGCTAGAAATGCTCTGTAATTTGAGTAAATATGCGTAATTTACGAAAAAATTACGTTGTCAGAACGTATTTTTTTGTAATTACGGAAAATTATGTTAGCAAATAGGACATATTTTTTATAGTATACTGTCAGAAATCACTCGAAAGGTAGGTGGGGCATTATCCATAAGTTCTGCTTTCACTCTTTTTCTTTAGAAAATGAACATTGAGGGAATAAACTCTCTACTGGCACTCATTGTAGAGAAAACAGATTCGCCCATGTTAAAAACACTTTAAGTGTTATTTACCCTAATATATTATAAGTCTTTATAGAAGCGATGTCCCGTGCCTTATTAAAACTCGCGGCTCTTGCGATTGTTTGTTGATACTGGTTGCCTTAGTGACAAAAAAGGAATTTTTATAAAATCTCTCAGTCAGTCATTAATCGCAATTTTTAATTTTTTGTTAAACTGGGGCTCTATTTTATTTTTTTCAGCAAAATCATAAGCTTACGGCCTCAATTTTTTAGAAGTTATTCCAATAAATATTACCTTAAGATTTTAAACATATTGAAGAATTTCCAGCTCCATTTGCGTTATAAATGTACTCTTGTAATGACCTAACGATTGAAAATAAAGCCTTTTTTTTTTTTTTTCTTAGACTAGATTCAGGCATACAAAGTTTTTCCGCTATTTTTCGTTTGCTTTTTCCCTGTGCAACCAATTTACGAGCTTCATCTATTACATTTACATTACACATTTTTTCTCTCTATTATTCGTATTCTTCTTCATATTCTGCAAAAATATACTTTTATAAGCATATATATATATATATATATATATGTAAGCAAAGTAAACAAGTTAAATAAGTTAAGTAAAATGCTTTTATAAAACGATATATTTAAAAGAAGTGTTCTTGCATGCTTTGGAGGTACAGACTCTTGCACTTCACTGATTAAACAAATACGAAATGTCACTATTGCCATCTATTGAGAGGAATGTCCCAACCATTCAGAAAACTAATAGTTCGACAGTAACCTAACCAAAATAAACAGTTTATTTGTTTTTTAATTTGTATTATAATCCTGTTTATAAAAATTCTTACTCTTACATCATAGCGCTCATAATCACATTTCCTTATTTACTTTTATTTGCCTTATTACTACCTTTGGGAATTAAAATAAAGCACGCAAACTTTTTATGCCAGTACACTTAACATTATAACTGTTCGTGACAATTAGAGCTAGCCGCAAAAGACTGCTCTATAATTAGATAATGGCACTAGGTACTTTTACACGCCGTGCACTCTTGTACCCTATCTAAAGATTGAAGAAACTTAATGGATTTTAGTTTGTGCTCCTATAAATTTTTTGATAAATTCAATAAAAAGTAATTATTAAAAACAGTGTGGCTTATAAAAATTGATAAATAACAGAGCTTTCTATCCTTTACTCTATGTTTTGGAAAAAATATTTGTAAAGAAACATAAATTCCCCACAAAATATTTTTTTAATATAACGAGGGTTTTTTGAAAATCGTTTTCAAGCTCTTTTTTTTTACCCGGCAAAAACACACTGATCGTTCATTAAAACCATTTCATAGCCTTTTGCAGCAACTGAATAAAAATAATTTAGGGTACTACGGTCCGAAGCGACCTAAAGAGTCTGATTCAACATGTCGCCTAAAGCTGATTCCAAATAATAACCTCATATAAATGGACTAGAAAGTAGTTAATTTGGTACATTAAAGACTGATAATCCATTCAGATAAGTTTATTTTTATTTAGAACGTTTTTCTTGATGACATGAAAATAGCAACGGACCTATCATTATCTGATTAACTTTTGTTGCAAAATGTACGTTTTCCGGCACTTAGCAGCTCGACGATTAGTTATTTGCTAGGAAGTTTGTTTCTCAGACAGCTTCAAATGCCTGACGATTCAGTTGACCAACAGGTACGTTTATTCAACAATTTAGTTGCACGACACGTACAACTGTGAGATGTAACATCTGCCCAATATATACGAATACCTACAGTCGGTAACAAAAGTGTCCGAACACTAGCAAAAATTCCTATGTAGAAAAAGTGCACTTCATACGGTTTTGTTAAATAAATCCTTGTCGAATCCTGTGTTTAGTCAGTGTAAGAACATGATTCGATAAGGATTTATTTAACAAAACCGTATGAAGTGTAATCATCTGCCTAACAGGTTCGACTGCATGGTAAATACAGTTGTCTGATAAATAACAGAACTCACGCTTGTTTTTCTTGAAAATATCTTTAAAATAGCTAGAAAATTAGCAAAAACAAATAAATAATATTGTAAAGATGAAATTATATTTTATTGCATTAAAAAGAAAAAAGAAAAAGAAAAAAAGAGGAGGATAAAGATTATAATTACAAAAGTAAATATTTCTTTTTAATCATTAACAAAAATTTACTTTTAGTTTAACGCTTTGCTGAAATTCAACTTGCATATTTTTGAGTACACTACTGGATCTATGATTATTCATTAAAGCATATATATATATATATATATATTTCAAACATTCAAAGTCAAAAAATGTTTTATTATTTATGTCCGAGGCAAAGACTATTAAAAATCTGTTAAATGTAAATTGATTTTGTTAACACTACAATCTGAAAAATTTCTTCAATATCAAATTATCGATTTTTAACCACTAGGTATCTCTTTCGTTGAAAAACAAATAAACAAACATTTTCGATCTTTTATTTATTTTAACACTAATATCACAAATTTCCATGCATTCATGTTTTAAAATGTATTTCATAACTATTTCAAAATTTAAGATTATTCCTCTGTTTTTTTTTTTACAATTAAAAATTTTAATATTAATTTTTCAACATATCTACATATAAGAAACAAAGATGTGTGTGTGTTGGGGGAGGAGGTGTATGTGGGTGTCTGTGTGTGTCATTCATATTGTAGGCAAGCAGCTAATAGCAGAGCTACAGAATTTTGCATGAAGGTAATTCATGTAACTAAAATTCATGTCGCCGTTTCATATAAGATTCCAAATATGTGTGAGTGTTCTTCACTTTGTAGGCATGCAGCTGGTAGCAGAACTACAGAATTTTACATGGAGGTCCGTTTTGAAACTTTCCTAATGCAACTCGAAGCCCCAAATTTCAAATTTTTGATTAGTTTTTAGGTCTGAGGACTATTAGTCTCAAACTACGAATTTTTACGATACCAGTTTTACGATAGTTGGACATTTATCGAAATCAAAAATTTATTGAAAATATAATTGAATAATTTGAAAGCGATGCTATAGTTTGAAAAAAAAAAAATCTAATAGTCCTCCGTACTAAACTAAATTCTGCTTTTGCCGGAATTTCAACAAAATCTTTTTTTTTTTTTTTGAAAGAAAAAGAAAATTAATAATAATCAGTTTCGAAACAGACAGTTTAGAAAAAGTTTTTTTTTTTTTTTTTTTTATAATTTTGAATTAGGAAATAAAAAGCACGCGTGCAAAATGAAATAAAAAATAAAACAAGATAAATACGTTTGAATGTGAGCTGGTAATTTTTTAATATTATATTTAAAATAAATAAATAAATAAATAAAAATATTAGGTGTGCAGAAGAATACTGTTGCTTTTTGAATTCAAAGAAACTGACCACGGAATGTTTCCTTGACAACATTTAAATAATCTTTAGGAAGGTATTTGGTAAAATATAAGTATTTTTAAACTAAAATTTCTGGTGCTATATTACTAATTCAAAATAACACGAATTTTGGGTACATCTAACAGTAATACTTAGTCTCATTTTAAAATCAAGATTTTTTTTTCCTTTATGTTAGTTATGTGCCATGCAAGTTGAGATATAGTCTGGGTAGTCTAAAATAAAAATCAAATATTATTTATAAATAAATCCATGTAATTGACCAATATTATAATTAAAAGTTGCAGAAATCTATAATGCTCTTCATATATCAGTATAATGTATATATGTTTAGTAAGAATGAATAACTAGCTGATGATGATTTTTTTTTTTTTATTGTTATATCTCTAACATCAAATAAAAATAAAAAGGTCAAACGCATATGCCAGGTAAATAAGCTGTCGTACAAGATTATCTGTAGTTCAATCATACATGCTGGGCAATTTATCTGTCGGGTAAAATTCACTGTTGTACAGTTAAGCTCTCTGGCAATATTGTACAGTGCTGCCAGATCGAAATTTTAAAATTTCTTACATTTCGCTAGAAAATTTCCCTTTTTGGCATAAAATTTCCCTCAGTTGCTCAACATGCAAGGCTTTGAAGCTATTCAGGGTAAAATAATTTGCACTGAATATGGTATTGTGCAAGTGTTAATGTAAATTATCTACAATTTCACTGCATCTAGCAGCCTTTTAATTAAATACCACTCTGTTTAATCGTAAAAATCATATTATTCAATAGAAAAAAATGACAGCAAAAGATTACTAAAGTTCAATACTAAAAATGTATGTCATTTAATTAAGAGATGGCTAAATGCCCTGTGCGTCGGACCTAGGCCAGGGTAAAATGTCCTTCATAAGTATCTTTGTAGGGAATCCTAATCAATTTTCGCGCGTATTTCTGAGAAAATCAGGGAATGATTTGAATGACTAGGCCGAATAAAACTAAATTAATAATTTTTCAGAATATTTTAGATTATTATTTCAAAAGGTGAAAAAATCGCACTGATTAGTTTTAAGATCTCAGCATAGAGAGAAATTGCTTCGGATAGTTTGAGTTGGGGGAAAAAAATCTAACAAAAAATGCTTTAAAAACTGACAAAGTAAAATTTCCCTTTTTGAGAACAAATTTCCCTTTTTTCCTCAATATCTAAAATCGCATAAAAATTTCCCACTTTGAGGAAAATTTCCCTCAATCTGACAGCACTGATAATGTAAATTAGGGAACTGAACTGTTGGTAAACGCACTTATCAGCAAAACGTACTTGTCAGGCAAATATTGTCGGAAAACGTATTGTCAGGCAGCTGACTTGGACGATCGCAAGATATGATTGTATAGGAAGGGAATTTCTAGTGACACTTGAAAACTCTTTTTGAGTTTGTGAAAGCTTGTATACATTTAAGAGAAGCAAGTGTTGAAATTAACCTTTTTTCTTGTTTAATAACACTGTTAAAAGAATTTGTCTTAGTTGTTTATACATTCCACTTTCATGTTTCACATACTATAATTGAAATTTAATAATTTATATTACGTATATATAGAGAGAAATAGATGATATAGAAATATATTTATTTATTTATATAATTTTTATTTTACACTTTCGCAAGTGGTGACGCCTAATAATCGATTGTTCCTTTAGTGATAGTCTGAATAGTTTTGAACGTTTGCTTGGTAAAATCGTAAAAGTTCATAATTATAAGCTTAAATAGACAATCGATTATCAGAGTGAGGAAAAAAAATGTTGGTTATTTGATACTTCTGAAGATTGTTTTTAGAATTTATATTTACTAATGAACTGCTGCAGGACAAGCAATATAGAAGTACAACTGAGTAAATTTTGTTAAAAACTGTGAAGGACAAATATCCGACTAACTTAAGTAATTTTTGTACTGAGCTTAAAAAGCTTATTCGATATAATGATCATTTAATATTGTCGCACTATGCGCTAAAAATTATTACTATTGTTATTATTTTTTTTTGTTTTATACATTCCAATAAAACTGACTTTTTTATGACTTTCTGTCTTTCCGTACACATTCAAAGAATTCCTTGATAGTTATTGTATTTTATGGGCAGGAGAAGATTTATGATTAAGCCATAACTAGGATATGACGAGGCGTTTCATTTTAAACACATAAAATTTAATAGATGACTATGACAATTACAGATGAAATACACAAGTAACATAAACGACTACATTTTTAAGACTGATCTGTTTTAGCAGAGATAAAGTAAAGAGGAATGAACAGATCATTGATTGGACGTGACGTCACTTACCAACAGTCCAATAGATTGAATCAGGAATACAATGACGAAATACACCACAACTCTCCTCCCCTTAATTCCGTATACCATACCTGATGGGAGGTTTTCTTACTCTAGATGATCTTCTTACAGCCTGTTCAGAAAAAGACAAATTAGTATTTTTACGTTTTGAATGTTCAGATTTTAGTTCTTTTTTATTTACAGTACTGTTGATATTTTTATCACAGTCAATTTCTCCAGGCTTTGTAGACACTGATCTACTGTCGGTTGGCACTGGATCTGGTGTAATGGAAGGCTCGGTTGGCACTGGATCTGGTGTAATGGAAGGCTCGGTTGGCACTGGATCTGGTGTAATGGCAGGATCGGTTGGCACTGGATCTGGTATAATGGCAGGCCTCCTACCAGACTTAGATTCTCCATTGCTTTGTAGGTGTGGACTCTTGCTATCGGGAACCATGGAAATATTTGCACCAGGACTTGTAGCTTCCTCCAGTTGTACTCTGGAACCTACACTTTTCAGTTGATTAACGTGTCTTTTCCATACACATGAACCTACTTGCATTTTGTAATGCAGTTTACCTAGTCTGGCAATTACTTTACCTATTTTCCATTTATCTCCTGATGTGTAATTGCGTACTGCAACTTTTTCATTTACATGGAATTCTGTTATCTTTTTCTTGTTAAAAATATTTTTATGTTGTTTGTTTTCAACATAATTTTTAACATTTGGTACAAGTAAATCCAGTTTTGATCTGATATTTCTCTTGAGAAATAATAATGCGGGACTCTCCCCTGTTGTAATATGAGGCATTATTCGGTATTGGAATAGAAATTCGTTTAACTTAAATTGGAGATTTCCGGGTTCTGAACTTAAGGATTTCAATCCTTTTTTAATTATTTGGACATATCTTTCAGCCTGACTATTTGTAGAGGGATGATATGGTGCAGTTAAGCTATGTTTTATACCTTTACTTTGTAGAAAATGTTCGAATTGTTCTGAAATGAATTGTGGCCCATTATCAGACACAAGGGACACAGGATAGCCATATCTGGCAAAAAGCGAAGAAAGGCAGTTTATAGTGTTCTCAGCAGTAGTATTAGGAACAATGAACACTTCTGTCCATTTACTGTGGGCATCTACTACGATTAAAAACATTTTCCCCATCATTGGACCAAAAAATTCTACATGTATTCTGTTCCAAGGTGTTGTAGGCCATTCCCAGTGATGATTGTCCATTTTGGGAGGATTATGTTTTAATTTAATACAAACAGAACAGTTATTTGCTAAATTCTCAATGTCTTTATCAATACCTGGCCACCATATAAAACTACGTGCCAGTGCTTTCATTTTAACTATGCCAAAATGGCCAAAATGTAAATCTTCTAAAACTTTTTTTCTATGAACAGTCGGAATTACAACACGATTTCCTTGTAATATACAGTTATTGAGTAATGAAAAATCTTCTTGTTTATGTCCGAAAAGTAAGTAATTTGGCATCTGTGTGCCTGATATTAAATGCTGGTACATTTCTTTCAATGTTGGATCTCGCTTAGAACTTGCACACAACGTTTTAGTAGTTAACGGTAACGAAGTGATTTGATGAATAAATAAACAATCGGATTCATCAGGGTTGCCAAATAAATTTGGTGACAAAGATGGTGACATTTTTTCTGGCTGTAGCGAATCGGACGACGGCAGCAGTAAGTCTTCACTACGTAATGGAAGACGTGATAGAGCATCGGCATTTCCGTGCTCTGCAGATTTTTTATATTTAATATCATAATTAAATGTTTGTAAGTATAATGCATATATTTGCATTCTAGCTGCCGAATGTACCGGAATACTTTTTACGGGTGAAAATATGGAAACTAGGGGTTTACTATCAGTATACAATGTAAATCTCCTACCATATAAAAATTGAAAAAATTTCTTTACTCCAAAAATTATTGATAACGCTTCTTTATCTACCTGACTATACCACTTTTCTGCAGAAGACAAAGTTCTAGAAGCAAAAGCTATGGGTTTTTCGGAGTTATCTGGCATTGTATGCGAAAGTACTGCCGAAATTCCATAAGGAGAAGCATCAGTGGCTAAAATTAAGGGTAATTTAGGATTAAAATGGGTGAGAATCCTTTCGGAAGTAATTTCCTGTTTAATTGCATTAAATGAATTTTCACATTTTTTAGTCCACTGAAAATTTACATTTCTACGTAATAATTCATTTAGAAGATAAGCAATCGTAGATAATTTAGGAACAAATCTAGAATAAAAAGATACTAAGCCTAAGAATGCTTTTACCTGAGTTAAGTTTTTCGGTATTGGAGCATTTAAAATAGCAGAAATTTTTTCTTGCGTTTTGTATATGCCATTTTTATCAATTTTGTAACCGCAGTATGTAATTTCATCATTCATGAAAAAAGATTTTTCTTTATTTATTTTAAGATTATATTCACGTAACCTTTCTAGCACTTGTTTTAATTGCTCTAAATGTATTTCATCCGTTTCTCCTGAGATACAAATATCATCGATAAAAACTGAAATACCCTCTGTACCTTTTAAAATTTGTTCTATAGTTCTCTGCCATATTGCTGGCGAACTGGCAATTCCGTATGGTAATCGCGTAAATTGAAATAAGCCTTTAAGAGTGTTAATTGTAAGTAATTTTTGTGAATTTTCCTCTACCGGTAAATGCAAGTATGCTTGATTTAAATCAATCTTTGTAAAATGTAATCCACCCCCTAAAGTTGCTAATATATCCTCAATTTTCGGTAGCGGGTATTTGTCAACCTTTAAAAATTTATTTACCGTGACTTTAAAATCGCCGCACAAACAAATTTTACCATTAGGTTTTACCACCGGAACAATGGGTGTTGCCCATTTACTAGTACTAACAGCTTTTATTATCCCTTCACTTTCTAATCTTTCCAATTCTTCATTTACTGCATTCCTTAATGCATACGTAACTGTTCGCGATTTACAAAATATTGGTGATGAGTCTTTCTCTAAATGTAATTCAGCTTTAACATTTTTAATTTCACCTACGTTATTTGTAAATAAATCCGGAAATTCATTCAATAAATTATTTAAATTTTCCGAGATTTGTACTTTGTTTACCGGAACAGTTTGTAAATTGTTTGGGAATATATTAAATGTAGTTATGCAATCCCTACCTAGCAATAAAGGAAAATTGTCTTTTTTAACCAAATATAACTTAACATTCCTAGTTTTGTTTTCGTAAGTTACATTTACTCTAACAAATCCCTCGGGCTGGAAAATTTCTCCAGTAGCTGTTTTTAATTGTATATCAGCAGGAAACATTTTATGTTCTGGAAATAATCTCCGAAAACGATTTATCGGTACAGCGGAAATCGCCGATCCTGTATCGAGCTTCATTTCTGCTTTAGCACTATTTTCTATCAAAACCCAAATTTTTATAGCTTTAGTGCCTTCAGATTGTAATGACAAAATGTCTACAGTATCAAGAACACTAAAATTTTTCTTTTGAGTAACATTGTTTTGTGCGTTCCGACACACCTTACTCAAATGACCGCGTTTTTTACAAAAATTGCAAACTGCATTAATAAATTTACAAACATTTGCTAAATGAGAGCTATTTCCACAACGATAACAATGAGTTTTACTTTTATTTGCACTCGCAGTTTTGTTCACGTTTAGTTTAATTAAGTTATTTTGAGAATAATTTTGTTTTGGTTTCCTAGCACTAACAGAAACTTTATTCAAATTCAAATTCTTATTCTGTAATTCTATCATGTCATTTTCAGTACTTTGCATAGTTACGGCTTGTTCTACTGCTTTTTCAAACGACAAATCTTCAACCTGAGACATTAATTTGCTTTGGATTGTTTCATTTTTTAATCCACGTAAAAATTGTTCTAACAAATTTGTTGATTCAGGAAGATCTGGGAACAATAAATTTGTAAGTAAATTATATAATTTCGGTCCTATAAACGTAATTAAAGCACTAAGTTTTTTTTCATCTTTTATATCAAACAATATAAAATTCTGTTCTAATCTTCTAATATAAGTGTCAAAAGACTCAACCGAATCATTGAATTCTTTAAAATTTTGAAACATTTTTAATGAAAATATGCTACCTCTAATAATAAAAAGATGCAATCAAATAAAAGAACAGAAAGAAAAATAATAAAATAAATGTGTAAATACCTTTTTTCCTCTCTTTCTCGAAAAATAAAAAATCGTAAACGAGTAATTATCGATGGCGCCTATGCACTTCCGCCCCGACAGTAGACAGAAAACTCAGCGCTGCTGCCTCCGATCTGCTTTATGATTCATTTCAAATAACCAATTTCTTCTTCGTGAGATATTTAGAACATATTCCGTTCTCTTTTTTTTATGAATTGCAAATTTCATTTTTAATTATTTTCAAGTGAATGTATAAGAGCAAAACTGTTTTTGATTTTTTCTTTTTCTGTCGTCGCCATTATTGTATTTTATGGGCAGGAGAAGATTTGTGATTAAGCCATAACTAGGATATGACGAGGCGTTTCATTTTAAACACATAAAATTTAATAGATGACTATGACAATTACAGATGAAATACACAAGTAACATAAACGACTACATTTTTAAGACTGATCTGTTTTAGCAGAGATAAAGTAAAGAGGAATGAACAGATCATTGATTGGACGTGACGTCACTTACCAACAGTCCAATAGATTGAATCAGGAATACAATGACGAAATACACCACAATAGTGATCTACGTTCCGGTTTAAAATGCGACGTTCCTATTGAGAATACGCAACTGGTTTGAGCACAGAGATACTCGAAAGAATGCTAAAGCATTCAGTTCTATATCAGATATTACTATACACCATGTTTTAATACCTTTATTTTCCACAAATCATAATGAAATCTGAATTTATCGTTCATATGCACAAAATATGTTTTCTTTAGATTATATTGTAGTTAGCGTTGAGATTTAAGGGTCACACAAAAATATTTAGATACACAAAAGGCTACATTTTGAAATTGTGGAAATCGTATTTTTTTTTTTTTTTTTTTTTTTTTTTTTTTAAGTATTTTTAACAATTTCTGACAAAACTTTATTTCTGATTAAGATTATCTAAGATTTGAAATAATCTATTTGTTTGCCTTTCTGTCTATTCATTTGTCTGTTTTTCTCTCCGCGCTCTAACACCTGTAAATAATTATGTAATTCTTTGAAGTTGAAATTGTTGTTAATTTTCATTGTAGAACGCCCCATAATTAAATTGGATTAAATAAGATAACTGCACTGTAAAACAAAAATGTAAAATCACGGTATTTGACCGTATAATTTTAGGGGAAATGACCGTTTTGCTGCCTAAACGGTCATAATCCGTAAATTAATATTTTGAAAGCATTTTAGGAAATAACCGTATAAAGTATACGGGAAATGTCCGTTTTGCTAGCTAAACGGTCGAAGCCCGTAAATTGATGTTTTAAAAGTTTAATTCTTTTGAATTTTTACGAGAAAAAGCTAATCTACGCAAATTGCTCTTCTCTTCTATAAAACCATTTTTTTACGGGAAAATCTTTATTTTGTTTTTGAAGAAGGGTGAGAAATTCTCACCCATTATTTTCCTCTAATGAGAATCTTGAAATAAGACCTTTAGTGCTAGTGTTTATGAATAAAAATTATTTCGAAAAATATATTAGATTTTCTTTCTCAAAAATCAGTATAGTCAGTCTTTATAGAAGAAGAACAGGAAAAAAAATAAATAAAGGCCACTAGCCACAGAATTTCTAGAAAAAAGCGTTTAAAGTTTCCGTAATCTTTAAATAGAAGGGATTTCACAGTCAGATCAGCGCTACCGTGGCGGTCTTTCAGCCAGACGACCAGCGTTCGAGGCTACCTGCGGGCCTTTTTTTTTTTTTTTTTTTCTTTTTATGTAATCTAAACTTTTATTAATTTTTACTTTATTTTATTTTATAATGCAATTCAAAATTTGAAAATTTTAAGAAAAAATTATTATTATTATTTTTTTTAATATAAAATAAATAAACTTTACTATTTGTAATATTTCTAACTTAAAAATAAAATAAATTTCTATAACTTAAAAAATAAATTTAATTTTTGTTTTAACTATAAAATAAAGTAAAAGTTTTCCAATATAATAATTGACTGACTTCTTAATTTTGTCAAAAATAGCAAATTTAGATTTTAAAATAGTCTTAAAAGAAAATATATTTTATGCATTGTTTGAACGTTAACAATATTCAATCACTGTAAAAAATTTCTGTAAAAATAAAGCACTTTTTTAACATAAATACAACATAGGTTGCTATATATTTTTTACAGATAGTTCTGTAAAAATAATTGAAAATTGGTTACTTCACATTGTGTTGTAAATCGGTTTAAAAAAATTTCCAGATGACACGATTTATCAACCTAACAGTTCTGATGTTGACTTTATCAGTTTTTGTAAAGAAGGATCGCTGTGCTCCCAACGGCGTGGTTAGTAAAGCGCTGGCCTTTGAAACAGCAGATTGTGAGTTCGAATCCCGGGCTGCCGAAGACGGTTTGCGTAGAATGAAAGTTAATAAATTCGCTTTTATGTGTAAAAAAAATAAAGAAGTTCCTTAATGTTGTGGATTTCTTACTACACGCATGTGTAATAATTGCAAGAAATTTTTTTAAAGCATCGGAGAAACTCAAACTTTAACTTTTAGATTTACTGTCAACAATCTGACGATGTTGACTGCTGTGTCATATGTTTATAGCACCTGCCACTATGCCTAACAAGAGCCATCTCAATCAAATGCAACGCGTGTGATTGTCATATGCATTTGAAGTGTGCTAATATACATGCAAATTATTTTACTTGCAAGAATTGCACTTTTGATTTGGAGGACAAAGATTATTACGAATAAAAGAAAAATGCCATTTTCTGTTATTATTTCGGCCACTGAATCGTTACAAAATGAATAGATTTTGTTGTTTTCTGTATTTATGGTGGTTTTTCTTATTATTTTTGCATTTTTAGGGAAATTTTCAAGTGTGTCCACAACCGGGCACATTTTTTTTTTTTTGTTGTTTTTGTTTTTGGCAAAAAATAATCACTTTACAAAATTGGTAATACATTTTTTCTGGTTGACGGAATCAATACAGTTACTTCATTAAACGTTAGCTAATGGTTCTAGCTTTCCATTGCTATCCATATGTTCGCATAATATCTACTCTATCAAAAATTATGAGTCAAAATCAGAACTGTGTTCACAACCGGAGACATTCCCTTATATATTTATATAGGTATATATATATATATATATTCTTAGCACTTAAAACGAATAACGGAATATATTTAAACTAGAATAATATTTATTTTGAATTATTGTATGTAGTAGAATAAACCTTCATATTTATTTATTTATAAACGTTAAATTTTTACTTTTTAGCAGAAAACACACAGACACACGCACACACGCCTATATATATTAGATTTAAAACACTTTGATAATTAAAACAATATTTTAAAACGTTAAACTTTATTTTAAAATAAACTTGTGGGAAATTAAACTGTCCTAATTGGTACACATATTCTTTTTATTAAAACAGTCATTTATTTTTGAAAGAATTAGTTTGAAATCTAATTTTTACTGTGAATTTTTACTAATTTGGAATCTAATTTTTATTTTGAAATCTAATTTTAACCATAAATTGGTTTTAATTTTACTCTTACCTTATTATCAAATAAATTAAATTTTAGTCTAATTAATCTAAAGACATATTCGTTATAATATTATTTCAAGACAATTATTATATTCATATTACATTATCCTATGGTAATATTAAAACCTTAGATGCAAAAAGTAAAATTCATATGAACTGCAAAAACGATTAATTTTATAATTGAACATACACTCATTTTTTAACAAAGAACAATATCACAATTATCTAATAAGGATTTAAATAGTAAAATGATAATATAAAACATTACAGTCTATATAATGCTGATATAGGGTGTCTAAACTTTGGTATTTGATACGTTGACAAGTTAAAAATTCCTAAAATAAAATACAATTTTCAAATTTCCAAATCATGATGATATCCCAATTCCAAAAAAAAGTGTATTTTGTATGGTCCCGTAGAATTAATTGAAAAATTACAACTTCTCATCAATATATGAATAAAATAAAAGATGAAATATTCTATTACATTGATCGCCTTAAGTCAGTTACAAGAATTTTATTATCACTTTCATCTAGAATCCATTTTGGATGTAAATTGTACTTCTGACATATTAAAAATTAATTCCCACATTCTTGAGATTTAACTAAGATAAATTAAAAACTTAGTACTTTAAGTTACAGAGGGAAAAATTTTACGATTGAATTATTATTTTTACAATGTTAAAAATATGCTATGTTAGTCACCAACCTTTAGTTTAAAAAACAACAAGAAATTAATTCAAAACTTACTTTTGAATATACATTTTATTTTTAATTTCCTGAAAGTATTGTAATATTAGACATAAAAGAATATTCAGCATGCAGCTTTTTATGTGACTATAAGTAAAATAAACTACTTCAATTAAAATGCTTACATATTCGCAAATATTTTATAACATTCTTCATCGTAGCATACTACTTTAAAATTCAAATTCCTTACAGGGAATTTAAATTATTTCATATTATAAAGTGTAATTGAAATGTTTAATAATCTGTCTTATTCATTAGATTTCAATGCATTTACTTTTACACGCAAAAATATTTATTTTCTCAGGTCGGGATATCAGACTAAAACTGTAATATCAGACTAAAATTTGTGATTACAGACTTAAAAAAAATTTTAAAACACATTTAAAATTTCTTCCATATGACACATAGATTATAAACTACGAATCTATCCTTAAATAATATATATATATATCCATAATTCGTAATAATTACTAAGTATAGCTATACAAATAAAATATTCTTTACAAAAAAAGATATCTTACAAGCATTGCACACACACGCACACACACACACACACACAAAATTTTATATATACACACACACACACACACATATATATATATATATATATTCTTTTACATTCATTATTTTTAGCAAAGTCCTTTTTAAATTACATAATCCTTTGATTTACTGTAGAATTTATTGTCTTTCTGATAAGCAATATAAGCATTTCATAATTTTTACTGGCGCATATTCATTTTGAAAATGCTTTTGATCTGTATTTTATCTTTCAGCTGTATTTACCTTGAAATTTTCTAGATAATAACAAGCTAAGCTTAAATAATTAGAAACACTCACAAAAAAAAAAGTTTAAAAATTTAATCTTATTTGTTTTATATTTTTCATACAATAATTTAGAACGGAAACTGTTATAAAAATATGCAAAAATATAATAATGAGTTTATTTTTTCTTTTAACTTATAATTACGAAAGCAATTATTAAATAGTAATTTTTTTTGCCTGTTTAATAAATTTAATAAATAAAAATAAAGCCCTTCATAAAAATAAAAGAATACTTATTTTAATTACTAATTTAAATGTTGCTATTCTATTTCCTGATTTAAAAAAATTAAAGTACTTTAAACTAAAGTTAAAATTAACTAGTACTTCTTGTATTATATTATTTTTAATAATTTCTATATTAGTTTTAGTAAAATGACAAATAATTGAAAATATTCTGTAATATGTCAATTATATATACTGAAATACAATATATATATGTGTATGTATGTATGTATAAATGTGATATAATGAACATGTTTTTGCTTCATTACAGTTAAAGTAGGTTCATTAATCTTCATTTCAGGGCCTAGAATTTCACAATACATTTGTTATCATTTTTCATTTTTCAATAAAAAAGCATAGCATGTGCTATGCGACAATATATAAAAATGCGTCATTATTCATGTAGTCTCATTTAAATTTGAGTTATTTTAATCGCGTTTTATTAGAAAAAAAAATGGAAAACATGCGTGAATAACATTTTTATTGATTATATAAAATCAGTGTAATATTAGTATTTTTTTTTTTTTTAAACATTGAAATATTTAAATATATATATATTCTGACTAATATATATTTAAAATGGGGTATTGACAGCATTAATAATTGTACATCTGCGTTAAGAGATATTGTGTTTATTAAATTCAAAATTACACAATAATGTATTGTTTGTTGATAAATACATTTATAGGTATAAAAAAAAAAAAAAAAAAAAAAAAAAAAATCTTGCCTGAAACAAATTAATTTCGTTTTTACTATATAGTGTTAAAAACACATTTAACAAAATGTGTTCACATTTGAAACGTTAAAATAAAGAAAAATATGTAGAATTATTTTCCTTAAATACTTTTTTTTTTTTAATCTTTTAATCACTTAAGTACAGAATTTCATTCGTTTAAATAAAGGTATAATAATATACTGTCATTTATTTCTTAAGCAGCACAACGTATCTGTGTAGGGTAGGTGCTCCAGTGACTGGCATGCTCCAGTAATTGACATTTATTCCGAAATAATTAATAAATAAGAAAAATAATAAAATCATATATTTTACGTGTCAAACACTGAAACATAGGTGGCCAATTACTGATAAAATGAAAAACTGACAGTGTCAATTACTGGGACATTGAGTGGGTGTCAAATAAAAATTCAGAAAAAAATAATAATAATTGTTATCAAATGTATATATTTTAACATATATGTGGTTCTGGATGTCTTTAATACCATGTGTACTAACTTAAGATATCTAAAAATATTTTCTGATGACTAGAACATTAAAAACATCATAGATTGCTCTAAAAGTGTCAATCACTGGTGCACTTACCGTACGTCATTAACTATTTTTTATTACTCGTAGTTTGAAACAATTACAGGCTAGCTGTAACGCCTCTTAAACAATCTGCATCAAATGTTAACTTGGTGCAACTGAATGTAAGATTTTATAAAATTTTGTGCAATAGTTCTTAATATGAAGCTGTCAGAAAACGTTTGTTAGAATCACAGCGATAAACATTTTCCAAAAATGGTCAAGTTGTGTTTTCAAAACGTGTAAATACGTCGAAAGCTGTAAGTCTCAAATTTTACAAACTCGTTGCTTTTTCCTCTTTATTATAAAATAAAGTAATAAGTAAAATAATTTAAATGAAAAATGTAATTTTTATGAGACATTTCTCTATCTATTTAAAAAACAAAATCATCTTAATTAGTATTATATAAATAAATTTTTAAAAATGGTTTGTTTATACTATTGCTAAAAAAAAGCATGCATATTAATAATAGTTACTAATTTAATCTTAATAAAAATATTTTATTTTATTAAATATTTAATTTTTTTTCCTAATTTTATTTTATATTATTATTATTATTATTATTATTATCTTCTTTTTTTTTCTTCTTTTACGTACAAAATCTTAAAAAAAAAAAAAAAAATATATATATATATATATTTAAAAATTCTTAGCAATAAGATTTGAAAACTTGATACAAATTTAAAGTGTAATTAAAAAGTTTTGTTGATATTTAAGAGCATGTTTAAGAATATTAATGAAACAATAATAACAAAATATATATATGTAGGTATAATATTAAAAATCGCTTAGGTTGCCCGTCATCCATAAGTAATTACAGACAGGATTACGTAAATATTGTTTCAATGTGAATAATTATAAGTTTAAAATTAAAATAAATTAACAAAACTGGTGTATAATTAATCTATGAATCTGTCATATGACTGTATTTCTATGTTTAAAAAAAAAAAACTTTGTTCTAAATGAGAATTTGTTATTAGCGCAAAATATAAATATTCATTTAAAGAGTGTTTTAATCTGAATGCAGATTTGAATAATTTCGTAATTATGAATGTATTTAAATATCTTTGAAATTAAAACTTAAAGATTTTTATTTATGAAAAATAATTGAATGCTTTAAAAGTATGTTAAAACTCAAATTTAAATGTTACTAATTTCAGTGTAACGGATTTTAAATAATTTTCATAGAAATTAACTAATTGATATTTTAGTTTAATTCTAAACACAAAATGTTCATTATAGTTAAAGTGATAGTTAATATTTATTCTAGAAGGTATTTATTTTCTACTCTTCTTTCCTTTTAAACAGAAAACAATCATTTGAAGAAAATAATATATTGGATATATATACATATATATATATATATAATAATTAAGATAATCCTTTAATTTGTCACAATAAATAATTATGGAGTTCAAATTAAATAAAAATTTACCAAATGTTTTTTGAACTGGCGTATAACAGAATATCAGGAACATTTTTTTTGTAAATAAATAATAATAATAAAAAGGATTACAACATGTGTAAAAAAATGATTTTTCTCTTAACTATAAAAAAGATATGATATTTAGTACCTTTCTGTTACCTTTACATGCATAAATTCACTTATTTCACAGAAACTGCGAATGATTTTTTCTGGAATGAATCATAACATTATAAAACAGAAATACAAATGAAAAAAATTAAAAACACTGCTAATGATGTATTGTTGTAGCATGAAAATAGAAATAAAATGTGAAGAACAGATTTTAGAAAAAAAAAAATGAAGCATTAAGAATTTACTACGAAATGTGATTTATCCTGACGCGCATACACAAATTACAACATATTTTCCTGCTGGCAATAACGTTGTTAAGCACAATTTGGGGAATTGAGCTCCACTTTTTCAGCAGTGCTGTCATATAGAAAATAGTACACCCATCTCTAGGAGGGGGTGTACGCGAAATTGTTTGTCCAAGGTAGACCCATAAGTTCTCTATAGTATGAGGAAATGAAGATCATGTGACTTTGCTGGCCACGGTATTCGCACAATGTCGATTTCGTCAACTAAGAATGTTCGACGTGGAAAGCATTATCGTACATAATAAAAAGTCGGATTAATATGCACCTATTAAAAGTACCTAAGGTTCTAAGACTTCATTCCAAAATACCTGGGCGGTCACATATTCGTTGTTGAAAACGTGTAGGGTCATACATCTATCGACCATTAATCCTCCCCATATCATCACATTTCCACTTCCAAACGTCCACGTTCCGAAATCTACTAGCGATAATTTCGTGTTCCTGACTGTAGTTATCTTATTATTAAAAGCGAAATGGCGTCTGTCTGTCGGCTGTCTACAGAAAAAAATTACCGCACTTACAGACATGACATTCGGTACACATATAGTCTCCATCTGCACCTCGAAGCCAGATTTTCAAATGTTGAACTTGGAAAAATGTTATTGAGTAAAATGTATTAACGTATTGAATTCTATTAAATTTCTAGACACTTTTCTTTGCACCGTAATTTCAGCCTGTTGCCAATAAAGTCTAATATTTAGAATTTTGTATTTCATTTATGACATAAAAAAATATAATAAAAAAAATTCTCTACACTTCAAAAAGAAAAAGGAAAAGAAAGAAAAGAAAAGAAAGAAAGAAAAAGAAATTGTAAATTAATCCTAAAACATTTCTGATAAAACTGACGTCATAATATATATATATTTTTTTTACTTATATTTAAAATACTAATTTCATTTAATCAAATAGTATTATACCTTTTTTTTTTTTTTTTTTTTTTTTTTTTTTGGCTTCACAAAGTACAAAGTAATGTGGGAAAAGATTTAGTATAATGTCATTTAGTATAAGCCATTCTCCAATGTGAATGCATATTTAGTTTATTTTAATAGCTTATCAATAAAGCTGAAATAGCGTCTGTCTTTCCTTCTGTCAGTTGTTTCCAGAAAAATCTACCGCACTTAACATATATACAACTAATATTTGGTGCACGCACCGTTTGAAATGCCTCCGTGTGCACCTCGAAGCTGAATTTTATTTTTGAATTGGAAGCAAATTACTAATTAAAACGTTATTAACCATCGAGATTTTTTGCGAAATTTTTCACCAAGAAACGCTCTCTTCATACTTGGATGGGTAAAACCGAAGATTCTGTTTTTTCTCCATTCAATGCGCTATAAAGCACTATAAGATGTCTTTTTGGAAGTTCTAATAGTACGTCTACTAATGGATTTCTTTTCTCTCATTTTGACACCAAATTAAATTCATAACATATTGTAGTACAGTATTTGGAAAGGAACTGTTATCATTTTTCTGGTCGATCGGTTTAATCAAACAAAATATAAGTAATAACTTGATAGCAAATTCTATAGCCTTTCTCTTACCCCCCCCCCCCCCCTGATCTTCAACACCAGTTACTTTGTGTTGTGTTGAGTCTGTGAAGTTTTTTCTTGAACTACTGGATCCTCTTCCCTCCTCTTTGTGTTGTGTTGAGTCTGTGAATTTTTTCTTGAACTACTGGATCCACTTCCCTCCTCTTTGTGTTGTGTTGAGTCTGTGAATTTTTTCTTGAACTACTGGATCCACTTCCCTCCTCTTTGTGTTGTGTTGAGTCTGGGAAGTTTTTTCTTGAATTACTGATTTCTTTTCCCTCCTCAGGAGAGAAAAGGATCCAGTAGTTCAAGAAAAATTTCACAGACTCAACACAACAAAAGTAACTCGTGTTGATGATGAGGGAGGGGGGCTAAAAAAAAAAGTACTTCACAGTTAAGTTACGTCAATGAAGCTGAAATAAGGTCTTCTAATTTTCTTTAAATATATTTGTAACTTCATTAATAGTTATTAAAACTGCATAGTGTTTTTTAATGTCATCGCGATTTAAATATAAAAAATATACTTCTTTTTTTTTCTTTTTCTTTTGTCCGTTCCGAAACAGAATTTCAGTAAATACTCAAATTGAATTTCTAGGGTAAGGCGTTGGTCGTATCAGGCAATAATGATATGGACTCAAAATATCGAGATTGGAATAGATGCTGCCGAAAGTAACGGGATACGAAGCAATTTTTTAATGATTTCAATAGATTTTTTTTCTTTTCTTTTAGTTTTTATTTATAAAGTGAAAACAGTGATTTATATTATTATTATTATTTATTCATTTAAATATGGTGAACAGCGACACGGGCAAAGCGTGCTAGTAAATTATAAGCGGTGTTCTTAACTTTTTTATTTTTGTATTTATGTGTCATAATGTTATGTATAATTTCAGAAAACTTGATAAAATTATAGTTCCTAAGTTTCTGAGAAATCCATGAAATATATGCACGTAAAGATAATTTTTGACATGAGTGTTTATTCAATACAATAGTGCTGAATTCGTCGCAAGCAATATACATCGAGCATAATTAAAAAATACACAAACTCTAGTTTAGTCACAAAAATATTAGATTATAAATATAAACTAAACTTGTTTTATTGCAAGAAAAAAAAAAAAAAAAAAAAAAACGGTATAACTGAAGAAAAAGATTTCATTTGCATAGCAACTATCTTTTAATTAAAAAAAAAAAAAAAAAAAAAAAAAAAAAATGTATGAAATGGTATACAACGCAGTACCAAAAAATGTATCCATAAAAAATTAAAAGTAATAAATTATAGCCAGCATAAAAAATATTTCTTTTCTCTTCCATCTATAAATGGTGGGGGGAGGCGGGGGTTGCTTCTTTTGTTTGAGATGAAAAAGTCATTTTGTTTTTTAAAAAAAGAAAGATTCATTTAGGCGTATCTTTTGTTTCTTGACAAAAAAAAAATGTATGAGAATTTTTGGAAAAATCGTTCTTTGATTGATTTAGTTTTGCTTAGTGTTTCGCACTACGGCCATTTTATTCTCACTATAACTAATCAGAGTAAACATTCCTCTTAAAATAGATTCCGATCCACTACAAACATATATGTGTGCATGCCTGAACAATAGCTTTATTCCGGCACCTGTGAACTAACGTCAGAGTAATAACCATTTAACCACAAGAATTCGTTCTTCGAGTATGTGAGATAATATTCGAGTGGATAATATAGATAATAATAAATATTATTTTAAAACACATGCATTTGTAAATAAACAATTAAATATTGCAGAGTTACAGTTAAAAACCAATGTGTACAAAATAAAGTTCCTAACGTACTAATTTAAAATACATTCTGCATCTCGAAATTCTTTTCTGCTTAAAATTTGACTCCTAATTTAAACAAATCATATAATTATAATAACGTAAAAAAGGAAGTAAAAAAAAAAATAAAAAAAAAAAAAAAAAAAACAGTTTTGCTGCCGCGACATTTTATTCTTACAAATGAACAGTAAAAATATTCTACATTTACCAGAATGCAGTTTTTTAAAGAGTATTTACAAGATACTATATGATAAAATATATTCGTATTTTAATTTTAATACAAACTAGTACGTTGTGGTCATTATGTCTTCTATATTTTCCTACACACATTCACGCAGCACAAATTATTTATTAAAAATATCTTTCATGATAAAAGCAGTCGATTTTTTCTCAGAGAAGTATAATAATAATAATAACAATAATTTTATGCAGTTCAGGAAATGCATTTTTTTTTTAAGTCCTTTTACTTTTGTTAAAGGAAAAAAAAAATAGAATTTTTTTTATATCACAGATTTGTGGTTCCACGATTTGTTTTAAAAGCATTGACGAGTTCTTTTAAAAGATTCCCATATTGGTAATTTACATCCATAGGGATTATTTATTTTCGGAAGTAAAAGCGATGCTCCTATATGCACACAATTTTTTACATAGTTTACTAATACTAATATTATCAAAAATTCCTATTCGTTCAACAATCATTTGTTAAAAATAACTTTTATTATACTGCCTATAATAATAAATAATAATAATAATAATAATGATAAAATGGATGATAGCGCTAGCTGATGAGCGTTTATCCCAAAATGTAATCATAACCAGTGTATGATAAAATCCAACTAAATACTACGTTTGCTTAAATTTCATTCATTTGTTCTTGAGATACAGCCCCCATAATATTTATGATACACGCACTAACTTACACACAGACAGAGAGAAAGACAGAAAAACAAGCAAACAGTCATTTTCTAAAAAATGGAATAATTGAGTTTAGCACATCTCGAAATGTGTTGAATTTACACATTTCGAGATGTGCTAAACTCAATTAACTCGAAAATCATATGTTAAAAGATTTCTTGAATCGAATACTTTCTTCTTGTACATTGTGAAGAACATTGTCCGTAACATTTAGCGTTATTATTAACAGTACTTTTTTATGTGTAGGGAGTACAAAATATATATATATATTATTCTCCAGTTATTGATTCAAAAAACATTATTATACAGAACATAATGTGAAATTTACAATATAGCATGCTCCATGTGCGATTCTTAATCATTTATAACATGGCGGTGGAGAATGTCAGAATCACAGCCTCTGATTTGAGAACACGTATGGATATGGACTGTATTTCTATATAAATGGCCACAATAAGTTCATCGAGTACACTTTTTTTTCGGATATACTTTGTCCTTATCTTAATACACATATGCAAATAAAGTGAGAAAGGGGTCCAATTAGTGTTTACATTGTTCGCATTTTCGTAATTTAGTTGAATATTCAAGTCCAAGAAAAAAAAAAAAAAAAATTATGATTCTTTCATCATTATTCTTACTGTCTGCTGATATGAATTTCTGTTATTTTTTAAGTTTCTTTTTAAAGGATGTTGAATTTACCTGGAATTGATTGGAAAATATAAGCTTTTAAGTATGAATAGTAATTTTTCTTTTTACACCCTGTACATTATAACAGAATATCCAATACACAAAATACGTTAAAAAAAAAAAAAGAAAGAAACGAAAACGTCTAGAACGCCAAGAGGAAATGGAATGCAAACAGCTGTTTCGGTAGCATTAAGCGTACCGTCTTCATGCACTAAAGAATGTACGCTAAATGCTACCGAAACAACTGTCTGCTTTCCTATTACTTTTTTTTTGCGTTCTAGAGTTGTTGTTTGCCTTGTTTTTATAATCCCCCGTCAAATCTTCCATTTATACGCAAAATACGTATCTTGTTAAACTGTTTTTTGTAATAATCCTTTTCGTTCAAAAAAATTTTGGAATGTTACGTTTGAATAAATTAGTATTTGTCATAAAACAACTTTTGCAATACAAAAAATAAAAATATTTATTTTTTATTTTCTAGTTTCAAACACAAAATTGTTATTTTGGTAATCTAATATTAGAAATTACGTATATAGATGTCATTATTATATATTTAATTTAGTATTCGATATTAATATTATGAGTCTTAAAGTGCATAAATTTCGACCAAACTATCTGAACTTATCTAACTTTTTAATAAAAATTAAATTTATATATTTTCAATTTTGCAAACTTGTCGTTAATATGTATTCATATACTTATTTTATACACATTTTAATCTTTTCTGTATACAATATTTATTTTCATGTATTTTTAGGTTAAATGAATATTTTTGAAATACTAAGTAAGGCATATTGAATAAAAATACAGCTCAGTATGGTTGAAGCAGGTAATATATATTTTATTAATATTTTTGTGCCTGAAAATAATTCTTTGATATTAAAAATGCTTGGCATTTTATTTTAAAAGTATATCACATGTTAAATATAAATATTTCAAACTAAAAGTATGATAATCATTTTAAAGTTAAAGGTTTGACACCTTATGCTAGGGTTATCGCCATTTGACCTCTTTATATGCTCGAATTAAAAACTGAAAAAAGAATAACATTAATAATTGCTAAATATACTTTTAGTAAATAATGAAAAATAATACTTTTTAAATTTCTTCTTTATCTATTTACATAATATATACATACATGTCATTAAAATAATTTCATCTATTAAGTATTATACATAATATTTTTAGTACTTAACTTTAATGTTTTAATTATTTCAAATAAAAATTTCCATCTAGGAATAGTTAATGAAAACTGGAGAATTCTGTGAACTCTCGCACTGCACCAATTTAGTAAATTCTTATTACACCATTCAGATTGGTAACATGTTTTTAAAGTTAGTCACAATTTTTTTAAACTAGCAGTCAAAAATGTCTTTGTTTCTAATCTATTTACTTTCATTATTATTATTATTTTAATTTTCAAACGTTTTTAAAACACCCGATACAACACATGAATAAGAAATATACATTTTATATTTTAGTACGACAAGGAGAACTATTTCTTTCAGGGAGCGATTTTCCGTGGTCACTTTCAACTTTGAAGTAACGTGCGAACATTTTTGTTTTTATATAAAATATATAAAATTGAAATTTTGACAATGTATCCTGGTTCATTGAATCTGTTTGGATTATAAGATTTTATAAAGAAAAGAAAAGAAAACGGTACACTTATTAATAAGAATAGAATATAGCTAACGCTGTATTTTTTAGTTCAATCGGAAAATTGGTTAAATAAATATTAAGTAAAAAACCTATTTCAACTTAAAAATTATTTAAAATGGAAAACAAATTTATGCTAAAAATAAATAAATAAGTGAATGTATTTCTTTCTGTGTCAAATAAATAAATAAATAAGAACACGCAAACTCTTTTTTTTTTTAAATAATTAAAATAAAATTGAGAAAAATCGTGCAAAAGAAATAGAACGGGATCAGTATAGAACCCTTTTGCGGAATTTGAAATTTGGCACCGAAAAAGCTCGGACGTTTTTCGCCAAAGTCTTGACTTACGCAACTGCGATAGTTATTTTAATTTATCAACGAAATGGCAATAAAAAATTTAAAACCGTCAAGAGGAAATACGAAAGAAATAACAATTTTTAATTATAATAAATAGATATTACATAGTCCAAAATCGATTGTTTACTAGTTGTATTAATAATTATGAGAATGAACTGATTGTTGTACTAGAAACCTTTTTGTATTATGACCTGGCACGTCCGTGAATCCAATAAAGTGTTGTGGAATATTCTTAGCCAATAAAGTGTTGTGGAATACTTTTGTTGACCAAACTAGTTGAATCTAATTGAAATGAATATAGTAACCGATGCTAGGGAGGAAAATGAAGTTACGGCATGACATTATATGAAAGAATGGATTAAATAAGGCCTGTCATACTAAGTTAAAGTCTGTTTACAAAAAATTCAAGTAGAATTTTAATTTTTTTTCCTCTGGAGAATTATTACAATGGTTTTGAAATACACTAATAATTCCTATATGACATTTTTTCTTGCCGTAACTAACTTCAGAAATTTATTATAAAAAATAGTAATTAATAATAGTTCTAAAAAACATTCAAATAGTGTTAAAGCCTAAAAAGACTTTATTCGTCTTTTACTTTACTGAAAAATAGAGATGTTTTAATTTTTGAAAGTGAAATTTTCCGATTTTTTTTTTTAATAAATCTAAATAATTTATACAGCAAATAATTCTTTTATATATACAGGGTCAGCCAAAAATTCCCCTTCCTATTTTGAAATTGTGTCGGAATTTGGAAAAAATGGGGAAACACGTGTTCAACGAATTCAAACGGAATCTCATTTTGTATAAAAAGTTTTGGACCGGGAAGTCATGGGGGCAGCTAGGGTGAGCAACTTTAAAACTTTAAATAGGAAGGTATGTGTTGTTACGCATCTTTGCAAAGTCTCTTCAACTCAATAAATTTTATATAAATAGCTTCGTCTTCCGACGATTATTAAATGAGATACATGATTGTAAAATCCACATTTCAAAACTCGATAAACGAATGTATCTCCTTTAATAACACTCCGCTAAAAACGAAGGAAAAATGAGCATTGATACCATTATTGCTGATTCTTATATAAAATGACCTCCTGAAACCGAATGTGACTCCCATTTTGCCCAGTTATCCACCGTTTGCTCGGGATACCAACCCTTACCCCAATTTTTATCACTGTTCGGTAATTTTATGGCCATGAATTTGATTTGGAGAATGAAAAAGTAATAATGTAACACTTAAAAACAAAAATATATGATGTTTAATAAATAACATTAATAACAGATTTTAAAAAATATATAAGAAATTTAATACATAATTTCGGTGGCAAATCCGCCCTCCCCCCCTCAAATTTTCACCTTGCCCCAGATGTTCGTGTTTTAGAATTTTCCAACTCTGTATCCCTTCATAAGATATTTAGCAGTTAAAATAATTCACCCCCTCTAAGAATTAAATTTATAGCCATAAAATTATCGAAAAATGATAAAAATAGGGGCCGTTCCTAAAAAACACTGAGTGATAGGGTAAAACGGGCGGCATATTCGGATTCAGGAGGTCATTTTACATAAGAATTTGTATAAATGGTGTAGGGGCCAATTTTCATGCAGAGCAGTGTAATCAATGCATGATAAATCCATAATTATGAACCTCATTGTCTTAAAGAGACGTTTCTAGAGATGTATCACAAGGCATATTTTCCTATTTGAAATTTTAAAGGCGCCCTCCCTAGCGCCTCCCCCTCCCCCTCCCCCTAATTTCCCCTGAACCAAAATTTTTTACCAAAAGAGGTCCCTCTCGAATTCGTTAAATACTTTTTCACATTTGTTTGTTTGTTTGTTTGTTTGTTTAAATTACGAAGCATTTTCCAGGTGGGAACGTGGTGTGGGACTTTTGGCAGATATTGTATATATTTCACTCTTGCTCAAAAGTTTATCAATTTTTGCAAACGATCAGTTTTTTCAGTTTATAAATATCTCTCTAAATTCTTCAAAATTCTTCTCTAAGTCTTCAAACAATGGGTATTTAAAGAACTAGTTCTTCTTCATGTTTTTCAGTAAAGATTGGTTTAAGAGCCGGTAACAAATTGAGCAAAATCAATAATATTTGTGATCACTCTGTATCTTTAATTGAGCGAAGTGATCTGTAATTTTAAGATATATTCATATAGAACAAGTACAATTTGTGGATGAATTTGACCCGGCAATATCATATTAAATAAGGGATATATAAACATTTTATTTAAAACACACTAAAAAAAAAAAAAAAATCAGCATGTTTTTTATTTATAATAAATAGAGTTTTAAACGAAAATTATTCTCACTTTAATAAATTAACTTTGATAAATTTATAATGCACTTTTAAAACAATATACGGCAATCGAAATGCAAATATCTTAAATATCTCATGAAACGTTTATGAACGTTTTTATGAAAACCTTTTCACTGCTCATGCGCGAAAGGTAGAAAAAAAAATTATTACATAGGTTGAAAGCTAGATGTATTGGACAACGCTTGTCAAACGTTCATTTGAATAGACTAAAAATTAAGAAAATTGTCGCCAAAAGAATGAACTAGATTTTAGATATTTTCCAAGAATTGAAATTTTGTAAGAGGTTTTTCAGAAGCCGCTTAATTAATTTAAAGATCCAATTTTTTCATCTAATCTCAAAAGTACTTTTTTGTGAAAAAAATCCTTATAAGCATATAACTCGAACATATTTTTGTTTATTTACTAATATTTGTGCTTATATTAGAGGTTTTTCGCAAAAAAAGAACTGTTGCAAAGTGGAAACAACTGGATTTTCAAATTTATTATGCGGCATGTGAAAAACCCCTTATGAAATTTTAACTCTTGGAAAATACCTAAAATCTAGCTCGTTCTTTTGCCGACAATCTGCATAATTTTTACTCCATTCAAATGCACATTTGGCAAAAGTTGCCCAATATATAGCTTTCAATGTATATGATATATATATATATATGTGTGTGTGTGTGTGTGTGTGTTTGTGTATTGTCGCACATGCGCAGTGAAAACGTTTTTCATAAAAATGTTTTTTCTATATATCTAAAAGTGGGAAACATTTTTGTTTAAAACTCTGTATATTATAAATTTTAAGAAAACTGCTAATTTTTTTTTCTTCTTTTATTGGAATTTTAAAATAAATGCTTATACAACTGTAAATAAATTTCTGTTATTTAAAATGTTTTCGCCACACAAATTCACACAGAAATTGCACTGGGTCTATATTAACTTATCTTAAAGTTTCAGATCACTTCGTTTATTTAAGGATACAGGTTGATTACAAATATTATTGATTTTTCTCAATTTGATACCAGTCCCTTAAATGTTACTTTAAACTAATCTTCACTGAAAAACATGAAGAAGACCCAGTTCTTTAAATACCCAATGTTTAACAACAGTACATTGAGAGATAAGTTTTTAAATTGAAAAAAAAAAAAAAAAAAAAAAAAAAAAAAAAAACTGATCGTTTGCAAATTTTGCTGAACTTTTGAGCAGGAGTGTATGAATATTTATATATATATATATATATATATGTGTGTGTGTGCGTGTGTGTGTGTGTGTTTGTGTGCGTCTATGCCTGTATGTACATATATACATACAAGGTAGTTACATACATGTATACGTACAAGGTAAAAAAGTCCCTAACACATTTTAAACTTAAATATAAAAACTGATTAAATGGAGAACGACTGTGCGGTTTGTACTATAATGCATCATATAGAGAAAAATTCAGTGAAAGTAAAATACGAAAAAAAAGTCCTAATTTTCTCCCACAGATTACGTTACCTATTATGATGATTTTTTTTATATATATAGCGTTACTAATTGTTTTGTTGCAACTACTTAGATCGCTAAACTTTAATTCCCTTGATTTCTTCTTGCGAAACTGTGTGAAGAACAAAGAGGTTGCTTACCTTTTTTCTCACACCAAAGTAGTAAAAACTCGAATAACACATGTAATCAAGTCTCTTCTTCAATCAGTTCTAAGGAATGCATACGCTGATTAGGAATAGCGATTGTTTGGTATCAAAGTTGTCAAGAAAACATTTATTGAAATATTATAGTAATTTTTCCAAAATTTATGCAATTTAATTTCTTGTAACGCGTTTTTTATGTTTTTACGAGCTGTTTTTTACATACAACGTCGTTTATCAGCAAAATTTGGAATTAAATTTCTTATGAGCTTGAAATGAACTTCTCATCGTAAGAAGCATTTTACTACAAATCGCACTCTCACATGTGAGTTGCATTATTTTATCCTCCCGGTAGAAATATAACAACTGATTTTCCTCATACATGTTTATAAATTATTATTCTCATTAAAATAAGTCTGTAAATAAGTGATACCTCCGTCTCTTGAAATCAAGCTGAGATTAGAAATGTAAGTTAGCAAAGGAGTGTCTGGTTAGTTAAAGATAAAATGTTCTTTCAAGTTTTGTTTAGTTGGCATTGGTTTTGGAAAGAAATGTGAAAAGTACTTAGAACAAGGTTATGAGAGTTAGGAAGTTTTAGGAATTTTCAAATAAGTTGTTGAAATATATACGCATATGTATAACCAGTCTTCACGTTGAACTGAAATATAGATACACTGCTTGACAATTTCACAGGAACAGTTACATTTTTCGGAATAATTAATAATAGACATTGATTGGAGAAATGAAACTAAGTACATATTTAGTAGAGACAGTGTGCATTTTTTATCATGCAAAATGGTACAGATATCGCACATAGAAAAATAAGAATTAAAAATATAAAAGATGCTCCTTGGAACATTTCTAAATAGCCACGAAAAATGGGTCTCCTTGCCAGAATGAAACAGAGATGAGTTCCTCAGTAAGATGTGTGATTTCCTCGGACACAAATGCACATTTGCATCTGTTATTCTTGCTCTCTAATAAACTATCGAGAAGTCCTTGGGGAATATTGCTTCACTCTTCTCTCAAGGCGATTTTCAGCTATTGTACGGTCCGGGTTCTTTGTGAAACACATCTGCCAAGAGCATTCCAGGCATACTCAATAGGCTTTAGGTCCGGGAAGTTCGCAAACCATTGCATACGGTTAATATCTCAGTGTTTGATATCTCAGCACTCCTGTGTGATCGTCCATTGTCGTCCATAAACAGAAATTCTTGACCTACCGCACCCGTAAAAAAACGAACATGATCCAGAATAATCTCATGCTACATCACTCAAAGATGAGGAGCGGTGTTCCGCAATTGAGCGTAATGCCTGCCGGCTCTAGCACGCCTGGGCCACACCGATCACGTTTATAAACATATTCTTGTGCATAAAGTGTTCCCCTATCTCTACACAGTAAATTGTGGGCAGAATCACTTGTCACAGTAAAACGGGGCTCGTCGGAGAACATCCCTCTCGACCACTGTTGGTGAACCCAACCAATATGTTGCTTACACCAATGGAATTTTTCTCGACGATGGCGAGGTTGAAACGGGATGCATCAAACAGTCTTCTGTGCGCACAAACTAACTTAATTTAATAGTCGTTAATTGGTTCTGGCAGAAACATGTGTACCAGTAGCGATTGCAAGGTCTGAAGCTATCTGACTAGGAGTGGCATTTCTGTTCCTTTTCGCCAATAGAAATACATATCGATCCTCTTCAGGTGTAGTGATCCTCCCACGACCACCGACATGCTTTTTCATGGCTTTTCCACCTTCAATGGTCTTTTTTGACACTTTTTGCTACTCCCATTGCCGTGGCCACAATGGTGACACTTTGATATGCCCTGCTTCCAGCCGTCCAACTGCTCGTACATGATCGTAAGAACTCAAATGATGCCTTGCGGACACTTTACACTCAATTATTGCATGAATTTCACAGAAATAAGTTCAACAACCTGCGATGCTATTTTGGTCAAACACCTAATAGCATGAAATTCCGAATGAATGAAGATCTTGTGTGCATTGGCTTTTATACAGATAACAGGCCCTGCTCTACCACGCCCTCTGCATTTAATTTTACTGATATTGGTCGGCTGTCGGGAACGCTACTTTGCATAAATGAGTTGTTCCTTAGCAATTATCAAGCAGTGTACTTACGCAACACTAAAAAGACCAATGTAGGAAATACTTAAAGCAAACTGCAGTTACGGTAGCATTAAGCATTTCGTCATCAGTGCAGATGAAGCATTTATCTGCATTGGTAACGATATGCTGCATTGGTGATGACGCGTTTGATGTTTACTTATTCTGCTCTGATAACGGTATACGCTTAATACTACTGAAACTCTAGTTTGTTTTTAATATATATATATATATATATTACATTGACAATTTCAGCATTATGTAAAGTCCCTTACATGGCTGTCGGAGAAGAAAGTAGTATATACATATCATAAGTATAAAAAACATTAGGTTCCATAACATCAATGCAGACTTTGTATTGTGCAGCAGAATACTGTCATATGATATTAGAATCAGTTTTGTAAAACCATATCGACATTTGTAGAAAGTTTCAGAATAGTCTGACTTCCGATTTTGTACAAATACATTAGGCATATTTTCATTTTAAAGAAAAATCGTGATTTGGGTCAAAAACATTTATTTCTTAAATATCAGGGTATTATCTGATATATTAGAGTGCAAGGCGCATTTTAAGTTAAAAAAGCTGATATTAAACAATTTTGTTAAATATATTTCAATATTTCAATAAAATATTACTTTTTTATTATTCTTTTTCAATCCTATAGAAGACATCAACTTGATTATAATGGAGAACTTTAGTGACTTCAACTCCAGTTATTTCTATGATGCAGACCTGTCATTCTCGTCTTACTTTCTCGATGAGTTAATTCCAGTAGCTATTATATATGGAATAACTTTTGTAGTGGGTCTCATTGGCAATTTACTAATAATCTACACAGTGATGAGCTTTAGAAGGATGAGGACCATCAGCAACGTCTTTCTAGCATCGTTGGCAACGGCAGACCTGCTGGTGGTATTAATTTGTGTTCCTGTTAAGGTAAATATACATTTTTTTAGTATTATGTAACAACGTTTGAAAAATACATATTTAAGAAAAGCAAGTTTAGATATAATATTTTTCTTACATTTACAATAGAATGTCAATATTTAGTCGGCCAAACGAATGTGTACATTTCAAACATGGTTTTTATTACCAGAATAATGTTTAAGACAATAACAAAATTTCCAGTCACATAGAATAAATAAATAAATCGATCGATACGTAAAAACAAATAAATAATATCTTTACCTTAATCCAGAATAACGCAAAAATACTCATTATTGTACATTATTGTTAAAATTATTTATTTGTCAATTGATTATAGCTTTTTTTTTAACTGTCCGATGAATTTTATATTTAAATAAAGTGCACTAATCACATTTAAAATCATAAAGTGTACAAAATACAAACAAAATTAGTCATAATTATACGGAATTGTTAAAATTATATAGTTGTCAATTGATTATAGTCTTTTTTTTTTTTTTTTTTTTTAACTATCCGATGAATATTATGCTTAAATAAAGTGCACAAATCAAATTTAAAATAGCATGTGTGATCTATTAACTATGAAAATATAATGTTTATTTATACTTATTTTTTTTTAATGATTATTTGCTTTTAATAAAAGACATTTTAATACAAATATGAAAACATACAGGTAAAATTTTTAATTAGTTTGAATAAAACAAATTTCTTTTTGTTATTTTGGATGGCTATAACGATTATTATATCCGGTTTCAGTGATTTATAATTAATATTTTGCAATGAAACGTTTTAAAATAAGAAAATAGATATTTAAATGTTTGTATAATGTTAAAGAAAACATTTTCTTGTTTATCAAGAAAATGATCTATGGAATATTTTCATTGATTATATGTAGTATTTTCACTAATCAAACACATACTCTTTAATAAAATTTTAAATTGAAATTCAGCTGTTTGAAGGAAATGAGGAATTGAATTGTCGGTCAAAAGAGAAATAATATTAACAGTAATAAAAACAACAGTTAAATGAAATAGCATTAACAATAAACAGAAAATTGTAAAGAAGTTTTACTTTCATAAGAAATAGAAACATATTAACTAAAAATAAGCAAAAATAGAGATAGCTTTATAATACTCGTAGAAAAAATTAGAGATTGAGGGGATGTTCATATGTTAGTTATTCTATATATATATATATATATATATATATATATAATATGTGTGTGTGTGTGTGCGTAATAATAAAAACGAGTTCTGGATTTACGGGTGTGTACGAGCATCTTAGGAAGGAATGAGGAGTCCATCAGAGAAACGGATATATTTTATTAAGTACAAAGATGCAGTCATGGAGATACAGTCATGTGCCGAGTATGAAGACATCCTGAGCGGCATATCCTGAAAAACGGTGTTGATGGACAGCAATCATCCAGTAGCGGGACCCCGAAGGGCCGTGATTCCCCGTTAGTTAATATTTACATAATGAAGTATTAATTAACGTGGATTTATTAGGCAAATCGATATTGGAAAAAGGCAAGATTTCTCGTGTGATACAGCTTAAATACGACTCATTTCGGCGCGAACTCAAACTCTTCTTATGAATTCTTATTGGGTAATTAGTAGCTGAACTAGATCCCGCTTACATTTTATCATTGGTTGATTCGGAGATCTGGGATTAAGTATCCTGCAATGTTTTGCCGCTAAATTTAATGATAGCATACTCTTTATTCTAAAACTTGCTCTTAAATCTGACTCCCGCGTTACGACGTGCTTTGCTGAAAAACTGATTTTACCTGTGGCGAATAGAATTCCCATTAAGGTGTTCTTAAATTAAAAGTTATTCAGAGATATTAATTTTAAGTTATCACTTAATAATAATTTAAAATCTTAATACTTTTTTGTCTTTTCACATATATATATATATTAAGCACTTCACGAAGCGTTGTATTTAGTGTTATGGTGAGTAACTTGTTGTTAAAGTTGACGCCATATCAACACAGAATACTATCGTGAACAGTGTTGCGACAAAAGCGAATAGAATGTAAGCTGCGCAAACTATTGCTATTGAATGTAAGCCTATAGCGGCGTCCATTACCTGGAACTGTCGGCAGGCAGAAAAGTAACCAGCATCAGAGCTTTAGAGTAAAGACAACGGAAAGTGTACAACAAAGCGAATAAGAGATAAACGGCACAACGTAATGCTACAAAATTTCTACCTACTGCAGCATCAATTCACTGCAGTAGTAGGCCGACAGAAAAGCAACCAAACGCAACAGATTACAAGTGGTGAATAAAATAAAATATGCAGCTAAATTCAATGGTATAGGTACCAGATGAGTGTAAGATCCAAATGGGTATATGTTCCATTATGGTATAGGTTCACATTATGTGAAAAAGTATAGTTTTACATTACAGATTCCAGAAATCTTAAAATTCATAACTTTTTGTAATTGTTGTATGTTGCTTACTTTGTACATGCTTTTGTATACAGTCAAATATTTATATTGCATGCTAGGTTAGAAAAAAACCTTAAAATCTAAAAATGCATGTAAGGTGCATAGAGAGGAAGTATAGAGGGTTTTGTTGTTTAATTTCATCTGCTTTGAGTAAGAAATGGCGTTAATGTATCTTTTGACATTTATAAAAAAAAAAAAAATATTGTAGAAATTTTATTGGTATGAAAGAGAATAGTAAATTTATTTAAACAGAAATTTATTTACATTATTGAAGCTACCTCATTTCCGTTGTTTTAAAAATTCATTTTAAAACTCGCAAAATATTTTTAAATTAAAAAAAATATATATTTTAAATATATTTAATTTTCAATAATCAGAATACGCTCACGTATTAATCTATTCGATTTATCTAAAAGTGGTGCCAATAATTTTTATTTATTAACACATTCAATAAATACTTATGCATTACCTATCAATTTTTTAATGTATATTGATTTAATAAAAATATTCTTTTTACATTAAAATAAATATCTTTCCTTTTTGAAATAGAAAGCAAAAATGGAAGAGAAAAAAAATTCCAAAAGGAATGTTTTCATTAGATTACACGACTTTTCCCAAATGATCTTCCATTCTCCTGCAAAATAAACTTTAATACTTCATGTTTTTCGACTCCTATCGCAAGAAATATAAATTTTCGAAGTCAGAGTTTTGTTTATTTCATTTTACTAAAAGATCATTCTAAGTAGCTTCGAAAAAATTGTTTCGGAATTGAAACATCGCAGTCTTTTTAAGAAGCTTTTAAATTTTAACAAAAGAGAGAATGCGTTATGCTTGAGATTTAAAATTTGAGATCAAATGAAATACGCATGGTTATATTAAAAAGACATTAAAAAAAGAAAAAAAAATCCATGAATAAAGATATTTTTTCTTTAAAAAGTTTCTTTCTCATTTCTGAGTTCATAAAGTAGATTTTATTTATTTTTATTAAAATTTTATATTTTTATGGAAAACATATTTTATTCATTGTAAATAAACTTTTTTAAAAACTCTTAAATTTTCAAACGTTTTTCATTTTTATTTTAAGAAATTGACAGTTTAACCTAGGAGTTTTAAATGTTTGTTTATTTATTTAATGTATTATATTTTCTTGGGAAATATTTTTACAACTTTTAAATTATATTTATAAAGGCAATTAAGATTTTTTCTTTTTTAATATATAGAAAAAAGAATTTATTAAACTTTTACGACAACAGTGTTTTTAAAATAATGTTTGAAATATTAAAAAAAAAATTACAATCTTATTTTCTATTCGTTCCTCTGTGTTTTAAATTAAATATGTATGCAATATGTATATATATACTAGGTGACCCATACATTCTGTAAATATTTTTAAATTCTTAAAAGTTGAACAAAAATTGTGTTGATAGAATTTAAGGTGGTTTGCCAAAAATTTGTTCACGCACAGAGGACTTTCTTTCTTCCTTTTCTTTTTCTTTTCTTTTCTTTCCTTTTTTTTTTTTTTTTTTGTCAAGAAAAAAAAAAAACAATTGTTAAAACTTTCGTCGGTAGAGTACACTGTAAGGAAAAAAATGACATATTTTCATAGAAAATTATATTAATTTGTACGAGGGAAAATTATTACAAATATGTCACTTTCATTTTATGTGTCTTCTATCCTCACCTATTATGATTTGCAAGAGAGGTACATGCCACAAATGCGACATGTAGCATATCCGAATGAATACCGGGAATTTTATGGCAAATGGCATAATTTACGTGCACCAAAATAAATAGGAGAAATAAAAATATATATATATTTACGATGAAGGAGGCGGTAAAGACAGAAATTAGCTGTTAAACGTATAATTTCTAGGATCCTGATTTATATTTCTTGTTAGTTGAGACTCGGCAGTGGCCGACAGTCGATCCACCATGTTTTTACGGTCTATTATCTGCGATACCACTGCCCTCTGAAAATGATTTGATTGACTCTCTGCATGAATCTCTGAAGATAAACTAAACCATTTTCCCCAGGTTTTAATTAAAAGAAAAGAGTCAGACTTTGATATTAGTAGTATATTATTTTCTACGGCGATCAAGTGGTCTTTGAAAGAACGTGTGATTTTTTTTTTTCCAATGTCTAGTCTCTCTCCATTCAGGGTTTCTAGTTACTATGTCTGTATAGCATTGTCAATCGAGGAAAATTATAAATATTTTTTTATTTAAAAAAATATCACTCTTTATGAGAATAATTTTTTTCGCAGACCGCATTCAATTCTACAAATCCTTAATTTTTTTATGAAATATTAAAGTATTTACAGACTTGCGGGACAATTATATATACATATATATATATGTGTGTGTGTGTGTGCAGTTTAAACAGACAAATTGTTTTTCCCTGCATCACTAGTACTGTTGCAGTGAAAGTCATTTTAAAGACAAAGGGAAAATAAAGAGGCAGTTCATTTCCTTTCATTGAAATCAGTCTTGCTGACAAACCTGGCGACATGGCGACCAAATTTAGCAAAAAACAGTGGTTTAGGGTTCCGAAATTTCGAAGCATGGGATCCAAGTTCTAGAAATGTCTATGATATTCTGGATGAAATTACCGCAAAACCCCATTTTTAAAAGGTATAAAAATGAGTGACTTGAATTCTGCGACGAGAGAGTATAATCACACCGATTCAGAGTCAGACAGAAAGCAATTCTTCCTGCTTTGTGGAGTATTTCATGTTATTTGCTTTATTCCAGTTTCCACTGGTGCTTTCCTCCAGTGGAATCAGTCCAAGTGTTTTCTTGGACTGATCCAGAACACTCGTTGAATAGTGATTTTTTTCGGTTCGAGTAACAGCTTTATTGAACTGCTACCACAATATTACGACAAATTAAAAGCACAATTGGACTTTTTCCAGAATATTCTTTGCAATCACAGTTTTATTGTACTTTTTCGAGAAATTACGGTGAATAAAAAGCATTTCTCGACAATAAACTGCCACATTTTTTACGAACTTCTGTCTTACACAAGAAAGTCAATAAGATTTCTGTACATTTGGCGCCCAACATGGAGCATTTGGAATGAATTCCCATAACTAGAAGTAGGTTTGACGATTGAAGAAAATTCAGTATGGAAGCTGGGAAGATCAGCTGAGAGAGTAGATAAAAGACGAACGCATACAGCTGAGAGTAGAGATAAAAGCCGGACGAGATCAGCTGAGAAAAGAGGTGAAAATCAAACAAGACGGCCAGAAAATGCGCATGATATCACTAGTAGAGGTGTTTTCAATGCTTTGAAAGCTCCGAGGAAGACTGAATAATGCTTCTGTTGGGGCGGAAGAGATGAAGAAATGATGATGATAAGAATAAAAATTATGAAGAAAGTGAATGTTTCGAAAATAATGAAGAAAAATGGTGTACGGTATATCATGCATCCCTAACAAAAGAGCGTAGACAGATGTTGGAGCTCCTTTTGAAAAAATCGGTATTGGTGTATTAGGATGGTTACCTGAGGCATTTAAACATACTCCTTTTGAGAAAATCGCTATGGACTTACTAGGATTGTTACCCGAGACATCTAAAGATAATTCATATATTTTTGTGAAAAAAAGCTATTTCAGAAGATGGTTGAAACTGTATCCAGAACAAGAATCGTTGACTATTGCACATATATCGAAATACAGAAGACTCGGACGACGTTATTGTAACCTGACTCCAATGGAAAGTTTGATCTGTGATTGTCCACTTCCAAGAATCAAATTGATTTACACCTTCCGATGTTTCTGCCTGCCTGTAGAAGTGCTCCGCATGAAACTTCGGGCTGGACACCATCCGAAATGTTGTTCAGACGAACACTTCGCTTGCCTTGTGACATCCTGTTCAGGCGACCCTGCGATATGCCTTCCTCGCTTAATGACTACCTACAAGATTTAGAGGCACGTTTGGAAAGCATGCATGAGTTCCCCAGAAAAAAAGTTTAACATGGTCAGCAATCGAACAAAGATATACTACCAGGTAAAGGTGATTACTTTTATCCTTATGTTTTTGAAACAAATAAAACAAATCGCTATTTGAAGTCACTTCATCGTTGCATTTTCATTTTCGAAATATCGGATTATTGTGCCACTATAGAGAGATTACGACACCCTGTCGATATAGTACGTCATACATTTATAATATTTATGAATAAACTTAACACTTATTTTAGCTATAATAAGAAAGCACCACTAAGAAATGGCGTTCTAGACTAACAAGTACAAAACTTTGAAGAAACACCATAAAATTAAATTAAATAAATTAACATAAACATTAAATAAACATAAAACATTAACATAAATAAATAAAATTAATTGTGAAACAGCGATAGTTTTAAAAATTTAAAATTTGCTTTCATTTTTTGCCAGAGTGTCGATGTAAAACTTTGGAATTTTGCAGGTGCTCTATTTTTAAGTTGATTCTGCAGATTTCGGTCAAAAAACTATGTTTTGTATGTAGAGTTTAAATATAACTCCAAATGTATTCTATTTTTAAGCTTTGCACGCATGGTTACATTTACCGGAAAGTTTTTGCACTTCGGACAAATGTAATTTTTTGTGGAGCAAGTAAAACCAAACTGCTTGCACTTATCCAAGGCATTTTCTAAGTAATGGAATCCAAGATTTACTTACCGTTGTTATCCAAGTCAGAATATTTTAATGATATTTTTAAAGGATTTTAATGATATTTTTATAAATTAATTACTGATAATATTGCTCACGTGGAATATTTGAATTTCTGTATTTATTTTTAAATTGCTTACCCAAAAGAATTGGTCGAGTTTCGACCACTCGGCGATAGTAGTAAAAATAAACTACTGATAAAATAGAGCATTTTACATTTTAAAAAATAATGTATATCTTTGTATAAGGGAAAGAAATAGTAATAAATTCTAGAACAAATTATTTAGTACCTATTTATTTTTTCAGTTTAAAATAAAGTACAATAAGGTAAGTAAGCAAAATATGATGAGAGTTATCGATAAGTAAAATATTAATTTATTCATATGATTACTTTTAACTGAAGTTTTCTTGTTTTATTTTTTTTTCTGTTGGGTTAAAATGTATTGCTTTTTGAATTTTTCCATATTGTTTAATATGTTACATATAGGTAAGACAAATATTAAACCTCTTTTCTGTTCCTTATTTCTGCCATAAATATATATGCTTGTAAGAAGCTAATAAAATATTAATCAAAATATGTCTACTAAACCCTGAAAAATGGATTTCTATAATTTTCACATAGTTATACTAAAATTTTATTTACACGTAATTATACTAAAAATTTTAAATTATTTATTTAAAGTATGTACTTTTAAACTTATTCATTTGTAAAATGTATTCAAACATGTGTGTCAATATAAAACGACATACGAATTTAAGTTTAATATTAGTATTGCTAATATATAATATCATTGAAAGCTGAAAAATAACACCACTAGCTGTAACTAATGCGTTTTAAATGCATATCAACGTGTGCATTGTAAATAATGCTTTCTATCAAAATTAAAAAAAACTAACGATGAAAATATTCAAAACAATTTAATGGGCTTTAGTGAAGAATGCAAGATGTAAAATTCATTAGAAAATAATAGATTACTAATGCTACAGTGTTTCGGGGAAAAAAGAAAAAAAAAACTTTTTTCTTTTATATTTAGCAAAGACCATAAACCTAAAAGAAAAACATCATGCGGAAAACTTCCGTGAATAAAAAAATAATAAATAAATAAATAAATAAATAAAAATGTTAGTGATAATGCATTTTAACGTATGCTTTATTAGTGTTAGATCTCACTATCTTAAAAATTTAAATTGAACGACAAAGGTTTATTATATTAAAAATATTTTTCTCTAAAGTTGCTTTTAAATTATTTGCTAAAAATATTGAAATATGAATACTTTTTTAACTAACCTCGAAATATTGCATAACATATTTAATTTAGTTTTCTATTAAAAAAATATTATTTATTTCATAAAATATTGTGAATATTTATTTTTGCATTCCTCTTATTCTTGTGTTGATATCTTTTGATATAAAACATTCAATCATTTATCTGGCTTTAATTTGTAGGAAATGTGTATTAATACATAATTTTTATAATTGTTTTACAGTTTGGTCAGTTATTTTCGTACTCTTGGACACTAGGAGAATTTTGTTGCAAGTTCGTTCACTACATTCAGAATGTTTCCGCAATTTGTTCTGTTCTTACTCTTACATCTATGAGTGTTGAGAGGTATATTATTATTTTGTTTTAGTTTCTTTTACTTTAAAACATTGTTTTAATGTTAATCTTTGATGACTTTTGAAGAGTTGAAAAGAAAATACAGGACCCATATTGAAAGAAACTCAAACAAAATTAATGAATGCTAGCTATTAACAATATTTTTTTCTTTTTTCTGTATTCAGTGTAGAAATTATACCGCTACTAAAACTGAACATTCATAGGAATCAAGCTCAGAAGATACATAATGGTATGTCATTCTATTTAGCTTCAACTCTATGTAAGATTGTGTCACCTGCATTGGCTGGCAATGTTTGAAGAGCCAATCTTCTTACAAATCAATGACTATAATAGAAGAACTTTTAATCACTGGGTGAGAAATCTGACAATCATTCTCAGAAAACAGTCACCCTGCATATGGAAAATTAGAATTGCAAAAGCAACACGCATGCATGCGCAATTTTATAAATTATGGCACAGTATAGCTCATAATGAAATAGACCAGCTACTGTTCTTAACGCATTAAAAATATAAGAAGCCTCAGGCTATTAATGACTATGTAATAATAAGTGTCAGTGATGTTTACTTTATAACACCTTATACATTTTAACCAGGCACTACATCCAAACGTTAATGACAGAAGGAAATTTACGTTTTTATAACAACTTCTAATTCACACTGGCAAACTGTTGATTTTTCAAGTATAAGCCAAATTCTTCTGAATAGAACATAGTCTTAAGAGTATTTTTTCGTGCATTTTTGTTGTTTGGCACATTAGAGTGCCTTTCTCTTCTTTAAGCGAACTATTTATGTGGGCACTCATACCTGACGCAGATTATAAATGTTGATTCACTTTATAATACTACAAAAATTAGCAGACATAACTTTTCTCTGGAGAGTTATTGACCCAATTTCATGGCGCTCACTAATCCTCTTGTATTAATGGCCCTTTGCTCAGCTGTTAGTTATAAAGTTCTGCTCACCGATGTGAAAAGTGTTCCGATACGCGCCTCTAAATGTTTTTTCTTACATAAGATGAAGTCAGATATTTACACCTTCAACTAATATTCAAACAGAATTGTAATAGAGAATTTATATTGAATTCAGAGGCGGGTAGCATTATATTATGCTACATAAACTTTGCCTACGTTTTGCACTTCTGTATAATTGCATATCTCAGCACAAAACATCTTTAATGGAAGTTTGACCTTTGAAAAAAAAATATATATTTTTTTTAATGAAATTTAACCAAACTTGGTATTTAATTGTTCCCCGGCATAAACTGGTTCTGATTAGATTTGGGGATCAATCGCTCAACAGGTGGCGCTGTGATCTCATATTTTCTAAATTTTTAACATGACACTATAGGACAAAATTTCGTATAAATGTACATTATGAGAGTTATTTTTAACTTGTGATTATGAAATTAATATGAATTATTGGTAATAGTAGTAGTTAAGTAGGAAAACATTTCTGTGCATGTGGGGGCATCGCTTCCCCCTTTAGAAGAAGTACCCCCCGGGGAGGGGTACATTTTGAAGATGGGTATGTTTCGAAAGATCTCGTCAATACTTTTAAAAAGAATGGTTGAACTATAAATCTGTGATAATTTAAAACGAAGTTATCGATTTTTTTTTTTTACTTTTAACAAAAAAAAAAAAAAAAAAAAAAAAAAAAAAAATCGTATATATATATATATATATATATATATATATATTTTAATAATATTGTTACTGACTGAATATGTATAGAAAAATATAGAAGAAAGTTTTCTGGTGGCCACAACATACTAGTATTCAAATTAGCCAGATTATTCATCGGAGCTGTCTGATACCACAGTTGTAATTTTAAAGAGAAACTATGTAGACAGAAAATATTATTTAAATTTTTTTTAAAGAAATTGAATGATCTTATTTAGTCTGTATCACCTAGAACAAAGTCCAATTATGAATGAAGACTTAATGACAGAGGAGAATAATTTCAAACAAGAAATTCAATGTTTTGTTAATATTTTTCACTGAAGAAATGTATTGCATGATTAATTTTAACCTTATGTTGAGGAATAGATCAATCTTCGTTTTTGGTTAAAAAAAAAAAAAAAAAAAAAAAAAAAAAGGTACCAGGACAATATATTGTGATGCCATAGTTTTCCACAGATGCGAAGGGGTTCTGTTTTGAACATATTTGTTTGAAACAAGCCATGATTTGTTAAATAAATATAAATGTTTATTATCTAACTCACTAACGTAGGATTAGATTACGTGCACATCAGGCTTCTTCCAAAGTGCCCCTACATTTTGCCAATCATTTATTACTTTTTGTTGGTATAACAAAAAAAAAAAAAAAAAATACAAAAAAATACAAAATTCTTGTAGTAATATTACATTCGATATACATTTTATTAATTTACCTAATGATTGGTGAATAAATTTCATTGAAATTTATGTCACTAAGAGAGGTTTTCTATATAAAACTTTTAATTTCTGACCAAAATTCATCTGCTGTGTTACAATAACTAATATATTATTTATGTAATTTCAATAGATTTTAATCACTCTACTTTGTGTCAATTATTTAGACATAAAATTGGAAATTTTATAAACTACATTCATAATGTTAAAAAAAATTGTTTTCTTTCTTTACTGTCACATGTCTTTTTCGCTGTGCTAAAACACTGATTGCAATCACAAAATTTTAAAAACAATAATTCCATGTTTATTTTCTTTATTTCATTGAATGAAACATTAAATGAAAAATGAATTAAATATTTCTTTTAATTGAATTTCTAATTTCAAAGTATTTTCACAAGCTGTTAAAAAATCGTTAAACATGATTTTTTTTTCTTTTTTATTTATGATAGTGGCAAGGAAATAAACATATAAATTTTATGAAAAAGATCAATTCAATTTATTTAACATTTTTTATTCTAAGATGTTTTTCATCTATTTACACAAATAGAAAAAGTGAATTAATATTACGTGATGAAATAATATATATAATAAAAAATGCATAACGGCTTAGAAAATCTTATTAAAATCACTTATTTGTTGAAGAAAAATCAAATATTACTCTAACATCTTAGGCAGAAATAGAATATTCTATTAATATATTACTAAATTAATCAAAAACATACGGATGTCTTTTTAAATCATCGTGTGTCATTAAAACGTGTTTGCAAGAAGATTTTTTTTTCAATGAATTTTCGATTAATTAATTATTTTCATTTACTAAAAAAATACTTTTTTAAATATATAATTTCCAACTAAAGAAGGAAATTTATCACACATTAAGCTTTTTTTTTTTTTTTTAACCAAAATATGAAACACAGAAAAACGTTTTTTTTTCTTTCTTTCTTTCTTTTTTTTCTTTTTTTTTTAAATCTAAGTTTAGTCATATAAATAACAAATAACATATTAAAGACATAAATTTATCAATAGTATTTAGAAACATATTTGCTTTAAAATAAATATTTAAAAATATTTATTGTAAAATATTAGTACAGAAAAAGAAATTAATTTATTTTAACAGACATAATTAAATATAATCACACAGTTTTCATTAACAATATAATAAATATAAGTTTTACTTTAATGATGAAAAGTATGTATTTATAAAGAAAAACAGAGTTCGTGTTAATTAGTAAATGTATCATCTATACGCCATAAATTATGTGAAATTAGAAAATGATGTGTATGAAAATTTATTTTATACATTTATTCCTTCTAGTATTTTGATCATTATAATGACTAAAAAAATATTACTTATCTAAATTCGTCATTATTTCTGAATATTTTTCAACAAAAAGGACAAAAGAGTATCACTAGATTTAAACAGCGTTTTTTTTTTTTTTTTTTTTTTTTTTTTTTTTTTCTCGAATATTATTTTTTGGTGGAATAATAGATCATTTTTTATCTTTTATATATCTTCAATAACTTTTTAATAACAAAACAGAAATAATTTATATAAAAGAATTATTTGCATTAAATTCATACAAAATGGAAAATATTTCAGAAATATTAGTATAAGTACAAAAAATTATAAATAAAATGTAGTCAGAAATCTTTTAGATAAATTTATAAAAGAAAAAAGAAAATTTTTATGTTTCAAATGAATTTCTATCGCTTTTTTTTTTCTCTTTCTTCCTTAATGCATATAATTGTGAAATATAAGTATATTTCTCAATTATATGTATTAAGGAATAATATAATTCAGAAATTACATATAATTGAGACAAATACATATAATTGAGAAATATAAGTATATCCCGTAAGTTTAAACTACCGTAATTACTTGTTGCAAAGAATATGGCTAGACATTTTTATAAAGTTATTACTGTACAACCATGATTAAATTAAAATATTATTCAATATCTTTTAAAAGTATAATTTTTATTTTTTTATTTTTAAAGATATTACGCCATAATGCACCCAGTAAAATCAAGGTATCAATGCACCATGAGTCAAGCAAGACGTGTAATCATCGTAATTTGGTGCTTGTCTATCGTCACTGCAATTCCTATTGTCTTTATCCAGGTAAGTTTATTTATTTTTATTATTATTATTCCAAACTTTGTTGTTTAATTCACTTTAGTATATTTTTTTAATACTCAGTTTGACGTTTTTGTTTCAGAGCTTTTCTTTAATAATACATAACTTCATTTTATATCTGAAGTATGGAAAATAATGAGTGAAAGACAATAGAAATATAGATGCGTCATGACACTAGGATAATTCCATTATCAAACGTTTTGCATCAGTCCTAATTTTAAATACTTTTTATAGTTTTGTTACCAGCATTTTCTAATAAATAAATAAATAAATAAATAAATAAATAAAACTTTAATGTTAAAATAACATTAAAAAAAATCTGTTTAAAATAGTGCTGTCAAAATAACAAAACGCACGTAAAAAATAAAAATGCTGCAACCCTAATTATTATGCAAAAGTGAGCAGCTCAACGTGTATGGGGAATGTAAATTGTTGATAATTTGGATGGTAAACGTCATATATATATTTTTTTCATTGAAAATATTTTAGAAAAAATAAGTACACTATAATTACTTTGATGAAGCACTTGCATACAAATTTAAACTTAATAATCTCTTTAACTTATTCTGTTGCTGCTGTTTGAATTTTGCCTCTCATTCGCTACTGGCAGTGACTCTTCAGCAGGCAAACAATTGTTTTAGCAATACATCCCGTCGTTTATTTTGCACGGACTTTGCATTATCACCAACACAATATTTACAACAGGTTAATGCAAATATTTTGCTTATGATGACTCTAAAAGCCGCACTCTAAAAATATGTGTTATTTCATATAATATTATAACATGTTCAAAGTTAAAAAAAGAAATAGCAACATTATTATTAAACTAGTGGCTATGAAGGTCAGTAGCCTCGACGTTTTATTGGCCTCATTCAGTATTCAGCATACGATATTTATTTATTCTATATTAATAAAAATAATCTATCTATCTATACATATGTGTGTGTGTAAATACACATACATATATATGAGTAACTCGCTACATTACCAGATAGATATCTGGGGGAGGGGGGGGGCTACCGATCCTTCAACCCTCGCCCCGTTGTATCTAACTGTCTACATTTTTTTGCATACATGTGCATGCATATATATTTCTTGTAACTCATACCCCTGTGTTAAATACTTGTAATTCAGAAATACAGTACTGGCCAGAATGGATGACTCACTTGTATTTTCCCATTCATAGTGACGTATTGGCGCCAGATGTTCGTTTTGGCTGTCTGCCAAAGTGCAAGTGTTCTTGCTTGGCATTTTCTTAGTTCATTAGTTGTGTTCGCCGTGTGTTGACGTACAAATTTTTGCAGAAGGGTGAAATAATATAAAAATGCCTGGTAAAAGAATTTCACACAAAATGCATACACAAATAAAGATTTTGAGCGAAGAAGGTTATGGTACTCGGGAAATTGCTGCCAGATTACAATTGGCACAAAAGGCAGTTTCCAGGTCTATAAGTAATTTCTAAACAACCAGGAATTATGGATATTCAAAGCCAAAAGGTCGTCACAAGAGCACAAGCAAGCGCATGGATGAATCCATAATTTTGGCAGCGAAGAACTCACCCACAAAATCAGCGAAAGCAATCCAAGCAGGTTTATCAAAAGATGTTAATACACCCTAGCCAAAGGACAATCCGCAGGAGGCTATTCCATGCCAATTTAAAGTCCTACAAACCTGCTAAGAAGCCTAAATTGTCTCCCAAAAACATTGCTGACAGACTGACATTTTGTAAAAAGTATCAGGGTTGGACTGCGAAGCAATGGAAACATTCAATGTTTTCAAACGAGACTCAAGTATCGCAGTTTTATGCATTTTGTAGAAACATACGACGGCCTCCCAATAAAAGAGACTGTCAACGATACATTATTCCCACCGTGAAGTATGCTGCAAAACTCATGGTCTGGGGAGCCATTTGTGTCAAAGAAAGATGTCGATTGTGGTTCATGCCTGAAGGCACATCAATTAATGGAACTGTTTATCTCGATGTGCTAAAAGAGAAATTACCACCGTTTATGAATATCAACCAGTGCACACACTTCCAACATGATGGAACACCTTGCCACCAGACTAAATCTGTTAAGACATGGATTGAAAAGCAGGGGTTTCAGATCCTTGGGCCGTGCCCCGGAAATTTCCCTGATGTAAACCCAATCGAGAACTGTTGGGTAATTTTAAAGCGCAAAGTTGCTGAGCGTAAATCCACTTCACTTTCGGACTTAAGAGAAACTATAAAACAAGTATAGATTACAGAAATTACACCAGACTATTGCGAAAATTATGTATTTCCATGCCTGATCGTATCCAAGCTGTATTGAAAAAAAAAGGTTTCCACACCAAATATTGAACCCTTTCTCAATTATGTATGTATACTGTGCTTATATAACTAAAATTAATAATTCTCATAAAATAAATACTTAGTTAAAGGCAATTATTCTTGTGCATTCATAAACATCACAGTTTTTTGTGGTGAGTCATCCATTCTGGCCAGTACTGTACATGTACGAAATTTGATGCCAAATGAATGCATAACATATTGGAATAAATTTGTGCAGCTCGGTAAACTAATTACCAAATCTATATGCCTAACATTTCCTAACAAAAACAAGCTTTTAAGCATTATACTAATGTATGTTTATTTCATTATGTTACTGGAGTGTAACTATTCTAAAATGCACTTACAAGAAATACCATCGATAGACCGTAATGGTAGGAAATTGTTTTGTGTGTCCCTGTACATGATCCCCTAACATTATATACATCAATAAAAACTATACAAGTAATTCCTTGTAACTCCTTAATGTTTGAACCATATTTGACATGATTTGGGGATTACAGAATGCAATCGGAATTCTTTTGGGAGTCCCATTAATAAATTGTTTAATATATACGAAGGTTGGTCCGAAATAAGGTTCCCAAAGAGCTCCAGCCGCTCGGAAGGGTGGGAAGCGAAATCTGGCAACACCGCAGTGCGCGGCTGCTCCACCACTCTCGATTCCGCTCATACGTACTTCGCTACGTAGCTCACTCTTGGATCAGCAGCCGTCTGAGATGGAGATGCACATTGTTGCTCACGCTAAGTGCGAGATTCGTTCCGTAATTCGCTTTTTGCACGCCAAAGGGACTCCACCCGTGGATATTCATCGTCAATTGACGACTGACAGCTGGTGTAACGCTGTTTCACGACAACGTCCAACCTCTCGCTCCCGTCAAACCCAGGACATTTAGACAAACTTTGGGTGGACTGTGATGCCCCACCTACTGTACAGTCTAGACAGCGCTTAGCGATTATCATTTGTTCCCGAAGTTAAAAGAACACTTGAGTGGCCAATGCATCCGGAGTGACGATGATGTCAAAGACGAGGTGAAATGCTTCCTCAACGGGTTAGCAGCGGAGTTCGACGACATTGGAATACAGAAATTGGAGCACCGTCTACAAAAATGCGTAGAAGAAGATAGCGATCATGTCGAAAAACAGAGCAAAGTGTCTTCTTTACAACGATGTACACTGCTATGAGAATAAACAATGTTGTCTATTTGTATCATTGTCTATTTGTATCAACCCTCGCACATACCATTTTCCAGAGAGAACGCGCTTTTAAACGTCTTAATAATGTATGTTAATTTCAACATGTTGAATGCAATATAAGGTTGTTAAAATTCTCTTACATAAAAAACTGTGCAGAGACTCTAATGTTTTGATTTTTTTTTTTTTTTTTTTTTTTTTTGTGTTTCTTTAAACGAGTCATACATGAGTAAAACCTATAAAACAAATTATATGTAACTCATGAATAATTATTTGAAATTTGGCATAATTTGGAGGATTACGTGGCATTGTTAAAACATTTTGTGAAGTCTGTGTTGTTGCCAACTCCATCGTAATTAATTAATTGGATAACTAAATAGATAATTGATGAGCACGAGACTTGAATATAAAATATAAATGAAGTTTTATTTGAACTTAAGGTCAGGAGGGATGACGTTTCCCGGAACTCAATCAATACGTTAAATAAATGAACAATTTAGAGATATATAAAACATAAGTCTCACCCAGTAGAGATAACAGAAGAAAGATGGACACTGCTGTCGTTGTAACCACTATACTTCTCAAACTTGCTAAAGGCAGTAGGATTCCCTGGGCCACCAATTCTTCCACTCTAATTCTACACTATCTACAACACCGCAATAGCCACCAAGTTAGAAAACTTCACTATCTAATCCACTTAATAACTAAGCGTAGCATGAAGATCTCTCCTCATCAACACCACACTCTCTACAAAAATACCTCTATATTTATCCTTAACTCGACCCTCTCCAATCACTTCACTTCGCAAAACTTAAAAACCAGTTCTTACCTACTTCACACTCCACAAGTTACTTTCTCCGTTGCAGCTCCATGCCGAAGCAAAATCATTCCGACTTTATCTGAAACTTTGCCGACTGTTTGCGTCGACCTTCCTAATCTCCCATCTATTGCGTCACCGGGAGTCGCTGGATCCAGCTCAATTTTAAAATTGTGGCGACCTTCCATTATCCCAACCACATAATTTTTGTAGTATCCTGTATATTAAGTCTAAACACACATTTTTGTACAGAAAATATGCTTTTGAGCATCTCAATAGCGTATGTTAGTTTTATTTTGTTAAATACAGTGTAAATACGTTAAAATAAGATTTAAAAAAATCTGTCTATAGACCTAATGATAGAAATATTTTGATGTGTTTCTGTACACGAATTATAAACAATATAGATCCAGCTATATCTGTATAGTGTATGAATATGTGTACCAGATTTCAAGCAATCGGTAATTTTTTTAAGTCGTATTCGCCCTATATACAAATTCTGCCCATGTAATAATAACAAAAAAAGTTCATGTCTCCTTTTTCACGAACTATTATTAGAATGTGCACCGAAATACGGTTAGTTCCGCGTGGCTTATGAACACGTGAACCAGTTTGTTAGTTTGCGTTGATAGTTACATTTTTTTTTTTCGGCCGCTATCGCGAAACAAAAACACACAGAATCTAAAACCTTTTGGAGTCTTCTCATGGAGGCTTTCACTGGCGTTTCAGCTACTAATCTGTTTTCCCGAAAATAATGATTTGTAACTAGCGAAAATTTAAGGTTAAAATATGTTACATTGATTACAGTTTTTTTTTTTTTTTTTTTGTAAGTACAAACAATTAAAAATTAATTCATAAATTAGTATTTATGCTGCTTTTCATAATTTCTGAACATATTTTAGTATTGTAAGAAAGAAATGAACTTCCACTTGAAGTTTTGAATCGAATTATAAGTTAATTTATTTAGTTAACTGTTTTGAAAATATTTCGTTCGTCATAATATAATCACCTATAAGTATATATTTATTTCTAAATTAAATTTTTTAGAGTAATTGATTAAGGTAATATTTAAAAATTAGTCTTAACATTTTTCGTTAAATGTATATGAATATTTATGCATATGTCTATCTATAATTTTGTCTAAAATTGTACTAACTGCTTTATATATCATTAAATAAAAATTATTACTTCATATTTTAATACATTATATCAAACAGTATATGTTTTAGTAATAAAGTATTTTTCGCTTAAAATCTATAAGTTCGTTCATGCTAGACATTCACGTTGATGGATTGCTAGAGGAACCGGTGTTTTTTTTACCTCGGTAATTACTCAAGAAAAAAAAAAAAAAAACACCGGCATGACTTAATTTTTGCACTAAAGTTTTTATATATTCCGTTTTTATTTTTTGCCCGTTTTTTCTTAATTTATCTATATTTTCAAGTAGATTAAAATCTCTCTTTCAACTAAAGAGGAAAAATCGAAGTTTGTTACAAATTTTAATTTATCAAACTTGTTATAATTATTAATATTTCTTCTGTTTTTATCTAAAAATGGAGGAACAAATATTTTTTTAAGCTGTGATTATTTATTGATTAACTATTTTTTTAATTAAAAAAGCTTTCTGGTAAAATATATTACACACTTATTATAATTATTACAATTCTCATTTGAAATTTGGATTTTTTTTTTTTTTTTTTTTTTTACACCACTTAAAAATATTTAGAAGCAATTCTGATAAATTACATCACTCATATTTTCCTTTCTTCCTTTGTCCATAAAATGAAACTTTTCCATTGAATTTCCATGTTATAATTTTTAAAAATCATGAAATATCATGAAAAAAAATCATGAAGATTGGGGATTAACGACTATTCAGAAATAATTGAATTCAATGGCGAAAAAGGTTACGTGGACTAAATATTTGTAAAAGATGTATAAATATTTAAGTAATAATTTTACTTTTCGCATTTATTTATGCTTTATCTACGCCATCTTACAGGCAATTATGAAATTACAAAATGCAGTAGATTATTTTTTTGTTTGAAGCCAGCAATTTTATTTTCTGCCCGGAGAGACGTTCCAGGTGCAAAACAAAACCACATCCGAGTGCCATGCCCATAACACAAGCAAACTCGGACGGTTAAGTAAACAGTCAAAATCATCTTTTTCCCTGCAGAAAAACTAATGGCGACGGGAGACCTCAGAAAGTTCGAGAAACTCTCACTGCATTAATTCTGTCATCTCGTGCTGTGCATCTTCGAGGGCTTGGAAGCTTATAGGAACACAGCACACTTATAGAACGACAATGGTGCAAGGACAACATGAGTCACATCGGTCGTACAACGACGTGTTCAATACGGGTGGAGTGCGACGCTATCTAAATGGCTTTAGGACGAGGAGTTCAAATCAGTCAATGAGTTAACATTTAGTTTCTTACTTTCTGCCCAAAGAGAGAGAGAGAGAGAGAGACGTCCAAGTTTCAGAACCAAACTGCGTCCAAGAATTGCGACAATTTAAAGTGAATAATTTTATTTTACAAGACTATAAAATTAATGAAAGAATTAATGAATTTAATGCTAACCTAATCATTTTTAATAGAAAATATGCTTTTGCACATAGTAAAAATGATGTTTATTTCATTCTGTGCATTGGACAGTAGAGGAAAAGTTAAAGCGGGAGGATTTTTATATCATTCATCCAACCTAGATTCTACAGACACTAGAGTACAAAATTTCTTCGACAGTAACGTATCTAATTTTTTTTGTTTGTACATGTACGCAAACTAGTAGTGGCATGCATACTGTTTTGATTAGGAGACTATCTAATATTACTTCAAATAAAATATATAAATTTCGAGACATGCTAAAAACTTTTTCGGACTTAAGTTTGCGAAGAGAGAGACTAATAGACAATTATGTTGAAGTTATAAACATTTTTTAACAAAATTAAATTTTGTGTGGCATACTAGCCTATAATATTATGTAAAATAAATGACTGAAGAAATATTTCCTCGTTTTATTTTTAAGTTAATTAACGAGGAAAGTAGAAAAAATCAGGGCCGTTCATCCAGATCCGGCATACAGAAAAAAAAAAAAAAAAAAAAAAAAAAGCAGTCTTTGGGGACTGCCGATAGAAGTGAAAACTAAGTAACTTGTGCATTGTATCGTCGAGCTATTAGATTATTATTTTCGAATTATTTTTGGTTTGTAAAGACGTGTTTATGATCTGTATTATATGATTCGGCACAAATTTTTAGCTACCCAAATTAAATGACCTAAGCCTTATATTAGGTAAAAATATTGTAATATGACCAAATTTTTTTTTTTTTTTTTATTTATTTGAAAATTTATATTAAAAGCAAAAAAGAAGAATATAACAGTCTGTATAAAAACACGTGCTTGTACTTTGTGAACTATGTATATACCGTGGAAAAAGTACATACATACATAGAGTATAGAACTAGAAAGAGACAGATGCCAGTAGCCAGTATACTACTCGTATTAGTATACATTTTATACATACATACAGTCGGTAACAAAAGTCTCCAAATACTAGCAAAAATTCCTACATAAAAAAAGTACATATAATACAGTTTTGTTAAATAAATTCTTGTCGAATCTTGTTCTTAGTCAGTCTAAAAACAGGATTCGACAAGTATTTATTTAACAAAACTGTATTAAGTGTACTTTTTTTATATAGGAATTTTTGCTAGTGTTCGGAGAATTTTGTTACCGACTGTATATATATATATATATATATGAGGCATGCCGCGCCGTGCGCTACATATATGGATATATATGTAGAGAGATATACTCTTTGCATATATATAATGTATACTAATAACGCACGGAGGTATATCTATGAACATATATACACAGTATACATATAGCTCATGGAAAGCGTTCGGTGACGATGACGCGAGTTCCGTGATTTTTGTCCACCCAAAAAGTGCTCAACGCGCCTAAAGAAGTTTTCACTTCAAAAATGGAGCCCGAGCCCGGCCTGGCGCGAGACGAAATTTAAAAATTCGGCCCGCGTGCCGGGCTATAAACCAGGACCCGTGCGGACCTCTAGGTTGAGGATGAGTGGATTTTATATCACACTAGTGTTACACTATGAGCAATTAACGATGGTCTGGAATTCACTCCTAAGCAGGATAATCCGGAGACATTTCGTGACCCCCATTGATTTAATTTGGATGGGAACAGGGAGGGCGTTGGTATTTTGAGGGTTATATCCGTTTTGCATTGCTTAACATAGGTTCCGAGTGATTGGCGTGACCGTGTTCTCGTTAATTGGTTATTCTCCATTAAGTTATTAATTTCGAGTGAAAAGCTTCGTGGCACAAAATGGATAGCCAATCCCTCCGTATAGTATCGAAATGTGACAGTTTGTCACCGAGAACACTTAGGGAGGACTCTCAAATTAACGCCAATAGACAACTATGTAACTTTAGCGCGATGTCAAACTCTCTCAATCTCAACGTCTCTAAATTGCTGAGATTGGAATTATGGACACTCTAAGATAGTTTAACACCCATAGTTTCAGTAATTACGAGCAAATTTCATGCTAAAGTGGGGATAAATTGTATGATTACCGCAATTTCAGAAAAAGAGATGGGACAAAAGTTTGTCATAAAAATATATTTCACATAAAATGAAAACAATATTTTTGAGTGTTTTAAACGCTTTATTTTACTAATGCTGAAATGATTTTTAAAAAAATCTTTCAAATAAATTTAAAGAATATCTTAGGCAGCTGTAGTTTTTATAATACAAATTTTGAATGATTTAAAACATAGATATGAACAAAATGTTATAGATACAGGATTAATATATCAAATTTGCGTACTATGTTAAAAAATTCTGGAAATTTAATGTGAATATTTATCCAGAGTCTGTGTAAATGTACAGTAATTCTTAGTTAAAAGTGAATAATCGAGATTTTCAATCTTTATTCTGTATTTTTATCTAGTTTTATTGTTTGATTTTTTAATTAAAATTAAAAATGACTGCTTCTACTTCAGAAAAAGCATTCTAAGTCCGAAATATATTCTCGCCAATAGTTTATTAAATTAATATTAGTTATTAAAATGAATTTATAAAATAATTTTTTTAACATCTCCGTTTATTTTTCTCTGTAATTTTACGTAAAACTTAAAATAATAGATAACACAGAGTTTTCTGTTGAAATGTTTAACAGTGTACGAACAACGGAGTAGGTAATTTAAAGTAAAGAAATATATTTAAAATGAATAGATTTCGTCAATAATTTAATATATATTTATATAATTAACTTCTTTAAAGAAGCGTGAAAAAAATGGAGAGAGTTGGGGACAATTTCTTTGAATGTGGTCCGAGTTGCGGTATCCTGGTTATGGTCGGTAGAGCGTTAGTTAGAGCTTGTTATTGGAAGATTGCGATTTCTATATTCGAGCCGGCTGAAGATCGTTCTGTACACTGTTGCTGGCTGGTGCACGTAAAATACACCGTACTCGCAATATCCTCCATGTTCTCACCTATATTATACCTCTGGAATTCATCGAAGCAGGGAAGCCATTCCCTGCGCGGTGAATATGTGATGGCATGTTTTCTGACTAACTTACTGGCGATTTCCAGATCGTCACAATTTAAACGCAGTGTTGCACTAGTGCGAAGTAAAACCCACTCATATATCAACCCTAAATGTGGTCCCAGACGGAGATTCATGTACATGGGGATAAACGGCTGAAATCGGCCTGGCCCCGAGCCGTGGGGACGTTTCGTCACCTTAATTTTAAAGCAAAAATTTAAAGGGGTCCACTACTGGGGTTTAGTGCGTCCACGACTGGCTCATTTTAAGTTCTCCGGATTTTTGATTTTTTACATATATAGATTCTACAAGTAGCAATTTTTGTAATACAGTCATGTTAAGAAAAAGTTAGTAAAGGTGTAAAATATTAATTATTTTATGAATCTCAAAAATTTAGAAAATTACACAAAAATAGCCAAATAATGACCTTAAAAAATGACCAAAAAATGACCAAAAGGTGTCCACTACTTTTTTTTTTTACCTTACATAAATTATGTAAAAAGAAAAAAAAAATGTCACATACCAATAGACAAATTTCATGAATGTAATAGTTTAAAAAAAAAAAAGAAAATACCAATGATTCTTTTCCTATCTCTTTCTTTGAATTTGTATATAAATATATTTACAGATCCATTTAGAAGTTGGAGAACGTCATCGGGCATACTGGTGCGTCCGCAATTGGTCCCAACCTTGGCTTTGGCGCACTTACGAAATCTACATGCTTCTTCTGATTCTGTTAGCTCCTTCCCTCATAATGGGATTTGCGTATTCGAATATCTGTCATCAGCTGTGGGTAGTAGTAAAAGACAGAGCCAGCATGGCAGCTGGAGAAATGTAAGTTTTCCTAATTCACTTAATTATTTTATTATAGTAATATTTTCTTTTGTCAATCTTTTCTTCAGATTTTAGCTGTTACTTTTATTATAAAATTTTCTGGGGGTAAAATACTATGAATTTTCCGTTTATAAATCTTAAATATTTAGTCCATAAATTTATGATGGATTATAAATAAATTATAACTGAATTTAAAAAAATGTGGTTCGCAAATCATGAGGTTTCTATAAAAACTTTGCAACTATAGGTACCTCTTGTATCGTCCTACCTTCAATATATTTTCCCTCCGAGATGATACATTATAACACATTTTGATTTTATTTAGCAAGAAAGAAAAGAATTGGATCAATTACAATTGTTCAATTAATGAATAAATTACAATAATCGTACCTGATTTTACTGTAAAAAAGTATTTTGTGGATGGGAAAAATATATATTAATTTTGTTATACTGGGTTTAATATAAAGATATTAAAATTTACTTTAAAAATATATTTTTCCTAGGCGTAAATCCATCAAGAATGTTTTACTAGATATTTCTGTAGTCCAATCACGAAGCTATTTTATCATTTTCAATACAGACCATATCATAGTGAATTTGAATAACGTAAATTAATTTCAGGGTATTCTACAATTTTTAACTGAAATTAGTTCGAACCCCGATATAAGGACAGAAAAATATACAGGTAGAATAATTAAAATTATAATCACTCTTTAAAATTGTTGGAAAGTGTTCATATTTTTGTGTGACCTTGAAGTCCTTATTGATACTTATAAAAAATTCGCTAAAAAATTGTAACTATGACTAATAAATTTTAATTATGTTATTATTTGTACAGTACAAAAGTATTCAAATGTGATTTATGAAAATGCTTCTCGTCGAATGCAATTCTCCATTATTTTATGTGTCCCTGTAAACAAATCCGTCGTAATATTTATGATAATTTCAATAGTGAACCTGCTATAGTGAACTTGAATAACATATATAAGTTCGAAGAAATTCTGATTGCATTAATGAAGTTAGAGTGCGGATGGATGGTCAGAACGACGTCATAAACAACGTTTAAATTTGTTGATCAGTGATCAAAGTAAGTTTAAATTAATATCGCTTTCTAAAAATGAGGCAAATATTATATATTAAGCTGTAAAGAATATGTATTAAGTAATACTTAAATAAAATTATGTTTCTTTTTTTAATTAACACATATAATCTCTAAACCTAAGTGATTCGAGTGGTTTTGATGAAGACATATAATAATGCTATTATAATATGTTAAATTTGTGTATAAAAAATGTTAGTTTTCCCATGTAAATAAAAGTCATCTACATATATATTTTTTATATATGTCTCATATGTGTATTATATTTATATAGTTCCAATTTTATTAACAAGAAAATTTATTACAAAAAGAAAACTACAAAATTCTGAAAAGATGCAAATAAAAGTTAAAAAATAGAAAACATCAAAAGCATGTTCCTTTGCAATTTGATAGAAACTTGTTAATGTTTATTGCATTTCTCTCCATGTGTAATTATCTTAAGTTACGATCTAATAAGTGCAAATCCTTTAGTTACATTTTACGAGATTAAACTAATATTTTGAAAAAAAAAAAAAAAGACAAAATTAGTTTGAAAGAAAGGAATGACGATATTTTTCTCTGAACTGTTTAAAATGTTGATACATTCAGTTAACCTTATTTCTTTTCTTATACTGCTCCTTTCTTTTCTTTTCTTTATACGCATATATATACGCACATAACAAAAGAACCGCTATACCTTTAGCCTGCTTCATTTCTTGCTAGAAACTCAAGAGAATCATATTTCAGTGGTTTAGTTCAGAATTGCATGACAAAAAGGTATTAAAAAGCATAAAACGAGAAATCCAATTTCATACGTTTCAACCACTTTACATTTTGTAAAAAAATGTGATTTAATGCGAAGACTGTAATTTTGTAGAATATCTAAAATACTAACTCTACAAATAGAGAATTTTTACTCTTAGATATATTTAAAAATATGAAAAAAGTATTATTCGCCTTTTTTTTTTTAAAATCTCACAACTATTTTCTTCCTAAATATGGAATAAAAGATATAATAATGAATATTATTTTTGCAATAATTTTGTATTTTAAAAATCTTTATAAAGAAAACTAAATGTATTAATAACAAACTCAGAAAACTATTTAAAATATTTAATAAAAAGCTCAAAAATATTTCTTTTTACATTAAAAAAAAATATTTTACTTTTAAATTGCATTTAGAGATATAAACATAATACTTGGGTTAATGTCTGAGTTAAAATTGTGTGTTCATACGTAGCATTAAAAAATATACTCTATGCTCGTGATCCAGTTAGCGCATCCTTCTCTGAAATTTTATAATTAATTATTTTTTATTATAATTATTGAATAGAAAAAAAAATAAACATTTCACATTTAACATTTTAACATATTTTCTTTTGAAAATCGCTAAATTAATTAATTTGAAAAATGATAGTTGATCATAATCATGATCATAAGATAATTATGATCACATAGTTAATCATAAGTAAATAAATAAATATATATATATATATATATGTAAGACAGCGTTTTTAATTTTCGGGGCATTTTTAATTTGAAACATTAATAATAATTAACTAACTTTCTAAGTAAACATTTTGAATTGCGAAAACTCGACACCGTTTCTTTAGGTCAAAACAATAACATGGCCTTTAATCAGGTAAAAATAACTAGGCACGAGTGCATCAGCAAGTCAGCAAAGCGTACTTGCAACTTTGTGGATTTTGTTTCTTATGAAGAAGATAATTTGAGCTATTTAAATAGAGTCCGCAGAACCACAGGTGGAATAAGAATTCAGGCCATGAGGAAGAAAAACATTAATTAGCAGTAAACATCTTTATTTCAGCAGCATGGGAATAAATAGTTTTAAAGTATCTTAAAAGGAGTCTCAAAGATATTCAGAGGGTTAGGTGAGAGAGAGAGGGCTTCGTGATGGCGTGTTGTTAGTACAGTGGTTTAGGAGTAAAGTGTTTGCATTCTCAATCTCGCAGTCACGATCCTACTGCCGAATAACTCCAAGCTTTTTGAAAGTAGCACCAAATTCATAGCTAATTACATCCCTTTGTCTCTCGAATATTTTAATACAAATTGTTTTTTAAATAATTTGTCTTTACAAAAAAAAAACAATTTGGCATAAAAAATACACGCCAGCTGCCAATCAAAGTAGACAATCACAAGATGAGCTTATAACCCGCGCCAGCGAGATGTGAAAAGCCTATTAAAAATCTATTTTTAGAACTATAATCGTTTGCTCGAAAGTAATACTAGCTTTTTTGTATAAACTGAAGAAATATAATTATTAACGGAAATTTCTTTTTTTGTTTTTAATGATACAGAAATATATTGGTAATGAATTTGAAAGAATATTCATAAATACCTTAAAATCCCGAAAGTAACCCCCCTCCCCTTTTTGAAAAGCCAAACGGATAAATTTCAGGTGTGTGTGTGTGGGGGGGGGGGGGTATAATCAAGATTCTTTAAAAAAATTATCAAAAAAATGAAGAAAATGGAGGGGATGTTATATTTGATGGAGGGGTACTTTCGGGATTTTACAGGTACGTACTTAAAAGGAAATATTAAAGGCTGTCATTTCTTACATTAAAGGTAAAAAAAAAACTGCGTAATGATTAAATTGATAACGTGCATCCGACACTTTATGAAAAATTAGTTAAATTAGAAAAGGGGGGGGGGGGTTATATTCGATGGAGGGGTTACTTTCGGGATTTTACGGTAAATAAATTATAGCGAAAACAGTTTAATTCTTTAGGGGAAGGAGTATGAATTAAAATTACTCTTCAAAACCCCTAAATAAAAATTGCTTTATTTTATTCTGAGGACAATATGCTTCTATTAAAAGACAATGAAATGCTATTTCATGAATCAGTTTTTGATTTGAAAAGAAAACGGAAAATTCTGTTTAATTAATTAAGATATTTATTTATAGAGATACAAATGAGTTTAAACATAAAACATAATTTAAAATTTTGTTAGATATTTTATTAGACATTTAATTTATTGAACATATAGTAATCAATTATTACATTTATTTAAAACTGTAATTAAAACTCATATATGTGAAGGAACGCCTTCACACTTGCACTGAATAATCATATTTTAAACTTCATATCAATGCTTCTATCTACCAAACAGAGAAAAATTAAAAAATTAAAAATAGATCAAAGCGGGGAAAAAACATTACATAAAAAATGATAAATTTTGTTAAATGTTTACTTTTAGTGCGAAACCGATGAACTTGTTACATATGAACTTAACTTGTTACATATGAAAATAATAATAATTTTGATTGAATTCCCCAAATTTATAACAAAATAATCCTGAGATATGTTTATGGAGCTTTGGTGTATTGCAACATGTGTATTAATAGTTATCCATGACATTTAAACTATGAACGAAAAATTAAATTTCTAATATTAAAACACATTCAAGGAAGATATTTTTTATTTTTCTCACACACCCCCCCCCCAACCACCATTTTATTTTATTTTATTTTACAGTTACATTTTTCTGCAATACAATTAGAAAATACTAGTACCAAAAATGAGTTGAATCCTCGTGCATACTGTAAATCTCATGTATATCTCTATTCAAAAAGTAAGTTAATACCGCTGCCGCTGCCGTGTTTTAATTTGTCGTGTCTTTTTCACTTTATTGGCTTATACAGCAAAAATTGTTTTACAAAAAACATAGAATTTTGCTGTTTTTTACAGAAATGTGTAATAAACATGCTGATATAAAATGTTTATATGTCAAAGCATTATTTCAGGTGTTATTAAATGTTGAAATAGGACAAAACATTTCAGTTATAAAAGTTTTATAGAATCAAAAACTATTCTTGGCAACCTTACCACATTCTGCTAAGATATACATCAGTTGATTGTTGTGTGCATATGTATATATGTTTTTTTTTTTTTTTTTTTTTTTTTTTTTTTAACTGGCAATTTTTTTTTTTTTTCGAAGCATATGTAGTTAGTGTCTCTTATAAACATATCCACTTATATTTCCTATTCATGATATTATTTATTTGCTTGGACATAATTGCTATTAAATATAGAAAGGAAAAGGACGTTTGGTCTTTTTTTTATTTTTTCAATATGCTTATAGAGTAAGACTAAACTCATTAAAAAATTAAAATTATATATGCCAAATAGAAACTGTAGTTATGATATTGCATTTTAGCGTACATTTTTAGATGGGTATCTTTATTTATCGATAGGCAGAGTGCGGGGGCGGAGCCCCTGCGGGAGTTGGTGAGCGACGCGAGCAAGGGGTGGATTCTCGTAGTATTATAAAGAATAGAAATAGATTTTTAAAGTATAATGGGGATAACTATGTATAATATACCAAAAATTGTACAATATTTTAGACTATAATGTAACCAAACAGACACATTTTATTTTATGTAGAATTTGGGTAAGCATTCATTTAATCTTTTTATTCTATAATAGTAATTTACTTTATTTTTCATTTATATATAGATTTGGTGATAAACATAAAATCATATTAATACATATTGTTCCACATTTTATTACTGAATTATGGAATGAAACACTACTTAAAACAATTAAACTTATTTAATGAGTATAAATATGGTTTCGTTTCACAGGCCAGGCACAGAAATACCGTTAAAAGAAACTCATCCGAGAAATACATATGCTACTGGAAACAGCGTTGGTTTCAAGTCTAAATCGTCATATCAGAAGCTCGAAAGTGATAATGCTACTGTAAAACAGGTATATTTAAATTTTTAATTAAATGTGTCTTCTATAACATTCTTTTTACGACATATTTGAAAATAAATATAAGTAAAGTAGTTTTGAATACTATTTGAATGAAATATTTTAAGGACTTGATGTCTAATTACGAGTGCACAATAATAAGCTATTGTGATCATAAATAATCAATTTTTATTCCTAAATCAGTTAACTGTTCACATATGATTGTTATTTAAAACTAAAATATATAAGTATAATTGAAAATTATTCACGTACTTGTACTCAACATCCGTGCAAACTGTTACAAAATCGTACTGCTGTAGAAAATATTTAAGTTCATTGTTGTGAAGCCTCACAGATTGTTTGTAGGAAATTGGGAGTTTGTAAGAAATGGAGTTGAGTTTGAAGTCTGAACTATGTATTTAATAAGATACTCTGTGTAATGGTAGCTAGTGATTGCGAGTTTGAAAGGAAAACTTTGATTTTTGCGAAAATTAGCAGTTCATAAGATTTGGGTAAGTTTGTTAGAAAGTAGGTAGTCTATGAATGCAAAATGTTTCTCCAATGTATAAAAGACATATTAAATAAACGTACTACAGATTCAATTTAGTTCGAGTTCGGCTTAGTTCGAGGGAAGATGAGTACATATAAGTTTGTTAATTAGATTCAAAACACTTTAAAAACACGTTTGTCTAAAATTAAACTTTATTTAAAACATTAAAAACATCCAAAGCTTTTCGCTTTGAAATACTAAAGCATCATCAGGGATTTTGTTAGAGATTATTTATAAGTTTGCTGCCTAAATACTTTTAGAAAGCTGTCTGCAATTACGCCGCCTGCGGTTATTGCTAATATTTAACCATTTATTATATCATTTGTAAGTGACATTGAGGTCACTGATTTTTTCTATTATTAAGTTTAATTTAGTATCTACTCTCAGTTAACAAATTAAGCAGCAGGAATGGAAAAGGTTCAAGTCCGTATTCCAAGGGCACACCTAACATGGTTGCATCTCTACAGATCAGATTTCCTGAGGCAGAGCTAGCACACGACGTGTACACACGTTTTGAACACTGAACAAGTTATGACATGTAAAAGAGTTGGTATATGGCGTAGCGGCATGCAGAGCAAATGGAGTTAACTGTAGTCTACACTGTTAAAAGTTTGGTGTTACTATGAAAACTTGGTACTGAAATAGCTGCAAACACCCAATGCCTTCAACCTTTTACCATTATATGGTAATTTTATGTTGAAAGAAATATTGGTATTGGGCTTTAAATAAATAATAATAATAATAATAATAATAATAATTAAAACAAATTAAAAACTCGTTTGAAACCGAACTGAAGACCTTCTTGTCTCAAATCAAACACTCTGGCACTTTGCCATACTTTCTTGCCCGCTAATTCTGTTTCGTTGATTTTGATAAATGGGGCTAAATTTTATAGCATGGGGGAGTTATTGCACAAAATTTGTACTTTACCCTGTTTTCTACCACACTCTTTTATTTTAGTTTGTTTTGGTTTCAATATCAATTTTACTGATTCATACTTCCCTTCGCAAGAAGTAGAAAACTTAAAAGTGAAGTAGAACCATATTATAGTATTGCTTATAACATTACTCCATATAGTTGTTTAGGTTTAAATTGAAATTTTTAACAGTGTACTCAAAATGGCTGCTGTAATAGCAGCGCTACTTTAGGAGCTATATTGGATCTATTGAAACATTAGCTATTACTATGTTACTTAACCCCTTGGGTACATTTGACGTCTGAGACACGTCATTCACTTTATTTCTTTTTACTTTTGTTTTGCAATTCTAATTACTTGAAGACATCTTAATACTACATATGTCACCAATATTTTAGAAATGAATAAGTTCTTACGTCAAATGTACTGCTTTTACATGCTACTCCAAGCAACCAAAAATTATATCCGTTCCACATGCAAATATTTTCTCAAATAAATCCGTACCCAAGGGGTTAATGACCTCATTCCCCCCCCCCCCTTTGCAAGCATATCATATGCTCGAATATCATTCCTCCAAGAGTTAAGACAAATAAAAAATATGTATATATATTTTCTTCTTACTAAACATTTTTATTAAATAATAATCAAGGACAGAAAACTTGCTAATTTTGTGTGTTGAATAAAACTTTACATTAATTTAATAAGAAATAATTTTCTAAAAAAATGAAAGAATTTAAGTATATTTTTTTTCCTAATTTCTCTAATTATCATTGCATTTGATTATAGGTTTATGTTTTCTCATCAAGTGCTTATTTCATAACGGCATAAATATTTATAGTGCAGAAAATATTTTTTTTTTCAATTTAATGTATTTCAATTAATACAGACGTAACAACATTTAAATTTATTCCGGAGCATTCTTAGTACCCGCCCTTTTTTCAAACCATTGTATCTGTAGTGAAATTTTCACCAATGTGTAATTAAATATGTCGAAAAATACCCTTCAAGAAAAGTGGTATAAAAAGGGAGTGAGAACTAAGAGTGCTCCGGAATAAATTAAAATTTTGGTCTGTTAATATCCGGCATGTCGTATATGCGACTATTTTGTGCTCGACTGACTGTCAGCCATACCCACGCGACAAAGAAAATGTTTTCTCGTTAAAAGTGAACCCGTCTCTTTTTATTTGTATCTCTGAATATTCTTAACAGAGTAATTATAATCTTACTACATTTTTTAAGTCTTTTCATTTTAATGTGTATTTTCAGTAGCATAAACTTTCGATAAGTATTGTTCCAAGTTAAAAGGTTTTGTATTATAAATTCAGAAAATCAGCATAATGACTGAGTATTCAATAACGCTTGGTCATTGGTCAGAAGAAAATATGTCTGATTTATCTAATAATAGCAATTTTAAACATGCAAATTTCGCAGTTCTTAGGCACCAGTGATATTAATCAGAAAAAAAAAATCAGCTATTTTTGTAACAATTAAATAAGGTGAAATTTTTACTCAGAAAGGGTATTAAATATATCACTATTTGATAACTGTGAAATGAGTTCAGTGAGTCTAAAAGCAATGATATATTTTCAGTAGAGGTGTGGAATAAATCGATTGTATATATACAATAAAAGTTATTATTACTTCGCCTACTAAGCTACTCTTTATGCATTTCTTTGCATTTATCTATCTTAATTTCTTCTCTATCTATCTTAATTTCATTGGTATCAGCTTTTTTTTTTTTTTTTTTTTTTTTTTTTAAATCACTGTGGTTGTATTTGTATTTGTTTTGTGTTGAACAATTCTTTTATTTTTATTACTATTAATATTTGGTGAAGAGAATTTGAAAAATCACGATAATGCCGACTAAAAAGAAATCAATAATTTTTAAACCGTAATATAATTAGTATTAGTTTAAAAGTGATTTGCGTAAATTTTTATTATTATTATTTCTTTTTTTAGGTTATAAAGATGCTCGTTGCTGTTGTTGTACTCTTCATTGTTTGCTGGGCTCCGATCTTAATACAGAACGTGCTGACAGCCTTTAATGTTTTAGATCGTCTTAATTATGGCTACTTGAAACCTATGCGCACAGCTTTTCACTTGATGTCATACTTTAACAGCTGCATAAATCCATGTGTGTATGGTTTTCTTAGTGCTAATTTCCGTAACAGCTTTAAGTCAACCCTCTTCACATGCATATGCGGCAAGAGGCAAAGAGTAAGAGAGGACAGGAATTTCAGTCGTACAGGAACCACGTCTGTTAGCTTTGCCAGATCTACTACGATCACATGATGGTTGAAGGGCATAACCTTCCATAAGCAGATTGGGAAGAGAGAAACCAAGATGTGAGGTGGACCAGTCCTGGCGGTAAAGGCGTCAGTGCCAATCATCTATATTATATATTACATTTGAAGTGGCGTCTTCATCATGATGTCTTCGTGAACACCCTCCGTTGATTTGTTTGAATTAAGTGTAACTATACACGAAATACTTCATCGGTAATACGGAACTCATAACTTTCTATCGTTATTCCAACTAAATATTTATCCTATACTTCAACCGAATTTCATGTTTTTACTTCGTTTTGACATAATTATATGAACATAAAGTTAATAGTTTGATTAAAAAAAAAAAACTAATAAAAAAGAACTAAATAACACATTGGTGTCGATGATTAATAAATTTAATCGTTTATAATAATTCGTTTATAATAATAATAATAATAATCGTTATAGAAACAACAACAACAACAAAAAAAGTAATTCGTTATAGCTAACGGGAAAAGTATGAGCTATACAATTCCAACATTAAAAATATATGCATAAATAGAATTTCAATGAAACGCGTTTCTACGAAAGTAAATCTAAGTTTTGAAATAAAATTTTATATTGTTGTCAATGAACTTTAAAAGTTATACCACCATCATGTCTCTTTTCGGTTTATGCATACATCAAAGAAATCTTATTGTAATAATATCATAATATCTTAACAGTCACAATAGATACCATGAACTTTTGTTCATATTTATTGGAGCAAATAATCAAAATTACCAAACAAGCATTTGAATTTCATATGAAATTAATAATATGAATGAATTTTTATATCACGTTAATTCAACTATTCACGTTCTTTTACGTCAAACAATAAAATATGTGCATGAATAATCTTATTCATGTGACATTTCTATCATACTTAGGAAGACATATATGCTGATTTTAGTTCCATCTATAAGCATCGAATATAATAAGAATAATATTTCTTTGATATATTTAGGAAAAAATTATAGTTTATTAAGTGATTCCATGATATTCGTCAAAAATCAGACTATTAATAGTAATTTTTCATAACTTCAAGAAATAATAACATGCACATAATTTAAAATTTAAACATATGATTTATAATACAATGCTTTTTAAATTTTGGTTAAAAAATACTTAAAATATTTCAGTTTGATAATATATATATATATATATATATACATATATGTATATGTATATTAAAATTTTGTTGTTGAATACTAATTACAGTTATTAGAATTTCGTGAATGTTGAAAAAAATATAATTTAAAACATATCCTGAATATATATATTGAGAAATCAAATGAAATTTTATTCTATGACGAATTTTTCTATTTCATTATATTTTTCATTGCATTTCAAGTTTTACTTTGAAATACCTGGAACATATATGTTGATTTCAGTTCCATGTATAAGCTTTGGATATAATAAGAGTTAATTTTCCCATGATACATTTACGAAAAATAACAGTTTATCAGGTAATTCCATGGCATAGATAAACTTATTTAAAAAGATCGCTATACCAATAAAAATTACTGTTAAAATTATTGTTATAGGCATAAGAATTAGTAAAAATTGATATATAATTTTTAATATTTCTCAATTAAATGTATTGTAATTGGTAAACATTGAAATAAATGACAAAATTTTTCCGTATTATATAAACTGTTTTAGAATTTAGTTATTCTTTAATTTAACAATTTTTTTTCTTTTTTTTCAGTTTTATTATGCTAGTTAAAAAATATCTTCAAATATCAAGTTGTCATATTTATTTTATTTTATTTATTTATTTTATTTTATTTTTTTAATTTTTTTTTTTTTTCATGTAAAAACAATGATACTATATCTTACTATTAAAAATTTTCAAAGTACTTATTTATTTATTTTTTCTTTTTGATTTGACTTTTTTTTTCTAATTGCCTTCTAAATAGTTATTATAACTTTCATAAAAGATTTCTATAAAATAGCGTAATATGTTATTAAATATCAACTGAATATTATTATTATTATAAATCAATCAATGTCAAGGTTATATCAAGTGTTTTTACATACAATTTCAATAGATTTTTTTTTTTTTTTTTTTTTTTTTTTTGTCAGGATATTAAAATAAGAATGGGATAAATGTAAAAAAATTAAATCAGAATTCCCGAATCTAAAAAAGCTACGCAATTGGATATAGCATAAAGAAATGCATTTTATGTATAAATAAACCCATTATTTTGTTTCATTTAAAGATTAATTTGGTTTTATTTCAATTACATATTTGCCGAATTTACAATTTTAAAATAAGGATATTCACCACTATATATATATATATATATATAAACTTACATTATTTTTTGGAGATTTAAGATTTCGAAGTTTATTATAAAAAATTTCTGGTGTAAAGTCTTCCTCAGAATCGGAAAAATTTGCAGCAATGCAATTACCACACTCTGAAATGTCTCCTATTAAACTATAACTACGTAAAAAAAAAAAATTATGCTTTTAAAAATTCATACTAGTTTTTGTGCATTAAATTTTAATTTAAAAATATTAATTTAAAACAGCTTATAGTACATATGTTTTTAATAGTATAAACAGGTGAGTTTTCGTAAATATACGATTTTTAATATAATTTCTGTGGTAATGGTCTACAAAGCCCTCTAATGGCAGCTGTAATTTACTCTTCCGTCTATAACCATCCGTTGCATATCAAGTTAATTAATACGTGTATAAATCACATTTTAAATATTTTCAAGTACAGAATTATTTCTGAAGTTTCTGAATTTATCAAGTGATAAATTTTACTCTGTTTCATCACTCATATTGCACGAATGTGACTCGATTGACTATTTATTTAATTATTTTGTCTTTGTCACCTTTCATTCACATAATACATCGTACACTAGTCAAATGCATATCAAATTACATATTTAATGTAGTATTTTACATACACAAATCTTTGATTTGTGCGTTACAATCATACCCGCCAACGTTCTAATTAATATTCTGTACTGATGCTAGTACTCGGCATTTTTTTTCACACCAGAATTTTTATAGTGTGTTTTTCTTCTTATTTAATCGTAATTACATTCGGAAAAAATTACTCTAAAAATTAAGCGGTGTGAAAAAAGGGGTGGGGACAAACAATGCTACGAAATATTAATTAATAAGAATGTTGGCAGCTATGATTACAGTGTTTTAAGTAAGGTGGTAACTGTTTTTCTCAAAGTTATAAACTAGATTATAACATCGTATGCTGTATTATTGAAATATTTATTTTAAAGCTTTCAGTTAGCAGTTATACTGTGCTTTTAATTTTTACCTCCTATCTTTAAGTTATCCATAATTGAGAAGGCATCAATTTTTAGTAACTAGCTACTTACATATTTTCATATTAAGATATGCAGATATGTAAGAGGAAGAAAGAAAATCTTTTGATAAATATGTTGATGAACTGTTTTTTTTTTTAAGATAATTTAGATTTTTCCATGTTATGCTACCTAATACCAAATATTTAAATTAAAGTTCCTTTAAATTAGTACTATTTATTTCGTTTATTTTATAATCGTTTTTTTTTACAATCGATTCACCTTTCAAATATGCAGTTGAGGTCCTCTTTGTACTTATATATATATCTGGTTAAGAACATTTATTTATTTTATTTTATTTTTAATTAAAATAATATATATATATATATATATATATATATATATATATATATATATATATATTCTATTAAATGAAATCATCGATTATTTCACCAATGCTGATTAAAACTGTAGCAAATAATAAATAATCACTTTGCAAGTAAACACCACCAATACCAAAAATCTCCTAATGAGAAATTCCAGTCGAAATAAAAGCACGACTCTTTAACTAAGGGTCAACTAAGCAGTAGCGAGTGCAATTTTGTTCGCCTAAAAAAAGTTTTATGCATTCATTTCGACCCGAAACAATTGTTGCGAGCTTTTTGCCATTTATAATGCATATATAGAACTCTTTTTTATTATTATTATTACATCTGATGAATAATGGCATGTAATATTTTTTATGATTTTACAAATAAATGTGCCAAAATCATTATTTGAAAAAAACCTATGTGAAATATGAGTAATCTTTATAATAATACAGTTCCTAAACAGTAAGAAAAATAGATGTGACTGTTCGAGAAACATATTTAAAACCATTAACTAATGTTATGATTGGTTTTTCTCAAAATTTGAATATTTTGAGATACAACCATTCGTAATACAGTCGACGTAATGTTAAATTTTTAAATATTTACTTTTAGTTTTTTTTTTTATTATTATTTAGTTAAAGACATAAACATTACAACTTACTGTTCCGCCATATTATCTTATGATGTTACTCTTCATACATAATGTATTCAATGCAAAGAAATAAAGGAAATCAAAGCGTGAAATTTAAAATCATAAATTGCTCATTTTATTTTTACTAGTTTTATTATGAACTTTGTAATATCATTTTATATTTGTGTTTAACTGTCTTTAACTGTATTTGTGTTTAACTGCAAAAACTTTAAATGTCCATATATATATTAACTATCCTCATATTTCTGCAGTTTAACATTTTTTTTTTTTTTTTTAAATAAAGCACTACTATCAATTTGCTTCAAATTTTGCAATTTAGTAGAGGAAAAATAGTATAAATTACTTGCAATATATAAATACTTCCAAAAAAAAAAAAAAAAAAAAAAAAAAACTGACTCTATTATGTCAATATGTTTTCTTTTTCACAACCGTTAATAAATTATTGAAAAATATAATTTTTGCCAAGAAAGGAAAACTTGAGCTTTTACTCTATATTTTTCTGATAACTATAGTTTTCGTATGTAAACTGAAGTACTTATATGTGAGAATGATGATGTACAGTTACATGCCATAAATATTTTTATCTAATTGTATGTATATATAACTGGTTTTACCCATATTCAAGCAACACATAAATTTAACATAATATTCACGTGTTACTTGGATTGCCATGTTGTCACTAACTGTGAGTTACAGAATGTTATTCATTCGAAATAAATATATTATAATGTAGATATCTTATGTATATTATAAAGCAGCTGACACCCTTCATAAATTTGAATTAAGTTTCTGAAAATGAAAAAAAATTATATTTTACTATCTCTTCGTTCCTTTTATTTTGTATGTACAAATATGAAAATATTTAGAAAGATAAAAACAATGAAATATGAATGTATAATGTGAAAGTTTAATATATATGTATATATATGCTTTTATAAGCGATGATCGATGCGACAGAGCAGATGATGACTTACAATTGGAAATTTATATAAAAATACCTTTAAAATTACCCGATATCTCTATATTATACTAGTATTATTTCGTGATTTATTAACAAAAAAGGATTGGGGTCCAGAAGGAAGAGAAAAGGAAGAGAGTTTTTCGGTACTAAAGAATTTCAAATTTCTATTTTATTATATAAATGGTTTGATCACTATCAATACAAAAAGACTTCAATTAACTCGAAATTTTCAATACACAGTAAATACCTGACCCTTTTCATAGGGAATAACTGTGAGCATTATGTCAAATATCCACCTGTGGACCTTATTATTGCAAGTTAAATTATTTTAGAACACGTTTTCAGCATTCATATCTATATTACAAATGGATGTACATTATAACTATTTGTTTATAGTAGATTGGTACTAGAAAAACAAATATTGGGTATATATTTTTTAAATAATGTAGTAAACTGATTGCAAAAGAAATAACCATAAGAGGAGATACAGATTTCGACAGACGCAGATTCTTCCCTCCACACTAAAATATTAATACTGTCTAAGATATAAACTATACAGATAAATACTTAACTAAAATATTTTTTAAGAATATTTATTGTAATAAAAGTTGTAGAGAATCCAAGTGGGCCATAATTCTCTAATGTAGATCTTACTAGATCTTAAACATGAACTTAGATTGACTTAATTACGTAATGATGAAGGCTCGAGACAAAGTTAACAGATAAACAAAGTTTATTTAGCATTCAAAATGAAGAAGGACGTTGAGCTAACGTAATTTAAATAAATGACCTCAGGAAATAAATTTACAAGACATAAAATAGGAAGTTGCTTTATCCCACCCACGCTGATCCTTTTGACGACTGCTCACGGCTACTTATCACTTTTCTCACTTTAGAGCATCGAGCGGATTCCCGAACACGACAGCCTCTTTTATTTCTTTACTTCACAAAACTACACCTCTCTACCATCATTCGCATAAAACTATCACCATCAACATTTCTCTTAACTCCACACTAATCAGCTACCCCTTCATCACCATTCCACTACATCACATCCTATATCTATATCCTATATCTCTACCTAGCAATTCACTATCTTTCCTTTTATACTCCATTCAACAACTCCCTTTCATTTCATTTCAATCAAAACCTTTTAACATCTTTTCTACTCATCTAACACCGCGATCCTAATTATTTTACTGCTGCACAATGCTGACATAAAACAATCTCAACCAAGACCTTCGCCGAGCCCCTGGCGACGAAGTAATCTAACCGTCCAAACTTTTAATGGCGGTCCATAGCTCGACCTCACAAAGTTAATAAAAATTGAATTTCATCAGTTTCATCACTTTCCGACCAGTAAAAAGTTGTAGTATTCCCTGCAATTTGTGTCGTATTTTTCTTTCAATTTTAACTACTTTGTATGAAGTATGAGTGCAGTGATGCAACACTTTTATCTTATAATTTATGTCATAGTACTTCATAATATATTTAGAAATTGCTGCGTCCTTTCTCCCTTATAAAAAAAATTACGGTAAACCTCTAAAAATTAGAGAATTTTTGACAAAAATACAAAATTATGAAAATTTAGGTGCCTGGAGAACAAACAATTACCTGAAGAATATAAATAATAGTGATGAAATCTTACATATACTCTAAATACATATACTCTAAATACTATCATACATATGCTCTGAAATAAATAAATGCAAAATTTTATATACGCGATCAACCTGATTCATACTTTTTTAATCTTAGAGCTGGAAAAAAAAATCTTATGGACCCCATTCTTTTATCAATATCATGAATTTCCCCAATATTTTATAATTATAAGAATTCAGAAATATTATTTGAAGTCATTAAATAAGTGCAAAATATTTGGTAAAATTTTTCTGAATAAGAAATAAAAAAGAATAAAAAATCAAATTATAGAAACTATATTCAAATTAATAACGTCAAAAATAAAACATTTTAAGTTTGATTCTATTTAATTGATACTTGATTTTTTTATGTAAATGAAGAAGCAAGTTTTTGTTAAGCTAAGTAATAAATGACATATAAATATGCTGTAAAAAAATCCTGTTTTGTTACGAAAAATTTCTTGTCGAAAATTTCCTGAGAATATGTGTATAAAATGGAAAAAATTACTTTGACAGAAATTTTCAGTAGCAGCACAATATAAAAAATATTCGTACATAATATACATTTCCGTGTGTCAGACTTTGAGAAAAAAAAAAATATATATATATATAAACTAAAAGTATCATTGCTACCAGCCCGGATCGAACCAGCACCTATCGCATAATAGGCAAGGACATCTGTGGACCTTACAGCCACGGAACCATATTCCCACCCGGTACTCAATACTAACCTATTCTGCTTTGGTAAAAAGTTTTCTGTACGTAAAACAGAATTAAACGCTTCATTGAAAATAACAGAGCAGAACAATTTCAAGGATAAATTTATCCATCTGTCTGTATTACGTCCTGGAATACGTCGTCAGTTCTTCAGTACACTTTAAGTAGAAAGTTGGCCTACGCCTCGACATATGGTTAAAAGAAATAATAAAAAACCGCTGTTTACGCAAAATAAATAATAAGAATGCGCCACAGTACTGTTGTTTTAAAGTAATAAGTACAAAACTTTGAATAAACAACATAAAATGCAGCAAACTCGCAACAATTGTTTCTGGTCGAAAGAAAACATGACCCTACGTCAGGCGAAAAAAAGTAGGCACGAGCGCTGCAATCAAAGCGGCAACTTATTCAAAGTTTTGTACTTATTAATGAAGTCAATGTTTAAAATTGAAAAAGCATTAGTTAAAAACCTTCAAATTCGAAATTCGAAAAAATATCGATGACGTGCACCCCTGCAGATTCCCAGCTACCCATCTACCAAATTATGTTCTGCGTTCAGTTGTGTGAGCACCAGAGCGCAGACACACACACAGATACTTTTCTTTATACATTTATAAGTACTATTGCTTTATTTTTTCTTATTAACATTTTATTACTAATACTAGGGTTTATTTATTTATTTACAATTTTTGTCAGTGAAACATTTTTATTTTATTTAATCATTGAAAACTGTTATAAAAAAATGATAAAGGTTTCTGTTTAAAAAATCTGGCAGCAAAAAAGATAATAATCAGAAGCTATGGTCTTATTTTTAACAATTCAAGTTTGGCAAAATCTTTCATATATTTCCGGGTTATTTTTCTATACGCTACCGAAATGTGACGTCACTCTGGGCACACACCAACCAGTAAGTTCCCGTGATGATTGGTCACTGTCCGAGAGTTAGTGGAATCTAATTGGTCCGAGAGTCATTGGTGTGTGTCCATGGAGGGTTAGTGACGTCATCACTTCGGTAGCGTATTATATTTCGTCTTGATCATATTCAGGTATCACACCTGAATATTATCAAGACGAAATTGCTGATAAAGATTTTATTTTAAGAACTTTCATAATTTTTTTCATATTAAAAATATCGCTTTGTGTTCAGCTGCTTTAATTAATTTGAAACTTTATATAGTATCGGAAGATTTGCTATTATTATGTATTATATGTGTATATGTATTGTATTAACAATAACTGAAGCTTTACGTATGCACCAATAACAGTACGAAACTTGTAAATTAAAATGTGTGATCGTCTCTTTCATGGAATTCCATGGGTGCTGTTGAATTGTAATTGTAATTTTTATTTAATTGTTTAATATTTTGACTGCATATGTATATAAATCATCAATATTTTCAAATATCCGTGACGTGAATTTATCAACTCAATTTGTGTATAGTTCATGAAGTGATGCTGTATATATATAAACGAAACATATGTACATATATCTATGTAATCTATAAAATCTATTGTATGTAATAAAGTTTTAACATGCTATATATAGTTGTAATTTCTTTTTTACTGTGCTATTTCATACAGCTAGGAGAATAATGTATTTAAAATCACTTTGCTTGATCGTTTTTAATATTTTGCGCAAAATTATTAAAATTAAGAAAAATATATATTTCGTAATATTGAAAAGGTTTTTAAAAGATGCTTTTTTCTGAAAATTTAAAATGTATAAAATGATTAACATTTCAAATTACTTAGATATGTTTGCCTATTATGTAAATGTTGGAAGTGCTTATATATACTTTAAAGCAGAAAATATTTTTGTTTATTACTAGTCAATATAACTTAGTTAATATTTTTAATGTCATTCATAATATGCATTTTTCAAAAATCATATGATTATTATTTTTAAGTGAGCTAAAACATTAGAATCATAGTATTTTTTTAGTTTAAAATTTAAATTATAATTAGATTGAAATAATATTGTTCAACGATGTAAATAAATATAAAATTTACATTCGCTTATTATCTTGAAAAAATAACTTTTTTTCTAATTAATTTCAGATTTATATACGATTAAAATACCGTACTTTTTAACATTATTTACGTTTATTTCATTCTTTTAGGATCAAATTAATTATGGTTATTTATTATTAAAATCCACCAAGCAAAATTAGAAGAAAATATATAAATGAATTTTTCCCAATAAAAATTCAATTAAAAATTTTGTAGGATGAGAATTCTTGAAGTTGTAGATTAATAAAATAACATGTTAGTATTAAGTAACCACGGTCTTTCAAAGCGTTAAATATCTTATATAACATTTTATCTCAGTATTTAAGTTCTTTTAGGATTTAAATTCGTAGGATTTAAATTACCTGTCAGGAAATCCCCTTCATGGAATTCTTTCAAAAGTTTTCTAACTTCTATTGAAACGAGTATCGAAGAAGACAATTGATAATTTCGAAAGGTAAGCGGACAAGAATGAATAGATCCAAAACCATCACCTTCCATCTACCCCTTTTGAGAGCATAACCTCTCGTCTGTTGGCGGGAACAGTATTAAAGTAATTGATTAAAATATGATTAATATATTTATTAATAAGGAAGTTTACTCAAAAGATTTATACAATGTTTTTTTATGGGTGAATTTATTAATTAACGTGAATATGGACAAAATTAGGCACTAATCTTAAGAAATTAGTTGTAAGTGTAAAAAAAAAAAAAAAAAAAAAAAAAAAAAAAAAAAGAAAAGAAAAGAAAACAATAGCAGTTATTTAAAAATTTTTTTTTTTTTTTTTTTTTTTTTTTTTAAGAATTTAGCTCATTTATTACATATAATCGAGATGGATAGAAAAGGAAATTTTAAATCATGATACATCTCCGAAAAATCTTAGTATGGTAAAATAAAAATAATTAATTAAAAATATTTTATCTAAAATATAAATACACTATACATTTAAATTAGCTGGCACAGGAGGGCTCTGCTCAACTCCCCATTATATATATTTTCCCTTAAATTTCTACTACAAAACATGCCATATATTCATGTTAAGATAAATGGATTTGATCAATGGTTTGACATGGTGACAGAGTGAAATGCCTCACCTAGTAAGCTACACACTGATCACTTTAATATATTTAATTATTCCAATTTATTAAATAATTTTATTGGGGGGAGTTTCATATATAATGATTTTAATACAATTTCATACTATTTCCTAAGAAATAATCCCCATAACGGAAGTTTATATTAAATATTGCTCTATCCTTCTATATTAAGAAAATCCTAAGAAAATTTCGAAAACTTCGAATGTTTGTGTAATTCGAATTTATAAAACTTCGGATAATTAGAATATTAGTAGTAAATTATTTTCAAGCTAGTACTGTAAACGACATTTTAAAAAGAATCTGAAATCTTTGCAATGAACATATTCCTCAAAATGTACGTTTCTGCGACATTTCGCCCTATCCTGTCATATTAAGAAAATCGTAAATTTCGAAAAAAACCAACAAATTTTTAAAATTAGATATATAATAGTCAATGCTTTTAACGCCAGTATCCTCAATAATATTTTAAAAGTACTCTGAAATATTCACGGTGAAAATATTTTTCAAAAATGGATGCTTATGTGAAATTTTCCTCTATTGTAACATGTTAAGCATTCCGTAAGTTTCAATTGCCTTAAGAAGTCTTCAAAATAGAATTTTAATTATTAATGCTGTCTATTTATTCCAGCATAATAAATGACGTTTTAAAGCTGGTCTGACATATTTACAATACAAACATTATTTTAATACACGTTTAAGCGAAAATTTTCCATATTCTCAAAAGTTTAATAAAACGTAATTTTCGAATAATTTGCAAAGTTCTTAAATTAGAATGTTGCGAATCAATAAGACTCTTACCAGTGTCATAAATAATTTATTAAAACTCTTCGAATTCTATGTGATCATTTGTTCTTGAGATATTTTGTACACAGATTACAAATTAAAAAGTGAACGAACTAACGCACTATTAAAATAAAAGGTAACCTACAGATGGACACCATATACTATTTTAAAAATTTTTACAATCCTCACACCTCAGTACGTGGAAAAAAAAACTGAGTAATTCTGAGTTGAAACATAATTAAATCCTGTGAAATCTATAGAAAGTATCAACATAAGACGCGTTATTTATTATATATATATGTATATAACATTTCAGCTTTCAAAACTTCTGAAATCGAAGTGAAAAAAGTTTGCTAATATAATTAATTATCAATTTATTTGGCTGCATCTTGGTTATGTCACTGCAATATACTATATTAAAATTGGGGTAACATTTTATCATTTTTAATTTTCCAAGACATAAGGTAAAATTAAATTTTATCGTTTTTAACGTCAACATGGATTAATAGTTTGCTGCCAAAGAAAACATTCTGTAATATGAAATGTGCTTAGAAGAGGGTTCGCATTAGAGGATGGGATTGCGAGAACCTCGCGATATTTTGCTCATTATTTCATCATTCTTTAATTTAGCTGGGTAATGTATCAATTGCTTTGAAGCCTGTAGTTATTGTTTTTTAGAAGAATTTCTTGATTAAAAAAATTTTAATAATATGTAATTACTATTTTAAAACACTTCTTAATTGTAAATATTTGTTAAGAGAATTTATAAATTGTTTATTTTATCAATAAACAACTACGAAGTGTGAAGTCTAACTATTGCAATAATTATATATTAAATTTCGGATATTCAAGTTTATTGCATTACTGTCAAGTAATCTTTCAATACTCAAAATCAAATTGAAAATAAATTTTGAAACAGTAGAAAATAAATAAATACATTTTCATTTTTAACATTTGTTTGATTTGTTTGTTAATTGTTTAATTTGTAATTGTAATTCTCTAAAAAGAATTCTGCAAAATAAAAAAATTATGTAATTTCTCACTTAAATTTTAAAGATCCCATTTAATTTTTTTATTAGAATGGGAGAATCCCATTCAATATTCTTTTTTAGTGCGAACCCTGCGTTAAATGCATAACGTCATCGAAGGATTTGAACTTGCCAAAGAACTTAACTGATTTGCCTTAGATCTACTTTTAGTGTTTATTAATTGTTCATTTAAATAAATTGTTTCACTTTTTACATCGTTTTGAATTAAAATGCATTGAAAATCCATTTGAAGAAAACAAAGTTTGCACGAACGAAATTTTTACTGTCTTAAAAGGCGAAATATATGTTTAAAAACTTCAATTGGTTTTACGTTGACTTATAGAAGCTTTTAATATATATAGCCTTTTTTGGATGTCACTCATAAAGTGTATTTTTCATTCAATGAAAATGTTTTACAACAATAATGAGATTTATTTATTTATTTATATATTTATTTTTCAATAAATAATTTGAAGCTAAGAAAAACACCTTTTGCAGTTTTATCATATTACTACCATTATCCACTTTATTATATTTTATTTATTAGTTTTTTAACTTTAGATAGGGCAAAACATCTATTTTTATGGGCATAAAATTATTTATTATTATTATTATTATTATTATTGTTTGTAAACAATTTCATATAATAATATTTATTAAAAATGCATTTTTGATTACACTGTTCAACATGAAAATACTCCTCGTAAAAGCTATGATCGTTTCTGACAATTTATAAAGGATTATGCTCATTTATGACTACCGTTTAATCAAGTACCAGTTTTTGGATGAAGTGCTGTCGTCATTAGAAATAATATCTGTTCTTGCTAAAGCATTAGCATTATCTCAGTGTTCTATTCCTTGATTTATTTTCATTCACTTAACTTTCTTTCCACTTTTTATTCAAAACATTCTCCGTATTTCTCTAAAAAATTACGCATCCTCTTTTGAAGGTCTGTGATCTAAATTAACACACACACAATCTCAAAAGACAGATAGATATCAACGAAATTATTTTTCTGGGACAAACGTTATTATTATTTTTTTTGATATAATGTTATTAAAACCCGTTAGTAGTCGCTAGTTGGTCGATTTGCCGCCCATCCTTCAGTTTTTCCAGATTTTTTTATTCAATAGCCACCAAAAAATTTTAGAAGTGACATTTGATATACATAAAACGCGAGTAAAATCGATTTAACGTCGATCACATCACTTCTTAAAATTATTGATGACAGTTAAATAAAAAGTTCGCAATCTGTAATAGGTAGCGCTGTCGATAGCGACTACTAACGGGTTAATATTGTTGATTTTCATGTTTTTATTGTTTTGTAGCATTGTTAAGGAATACGTTTATTTAATGCTGTAAATTTTATTTTTATATATTTCCTCTTAAAAACAGTAAGTGATAGATCAATTTCTGTGGCACATTTGGAATCAAGAATGTTAAATTCGTAATATTCTTTTTTTTTTTTTTTTTTTTTTTTCTTTTTTCCCCGACAAGTGTTATCATAATAATATATGCACATTCTAATAACTTTAAAAACAAAATAATTGATTTGTTTTAAAGAATAAATAAATAATAATGAAAACATTTAAAATAGATATCCACAGAAGTAATATACATAGTAGTACATATACATAGTGTAGTCTGCAATTCGAATAAACCTGCTTTACACAAGGAATTTTTAATTATGAGACAAAGTTAAATACTTACTAAGTATTTTTTCTTCGAAATATTTTTTTATTTTTCTGTTAATGAAAATTTCTAGTGTAAAAATGATTTATCTGACATGCGGAATACACACAGGATATTATGTTAATTAACAGTATTTAAAATAAAATAGAAGTTTCGAGCCCCAATCGAGACTGATCATAAATGCACCAAAAAATAGAAGAATGTAATTTATATAATATTATTCACAAAACTGCACACAGTGCTTAAGAGCAAATGAGGAAGCTTCATTCAATGCTGCATGTACCGTTGTTATATTTAAAACGATACGAGTTTAGATATTCCCAGACCAACCATAGCAGCCAGACTCAGTTTTACGGATAATTATAATCTGGATAATTATAATTACGAATAATTATAATTACGAATAATTATAATTACGCGTAATTATAATCTCTTACTACAGTAATCTCATTTTGTAATAATAATTGAAAAGATAAAAATCTAAATTGGTATCATACGAGACTTTTTTGTAAAAGACGGCTTTAGTATTCTCTTCTACAGTAACGCATATAAAACTGTATGAAAATGAAGTAAATACATGATGTTTTCATTCACATGCCCTTTCATTTTTAAGGGGTTTAAATATACTTTAAAAATATATAGAATTCTTAGAATTTAATTTTTGCCAAAGAATTGTTATTTCCTGTAGTGTACCTTCATATTTACACAAATCTAATTTCCTAAACTAAAGTTAAAAGTAATGTATTTTTATACATAAAGTTCAAATTATTATGTACTATATGTATAAACTTCAAAAATTTACAATTCAAGAACTTGATATAATCATTTTTCATAAAAAAAAAAAAAAATAAATAAAAAAAATAAATAAATAAATAAATCTTTGCAATTATAGCTATGACTAATAGAGCTAGTGGCCTTTCTATTACCAGAGAAACCATCGTTTTTTTTTTTTTTTTTTTTTTTTCAGAAACATCGCACATTTGTAAAAATTTGCGAATCTGTTTTTATTACCATTACCCTACTACCGTAGAGAATGGAAGTATTGTATTCGGTCTGAAAATTCGATATCGAGATTTCACCTGATTTACACGTTTTGAGGTCCCATGAGTCCAAAAAAGTGGTTTTTCGTAATTGGTCAGTGAGTATGTATGTGTGTGGGAGGGTGGACATTTTCTGGCTATTATATCTCGAAAACTAATAAAGATAGAACTACGAAACTTTAGAATTGAAACAAGTCGGGTTTACAGATATATTTCCCAAATTTTGGTGACAATTGAAAACCGGAAGTGGGACCGTAAGTCCGTACCTCAAAAACAGCTCTAACGATTTTCTTCAAATTTGCTACATAAACACTCTATTAGATGTCCTTTCGAATGATATAGTTGGTTAGTTCAGGAAAATTGATAGGCGTCCTGCATTAATAGTTCAATTTCATGTCTCGCAAGGGCATTGTTTTAAAAACGGCTGAGGGGATTTTTTTTAAACTCGCCATATTAACTCACTTTTAAATATCCTTTTGTGTGTAATTATTGTTTTCCGGTCAATAATCGCGTTTTGGTAAAAGTTGGTATCTCAAAAACGGCTCTAACGATTTTCTTGAAAATTGTGATATAAATCTTTCTCATGTATCACGTAGCTATTAGAGTAAAATTAACAGACATCCTGTTTAGGTAGGCCAGAAGTTTATTTAGATCTCGGAAATTGGTGTTTCAAAAAAGAACTCTACTATATATTTTTTTATTATTTTTACTTCGCTATAAGTAGCTTCGTTTTATATGTCTTTACATGTGTATAGAGTTTTTCTTACCGGGAAAATTTTTTGTTTTTCACTTTTATATCTTCTGATCACATTATCTCAAAAAAAAAATTAAAAAAAAAAAAAAAAAGCATATAATACGTGTAATAGTGGACAATGGAAGTCGTGTGGTTGTTTCACACCAGATTTCTTAAAGCATTTATTTCACTGTCATTTCCCCCCCATAATTTGTGGTAGATTCATCAAAATCTATACAGTTCGTTTGTCGGTGACTTATACCGTGTATATAAATTTAAAGCTCAATTGAGGCATTTATACGCGATCGCACTTTAACTCAACCTATAAGCCATGATGGTGAAAATTTTAAGTTGTATCGCTATAAAATAATGTAATTTCTAAATTCATCAAAATATATACAGCTCGGCGAAAGTGATCTATAACATGCATATAAGTTTTCAATTTATTTGAATAAAGCGTTTAGACGCTAGAAAATATTTAAAGTAATTTAAGCCCACAAGAGATAATTATACAGAATATTTCTTGATGTCTCTGTTATATATATATATATATATATATATATATATATATATACATAAGTATTAGATTTATTAACATCGATACAATCCGTGTTACTGTGACCTATGACATAGGTACCAACTTTCAGCTTATTCGATCCAAGCGTTTACACGCTATCGCGCTCATTCACGTACACACACACACACACATATATATATATATACATACATCATCGTAAAAATAGCAAAAATGAACGCACGGAACTTGTATAGATACACCAATATCTGAAATTCGAATTTTTGTCATGATTAAAATACTTTTCTTCACAAGTATATTCAGAAAGTAAAAAAAAAGAACGATAAAGGCGTGAAAAGAGTTGCTATTTTATAAATTTTTTCAAGCAGTTATGTCTTTTCATAGATCGCAAGATTCTCTTTTGATATATTTCTTCTAAAAATACATTATTAAATCAAACATCTAAAGTATATATATTCAAATTTATGCTTAAATCACTGGAAAACTCTTATTAAACCTTTTATATTTAACAGAAAAAAAAAATAAATAAAAACATTTTTTTTTAATATGTACTTTTCAATGCAAATGCATGTTAATCATAGCTTATAAACGCGGTAATTTTAACAGCCACCTTTAATGAAATCCTTAAGTAAAGTGCGACTCAAATAATACAAAATAAACAAAAATAAAAGTAAATGGAACTAATTTCCCTTGAGTTTTGTTGTAATTTTCTAATGTACTTCCAACATATTTAAAGTATACTTTAGATTTCAAGTCTTTAGTTACACTCACATTTAATTGGTCTGATTATTGACATTTTCCACTTGAGTTGTTTCTTATTTGTTTGTCTTAATACATATGTTTTTTATTACTGCTGATGAACATTTTGCATAGCATTTTACAGTTTACTATTTGTTAAAAAAATGTTCTTTAAAACGGAAAAAAATATTTGTTACAATTATTAATATGTAATATCTTTCTTAGCGGTGATTAAAAATATGCATGGTAAAGAAAACGTAATTTTTTAACTGTGTTTTTGAGGCGTTAATGCACAGTTTCAGTAATATTATTAGAATTCAACTATTTTTTTTTTTTAAATTGTAAATAAACAGCAGTTTTTATTAATACTTTCTCTGCTTTTTGCTTCTGTCATCTGCTAAAAGAATTATGACTACAGCGGAACTTTTCTGAAGAGATTTACACGAGAAATGTTGAAATTACACTAGACGATTAAAATTGTTAAAATCGATGCATTTAAAAAAAAATCAGATACTATATTAGAATATACGTGTATATCAAACTGTATAACACTTTTAAAATAACATTACTCTACAGTGACTCAAACATTATTTAAAAGGTTAATCTTTTTTTTTTTTCTTTTAGTGCTAGAGGCCTATTTCAGCGTTGTCGAATTTTTATACGTCACTCTTAATAGTGCTAAGGGCCTATTTCAGTCGGTTTATTGAATGGGGATTTATTGAATGAAGATTTTGCAGATAATTTGATTACTCATAACGAAGGTTACAAGTTTTTAAAAAATATAAAAAATTTTCCCAAGGTACAACTTTGACATGAGTCCCCCCAAGGCACAACTTTGACATGAGTCCCCCCCAAGGCACAACTTTGACATGAGTCCCCCCCAAGGCACAACTTTGACATGAGTCCCCCCCAGGCACAACTTTGACATGAGTCTCCCCCAAAGGCCCAACTTTGACATGAGTCCCCCCCCAGGCCCAACTTTGACATGAGTCCCCTCAAGGCCCAACTTTGACATGAGTCCCCCCCCCAAGGTACAACTTTGACATGAGTCCCCCCAAGGCACAACTTTGACATGAGTCCCCCCCAAGGCACACCTCCCCCTCATTGGGAGAAAAAACGTTGTTTTGCGGCTATAAGACAGTTTGGACTTCCAACGTTATTTGTTACAGTATCTGCAGCTGAAACACATTGGTTTGATTTAATGAAAACTTTATCATGGAATTTAGATCGTCACGAATTAACTAAAGAAGAATTTGTCGATATTAACAAGTTTAGCAGTAGGCCTCTCGCACTAAATTAAAATCTGTCAATGTCAGATTTTCATGTTTTAAATAATGAAATAATGTCGTGTCTGTATATATATATATATATATATATATATATATATATATATATTTTTTTTTTTTTTTTTTTTTTTTTTTTTTTACCGGGATACAATAAAAAATTCGTTATCATTATGATCTATGGACTGAAATTTTTTAAAGTGCAATTGCGCCTAAATGCTTCATTCTGTTGAGCTTGAAACGTATAGGCGTATTACAAGTCACCATCACACGAAATGCATAGATTTTTGGTGAATCTAGAATTTATAGAATTGAATAGGACAAAACGAAAAATTTTTTTGTCATTGTGACCTATGGGCTTAAATTATTTTAAGTCCAATAGTGTTAAATTAAACAACATACTATATGGGAAAGCCACGGCCCATGTTAATCTATGAGAAAAACTCTTTACACTATTTCTCACTACCTAATATATTTTTTCAAATTCCGCTTTCACATTCAGAATGGATTATTATTATCATTATTATTATTATTATTATTATTATTATTGTTATTTTATTTTTTATTTATTTATTTATTTTTAACGTGAATTTTAATTTTTTGCAATTTTAGCCGCAAAATGAATTACTAAATATTTAAAAAATCAATTTTTAAACAGTAAGTACTAGTTTTATGGTTGTAAATTTTCTGGATGTGAAAACAGAATTTTAAAAAATACATTACGTAATGAATAATTATGGAAACAGATTTCTCTATGGAATACCATTGGAAAGGCCTGTCGGCGAGATAAGGTTTGTCAGCTTTTAAACGACATATTAATTTGGGAAATATGCTCAAAAGCACAAAAATAATTTTCCCTTTTCTTTATTTAACGATTTTTGTTATAATAATTTATTTTAACACCCGTTATTTACTCAATGTACGAATAGTGGAGTCGCGCTAGACTTTTTTTTTTTTTTTTTTTTATGAAATATTTCGATATACAAAGTTCATATTTTATAAAATCCAATTAAATGTAGTTTTGTATCTAAAATTTTCAGAGGTGTAACTATAATAGCAACTTCAGTCAAATATGTCATGACTTATAATACAAATGTTTTTTCATACTATGTTGTATGGAAAACATGGTTCCGTAAATGAGAAGCAAACATTCAAACAGTATTTTCTCCAAAAAATAAATAAATAAATAAATAATAAATAAAAATTGAGTCAGTGATTTTTCTTTAAACTTAACATAAAAGTAATATGTCTACATATTTTCTTAGTATCTGGTAATACATCTGAACAAACGATAATTAAGTTTTAAGTTTAGTTACTTCTTAATTTATTAGCTTTTGTGTTGTCTGAAAAATTGTTTCCAAAAGAGAAAACACGTTTTGAATGCTTGCTCCTCAAACATAAAATGTTATATTCATATTAGTATGTTTAGTAAAATCTAAGAGATAGTTAAAATATACCAAGGAGTAGTAGTTCCGCCTATTGGTATATTTTTATTCTTTTTTAGGTCAGTATTTATTTCCATTCTGATATGTGTAAAGACTTTTATTAAACAAAAAATCGACTTTTTGAAAAACGTATGTTAAAATATGTACAATTCAAAATATTTTAATGTTTCATTTGTGGTTCTACGTACATTGCTTTAAAATACGACATTATAATGGATGTCATTATATTGTACTTTATTGAATTTTTAAACTTAAACTAAAAAAAAAAACTAACTCAAAAATTTTCTCCACTTAATTTGCACAATTTCGAAAAATCTTCACTTATTGCTATAAAGTTTTATACACACGTGTATATAAATGTATCTACAAAATGATTTAACATTTTGTAAAACTACTTTTATTTAGTTAAATATGTATAATAATGTGACTTAATGATTATCCACTATTCCATTAATTTAATCAAATTATTCCAAGACATAGCCTCATTAATTATATTACGCTTAGTTAAATTAAAACTTTCCCAATCAATTACGGTGCAATCATTTTTTGAAGTTCATAATTAATGAAATAAGAACATAGACTGAAGTACCTCTTGCGTAATTGCAGTGCATTTTTTAGTAAGTATTATGGAGAACAACATTTATGAGTTTTAATTTTTTACTGAATTCTAACTGTTTGATTTAAAATGGTATGATATAAAAATAAATAATAAATTTGTTCATCAGCACTAATATAAATAATTTTCAAAATGGATAAAGAATTTTATTGACTAAATCAATCAAAATAGCGACGCTGCTTTATGTGTTTTATTAATAAATTCTAATTTAAAATGTATCTATTTAGAACTGATTATATTACATAAATTTAAATTTGGAAGGGAAAAAATTATTTTCTGGAATATATACGTCTTATTACTTTATAAACATTATAATTTTCTAACGCTATAATGAGCCAAGTGATATTTTACAAACTTACATTTTATCGAATAATAGTTTCCTTTTACTTAAAGTAGTATATGATAATAAAAATAATTGAAAATTTAATTATAACATTATGCCCTTTTTAAATCTGTAACATCATTTAAATGTAAACATATTTTTAGGGATGAGTCTTATAATTTAAAAAAGTTTGTCGAAAGAAATATTTACTCGGAAATATTTCTGAGTGCATACATTTAACACGCCTTCCAAAATATTTTTAAGAAAGCTAATTAAAAATTATTTATATTTCGTTTGAATTTTTAAGCATTTTCATCTAAGATTTTATTCACTAGAAATATTCCCGCAATAAAAGAAATAAAATTTCTTGAGTACATGTTTAAGCTCAAATAATTATTTAGCGATATGAAAAAAAAGAAGAAGAAGAAGAAAATAAATATATCTACTAAAAGTACTCTTCTTCCATCTACTAAAAGTACTCTTTTTAGCGCTACATATCTACAAAGAACTACTCTTTTTTATTATTGTAATACAAATCTTCAAAATATAATCTATTAAGAAGCATATTTTTTTTCATCTACATTCTTTTCCTTCAATGGAAAATATTTTGATAGAAAAAATGGACATCTAATAGAATGTAATCTACTAATTTAGACCATACGATCATGATTCTACTGCTATACTTTTGTTTGGGTCTTTCATTTCCTACACAACCTTGATTTCACGCCCTGTAATAAAAAGCACAACACTCGTATCATTCTTTATCTAAAAAAAAAAAAAAAAAAAAAAAAAAAAAAAAATCACGAAATAAAAAGAATTAATAAACGTTACAACTCTTTTATTGATTCAAAAACTTTGCTTTTTAAACAGTACTGGAGTTTCAAGCCCCTAATCTGTTACATTTATCATATATTAATGCCTAATGTGTTACACTTTATGAAACGTTAATCTATAAAGATCACTTTAAAATAATGCAAAAAGGAGCCATATTTTTTAAATAATCTGGTGCATCATTCATACAACGTTCTCTTACCTGAAATTTAATACTATAAGAGCAGATTGGAGATTTAGAGGTAAGATAACGCGTACCGTTATGTAAACCTATGATAAAATAATTCAAATTAGGCTTCAAAACAGCTTTAGTTGACAAACAAGTCCGTTTGAAAGGGGCTGCCGCCCCCCTAATTACCCTGTTCCATTATTAGAATTAAAACCTGTCATTAAAGTAAAAAGTTCATTTAAAATTATTCAGACAACTTACAAAAGCAACCTTCCTTAAAAATTATCAATCTATGGTCAAACTTTGCTAATAACAAACGTATTAACATAAAAAATACAACATTTGGATAACCTGAAATTATTTGTTTTTATTCACTCTGTATTACAAAGATCAAACTTTAAAAACTTGATTTTGATATTCAGGAAGCCTCAAAAAGTATAAATATACGAAAAACCAAGCAATGAATATCTGGCTTAAAAAAATACATTATTTACCGTATGGCTATTCGGAATTAATTTCAATTCCTCAGAAAAGCGCTTTCACTAACAATAATAATCTGGTGTGTCACTCACAGGACTTTCTCTTACCCTGAAATTTAATACTATAAATACAGGTTGGAGAATAAGAGGTAACATAACGAGCACTGTTATGTAAACCTATGTTAAAACAATTCAAATTAGGCTTCGGAAGAGTTTTATATGGTAATTAGTTCTGTGTGAGGGGGCTGCCACCTTCCTCAACCCCCCATTTCATTACTGCACCTATATTTATAGATAATTTAAATCTGTTATTAAAATTAAAGTTCACTTAAAATTATTCAGACAACTTTCACACACAACATTCCTTGAAACTTATCAACCTTGATCAAACTTTTCCAGCAACAAACTTATATTAACTTCAAAATACAACCTTTCGATCTCCTAAAATTATTCGTTTTTAAGTCACTCTAAGAGACACAGACAAAATTCAAACGTTAAAAAAACTTGACCATGGTAATCAGGAAGCCTCAACGCGTGTAAATATACAAAAAACAAGTAATGAATATTTAGCTTAAAAACATACATTATTTACCATATCTCTATGAGGAATTCATTTCAATTCCCGAACAGCTTTTCTGGAAATGGTAAAATATTATTAGTAAAGCACATCCACTCACAACAAAAGAGAATGTTAGAGCTTTAATATTTGCAGCCCTGTATATCTTTCGAAGATTATATACAGACCACATTGTGCACCTAAATATAATCCTATAAAAATAACACATGGCCTAGTCTGAAATACACTTCCGTCAATTTGCAACTATTGTCGCACTTTTACATAGTTCTTTTGTGTAGCCCTGTAAACGAACAGTGAATGACTGCCCTACCGTATTCTATATGAGACATGTTTGTACGCATATAAAAAGTATATATTCGTTTCATTTGGTTTAGTGCAGTGTATAGATGTTAAACTCTACTTACCAGCAATTTACCCCATAGACGTAATGTATTTGAATTCTCTTGGGCGTCCCTGTACTCGAACCGTTTTCTTCATCTCAACGAAAAGCTTAGTGTAGCATCCTTATATCATACACATTTAGAATACCAAGTTTGGACTTTCTGCCACTATTTTTTTTTTAGCTATGCTGATAGCACATACACAGACAGACACAGAGACTATTCGCTAAAAACATGATGTTCGTATTCAGAAAACCTCAAAACGTGTAAATATAACAAAAACTCACGTTCAAAAATTTGACCCAAGAACAATACTTTCTCTACCTTATGGGTAAGATAAATTAAAAAAGAATGTTATTGCTTAAATATTGGCAGACTCATTTATCTTCTGAAGATTACGTACACACCACACGGTGCACATAAATATAATCCTTAATTAACAATTCACGACACAACCTAAAATACACTTCCGTCAATTTTCAAGTGTTGTCGCACTACAATCTAGTTCTTTTGTGTAGCCCTGTAAATGAGCAGTGAATGATTTCTATACCATATTCTACGTTAAACATGTGTTTACGCATATAAAAAAAATATATAATTCATTTGGTTTAGTGCAGTCTATAGATGTTAAATTCTACTTACCTGCAATTTCCCCCATAAACGTAATGTATTTGAATTATCTTGTGTGTCCCTGTACACGAACCATTTGCTTGATCTCAACGAAAAGTTTAGTGCAGCATTCCTATATGATACACATGATGGACTTTCTGCTGTTATTTGTTTTTAAAATATGCTGATGAATGACAGACACACAGACATGCACACAGATCAACCGCTAAAAACATGATGTTTTAATTCAGAGGAACTCAAAACGTGTTAATATAACAAAGGTTCTATTTCAAAATTTTGACCAAAAAATTATACTATCTCTATCATATATATGAGTAAGAGAATATAAAAAGGAATGCTAAATTCTTTTAAGAATGTATTATGGCAGTAAATCGATAGTATAAGAGGGGGGGGGGGACTTTTTTTTTTTATTTAACAGTTAATACAGCAAATTAATTCAATTGAATAGAAGTGATCTTGAAATATTTGCATTACATTTACATTATTTTGCATTGCACAATTAAGTGATTATCTAAAATAATAGTTATGATAATTATTACATAAGAGCAACGCTCAAATAAAATTTTCAAAGAGAAAATAAAAATTAAAAATACTATGAAGGTAAATTCTTGTCTCTCATAGCAAATTAAGAAATCGACGTTATTTCTGGAACTGATTAACATGTATGCAATTAATGAAATAATTACAGTATCGATTAACCCCTTACCTGCCGACAAAAAATTACAAGATTCGCTTTCCTGTGCCACCATTTTGCGCGTGTAGTTATGCGTTTACTGTTTCAGAAAAATTTCCTTTCCAATTTCTCTCACTCTCCATCTTCTCTGAAATGAATTAATCCTTAGAAAACACTTCTCTGAAATAAATAAATCCTTCGAAAACACTGTCCTGGTCATTTAATTGCACTCCAAAGCTGTGAGACTAATTTCACTGGTAGCAGCGTAACAGAAAAGATCGCACTTCAGCAAGACGTGTATATACGCCCGGGGCAGTTAACGCATCGGTATAGCAAGACGAATATATTCGTCCGGGCAAGTTAAGGGGGTAATATTTATTCTAAAAGAAGTTATATCTATATATATAAAGCTGATTGTTTGTTTGCCCGGATTTTTAGTTCGCTATACAAATCTACACTGTTCAAGCGACGGCTATGAAAAATGGCACACTTATTAATGAGGACAAAATCTATCTAACGCCGTATGTTTTAGTTCAATCGGATAATTCTATTAAAAGATATTAAATAAAAACCCCATTTTAACTTTAAAATGCTTAATAAAAATAAAAGTTAAATTAAATTGAAGCCTTTTCTATTAGCTTGATTCTCACTAAAAAGTATGAAAAGATTAAAACGAAGTGTTTCCACCTAAATTTCCTATTTCAGTTCATTTTAAAAAATCTAATTGTCGAGTCGAAAAACTGTTTGCACCTTTGGATTAAAACAAATCGCCCCTTTCATTTGCTACCGAATTTATAAGGATAGGACTGATATTTCTAATTTATTTCGGTGTTATACGAAACTGGTCTACAAAAAATCCTGATTGAAACTAATAGTCCTCAGTCCTAATAATAGTAATAGTAATACTATATAACGTTGCATGAAAATGTATAAATGAAGTTAAAGTAATTTTTGTGTTAGAATTCTAGAAATTTTTAAGTTTTAAAAATATTTTTATTTTTTATCTTTTTACTATAATTTATGTTTAGTTTCAAATTTTATGAAATTTTTTATTTAATAATTTCTAATTGGTATTTCTAATTATTTATTTTTTCCATTTTCCGTTTTTAACCGAGATTCGGCAGAAAACGGCAGGCGGTTTAAGACGCTAAATAAAATTAAAAAATAAATAAATAAGTAAATAAAATAAATAAAGATTTTTTTCTATTGGCTTGATTCACACTCAAAATTACGAAAAGCTTAAAATGAAGTGTTTCCACGTAAATTTCATATTTTAGGTAATTTAAAAAATCTAATTGTCATGTGGAAAAACTGCCTGAACCCCTGAATTTAGGAAAATTGCCCCTTTCGTTTTGTACCGAATTTGTAACGACCCACGTACTTTTTAAAATGAATGAAAGGAATTAAAATGAAGTGTTTCCACCTAAATTTCATACTTTAGTTAATTAAAAAAAATCTAATTGTCGTGTCGAAAAACAATTTGCACCCCTGAATTCAGAAAAATCGCCCCTTGCATTTGGTACCGAAATTGTAACGATAGGACTGACATTTCTAACTTCTTTTCCCCTTTTTCCGTTTTTAACCCGGATTCGGCATAAGGTTTATGACAGAGAATGTAAGCTAAAAAAAAAAGTCTTTAAAAAAAGTCTGTAATTAAAAATTAAAATGAAAGAAATATTTTATGCTAAAATTAATAAATAATTTTTTTTTTTTCCCCAGAAATAAAATATTTTTTTTTTTTTTTTTTTTGCATGAATTAAAGGTCTGACGCAAATAATAAACAAGAAAGAAAAATCATGGAGTACGCATTGATTAGTAACATTTTCCAACTGTACGCAATTGTTGTATCGAATAACTATTAATATTCTTTGCCTACGTTATCGCCCAATAGACAGAAGGAATGAAAAACATGAATGAAGCAAATTTTTATTAATACCTCTGAATGTAACTGATTATTTTTTTGTGGTCCTGTAAATCTAATGCTAACCATACTATATTACGTAGAAAGCACACTCTTTTGTGCATACAAATAATATATTTCAATTGCATTAAGCTTTGTGGAAGATAAAATTATTAAAATTTAGTTTATAAAAATAACGCTCATACAACACAATGCTTTGGAGTAATTTCAAGAGCCCCTGTACACAAACCAGTTAGAAATGTACTCTACTTTACATAGGAAACATCCGATAGGGAATTGAATAACATATTAAAATTTCATTAAAGTTTCTATACATTTAAGTTATTAAAATATGATTTATAGAAATTCCTCTCATAGAACACAATGCTTTCGAATACTTTTGGGTGTCTCTGTACACAAACCAGAAGAGGTATCCTTTCCATTTTCAATAGGGAACATCCGATAGTGAACTTCAATAAAATATATCAGTTTAAAGAAATTTCATAAATATTTATGGGAATTAGAGAGCAGAAAATCAGACAGAGAGACAGACAGACGGACAGAAGAACAGTGAGACATATAGAAAAACTGAAGTTATATTCACACTAAAAAAATGATTGAAAGTGTCAAAAACGCTTAATGTAAACGAAATTACAATACTAGCAATTTTTTATTAATAGCTCTTAATATAACTGAATATTTCTGTGTCACCCTCTAAATCTAATGGTAACCATGCTATATTCTATGCAAAACATTCTTTTGTGCATATAAATACTTTATTTTAATTTCCTAAAACTTCGTGGAAAGAAAAGTTATTAAAATTTTATTTATAGAAATATCTTACAAAGAACGCAATGCTTTGGAATACTTTTGAGTGTCCCTGTACATAAACTAGTGGTGGTATGTAATCTATTTTATATAGGAAACATCCAATAGTGAACTTGAATAACATATTTCTATTTCATGAAGATATTGTACAGTAAATGTATGAAAATATGGTTTATAGAAATACTTCACATAGAACACAAATCTTTGAAATACTTTCGGGTGTCGCTGTACACAAACCAGTAGAGGTATAAACTCCATTTTCAATAGGAAACATCCGATAGTGAACTTGAATAACATATATCAGTTTCAAAAAATTGCAGAAATATTTACGGGAGTTAGAGCGCTGGCAGACAGACAGACGGACAGACACACAAATTTATATCATATTCACACTTACAAAAATGTTAGGAAATGTTAAAAACGCTTAAAGTTAACGAAAGTAGAATTATAGCAAATTTTTAATAATAGCTCTTAATATAAAAGAATATTTTTGTGTTTCCCTGTAAATCAAATGCTCATCATGCTATATTCTATGTAAATCATTCTTTTGTGCATATAAATAACATATTTCAATTTCCGAAAACTTCGTGGAAAGTAAAGTTATTAAAATTTCATTTATAGAAATATCTCTCATAGAACGCAATGCTTTAGAATACTTTTGAGTGTTCTTGTATATAAAACAGAGTTGGTATTTAATCCATTTTATACAGGGAAAATCCAATAGTGAACTTGAATAACATATTTCAATTTCATTAAGATATGCGTACAGTAAAGGTATGAAAATATGATTTATAGAAATACCTCTCATAGAACTACTTTCGGGTGTCCCTGTATACAAACCAGTAAAGGTATAAACTCAATTTTCAAAAGGGAACATCCGATAGTGAACTTGAATAACATACATCAGGTTCAAGAAATTCCACAAATATTTTCGGGAACTAGAGCGCGGAGAGGCAGACAGACAGACAGATATACAAACCGAAGTCATTAACACTTTTCAACCTTGTTGGGAAGTGTTAAAAATGTTAGAAAGTGTTAAAAAAGCTTAATGTAAACGAAAGTACACTTTTAGCAAATATTTATAAATAGATCTTTATATAACTAAATATTTTTGTGTAACCCTGTAAATCTAATGCTAATCATGCTATATTCTTTGCAAAGCATTTTCTTTTGTTCTTATAAATAACACATTTTAATTTCATAAATCTTCGTGCAAAGTAAAGTTTTTAAAATTTAGTTTATAGAAAAATCTCTCATAAAACGCAATGCTTTGGAATACTTTTGTGTATCCCTGTACACAAATCAGTTGTGGTATTTGCTCCATTTTATACGGGAAACATCCGATAGTGAACTTGAATAACATATTTCAATTTCATTAAGATTTGTGTACAGTAAGGGTATGGAAATATGGTTTATAGAAATGCCTCTCACAGAGCACAGTGCTTTGAAATACTTTTGTGTGTCCCTGTACACAAATCAGTAGTCGTATTTACTCCATTTTATACAGAAACATTCGATAGTGAACTTGTATAACATATGTCAATTTCATTAAGATTTTTGTAGAGTAAGGGTATGAAAACATGGTTTATAGAAATGCCTCTCATAGAACACAATGCTTTGAAATATTTTAGGGGGTCCCTGTACACAAACTAGTAGAGGTATAAACTTCATTTTCAACAGGGAACATCCGATAGTGAACTTGTATAACATATGTCAATTTCATTAAGATTTTTGTAGAGTAAGGGTATGAAAACATGGTTTATAGAAATGCCTCTCATAGAACACAATGCTTTGAAATATTTTAGGGGGTCCCTGTACACAAACTAGTAGAGGTATAAACTCCATTTTCAACAGGGAACATCCGATAGTGAACTTGTATAATACATTTCAATTTCATTAAGATTATTGTACAGTAAGGGTATGGAAATATGGTTTATATAAATGCATCTCATTGAACACAATGCTTTGAAATATTTTCGGGGGTCCCTGTACACAAACCAGTAGAGGTATAAACTCCATTTTCAATAGGGAACATCCGATAGTGAACTTGAATAACATATATCAGTTTCAAGAAATTCCATAAATATTTACGGGAGTTACAGCGCGGACAGACAGACAGACAGACAGACAGACAAACCCAAGTCATAAACACTTTTCAACCTTGTTGGAAAGTGTTAAAAACAAGAAAAAGAAGAAGAAAGAAATTAGATCATAAATAAATTCGATATATATATATATATATATATATATATAACTTTCATAAATCAAGTTCTTTTTAAATTTGCGTATATCTTCAATATTATAAGATTTCGTACCGTTTCTATAGGAACGCAGACTATTGAAATGAAATGAATTTTAAATACAAAGGATTACGGGTATAAAATGAAAACGTATAAAAATTGAAGTATTTTTAATTACTATCTTGACATCCTAAGAAAAGAATTTTTGTATTCTTCATATCTGGCTAATCATACCTTTTGAATGATACCACTTTCAATCCTTTACAATTATAATTATTATGCTAAAAGCGTACCAAAAATTTCATGTTTGCCTATTAATAAATAGATTAGAGAGAGAGAAAGAAAGTTACGCAATAAAAGTTGATGCTTTTTTTTATTTTTTAAATCAGGAATTCGCGTGTGGATAAATGTTTTTATAGAGATGTTTGGCATCAGCTTAAAATTTTTATTTAATTAAGTAGGGTCAGGTGGGGTAATATAGATACAACGAGATATATAAAGTAGAGTGATAAATGGTAACCCTTGAGAAGGTTCAAGATGAGTCATGGGACATGCTCTCCTTGCACATGCGTATTCGATGTTTCCCTTGGTAACAGCTTATTTTCAGTAAATTTCTATGGCAACGGTTTGGAGATTGTTCTTCGCATAAGTCATAAACGCCAATGTTTTGTTTACTTACGTAGTTTAATATTCTTTTGTTCTAAATCATTTTGATTTTGATTTTACTTCTCTTTTATTTCGTGTAGTTGAACTTTAACCGACAAAATGCTTAAAAATAGTTGAAAAATTATTATTTGTTGTTAAATTTAGCTCTTTAAAAGTTTAAATTTTCTTTTATAAACACTTTTAAATTTTGTTGGGAAACGATGAAAAAAAAGGTATTTTATTATTTATTAAAATGCGAAATATGTGTAAAATTATTTTAAAACAATTTATTTCGGTCATAGGACTGTTATGTTACCTAATAATAATCATAATTTGTCGAACTGATATATTAAATGCCAAAATAGCGATAAAGGGCCAAACACAGCAACCTGTTCGAGCATGTCCCGTGATTCAACTTGAACCACGGAAAGTTAATCCTTCATCCATTGAATCAGCACTCTAATTTATATATCTCGTTGTATAGATATAAAAACACCTTTTTTGAAAATCAGTGGTAGAAAATTTATATAATATTTGAAAAGATATAGTAGTTTTTTTTTTTTTTTTTTTTTTTTTTTTTTTTTTGTTGTTGTTGTTGTTGCTTCTAAATATTACAAGTGTTGAGAATACATTGCGCTTGAAATTTTGATTCATTATTTAAAAATAAATAAATAAGAAAAACTAGAAAAAAAAAAAAAAGAAATTTTTTTTTTTTGAAATAGACTAAGTTTCATACCCATTTTACCCCATGGCATGGGTTAAAATGAGTAGTCTGTTGAGTAATGTATTTAGTTAAAAACATTTTCCAACAAGTTAAAAAAGTTTTTTAATTTTTTTCTTTAACTGCAACTTTTGTAAATATTTATAGAATTCATTGAAACTTATTATTTTATTCAAGTTCACTATGGGGTGTTCTCTGCAGAAAATGGAGAAAATACCTCTGCTGGTTTATATACAGGGACACTGAAGGAATTTCAGAGCATTTAGTTTTATGAGAGGTGTTTCTATGAGCCACATTTTAATACTTTTATTTTGCATAAATCATAATGAGATTGACATTAATTATACTTACTCACAAAAAAAGATTTCTGTAGAATACAGTATGATTAGCATTAAACTTTACAGGGCCACACAAAAATATTCAAATACTTTAAGGACTGCAACCGGAAATGGCTGGAATTGCATATTCGATTTTATTAAACATTTTAAAATCTTTTTAACAAGGTCTAACAGTGATTATGAGTTGGATTAGCCCATCTGTATCGCTTTCTATCTGCGTCTGTCTGTCTGTGAATTAAGGTCCTTAAATATTCATGGAATTCTTTTAATTTGATAAATATTATTTATGTTTACTAAGTAATGCCTCCTATTGAAAATGGAGTAAATACTACCTCTGGTTTGTGCGCAGGCACACCTGAAACAATTTCAAAGCATTGCGTTCTATGAGACATATTTTTTAGTTCCATTAGTACCTTTATTTTGCACAGATTATGATGAAATTGACTTTTATTATTTATAAACACAAGAAAAAATACTGTCTATAAATACAGTATTATTAGCATTAACATTTATAGGACCTCTCAAAAAGATTCACATAAATTAAGGGCTATAATGAGAAATTGCTCAAAATGGATTTTAAATCTAATTAATCGATTTCAGCATTTTCCAACAATGTGTAAGTGATTATAAATTCAGTTAGTATACGTGTATGTCTTTCTGTCTGTCTGACTCACCAACAGTTTGTCTGTCATTCCTCGTTCTAACTCCCCTAAATATTCATGGATTTCTTTAAAATTGATATGCAGCGATTAGTAATAGGCACGTCTGTACGCTTCGCGTACATGAACATTAAATTTAAAAACAAAGTCACAGTGTACCCTTTCTCAAAATGCATGAATCTCAAAAGTGCATGAAATTACATATTTCTGCAATTAGTATTACGCTGGATGGAAATATACATTTTAGAAGTAAATAATCAAAATAAAATTTTTATTTTAACTAAGAGCAAAATAAACAAAACGAATGAACATAAACTCAACATAGCATGTGTACATTTTGCTTCACAACAAAACAAATCTAAAATATGCATTTGGCTGCTATGCGCATAGCGCCAAGCGTGAATTCTCGCCATACTCAATTATGTCTATAGGGATAATCGGCTACAAAGAGATGGTACTATGTCATATGGTGTACGCAGAATAACAGTTTTAATTTAAAAAGATAATTTTTATGTTGGCACTATTTCTTTTTGTAGCAGAAATATTTTGTATTCATCTAATAAATACAAAAGAAAAAGAAAAAATATTGTATTATTTTAAATACGAAGCCTTTTTTTTTTTTTTTTTTTTTTTTTTTAAGTATATTCATTTTACCCCGTATACACATTTTACCCCCACCTGACACTAATACTTTTCTACCCTACAGTAAAACAAAAAATTTCGTTTTTATTGTGTAATTTATTTAGTTCTTTTATGTTCTCACCTTATTTTTAAATAGTTATGATATGGATTTTATTAAGATTTTTTAATTTTTATTTTGTAAGTATCATAAAACAGTTTTATTTATTTATTTATTTATTTTCATTATTTAACAGCTTGGACCCTTTTAGTTCAGTCGGATAATTGCATCAAAAGATATTAAATAAAATCCCCATTTTAACTTTAAAATGATTAAAAACAAATAAATATTTGATGCCGAAATAAGAAAATAAAATACAGGTTTGTTTATTTATTTTTTGCGTTAAATAAAATATTAAGATTTTATTAATATTGTTATTATTATTATTATTATTATTATTATTTAAATGTCATAAACAGTTTTTTTTTTTTTTTTTTTGTATGAAACAACTTTAACATTCGACCTCTTTCGCAAAATTTGAAACTTGGCAACATACTCGGACGTTTCTCGCGAAGATCTTTAGTCACGTAGTTGAGATTGCCATTTCAATTCATCACAAAAATAGCTTAAAATATCAAAATAAAAGTCGCCAAGGGGGTCCCATACTAAATCTGTGCTTTTTATATTTATTTATTCATAATATTTTCTATGAAAGACTTCGGTATATTTTTCATTCATTTCTGTTTTTACTCCTTTGTTCAATTCTTTCATTGATTTCAGAATTCTATAAACACTTCTTTAACCCTGGGCAACGCCGGGTAAACATGCTAGTATTCTTATAATCTTGATTGTAAACAAATGCGTATTTATGTTCCTTCCGGTTTATGCGTATTTATGTTCCTTTGTTTTCTTATTTTAATGTAAGAAGATAGTCGTAAGCAGGGTTTAAACTGCCATTAGTTTTTTTAGCATTTTGCTAAAAGGTATCATATTTTGCTAAAACATGTTGGTCAGAATTTCGCTAAAAAGCTAAAACTGGATAACTGTATAAAATTCTCTATATAATAACTCGAATTTTTTTTGTAATATTTGCAGGCAAAAACTACGAAAGGACTGAAATTTTTGGGAATGATTATATATATAGTAATTTGGATTTATTTTTAATTTTTAATGATTGAATTTAAATGCAAAAATATTTAAAAGTAGGTCAGAATTCAGAATTTGATTCATAGAAGCATTCTTAGCACTAGTATTTCACGATTATCTGCCACTACACTTTACTTAATTTTTCAATTGCTTTTTCATTTTACACATATGATATGAGTACCTCTTTTTCTATTGTTAAAATCAAAACATAGTTTCCCTGATTCATATTTTTAAAGTCACAAATATGGATGCTTGGTTAAAATCATCAATGAAGAAAAGAATAGAAAATAAAACTGAGGATAACAAAGCTAAGTAAACGAAATCGATGGTATCCAAAGAATTAACTTTCGAAAAAGCTAAAATAGTGCTTGCCTATTTTCGCTAAAATGCTAAAGTAATTTTTTTGCCAGGTTACACCCTGGTCGTAAGTGTTATATTTTTACAAACTTTTACTTTTTAGTAGATAACGGAATGAAATAATATAACAATAAAGTAAAAAGTAATATTTATTTATTTACAATGTATTGTAAAATTTATAACTCGCTCTCGCAAATGAACATGTAAAGAAAATTAATCTGTTAATTTAATTCTTTGGATGTTGCGACATCGATACCTTTTTTATTTCTTCACTTTCTACGCAAAGCCATAATAAGATTTTTTTCGCTATACGCATTCACATTAAACACTCGTCATCATTTTAAAAATCATGTATTTTCAAAATCGAATGATTTTTGACATAAATCATGTAATTTCCAAACAATCACTTTTAATTACTCCGTAGAGCCTGCAGTTTGGAAAAAAATATCTATATACTGAAATTTTTAATTCACAAATGACGTATTAATTGTGCGAGGTATATCCTCCGAAAACTATAACATATTTTGTTATTTAAATCATTTGGCAGAAATTGGGTATAAACGGAAAATTGAGGTATACGTGGCTTAAGGGGGCTCTTTATTTATCGTCTCCGAAAGCCAAATCCAATGTTAATCTACGGGTTAATCTGCCCCGTTATAACTTATTAACTAATCCATATTTTTTAATACTGTTTTCCCATTCCAAAAATTCACAAATTTTAAACAATTTATCGCTTTCTAAAAATTGATTTAACTAATTTTTAATATTTCATTTTTAAGCTTAAAAATGCAAACTTCACGTTACGAAAATTTGCATTTTACAATACCAAAATAAAATATTAAAAATTTAAAAAATCAATTTTTAGAAAGCGATAAATTGTTCAACGACTGCGAATTTTTTTAATGTCAAAACGGAATTTAAAAATGTGTATTAGTCAATGAGTTATAACGAGGCAAAATTCCCCATAGAATAACATTGACTTTGGATTTTGATGGAGACAAGTAGATAGTTAAGCATGTTAAACATCTTTTAGTGATACAAGTTTTTAAATTGGAAAAAAAAAAAAAAAAAAAAAAAGAAAGAAAGAAAAGAAATGATCATTGTTAAACAGAAGTGTAGTAATGACGAGTACTTAATATTGCCTAGAGGTGTAAAACAGATATGAACCTTACAAAAAAGTTTTTATTTATTTATGTTTATTACTTTTATATATTTTTAACTAGCAGGCTACGCCCGCTTCGCTGGTCACTATTTTTAAAGGAATCACAATACTTAATGAATTCTCAAAATTGCATTAATTTTTTATCATGTTGTTAAAAACAGATAAAAAAAATTCTGATCGGGAAAAATGTCGCATCGGGTCCCCACTGCCTTCGGCAGCCTGCGTTTCCCTTCACCAACCTTATAACTTCTCAAAATTCCATGTTATTACTCATAAACTTTCATTCTTAAGAAAAGGAATTTAAAATATATGTATCATTTAGCATCATGTAAAAACTTACACCGGGACCCCACAGCCTAAGGCAGCGCAGATCCATGCGCGCTACGCACGCACATGTGAGGATATACGTGCGCTGTGCACGCATATTCCTTCCCAACTCAAACTTTTATTATTAAGAAAAAAAAAAAAAAAAAAAAAATATTTTATCATCGGGTAAAAACTCGCACCGGATCCCAAACCCATGCGCGCTTCGCGCGCACGAGTTAAGATAACGTGCGGCGCGGGCACATATTCTGAAATCAAACTTTTATATTCTTAAGAAAAGAAAATTTAAAAATCATTTCTCATCAGGTAATAAGTCGGACCGGGTCCCCACTGCCTTCGGCAGCGCAGTCTCGAGCTCGCTGTGCGCGCCTATTCCTTCCCCACCCTTCCAGCCCCTCCTAATTAACCTACATATACCAATTTTGAACGGTCAAACTCAATTAGCTGAGATGCAAAAGAAAACCTACTCAGGACACCTTAAAATTGTAAATCAGGTGAAATCTCGAATTCCACTTTCGATAATATAAAAGAACTTTAAAATATCTTTCGAATGATGTATTAGAAATAATTTTTTTATAATAAGAATTTGAAATATTGAAATTTAAAAATATTACAGCGCCATCTGGCGGTAGACATTTCTGTACTCTATTGTTCCATTCCAGATCAACAAATTTTTCAAATGGTGTATTACTTATGAAATTATTTTAATTAGTAGCTGAGATACAAAAGAAAACCTAATCAGGACACCTCAAAACGTATAAATTGGGTGAAATCTCGAATTCCACTTTCTATAATATAAAACTACTTTAAAATATCTTTCGAACGATGCATTAAAAATAATTTAATAATAATTAGAATTTGATATATTGAAATTTAAAAATATTACAGCGCCATCTGGCGGTAGACATTTCTGTACTCTATTGTTCCATTCCAGATCAACAAATCTTTCAAATGGTGTATTACTTATGAAATTATTTTAATTAGTAGCTGAGATACAAAAGAAAACCTAATCAGGACACCTCAAAACGTATAAATTGGGTGAAATCTCGAATTCCACTTTCTATAATATAAAACTACTTTAAAATATCTTTCGAACGATGCATTAAAAATAATTTAAAAATAATTAGAATTTGAAATATCAAAATTTTAAATTATTACAGCGCCATCTGGCGAAAAAAAATTCTGTAATCAATTGTTCCATTTCAGAGCAACAAAGCTTTCAAATGATGCATTACTTATGAAATTATTTTAATTAGTAGCTGAGATACAAAAGATAACCGATTCAGGACACCTCAAAACGTGTAAATCAGGTGAAATCTCGAATCCCGCTTTCGATAATATAAAAGTACTCTAAAATATCTTTCGAACGATGCAATAAAAATAATTTAATAATAATTAGAATTTGAAATATTGAAATTTTAAAATATTATAGCGCCATCTGGCGGTAGAAAATTCTGTAATCTACTGTTCGATTCCAAATCAACAAAGCTTTCAAATGATGTATTACTTATGAAATTATTTTAATTAGTAGCTGAGATACAAAAGATAACCGATTCAGGACACCTCAAAACGTGTAAATCAGGTGAAATCTTGAATCCCGCTTTCGATAATATAAAAGTACTCTAAAATATCTTTCGAACGATGTAATAAAAATAATTTAATAATAATTAGAATTTGAAATATTGAAATTTTAAAATTTTCAGTGCCATCTGGCGGTAGAAATTTCTGTAATCTACTGTTCGATTCCAAATCAACAAAGCTTTCAAATGATGTATTACTTATAAAATTATTTTATTTAGTAGCTGAGATACAAAAGATAACCGATTCAGGACACCTCAAAACGTGTAAATGAGGTGAAATCTCGAATCCCGCTTTCGATAATATAAAAGTACTCTAAAATATCTTTCGAACGATGTAATAAAAATAATTTAATAATAAATAGAATTTGAAATATTGAAATTTTAAAATTTTACAGTGCCATCTGGCGGTAGAAATTTCTGTAATCTACTCTTCGATTCCAAATCAACAAAGCTTTCAAATGATGCATTACTTATGAAATTATTTTAATTAAAAGCTAAGATACAAAAAAAAAAAAAAAAAAAAAAAAAAAACGATTCAGGAGACCTCGAAACGTGTAAATCAGGTGACATCTCGAATCCCACTTTCGATAATATAAAAGTACTTTAAAATATCTTTCGAATGATGCATTAAAAATAATTTAATCATATTCAGAATTCGAAATATTGAAATTTAAAAATATTATAGCGCCATCTGGCGGTAGAATATTCTGTAATCTACTGTTCAATTCGAAATCACCAAAGCTTTCAAATAATGTATTACTTATAAAATTATTTTAATTAGTAGCTGAGATACAAAAGAAAACCTAATCAGGAAACCTCAAAACGTGTAAATCGGGTGAAATCTCGAATTTCACTTTCGATAATGTAAAAGTACTTTAAAATATCTTTCGAATGATTTATTCCAAATCAACATAGCCGCGCTTTCGATAATATAAAAGTACTTTAAAATATCTTTCGAACGATGTATTAAAAATAATTTAATAATAATTAGAATTTGAAATATTGCAATTTTAAAATATTACAGCGCCATCTCGCGGTAGAAATTTCTGTAATCTACTGTTCAATTCCAAATCAACAAAGCTTTCAAATGATGTATAACTTATGAAATCATTTTAATTAGTAGCTGAGATACAAAAGATAACCGATTCAGGAGACCTCAAAACGTGTAAATCAGGTGAAATCTCGAATCCCACTTTCGATAATATAAAAGTACTTTAAAATATCTTTCGAATCTATATATTAATTTGAAACATGTTTTTGTCTGTCTCCATTATATTGAGAGAACTACTGGGTGTAAAAAATTGGTTGAGGTGTCTAAAGAAAGGTCTTGGTCTGTAGATGTGCGAAGAGAAAAATAAAAAAAAAAGAGAAAAATAAGAGATAAGAGAAAAATAAAAAAAAAGTCGAACGGTTCCCCACCCGGGGGGGGAAACCGTTTCTCTCCCGGCGGAAACGGGTGGGAAACCGTTTCCCACCCGTTTGGGTTAAAAACACGTTTACGAGCTTAACTAAGCTTCAAATTACTTCACGGTGAAGAAATTGTACATATGGGGAATAGAGTCGAATACTAAAAAATCAATATCTGCGAATTTGGAATTTTCGATTTTAAAGGGGGGGAAAAGAAGGAAAGTAGATTTGGAGGGGAGGGGAAAGGGAGGAAATTAGTTTGAGAGGGAAATCTGTTCTAGACCCACACATGTAGCACCTCATTTTAAAGGTCTTGAAATTTCATGTCGATTGGGGATGTTTGTATACAGCATAGTGCGACCCCTGGTGGTAAAAAATGGAACTAAGTGATTTTGCTGTAGACCATATCCTGCTGCACCTTATTTTAAAGGTCATGGTATTTCCTGATGGTTGGTGATCTTCGTACAGAACACACTGTGCCCCCTGGTGGTGGAAAGTACAACTAAAGGATTTTGCAGTTGACACCACCATGTGACACTTTATTTGAAAGGTCCGGGAAATTCAAGGCGATTGTTGATAGAGGTCTTGAAATTTCATGTTGATTGGGGATGTTTGTATACAGTACAGTGCGGCCCTGGTGGTTAAAAATGGAACTAGGTGATTTTGCAGTAGACCCTATCATGTTACAACTTATTTTAAAGGTCTTGATATTTCCTGACCGTTGGTGTTTATGTATAGAATACGCTGCACCCCCTGGCGGTGGAAAGTGCAACTAAAGGATTTTGCAGTTGACACCACCATGTGACACTTTATTTGAAAGGTCCGGGAAATTCAAGGCGATTGTTGATAGAGGTCTTGAAATTTCATGTTGATTGGGGATGTTTGTATACAATATAGTGCGACCCTGGTGGTTAAAAATGGAACTAGGTGATTTTGAAGCAGACCCTATCATGTTACACCTTATTTTAAAGGCCTTGGTATTTCCTGACCGTTGGTGTTGTTCGTATAGAACACGCTGTGTCCCCTGGCGCTGGAAAGTGCAACTGAAGGATTCTGCAGTTGACACCACCATGTGACACCTTATATGAAAGGTCTTGGAAATTCAAGGCAATTGGTGATGTTCGTATACAACATACTGCGCCCCCTGGTGGAGGAAAGTGGATTTTGCAGCGCATGCGTAGCATGCCTGCTATACGGTGCCGCAGCCACAGGCAGCGGTAACACGAGTCAGAGGTCCGTTCGGTTCAAGATTAATTTTTGAGAATTTTTTCATGTTATTAGCGGGCTGCATATACGCTGCCGCAGGCACCGGGTCACGAGCCCGAGTTCCGTTCTGTTTGAGGTAATTTTTTTTGTTACAGATGATTGTTTTTTTTTTTATGATGCTTTCATTTAAAAATAGAAATTCAAACAAAATCGAGTTAAAGACATAAAACCATACACATTTAAGATTCATTTAAGGTTATTATCATGGGCCCGGGCATTGCCGGGCGAGTTCGCTCGGTTTCAGGTTAATTTTTTGGAATCTTTTTATGTTATTAGCGGCCCGCGTATGCGATGCCGCAGGCATCGGGGTCACAAGGCAGAGTTTCGTTCGGTCCATGTATTTTTTTTTTTTTTTTTTTTTTTTTTTTGTTACAGCTAATCATTTTTTTTCGTGATGTTATTATTTAAAAACAGAAATTCACACAATATTTAGTTAAAGGTATAAAATCATACAAATTTAAGGTTCATTTAAGGTATCATGGGCCCAGGCAACAGCGAGCGTGTTCATTTGGTTCCAGATTAATTTTTGGGAGCATTTTTATGTTATTAGCGACCGGCGTATGCGCTGCAGAAGGCCCCGGGGTCACAAGGCAGAGTTTCGTTCGGTTCAAGGTAATTTTTTTGTTATAGCTGATTATTTTTTTGCGATGCTTTTATTTAAAAATAGAAATTCAAACAAAATCGAATTAAAGATTTAAAATCATACAAATTTAAGGTTCATTTAAGGTTATTACCATAGGCCCGAACAACGTCGGTCGGGTCAGCTAACATGTAATATTTAACGGAATAGAAAATAAAAGATAGCAACTGTTTATTTGGAGTCAGTTTGACCAGTATTTTGTTGAAAGTGATGTCAAATATAGTATTTCTATTTATAAGTATTTTTCCGAATTTCTTTTTTTTTTAAGTGAAATGACGTAAATTATTTTACGTATTTTAACTTGAAATACATTTATAATGATACGATGATTTTTGAAACATTACAGTCAATAAAGTGATCGTCGAATTCGACGGGTTTCAGCTAGTGATGTATTAAAAATAATTTAATTACAATTTGAAATATTGAAATTTTAAAATATCTGGCGGTAGAAAATTCTGTAATCTACTGTTAATTCCAAATCAACAAAGCTTACAAATAATGTGTTACTTATGAAATTATTTTAATTAGTAGCTGAGATACAAAAGAAAACCTAATCAGGGCATTCTAAAACATGTAAATCACGTGAAATCTCTAATTCCATTATCTAAGGTAGTCGGTTAATGGAAGTAAAAAAAAAAAGAAAAAGTAATATTTTAGTTCCTTCAAATGTATTTTGTTGCTATGGAAACTCCTATCGTCTATTGAAAGATTGATTACATGCTAGAATAAAATTTAATTTGCAATTAAATTGTAACTGCTTTGTTTATTAATGAAAATTGATGAAATTTTAACTGCAGCTTGGTTTTGTGCTGAATGGGTTGTATATTAAGTGTTGTGTGGGAAAAAGAAAATTTGAAGCACTTTGAAATTTGCAATTTTTAACCCCAGTTCAAGATCATTTGACATTAATGACTTCCACATGTTTTTCTTCCGTTCGAGATAGAATACCTCTTTTTAAGCAATAAGGAGTTTTGGTCATTTTTCGATCGACATGGGTCAACGTTTTAATTAATATCTCCGAAACAAATTAAAATTTTTAAATTCTGTTTTCAGAAGCCCCTCGGGAAGGCTCCTAAGCATCCGTATGTCAATTTTTGCACTTCTGCGTTCAATAGGGGCTGAACGTATAAAAGAACAGACAGACAGACAGACAAACCTTTTCTTTTATTATTATAGAAGATAGATTACGTGTTAGAATAAAATTTAATTTGCAATTAAAATGTACCTGTTTTGTTTATTAATGAAAATTGATGAAATTTTAACAGCAGGTTAGTTTTGTGCTGAATAGGTTGTATATTAAGTGTTGTGTGCGAAAAAGGAAATTTGAAGCACTTTGAAATTTGCAATTTTTAACCCCAGTTCAAGATCATGTGACATTAACAACTTCCACATGTTTTGTTTCCGTTCGAGACAGCCGTTAAAATCGTCTGCTGATAGAATGGCTCTTTTTAAGCGATAAGGATTTTTGGTCATTTTTCGATCGACATTTGTCAACGTTTAAATTAATATCTCCGAAACTAATTAAAATTTTTAAATTCTGTTTTCAGGAGCCCCTCGCGAAGGCTCCTGAGCATCCGTATGTCAATTTTTGTACTTCTGCGTTCAATAGGGGTTGAACGTATAAAAGAACAGACAGACAGACGGACAGACAGACAGGCAGACAAACCTTTTCTTTTATTATTATAGATGATAGTTAGAGATTTTTGAAACATTATATATATTGCATACAAAAAATATGACGATAATGAAAAATAGAGTCACAAACAGCGAATATACGCTATAAGCCTTTTCTTAAACAAATTAATTAATTAATTAATTAAATTAAAAAATTGAAATAAAGTATATACCATAATTTCTGGTACATAATTCGCAGAAAAGATAAATCATTTTTACACTAGGGTGACCAGACGTCCTCATTTTGTGAGGACAGTCCTCATTTTTCAAGTGTTGTCCTCACATGTTTTTAAAAGTTCTCATATCCTCATTTGTCCTCATTTTTGGACATTTGTTCTCATTTTCCAGCAATTTCCTTCTTTACTTAAAATTTCAACATTAGGATTAGATATTAGATTAGTAGAGATGCTGCTGACCTTATTAGTTTTCAATACTGATTCTACAACTCAACACAACGTAAAAAAATCACGATTGATTGATTCATTATTTGAATGGACCCTATTCTTGTGACGTCATGGTCACGTGACGTGGGGAAAAGAAACAACGAATTCACCCACAACTCCGCCATTGAGACGACATCGTGCGTTCAATAATATTTATTTTTGATGGTTTATCGTATTTTGATATCCTAATTTAATGTTTTATGTGCTACATGTGGGTATAAGAATTGCAGCTATCTTAAAGGAATGGCTTTTTATTCTTTTCCCTTAAAAATAATAAACCGAAGCCGGTATTGAAAGATTGGTTGTTTACATATGAAACAGAAAAATTCATATTATATATAATATGCTGTATAACTTTGCTTTCATATGTTTATCCGTGATAAAATGAATTACTACTTGTTTCATATCGATTCATTAAATGTGGACTATATTTTTAAATTTTTATAAAAAGTAAACGTCTTAAGATGCTTTCTTGGAAAATTCCATGTTATTTAGAATGGAAAATAGTGACACATCGAGAAATTTTGCGAATTTTTAGGAAACTGGAAAAGAATGCATAACAAATATTAGCGTTGTATAAATGAAGAATTTTTGCATTAAAATGAATAGGAATGAATCAGAACTTCACTAAAAGGGCTTATAAATGTAAAAGACGTATAAATGGTGCTTTACTGTATAAAAAATTTTTTATAATGTTTATAAGATCAAAATAAGTGTAAATTTATCATAGTGACGATTAATGGCTGCAAGTGGGGTTAATATAAGCTAATTTTGTGCTATAGTTTATGAAATTTTATGTCCTCACAAATGTCCTCATTTTTAAAGAAAATTGTCCTCATTTTTCTCATGGAAATGAGGACATTGCGCAATTTGTCCTCATTTTCCATCAAAAAAATCTGGTCACTCTATTTTACACCAGAAATTTTATTTAATAACAGAAACAATATTTCCACACACACACACACACACAAAAAAAAAAAAAAATAGTTGGCATAGGTGGATTCTGCTCAGTTCCCCATCATATTTATGTTCTCATAAATTTCTAGCGCAAGACATATTATAATCATGTTAAAAGAAATGAATTTGACCAAAGCTTGATACAGTGACAGAATGAAATCACCGCCTAATAGGCTATCCACCGTTCACTTCGATATATTTATCTTCTTCTAATCTATTAATTTATTTTATCAGGGTCAATTCCATTGTATAGTTTTCATGCTACTATTTCCAATGCAATAATCCACAAAATTCATATTTATATGAAAAATTTACAACTTCGCTATGTTAGTAAAATCGTAAATTACGAATAATTTACGAATTTTTCCTATTAGAATATTTGTATTCAATCATGTTCAAACAAATATCATAAATATAATCTTGAACTTGTCTAATGTATTTATGATCCTCAAAATGGGAGTTTATGCTGAATTTTGCCTTATTCTAACATGTTAAGTAAATCATAAATTCCAAATAACTTACGAATTTTTTAAATTGGAAAAATCATAGTCTATGATATTCATGTCAGTATCCTAAATAATATTTCGAAAGTGGTTTGACATCTTTATGATGAAAATATCACTCAAGATTGACGTTTGTGTGAAATTTTGCTCTATTCTGCCATGTTAAGAAATTCGTAAATTTCCAATAACTTACGAAATTTTTTTATTGGAAAATTCATAGTCATTAATATTCATTCCAGTGTCCTAAATAATATTTCAAAAGTAGTCTGACATCTTTATGATGAAAATATCTCTCAAAATTCACATTTATGTGAAATTTTGCCCTATACTGCCATGTTAAGAAATTCGTAAATTTCCAATAACTTGCGAAATTTTCAAAGTAGCATATTTATAGTTCCTGATGTTCATTCGGGCATCAAAACTGATATTTTAAAACTGGTCTGACATTTTTACAGTAAAAGTTTTCATTTAATGCACGTTTAAGTGAATTTTTGTCCTATTCTCCCATGTTAAGAAAATCGTAAATTTCTAATAACTTACGAAGTTTTTAAATTCGAATGTTGCAAATGAGTAGGGTTCTTGCCAGTGTCGAAAGTTATATTTTAAAACTGATCTGACCTCTCTGCGACAATTTGTTCTTGAGATATCGTGTACACAGACTAACAAACTAACAAACTAACGGACTAACAGACACCCTACAGACAGACACCAAACAAATTTTGTCATTTTCGGATTCCTCACACCTGAAAACGTGTAAAAAAGTAAAAAAAAACGACGTCGAAAATTTTCACGATTACCTAAGTTCTCCATACCTACAGTATGATGGGGAACTGAAAAAAAAAATGAAAAAATTTGCTGTTGATTATTAGCACTTTCCAACTGTACGTACTTATTGTATCGTAAAAACATTCAATGTTCTCTGTCTACGTTATCACACAAAGGACAGGCAGAAAGGCGTAGGGGAGACAGGGTTGCAATGGACCAATTTTGGAAATTTTAAGTGTTTACTCACAAAGTAACGATTTCTCGCCATTGAAAATATGCGTGCATGTTACCTATATATTGGGATTTGCATTGCACTTAATCAAAATCAATACTTATGTTTACTTTTTTTATATACATTTTTTAATTGCAACTGACAAAATGGACCAGTGTACCCCGACCCCGGGTGCAACCGTTCATGACACGGAGTACTACGGGCCTCAGGTCAAATTTAAAAAGTATACTAATGTAGTGCGTTTTTTAATAGTATAAAATGTAAAATATATTATATTCGTTTATTTATGTCTTCGATTTATACAAATAATGTAGATTAATGGATATTAAAACTATAAAATGATACACCAAACGATTTTTGTGTCTCTGAAAGTCTGCTGCTTTCTTGTGAAGTTATAGAGTCTGGAAGACTCATCATTACAATAGCTTGAAAATCTACAAGTGATTTATTAACACTCCCAGGAAAAAATATAGATATCTTGATTGGGTTTTCGTTGCATGAATCTCACAAAAACAGATTCATTATTTTTTATTTCTGTGATTAAACCAACAAAAATAAACACCGTCCTTCTCGTCAAATTTATTTGCATTAGTATTTTTTAGTTGTATTATTTAATTCAGTTTGTTATAGCTGTATGATATTTGTAAAAATTTAAGAATACAAAAGAAACTGAATGGTTATTAAAAACAAATAAGAAGAAACCTCAAAGTAAATTGCTTTCTTATTCATCTTTGAAAACATAATAGATCTAATAAGAAAAACTATGAAATTTTTAAATATGATTTATAGCTAACACTTGAAAAATGTAGATTTCGTAAATCAGTTTATTATGACAGAGAACTGGGGTTAATGGACCATGGTCCGTTGTACCCCGGTTCTTAGTGATCCATTGTATCCTGTGTGGACCTTTGACAGCAAATGTTAAAAAAAGAATAACAAATCCCTTTAAAAAATATTTTAATAAGATTAAATATAATAATAGATGATCTGAGCTCTTTATTGTGCTAAATAGCCTTTTCTAGATCATAATTCTTGAACACTGTAAAAAAAAACTCGTGAAAAAAACGGAAAAAAATTGTCAGCCCAGGACGCCAATCATATTCCGTTTTCTTTACGGGGAAAAAATGTTTCAAATTAACACAAGAAAACCGTTATTCTTAACAGAAAAACTCTGTTATTTTTAAAGAGAGTTCTGTAAAAATTTACAGAAAAATCTGTAACTTTTACGGAACAAAAAATTTTTTCTCTGTAAAATTTACAGAAATACCTGTAATTTTTACAGAACAAAAATTTTTTTCTCTGTAAAATTTACAGAATTATCTGTAATTTTTACGGAACAAAAAATTTTTCTCTGTAAAATTTACAGAAATATCCGTAACTTTTACTGAACAAAAATTTTTGTTCTGTGAAATTTACAGAAAAATCTGTAATTTTTTACAGAACAAAAACTTTGTTTCTTTTAAAATTACAGTGTACTTCTGTTAACATAACGATATTCTTATGTTTATATAACAAAATTTGGCTGTTCTTAAAAAAAGTTTTGTCCCATCAAGAAAACAGTTTTTTACTGGCGTCCTGGCTGACAGCTTTTTTCTGTAAATTTAACATTTTTTTTTTTTTTTTCTCTCCTTTTTCAAATATAGTCACATTTTGATTGCTATTTCAATAAGAAAAATAATTTCAACAGAAGACAGAGAAATCTTTTTTCGTTTAGCAAATGAAACATTATTAATAATAAACAATACAGATTTTTTTTATTTTGAAGAATTTGTTCTGATAAATACAAAAAATTTAAAAAGAAATATTTTTCTTTAAAAGGAATTTAATAAAAAATAAATTGTATAATGGTTACTGCCAGGAAACGCAAAAGATTGAAATGCAAGAATAAATTAAAGAAAATGAGGCAGAAAATTCAATTGATAAAATTCACAATAATAATAATGCATCACTGTTACAGAATAAAAATTTTCAGGATCTACAATCATGTCAGTGCTTATGCACATTTTTTTTTTTTTTTTTTTTTTTTATGGAAGATGATGCTCCTCTAAACATTACAGGAGTGAAACTTCCCAACATGCAATAACTTTGAAAACTATTACTTGCATGAAATTATGTAAGACTCAGTAATGATATACCAAATGACTACCTATAATAAGTGATATTTACGGCAAATTAAGCATTTATAACAAGAAATTTACATAAAAACAAAATATTTTATCATGAAATTCAGAGACCAAAAATTTTCAAAATTCTTGAATTTAGGGTATGCACCTGAAAAGTCTCACTCTTGATATTAAGAAAACCTGAAAAATCATGTGTCATCAATTATCACTTTCATAATCTGTGGTCTTCCCAAACCCCAGCCTTAATCATATGGGAATTTTGCCTTTGTGAGTTGGGTATTTGAAATATCTAATAATATATGAAGTGTATATTAAATGTTCAATTGATTACAAAACTCTCTGGTGACGAAATATTTTTTATTAGCTCAAATTAATTCCCATCTTCTCAATTCTATATACACAAAATTTTATAATTTTCTGAACATTGTTTTGTCTGTAGACAACTTTAAAATAGAGTCATTTAATTATGGACATTATTTTTCCCCCCCACTTTTATGACCTGACACAACACATGCCACTTGGACTTTTTGAACCACCCTGTATATTCCAGCAAGAAAAATCTATATATTTTTTGACTCTATTCAAAATTTTGAAGACGCATAAAACAACAGGGGTCAATCTAGATTTTCATTTTTTGGGCCTACTTTTGGGAAAAATCAAAATTTTTCTGATTTTTTAATTTATTTTTTGTGAAAAAGAAAAAATATATATACACACATATATATAACACATTTTATAAATACTGTGAAGAGGACTATTTTATGGATATGAATTTTGTAAAGGAGGCCTTATAATATGGAATTTCGTGAAGAGGTATAAAAAAAACTAATTCTTGTCTGGATTGACCCTGAGTAGGCAAATGAAATTAAAACATTTATTCGTATAAAATACATAAATAAAATATATAAAAATTAAAAATTCTTTTTTTCTTCCAAATTTATTTTGATCTTCGACTCCAATTAATTCCAAAACACCTAAAAAGAAACATATTTACTTTAGCGAGTTAAAAAAAACATTTCTGTAAAATAAATGAATAAAATAGATAACAAATAAATATACATATTTTCTATGCAAATGAATAAATAAATATTGCAAATTGGAAATAATCGTATACATTCATTAACCCTCGCTTTCCTAAGATTTTGACCCCATTTTGAAGATGAAATTTAGTTTACCCCGCCTCATTCGAAAAGTGCACTAATTCGTCAGAAATAGCAAACATAATCAGTGGAGTGCTGCAACTTCTAAAAAACAATACAAAAAAGTGCAGTGCCGCACTGGTGATTTTCGGCAAACGTGCCGAGCGGCACCTGAAAGCAATTTTTCTGCAGTAATGCCTTGATCTTGGGAAAGCGAGGATTAATTCCAAAATCCTATTTTCAAAATTAATTTATTTCATACAGGGGCATATTCAGGATTTATTTCGGGGAGGGCTGAGTTAAGTTTAATAATGTTTCCCAATGTACAGAATTCATGCATATTATTCTTAATCTTTATTTTTTTTAACTTTCTGCAAAATTTTGGAAGGGGCTGCAGCCCATCGGCCCCTATATGCCACTGATTTTATGTCTTAAATACTTTAAAGCATGACTAATTTGATACACACTGGGTGCAATCTAATTTGGTATCAACTTTTAGCCACATTTAAAACTTAGTTAAAACTTAACTTTATCAAAATAGATAGTAATTTAAAAATAAAAATTATATACTTTAAGTAGTGTGTGTAGACCTTCCAACTGGGGCCCCAAACTTCATCATTGCTATGATGATCTTCCTCTGATTTGGTAAGCAACTTCTCTTCTGCTGTTACTTTCAGATAAACGTGGCAGCACCATTGCACATCTAAATTTTAGCTGTGTTCGACACAATCATATCTTTGTTCGTTAGCTAACATTTAGACTGTATCTTTATTGATTTAAAAACACTTAAAAACCTTGATAATTAAGAAGAAATATATTTATGCAATCACTATAGAAATGGTCAAAATTTTATCCAACAAATGTAACTAACTGTACCAAATCCAACCAAAATTTGGACATGATATGGTGCTGTGTTCTTGAACAAAAATAACAGCAGAAGCAGATTTGCCAAACCAGAGAAATAGCATCAAAGTGATGATGAGAGTCAGTTGTTCCCTAACTAAAAGATATATCCACATTATTTCAAGTATGTCACTTTTCGTTATTAAAATAACAAATATTTAACTTTATATATATATATATATATATATCTAACAGTTTTGCAATATTTTTCCCTTGTTTTAATCAATTTTTAATCTTTTGTTTCTAAATAAAGTGCATACATTGACTAGAACCTGCCTATTTCTTTACGAGCTACTTTCTCCATACCAGACAGACAGTATTTTTTGTAGCAATATTAGTTTCCGCTATCTTCCCCACAGCATACCCAACTCTCCATTTAAATTTAATATTCTTCTTCCTTAAAAGAATGATTTTATGATATTAATTACTGCCTTTTGAAAATGCTTTGAAATGCAACTTGCAAAAACTTTTTTCTACATTGCACGAAATGCGCTACCTCATGTTCAAAATTTAAGCCCTTAATTCTTATTTTAGATTTCACTTTCCCTTAGTCCACACAAAACATGTACTAAGTTTTAACAAAATACATCTAATATCACATGATATATAAAGGTCTAAAAAGGTCACTTTAATTATAATCACCGTGTATTTTTCTTAACATTTGAGCAGGCACATGAGCAAAAAGAAATTTAACATAATTAAGTTTTAAGAAATATATAAAATATCAACAATTAACTATTGGGAAATATAACATTTAGTTACACATGTGTATGTTTCATAATACAATAATCTATGAACAAAAACAAGTTGCATCACTCAAACAAAATAACATACTATCTTAAATGTACAATAAACACAAATACCAATTAACAGGTTTTAACAGCAGGTACATGTTATCATCAGTTTCAGTTCACCCTCCTTGATTAAAATATAATCCTTAAATAGATACTGCTTGTGTGTTGCACATGTGTTAATATAATAAAGCTCATTCTTAAACCTCTGATGATCAGTTAGAGTTGGAAAATATATTGCTCAAAACAATTAACCATCTGATTGTCACTAACGGATATACCCAGTCATTGAGTTGTTCTTTTCTGTCAGATAAGAACAGACACTCATAATTCAAAATTATATATTTAAGAAATTTTAGCTTGTTTTTCAGATTTGAGAGCCTTTTATAATAGTCATGAGGAATATTATGATGTACACAGTTACATTTTTAATCTAAAGTTGAATTAAGCGTATTTTAATACATTAAAGAAACTAAGCAGCAAAAATAACATATTTTTGCCCTTTTCAAAGGCAGTCAAAGGATTAAAGAATATTGTAAGTCTTATATTAAAAAAAAAAAAAAGTAGTGTAAAAAAAAAAAAAAAAAAAAAAAAAAAAAAAACTTTTTTCAGAAAATAGAAGAAAAGAGTCGCAAATAGCAAATTTTTCTCATTTTCAAACTTTGGAGTATGCATATTTTTAGTTTGACATTGTTCAATATTCAGAAAGTGTGTTGTCTCAACAAAGTCATTTAATCTATTCAAAAGCTTGAAGAATTGTTGATCAGTTGTAGGGGGGGGGGGGAGGAAGGTCTAAACACAAACTACAGTCGCTGAAACCATTGGAGTTTCACAAAGTATGATTTACAAGATATAAAACAGATATCTGGAGACTGAAAATGCACGCCAAAGATAAGGGCAGGTCGTAGATGTGCAACAATGCCCAATGAAGATATTCAATGCTAATGGCTCTAAGACATTGAAATATGAAGGCCACTCTTCATTAACACCTTCGTTCAGCTACTGGCACCACAGTTTTAACTCAAACTGTTCGAAACTGGCTCCATACTGTAGGTCTGTATGCTCACCTGCCAATACTGTTACATTTACAATAAGGCACTGATGTGCCACAGAGAATGGGCAACAGAGTCTCTGAAGTGGAAGAGAGATGAGTGGTGCAACATTATTTTCTCTGATGAGTTGTATTTTGCTGTTCATCATGATAATAGGCATATTTTCATCTGAAGTGAATGAGGAACTAGAAACAACCCTGCATTTGTGCATGGAAGTGTCAGATTTAGCAGTGGGGTAATGGTCTATGCTGGCATCTCCAATGATGGGCACACCGATCCCCACATAATTCAAAATGGAGTTCTTACTGTTCATCAATATAGGGATGAGATCCTAAAACTTATTACTACACTGTGGGGCTGATTTTGGACAATTTGGGTCAAAAATGTGGCTCCAGTAGCCAAGAGAAGTTGTTGATGAAGAAGATTGGCATTCATATTTCGGTGCTTAAGTGCCGTTAGCTTTAAATATCGATCTTTAATGGGCATTGTTGCATGTCTATGACCTTGCCCTGGTCTTCGACCTCCATTTCCAGTCTCCAAAAATCAGTTCCAGATCCTGGAAATCACACTTTGTGAAACTCCAGTGGCTTCAGCTACTTCAGTTTGTGTTTGGACTCTTCTCACTCTAACCAACCAGCAATTATACTCATGTTCAAAATTATAGGAACAACCTGCTTTCCATGTTTTCTTCTTTTGCTCATAACTTTTAAATGATAAATATATGAACATAAAATTTGGATGGCATGTTCATTATATCATATCATTAATTGGATTTTATACAACCTTAGCATAAGTATTAAAATTATAATTATTCATTTTTTCTCAAAAGTAAGCTTTGGAAAAAATGAAAATTTAACTATTATAAGAAAATAAAACTTAATGAAAAATGGTGCTAGGGATGAATGCGTGATGACACACACATCTCCAAATGTAAAACAAAATCCTGATTTTTCTTTCAGTATTCACTTTTATTTTACTTTTTTAATGGAATTTCGGAAAAAATATAATTAGTAATTTGTAAATTAAGATAATCAGCAGAATAATAATAATGTCGAGAAATAATTTAATAAAGAACATCTTATCCGATTTTCATGTTTGTATGTATATAGTATATATATTTTTTAAATTATTCACATGAAAAAAAAAAAAAAAAAAGGAGAAACAGAAAAATGAATACAGGAAGAAAAGTACAGTTTTAAACTAGCACATGCATGCACTTGCATTTTCACCTTTCTGAAATGCCTCCTTAACACCATTTTTCATTAAGATTTCTTTTCTAAAACTATTGAAATTTTTCTTTTATCCGAAGTTTACTTTTAAAAAACTAATTGTTAGTTTATACATTATCACTTACGTTAAAGTCATATGAAATACAATTAATAAATAATATGACAACAAACATTTTATCAAAATTTTATGTTTCTGTGTTTATTTGTTTAAAAATTACATGAAAAAGAAGAAAATGAGAAAACAGGTTACTGCTTTAATTTTGTACACCAGTAATATTCAAAGCTTTTGAATGTTTTAAAAAACTACTAAATAAACCTTACTTACGGCCTGTTCCTGAGTCATTTTCACTGGGGGCCTTTAGTTATCATTCAAAGGTGACCTTCTGTGGTAGCATTCCTTATTCGAAGTGAGCTTGTGCCTTTGTTGTTTGCTTCAGCTGGATGATCCTCCAATAGGTGGGTTCCGGATTTTGTCTTTTCAGCACGGGGCTCATTGCCACTGCATGATTTAGAATTACTCAAAATTTCAATGGTTTCTTGGAAGAAAGCATATGTCAGGTTCTCGTAATCGGCAATTTCTGTCTTCTCATCGAATTGGATACTGATGTTTTCTTTTTGCAGGTTTTTTGCTAAGGCAGTAGTATTTTTGTGTTCTTTTATGAAGTTTTTCTTTTTTCGTCACTACCGTAACAAGCCACTGTCAGAGTTGGGTCTAGAGAAAAGCATATTATAAATCCCGACAGTTTCAAGGGGATAGGTTTGATTCTTATTACTACGGATTAGTTGATAAATATTGCAGTTGGGTTTAATCATTGTTTTTATCAACTGTCAGTATTACCCAATCACAATATTTATTAACTCATCCGTATTGATAAGGACCAATACCGATCTTTATGAAACCACCAGAATTTACAATATCCCTTTCTCTAGACCCAACTTTGACAGTGGCTGTTGCATTGGTGTTACAAAAAGAAAAATAAAAACCACATAAAAGAACATATTTCCAATATTAAGTTGAACAAAAATACTACTGCCTTAGCAAAAACTGCGTAAAAAGAAAAGATCAGTATCCAACTCAGCGAGACAATGAAAATAGCTAATTACGAGAACCAGATGCATGTCTTCTTTCAAGAAGCCATTGAATGGCAACGAGCTTCGCGCTGACAGACCAAATCTGACACCACCTGTTGGAGGATTAGTCAGCTAAAGCCAGCAACAATGGCAATACACAGAAGGTCATCTTTGATAATACTAGGGGCCCTCGTTAAAAGTATCTCAGGATGAGGTCTTAAGTAAGGTTTATTTAGTAGTTTTTACATATGTTAGTAGGCTGCTTCATTGTACGGATATTTTTGAGTTTTTAAATCTGTTAAATGGCTAGGTTGAGACATCACAATCATCAAAACAACATACACTTTGTGACTCTACTTCCATTTTCTGCAAAAAAAAAAAAAAAAAAAAAAAAAAAAAGTTTTCACATACGCCATTATTTTATATAAGACTTACAATATTGTTTAATTGTTTTGAGCAATGTAATATGCATCTGTATCATTGGCATCTTTAGAGTCTGTAGTAGGTTAAAGTATGATTTGAGAAAATTTCTCCCCTCTTCCTATTTTTAAATTTCTAAACAAGAACATTTTTTATTACAATGGTTAGAACATTTTTTTTTTTTTTTTTAATTTGTTTTCAAGTTTTTCCTTCTTTACTGGTTGAACCTTTAGAAAAAGTTTTATTTTATAAGGAGAAATGCATTTTCTGCAGGTTTAGCGTTAATTCATGATGCATGAACAGTAGCTAAACTATCAGAATTTTGCCATTTTCTCTTAGTAAAAGTGTTTTATTCTTATTCGTGACAACCAGTGGTACGTTATTTTATACCAATGAAGTTATATTTATAAGTGAAATGTTACTTCAATTAAATATATTCACCCACAAATTCACGAAACATGTTTTTTTGTGCTCTTTTGTATAAAGCAAATGACTGAATGCAGAACTACAAAACTTTGCATGGAGGCATGTTTTGACCTCTCCTGATGCATTTTGAAACCTCATTTTTAAATTTTTGTTTAGTTGACATTTATTTATTTATTTTTTTTTTAAAGCACCATTGATTACATTTTAATTTTCCTGTAGAAAATGATGTCATAAAGTGAAAGAACAATTAGTAGAAACTATTTGCATGTTGGCAAGTAGAGTACCTTTACCAGCCTGAAGTTTTTAATTAATAACTTCATTAAATAGGATGACAATTTTTAATTAAGAGACATGTCTTCCTTGGAGTATTTGGCGAAAAGTTATGCCACTCATGATGCTGAGGACACATTTATTCACAAGGAGATGCAGTCGCAGAGAAAAAATTTCACGCCAGCAGCAGCAGCAACTTCTTTTAATATATATAAATATATCTATATTTTTCATTTTAATTTGAAAAATGTTAAATGGTACATAAAGCATTAATATAATTAAATTATTAATGTAGTTAAATAAAGAAAAGTGAGAAAGAAACAGAAAAGAGTAAAATTGCTTAATAAATAGAATTTTAAATCATAGAAAATTTGGAGGAAAAGAAAACACTTCATTAGAAAATTGTTTCTTTTAATACAATTTACATAATTATATCATTCAGTACAGGCATTGCAATTTAGCAATAATTTAGCTCAGTTTTTAAATAATACACTTTACTTTTTGCCTTTTCAGTACCTAATTTATTTTTTAGGTTGTCCTAAACAAAGCAATATGTTGAAAAATATCTTTAATTCAAGCTAAGATTGGGCAAAAATTTTACAATTTAACAAATTAGTCACAAAAATTATAAGGTAATAAATCCCATTTTTTTTTCTCTCTCTCTCTTTAAAGCTGAAAAGAAATAGCAATTCTTAATCTTTATTCCCAACTCCCATATTCTTTATAGTGGGATAATTTTATAGGTTGGCAGATCATTTATTAATCCAATTGATTCTCAGATCAATTCCCTCCTATTGCTAGCAAATAAGTGATAGCAAAAGTCAATTTCTTTCTTTTAATATAAATATGAGAAGAAACAAGAACAAGAAAGTATTTCGTACACTACGATTATGGAATTATTTAATTAAAGGAAGAGAAGTACTTGAAACTCTAAATATAAAAAATGGAAATTATGCAAATTGATAATGAATTTTGCATCTCAATTGTAACAGTGTAGTGAGATTAAAATAATAATAATAAATTAGCCATGGTTAGCCCATTCTTGAAAAATTTCTTCAAATATTAAAAATTAAATATACAAAATTCATTGGTTCATTTACAGAGACATTTCACTTAAAAAAATTATTTCAGTACAATCATATAGTGTATTAAATATAATTCTTACCGATGTATCATTGCAGAAAACAAAGATTGAATAACCCGATAATTTTTCGTTATTTATCCATACATGAAATGAAGCTTTATTTTCCTGTGCAGAATTTTTCTATGTGAGAAAAACATAATATAATCAGCAATATAATAAAAAATTACAATTACATAATATTTATGTGTATATATATATATATATATATGTAGAATGATAGCTGAGAAAATAATGCAGGGGTCTGTCCAGACTTTTCAGACAGGGTCTTGTTTTTGTGAAATTGTGAAAAATTCTACACATAATTTTGTTAATTTAAATTCAGTGTGAAAATAAAGTTCCTCTGAACTTTTCAGCTAGGGTCGTATTTTTGTTATATTGAAAAAATTAATTTTGCAAAATAAAATTAGAATTAAGGTTTCAATGTTTCATTTTAGGCAATGATGGTTTATTTTTATAAGGAGCAAAACTCACACACATGCACAGAAACCTTTTATGAATTAGAAATTGAATATTAGCTTCTCTGGGAAATTAAGTAAAGCACGTCCAATTATTCAGGCAGCCTGATCGTTCTATGGAAGATTAGTTTTTGAAATGAAAAAGATTTATCAAAGGTCTATTTCTAACAGGCAAAATTTTGTGAAGGATCCTTTTTCAGGACATAAAACTTTATGAAGGGTTCTTTTTCAGGACAGAAAATTTTGTGAAGGGTCCTTTTTTAAGATATAAAATTTTATGAAGGGTCCTTTAACGGACCCAGATTTAAAAACCAGTAAAAACTACAATGTCAGAAACGCCAAAGAAAAATATTTGGGAAGCAGACAGCTGTTTCAGTAGCCTTTAGCATACAGTCTTACGTGCATAAAAAAAATCCGAGAGAAGTGCTCATATATATAGATAAGGAACCAAATTCTGCTCAACCAATAGTATTATGTGGTTATGTGGAAGGCCGGGGGGGGGGGAGTGGCCAATAGGAATTTTAGTAACACTAGTTGTGAAAACTGTAGAAAAATTAAGAAAGTATGAACCAAATGTAAAATTTTTAACAATCAGACAAATAGGGTACAGTGAAATTACAATTAACGAGATTTTTAAGATTTTTATAAATTTCAAAAGCTTCAAAGAAATCAAGTTCATGAATGGATTTAGGCCAGCAAATATTATTCATGATAATTGCAGCTATCATTCATGATATTTGCAAGGCATATCATCATGGATTAGCATTAGACCTACAAATCGATTCATGAATTTGATTTCTTTGAAGCTTTTTATATTTTTAAAAATCCTATTAATTGTGATTTCGCTGTACTCTATTTGTCTGGTTGTTGGAAATTTTACATTCGGTCCACATTTTCTTAATTTTTCTATAGTTTTCACAACTAGTGTTTCTAAAATTCCTATTGGCCACTCCCCCCACCTTCCATGTAATTTTATTAGTTGAGCAGAATTTGGTTACTTTTCTATATATATGAACACTTCTCTCGGATTTTTTTATGCACTGAAGACAGCATACTAAAGGCTACCAAAACAGCTGTTTGCTTCCCAAATATTTTTCTTTGGTATTTCTGATGTTGTAATTTTTATTGGTATTAATAATACAGCGCCAAGCCTCCTTTTAACATCTGGACCCAGATTTCCTATAGAGAGACCCCTGTAATGTGAATCCTTTCGCTTTTTTTTTTTTTTTATGTTTTGTCATGTACCTTAAAAAGTTCTTTAGGAATCATTTTGAAACTTTGGTAGTGTAAAGAACATGTTATACCTTATATTTTCCTTTTCCAGTAAAAGTTGTGTCATGAAAAGGAAAAGGGGACAAGTAAAAACTTAAACAAAAATCAAAATGTTTTGGATTACCCTGTAATGCTTTAAATGTGTTTTGGCTGTAGCATGTGATCATAAGGACTTTTCTCTTTATCGGTATAAAATTTTATGAGGCTATCACATATATATTCATGGAGATATAACGGTTTCTTAAATAAACTGCAAAAGCAATTCCATTTTTTTAATTATAATACGTAAGGTATTAGACCCAGTGCAAGCCCATTTTCAGGAAATATGGCACACTACATTAGACACAGCACACAGCAATCAGAATGAAAAAATTTTAAATATCTTACGAAATATGAACACTTTTACTAAATAATTTTTAACTAAGCATGTGCAAGCTTTATAAAAATTTCCTCTGCATAATTTAATAGCCAAAGGTATTGAGCAACTTATATGAAAACACCAAACAAATGTCGTGTAAATTCAAAACATTACAAGAAATAGAATGAATAGAATTTCAATTCTCTCAAAATGAAAGCTAATCTATAAGAGGTTTTACTCACATTTTTATTTTGATTCAATCAATGCTCAATGATATTACAGTGCAGACACATACCCTAAACCCAGCAGTGAGGACGCGTCCAAAATGCTGGAGGGATGCCAGCTTGACCGACAGTTTGAAATTTGGAAGACATCCAGTAATTCCGCGCTCTGTTATTGCTCATTTTCTCTGAGTCAGATGACTGTCACCCCTATTTTACCATTGGACTCGTTGAGTTAGCACTTGCGCAGATGTTTCCATGGTTTCATGAAATGTGGTCGAATAATACAGTGTTTTCGATGATTGTAAATAAAAATTGATAAAAACTCCTAACATCTTTCTTTTTTAGAACTTAAATTCTGTTTATTTATCTCTCCTAACGTTTTGAATTTACATGATATTTGTTTGGGATTTTCATATAAGTTGCTCAATTACTTTGGCTGTTAAATTATGTGAATGAAATTTTTATAAAGCTTGCACATGCATAGTTAAAAATTTAGTAAATGTGCTTGTATTTCATAAGATACTTAAAATTTTTTGTATTCTGATTGCTGTATGCTGTGTCTAATGTAGTATACCATATTTCCTGAAAATGGCTTTGCACTGGGTCTATGTGTTATAATTAAAAGAGTAAAAATCGTTTTTGCAATTTTTTTAAAGAAACCCTTATATCTCCATGAACATATATGGTAGCCTCTTACAATTTTATACAGATAATGAAAAAGTCCTCATGATCATATGCTACAGTCAAAACACATTTAAAACAGTGTTTTTTACAGGGTGATTCAAAACATTTTGATTTTTGTTTAATTTCTTACTGGTCCCCTTTCCCTTTTCATGACACAACTTTTACTGAAAAATATGAGGTATAAACATGTTCTTTATACTACCAAAGTTTCAAGATGATTCTGAAGAACTTTTCAAGATATTTGACAAAACGTAAAAAAGCTAAAAGTGTTCATATTATTTTGTCAGCTATCTGCATATATACATTTTTTATAATAATATAAATAAATAAGTAGGTAAGTGCTTATAAAACTTCAATAGGCACATACAAATTAGTTTTTATTGGAAAAAAACCTAGAACAAAACTTATTAAAAATATCAATATTTTTTTTTTCTTTTACCACAGTATACTATTATGCAAAATTGATTGCTATAATTGTTGTAGTGAATACATTATTATTTTTTATGTGGCCTCATAAATAAAAATAAATAAGAGAAAAATCCCAATTAATATGCATTAAAAAAGAGTAGAATTGTTATTGGTTTTTACAAATAATAAAATTACTAAAACTAATTTATTAAAACATATTAACTGAGTCATATTCGAAATCTACCTCTTTGCTTTATTAGTGTCATAGATCATAATCTAATAATCTGGTGTGTCACTCACACGACATTCTCTTACCCTAAAATTTAATACATGTAAATACAGGTTGCAGATTAAGAGGTAAGATAACGAGAACTGTCATGTAAACCTACGCTAAACAATTCAAATTAGGCTTCAGAAGAGTTTTATACGATAATTAGTTCTGTGTGAGGGGGGGGGGGGTCTACCGCCCCCACCAACCTCCCGTTTCATTAATGCACCTACATTTATATAGAATTTAATTCGGTTATTAAAAAATAATTCTGTTTTTAAAAAATAATTTATTAAAATTATTGTTTAAACAAATTATCTTTTATGACAATGCAGACGATTTCCATATTAGAGAAGTAGTGTAACACTAAATATCCAAAAAAAGTCCATTTTACTCACAATATTTAAAAATAAATAAAAAATAAAATATGATTTTTTTTTCTTAGTCTTTTTTCGTTACAAGTTAAAAAAAAAAAATCTATAACTTTGTTTAAAATTATCACAGATTTATAGTTCAACCATTCGTTTTAAAGGTATTGGCGAGCTCTTTTGAATGATACCCATCATGAAAATTTACTCCCCTCCCCCCCCAGGGGGGGGGAGGCGAAGCTCCTAGATACACAAAAACTTTTTCCCAGATGACTATCTCTATTACAAAAAATATATATTCGTTTCATTTGGTTTAGTGCAGTCGATAGCTGTTAAACTCTACTTACCTGCCATTTCCCCCATAGACGTAATGTATTTGAATACTTTTGAGTGTCCCTGTACACAAACCATTTGTACACAAACCACACAAACCATTTGTACACAAACCATCTGTACACAAACCACAAACCCTGCACACAAACCAAAATCTCAACAAAAAGCTTACTGTAGCATCCCTATATGATACACATTTAGAATACTGAGTTTGAACTTACTGCCGTAATGGTAATTTGTTTTTGCGATATGCTGATAACAGACACACACACACATACACACAAACCATTTGCTAAAAACATCATTTTCGTATTCAGGGGACCTCAGAACATGTAAATATAACAAAATCTCACTTTCGAAAATTTCACCCAAAAGCAATACTTTTTCTACCTTATGGGTAAGAGAAAGTAAAAAGGGGTTTAAAAAAAGGGGGGATATCAAGAAATCCTATGAAAAGTATTTTCATGATAAAATACATATGAAAAGTATTTTTAGTCAATAAAAAGGTTTCTAAAGCAAATAATATATATATATTAAATATGAAAACATTTTCCATTCATGAATAGTTGGCAATGATAATATTAAATAAAATTTTATAATAGTTTCTATAATCTTAATAATCTAGAACCAAGTCTCAAAAACTTGTAACATGACAGTACAATTGTTTTTTGAAGCAACAGAATGTGAAATAAAAATAATTAATTTCATCATAACTACTCCCTTTAATGAACAGTAATCCACTGGCTACAATTTAAGGTTTTTAAACAATTAAGATCTGATAAGAATTTATAAACTAAAATTTTGCATTTTTGAAAATTTTCTGCTAACTGTTAAAACTGGATGTTTTATTTTTAAATTTCAACTGTCTAAATAGCTTTTTTTTTTTGTGAGTACGGAAAAAATGTGTAGGTTGGTTGGTTGGAGGATTAAGGCCGATTGACTCCTTATGTGTCCTAGGCCTATAGGGGGAATGCCCTCCGTGGGGGTCTTTCTAAGGGGTCCTAGCCCGTATTTACGCGAGTTTCGGAGGAAACCACGGAAAACTCCGAACGGCTAGGTCGATGAGCGCGACCTGGGATCGAACCCGGCACCTCCCATCTACCAGCCCTGAGCGCAGAACCGCTCGGCCGCTGGTGGGCCCGAAAAAATGTGTAGTTTTTAAAAGTGAACTAACTGCAAGTGTTCTTATTCTCTTTGTACAAAAATACTTTCGCCTGACGTTTACAAAATAGCAATTTTCAATAGAATTCAATGTGCAAAATTTATTTTTTACGTAAGTAGTTAGTTTATAAATCAATGGCTTAATAAATATTAATAAATGCCAAATATTACAAAAAATGAAATCAAAATGAACTTACTCGGGTATCTCTTCTTCTGCAAATGAGAAATCTAAAGAGAAATACACTACTGGCTACACTCGCTTCGCTAGTCACTATATCTAAATCAATTTTCATAAGAATTGGATCAGTATTTATTTTTAACATCACATTATAAATAAAAACTAATATATATATATATATATATATATATTATTATTATTATTAAAAAATTATTTTTTAATCTGAAGAGGGTCCTCATTTTTAAAAATAAATATGCCAAAAATGGTTGGATTTTTAAAAATTAAAATGCTTATTTTACTCGTAACCCTCGAAAAACACGTTTTCTTGTGTTCTAAGACATATAAAACTACTTATTCCTCCAAAATTATAAAATTTTATTTTTGACTTAAATCAATGATTTAAAACAAAAAAAAAAAAAAAAAAAAAAAAAAAAAAAAATCAAAGTGATTTTAATCATGATTTTAACCAAGCTGATTAAAATGTCATACCCTGACAAATAATGAATAAAAAAATCGAATAGAGTTTATTTGTAATGCCATTTATATACATACGTATGTGTGTATAGTTATAGTATAAAACAACTAAACACACTTATGAAATTATTACATTTTTTTAATCTACTAAAAAGCATATTAAAATGATATACATGTTACTTATATGCAGTGTGCATGTGCAGATAACTTGAAAGTTATTTAATTTAAGTATTTACGCTTAAATTGGTAAATATTTTGTACGTATTACCTTTCATTATTTATTTATTTATTTATTAATAAAATATAAAAAAAATTCTTAATTTGTACTAGTCTTTGTCTCTCACTCTCTCTTATGTAGTAAGGTTTTTTCAAACTTTAAGTATTGAAAAAAAAAAAAAAATGTTTAATTGTTACATTATAAATTGTTTCAAAACTGTTAAAAATATATCAATTTTAAACACACTGTGTATAATATATAATAAATAATTATAATTCAACAGCAGCAAGTGAGTTAACACTCTACATATAAATAGTCATATAAATCTTATGGAATTATTTTTTTTAATATTTTTATTAAAACATAAAAAAAAGAAAAAAAAAAAAAAGAATGCAACTTATTTGTAGTGTTATTTATATACATACAAATGTATAATTTTAGTATAAAACAATCAAACATGTTAATGAAAGTATAACATTTTAACCTTCCAAAAAGCATATTAAAATGATGTTCGTGTTGCTTATTTGCAGTGTGCATACACAAGTAACTTAAAGGTTTGATTTATATTTCAAATTTTATGTTAAGCACCATATGATTAAGCATCATAAAATGTAAGAAACTAGCAAAATTGTACATTGCCACTTTGTTTGCAGCACTCGTGTCTACTTTGATCACCTGACGAAGAGTCTTGTTTTCTTTAGACTCGTGACAATTGTTAAGAATCTTTTGCCCATTTATGGTTTTATTAAAGTGTTTTTACTCGATTAAAACAATTGTAAAATAAAAAGAAACAGAAAAGAAAGCTAACATAAATTCTTCGTAAAAATACAAATATTATTTTGCAACTGCAGTATTAAGTATGCAACATTTAAACAATTAAAAATTAATGATTTTGATCATATAAATAGAATAATAAACTGATTATATTATTATATACACGTAAAATAATTATTTTACATATAAATGAAAGCTGAAGATAAATTGGTTGGATAAACAAATACCAGCTGTATAAGTACTGTAAATGTATGACATTAGAAAGTAGTTGATGACTAAATTAAAAAAAAATAGCTAATATTTCCATTTTTATGTAATACTATACAGACCTTCTGAATTATGAATTAAACAAAAAAGGTTTAAAAAGAGCATTATTAAATTTATTTATGCTGTCTTCTTTATTATTAAAAAGGAAATGATGGATTAAGAAAAGTATCAGATGCAAATCATTCCACAACGGAAAGTGGTGGTAAAGTTATGGTAAGGTTATAATTATAAGGTTATAAGTAATGGTAAAGTTAAAATTAAAATACATAATATTATAGACCTTTCAAAGGGCTGTCATATAAATGCATTACGATTTATTACAAGGGAAAAAAAAGTGTTAAATACATCCTGATTAATATATTTAAGAAGTTTCTTATTTATAGTATTCTAGATCGATGGTCAACTTTTTTGACTTCATGGATCATTTTAAATACATATCATTTCGTGTATGATTAATAATAAAGTAGTAATAATTCAACAACAGTAAACTGCTTATTCATAGTATACTCGACATAAAATAATATAAATCTTTACGGGTCTTACTATGTGTATTACTTTTTCATAATCTTTACGGGTTACAAATTTAAAAACATAATAAATAATGATGAATAAAAAATTTGAATAGAGTTTGTTTTTAATTCTATTTATATACATATGTATACGTTTTATATAAATAGTTATACACACATTCGTATTTATAGTGTGCATATAAATAGTATGTGTGTATAGTTATAGTATAAAATAACCAAACACACTTATGAAATTACTACATTTTTTTAATCAACTAAAAAACATATTAAAATGATATGTATGTGCCTATTTATTTATTAAGAAAAGAAAAAAAAAATTCTTTATTTGTAGTTTTTTCCCCCTTATGTAGTAAGGTTTTTTTTTGTTTAAAGACTGCTAAAAATGTATTAATTTTAAATACATTGTGGATAATTAATAAAAAATAATTATAATTGAACAGCTGCATGTCCGTTAACGCTCTACATATAATAGTCAGATAAATCTTTGTAAATTATTTAAAAAAAAAATATTTTGATTTAAAAAAAAAAAAAAAAAAAAACTGCAACTTATTTGTAGTGTTATTTATGTGCATACGAAAGCATAATTTTTGTATAAATCAATTAAACATGTTAACGAAAGTATTACATTTTAACCTCCCAAAATGCATATTAAAATGATATTCATGTTGCTTATTTGCAGTGTGCTTACAAAGATAACTTACAGATTTAATTTATTTAAAGCTTTAAGTATACAGATGTAAATAGATATCTTTATATATATATATATATATATGTGTAACTAAGTTAACAACAACAAAAAGAGATGTAACTGTTATAGAGAAAAAGAAAAGAAAAAACTTACTTTGCTATTTTCATTTGGAGTGAATCATTCTCTTTCAATTGCTGATGGCCATTTTGGTTCTAATCTATACACAGAAACTTTTTTTTTTTGTAATTTCCATCGCAAAAAGGCACTAAACAAGTTTCTGGCATCTTTAAAAAATTTAAATACACAATTCGAAAGGCTAATTAATGGAAAAAGTTAAAGAAATTCGACCGAAAAGAAAAAAAAAAATCCATTTACACACGTGTGAAGCAAGGCACTGATTTCATTTTAGTTTTCGCGCGTCTCTCTTGTTCTGTGACGAAGCAGGGGTTGTTTTTTTGATGACGTCAGTAGGGTAGGGGAAAAGAAAGAATTCGCCTTGTATATCGATCGAATGTCACGCTTTACTTCCACCTTCCACTTAAAGGAGTATGAACCCAAAATCACAAGTAACTCTTTCTACATTGAGATCTCAGAAAAGACTAACAAAAAATTAAACTACAGATGGAGATGAGTCACATGCCAGAGCAACAACATAAATAAATACAAATTTGAACCAAAACATATGTAATTATTAGCAAACGAACTCATTATTTACTTACGACTCATGCTGTCGTGTGTAGTAATTTATTATCTGAATGGTTTCTGATATAAATTTATAACCTCATATTGTAAACATTTTTTAATTTGTCTTTAAAAAACTGCGTAGGTTTTAAAACATCACTCCTGATTTTAATTACACACACACACACATTTAAAAAAGAAATTAAATAATAAAATTTTTAATGCTATTAGAAATTTTCGTGAAGAATTTTTTTTTTTTTTTTTACTATTTTGTCACTCATAAATATGAACTTTAAAAATAATGCCTTTTATCAAGTAAGCATATTATATGGTAATTATAATACAATTTAACATATAGAGAAACTTTAAGTTTTTTAGAATAACTTCTGATCCCATAGAGATCCCACTCCAAAAGTTTCAGGTTATACAGCTTTTAGTATAACCAAAAACATATTTATTTTTGAAATTTTTTAAAAAGCACTCTGTTCAAATTTTTTTAAATTTTTACCCAACATAATGATGTTGCATATCAAATTAAACCTTATGAAATACTCTTTAATGTTAAAATATATTTTTGCTAAATAAATTACATACAATTTCAAATTACGATTATAAAAACCTAAAAAAAAAGGGGGACAGAGGTGTCCTTACGCTGCAAAATAAAAAAACAGTACATGAAAGGAAGTATAGTAATCACGATTTGCGAAATAGATTTTGTATTTCACATTGCTCGAAAACGAATGATCGCTGAATGCAGGGCCGGCTCTAACGTTTTTGCCGCCGTAAGCAAACCTCAAAAGTGCCGCCCCCCCCCCCCCCACAAGTTTTAAAAACTTTGAAAAAAGAAAAGTATATTTATATATATATTAAAAAAATAATAAAAAAAATCGTAAAAACGGTCCAATAGAATTGAGCTAAGTAAATAATACTCATATAATATTTACTACTATTTCTTTTTTCTTTTCTTTCTTTCTTTTTTTTTTTTTTTTTTTTTAAGTTAACAACACAAAATCTTTGGAAATAATACTAGTACAGACAATATTTTCTAAACAGCAAAGAATAAAGAATGATAGTACAATATACAAAATTTAAACCTGAATAAAATAATCTCTTTCGAACCTTTTTTTCTGCAAATCTCGAATAACTTCTGGTATATGGTACATCTAATTTGTTACTCAATTCATGTTCAATGGCCAACATTGCTAACCCATTGAGTCGATTTTGACTAGACATGGTTTTAAAGTATTTTTTTTATCATTTTTAGTTTAGAAAAATGTCTTTTTCCGTTAGCAAAAGTTATGAGCAAGGTTAACAGATTTTTAAAGCAATTCGGCCCAATGTTAAGGAAGGTAATGAATTTAAGGACGTCAACTGGACATTCTTTTTTTTTCAAAAGTGAAGAAAATAAAGTTTATTTTACCAGCCAATTTTAAAATGTTAAGATCAGAGGAATCACCACCTGTTAAGTCGTTTCCCAGATCTTTACAGTGTGGTAGTGATTCATTTTTGCACCTGTGTTTAAGTTTGTGGACATTGCATAAAAATTAAAAAGAATGATTATGATTATTCAATAAATTTAATCTTAGCTTCAGTGTACTGGTCGCTGAAAAGAAAAAAAATCTATTTTATATTTCTCTTTTGAATTTTCTGTAGATTCGTTTACACTTTCATAAGAAAAATTTCATTTTTAAGATTGAACATGATGGCGTGATGTAGTCAATTCAAAGTTGTTTTTTTTTCTACGTCTATTACATTAGCTAATTTTTCAGCTTCTAAGATAAAGTTTTACAAGGATTCAACTGATCTTAATCTTAAAATAATAATAATAATAATAAATAAATAAATAAATAATGAGCTATTTAATAAATCAGTGGCTTGGTATAAATCAAAAACTTTTGTTTCTCGTAGCTTGCTTAATCGGATTAATATGATTCAAAATTTCGTATCAAATGATGATCAAACATAAAAAACTTTAATTGTTTTATTCTACAGTCGGCAGCAAAGTTATTGAAGCACACGTCCACTTTTTTCATATTATATATATATTAGTTTGATCGCTTCTTTTTATCATCAAATTACTTTTTTATAAAAAGTATAAGACTAAGATCATCACTCGACAAATATTTACTTAATAAAACAGTATTATGTGCGCATCTTTTAAATAGGAATTATTGCTTGTGCTTTAATAATTTTGCTGCCGACTGTAATCAATAAACAACTGCCTCATTTTGAATCATATTATCTATCTCTACATTTTTATAAATGTGTAATAAAGCATCATGAATATTTTCTATTTTAAGAAATAAAGATATTAGGGAATCTATACAACTTTTCCAACTTCGTAGTCATTCATTAACTACTATGTTTAATAAATGGCTGCTGCAATGTACGTAAAATGCTCTGGGATTTAAAGTTTATTTTTTGATTGTACTCCGAATTTGTCGCCTCTCATATCTGAACAATTTTCATAACCTAGACCTCTCATATTTTATAATTTTAACCCATTTTTTTTGCAACTCTTTTAATAAAACTTAAGCAGTTCCTTACCAGTAGATCTATCAACGGGAAGAAAACCTTAAAAACGTTCATTGAATTTGCATCGAAATTCTGATTGGCCAGTGGAAACCCACATTAATCAAAAATTTATCCCCCCCCCCCCCTCCAATGAATTTAATGGACGTTATTGCATAAATAAAGCAATGTTTTAAATCTGACATCACTGTTGCTAATTTAAACTCAAATTTTGCCGTATTTTTACGGACAACTCAAAATGTCCTTATCTTATGGCTGAGGATGTCTTAGGACGTTCTTTCATACTTAGGATATACTGATAATATCCAGGGAAGAAAGGGTACCTCCAAATAGTTCCTACATGCTGAAGAACACAGCTAAAAGTCCCTACAGTTGGCAAACTCTTGACTTACTTCAATTAGAGAGCAAAAAGAGCTTGTTAAATCAGCAGTGCATTTCTCCCTTCGCGTCGCGGCTGCATAAATAATTGTACATACTGTACAGAACTTACAAGTTTGTCTATCCTTGCAGGCCCGTAGCTAGACTGTGTTTCTAGGAGGGGCAAACTTTTTTCCAGGGGGGGCTAAAAATTTCGTTGAAATTTTCGATTTTTTAACATTTTTTTGAAAAATTTTGTGCTATTTATTATTATTCAATTTTGTAAAGAATGCAGCCATTAATATATCACAAATAAATACAGTCAAACCTCGTTAGCGTGAACGTTGTTAACGTGAATTACTTTTAACATGAACTGTTCCCCCAATCCCCGTCAAAAGAAAATGTTTAGTTTAGTTTAGTTAATATGAAGAGCAGCTCCGCCCCCACTTGGGAAGATTTTCTAAATTTCCAGAAATTGGTTTTTAAGTATTTGTATTAGCTATATTTTAGAGCAAAAATTTCACTTTTTTGTTTGTTTGAGATTTATAGGATTACGTGAAATCAAGTTTTGCACTCCCCCCCCCCCTTCAACCGAATTTCTAAAATTCCAGAAATTGATTTTTAGCTATTGCTGTTAGCTATATTTTAAAGCAAAAATTTCACGGATATCTTTCTTTCTTTCTTTCTTTTTTTTTTTTTTTTTTTTTTTTTTGGGGGGGGGGAGGGGGGGATATGAATAATTATCTGAAATCACATTTTGTTCTCCCCCCTTCCTTGGGGGCGAATTTTGTAAAATCACTTCTTAATGGATGTCAACGTAGCAGGAGGAACATTGCCACAAGATTTCACGCTTCTATTTCCAGGGGTTTTGGCTGGGCAATGACGAAAACCATAGGAAACTTAAAAGGGGTAAGCTGATGAGCCTGACATGGAATCGAACTCGGCACCTTGAGTCTTCCAGTTCTGAGAGCAGAAACTGAGATTCTAAGTGTGTGTGTTGTGTTCCTTAGATTCTAAGCGTGTGATTCTAAGTGATGTGTTGTGTTTGTAATATTTTTGTAGTGAAAAATGCAAACTTCTATTGTTCGTAAAGCAGGCTATTGTATTTATTAATTTTGAAGATATTTAAATTTGCTAAAGTTAAATATCTAAAAATAAGTAGGATTTAAAAAAATTAATAATAGCAACAAAAAAAGAAGAAAGAAAGAAAGAAAAACATATTTAAAAGAAGTAAGACAATAACATACTCTAATCAACATACTCTAATCATTTTTAATATGAAAATAACATGTAAAAAAATTTCATTGAAAAAGGGTAGAATAATAAAAAATACATGTAAAAATAACTTTACATTTTAAATAAATTAATAAACCTTTTTTTTTTTTTTTTTTTTTGAGCTGGTTAAAGCCGATTGATTGCATTAGGGTCTTAGCCTGTATTTACACGAATTTTTAAAGAAAAAAACCGTGGAAAACTCCTGACGGCTAAGTCGATGAGTCGAATCTGGCACCCCTGTCTTATAAATTTGAGATCATAACCTTGGCTCTACAGAAGAGTGTGTTTTTATAGAAAATTACAAATTTTTGTTTTTACCTGTAAAGAAGGCTAGTGTTTTATTAACATTCAAGATATTTAAATTTAGTAGGATTTTAAATTTAATAATAATAATATAAAAATGGTAGGGAGGGGATTAAAAGAAAAGAAAAATTACATTTTTTTTTAAATAAATAAGAAAATTCCACATTCTATTGCCCACCAGCGGCCGAGCGGTTCTGCGCTCAAAGCGAGGTGAGGGCTCGATCTCAGATCGCGCTCGTCAGCCGAACCGTTCGTAGTTTTCTGTGATTTTCTCCTAAGCTTACGTAAATACGGGCTAGGATCCACGGAAGGCACTCCCCCTCAGGCCTAGGACCAAAGAGTAGTCAATCGGCCTTATTCCGCAACACCAACACCATATTCTATTATTTTTAACTTATAAACAATATGTTAACCCATATTTTACCATCGTCTTAAAAATAGGACACCATGCATAAGTGTTAGATACATAAATTCTTTTGAATAATTTAATTCAAATTAAAGGCGATATTTGTTTAAAAGTCCAATAAATACATATGTGTCTTTATCGTTAGTTTAAAATGACGATTCTTGAAGATTTATTCATTATATTTTCAACACATTATTATTTAAAAAGGTTTTACTTTCAAGAATAACGGACATATAAATTTATTGAGGTAATATTCTACATTTTTGTACTGGTAAAGCAATTATATAGAAATATGCATAGAGATGGTCTGTTTTCCTTATATTTCCGACTGTCCTAAACAATTGTCCTATTTTTAGGAAAGCCTGTACCGATTAAGCTAATAAAAGGTTGGTAAGATTTTTGATTTTGAGTGTGTACATAGGCTTAAAGAAACATATATTTAATATTTTATAAAGAAAAAAAATTTTTTTTTTCAATGCTTGTTACTATATGGGCTAAATTTAATTAAAAATGTAGAAAACTAAAAAGTATATGCGAAAATATTTTTATATTTTATTTTGTTTAAGTTATAGCTAAAATAAGTAAGAAAATAATACAACACATCATTTTGAATATCTAAGGAATATGTGAAATTTCAAAAAGAGTGTTAAAGAACAAATATTTTTATACCTTATTAATATTTTGAATAAGTTAATAAATAATCTACAATTATTATTTTTTTCTTTCTTTCTTTTTTTTTTCTTTCTCCTTTCTTTACTTTTCTTTACTTTTTTTTTTTTTTTTTTTTTGTATTAATTTTATTTGAAAATTTTTTTTAAATATTAAGTATATCTGAATGTTCTTAGGGTTGAATGTTCTTTAAGGATTACATTAAAAAGTAATTTTTTTAGGCTGTATTGAAGAGTAAATGTTTAATGCCAGTTCATAGATAAACACGGAAGCTAGGTGTTTTGAGATTTTATGAAATTTAGAGATATTTAAATGTGTGATAAAGAAATTGGTTTGATTTAAGATGTAGTAGTAGTAGTAATAAGAAAAATAAAAACAGTTGCTTTTAGGGAATGAAAACAAACATAAATAAATAAAAATAAATATACCATCATTTTATTTATTCACAATTTTATAAGTCTCATTTAAAATATAGAAAAAAAAAAAAAAAAAGAAATATCACTAATGATATTTTAACATTCTGATTAATAATCTAAAATAAAAGCAAGAAAAGTAAAAGGTAAATGCAGGAAATATTTTATTCAAATTAATTACTAAGATAAAAATCTTTTATTAAGTAATAGTAAGAATACCTCTTTGGATTCTAAAAGAGTAATATTTTTAGTGTAAGTTCACAGAGAATCGCTCAAGCTTCTAATTTTATTTGTAAAGAAGTCTGTCTTTTATAGAATTTCAAGATACTTATAAATGATAAACTAATTAGTCTAATTTAAAATATAATAATAATAATAATATAGTAATATTTTGTGGGGGTAAAATTTAAAATAATAATACTATTAATAAGTATGTATATCATGTTTTATTTAAACTTCAAGGAATTCAAATTAAAAATAAAATTAAATGTAATAAAAATTAAATGTCAAAATCTTAAGCAACAGTTTTTGGAATTTTTCGATTAATTTACCAAATCTTATATCGATTTTGCTTCAATATATTATATATATATATATGTGTGTGTGTGTGTATACATATATTGCTGTTGAACAGTGAATTACATAATTAAAAAAAAATTTTTTCGAGTAATTTATCAAGTCTTATATAGATTTTGCTTTTATGTATGTGTGTGTGCATTCTGTTTAACAGTAAATACATAATTTTAAAACCATAACATAAATAAATTTTCATTTTAATATTTTAAAAATTAAAATTGAAATCAAATATTTAAAAAAAATTAATGGTTACCTTCTTCATCTATTACAGTTTCTGTAGAATCCTCCGCTTTTTTTTCATTATTTATATTTAACTTGAAGATAAAATCTATTTTCACTCTTTTTCGGAGAACTTCTGGAAGTAACATGTGGTGAAAGTATAAATAACATAATACTTTTTGATTCAGACATTCAGAATACTTTTAACTGACCGCCGTTATTCCCCTTCTTGTTTTCCCTGAATTTCACAAATCACTGTCCTTCAAAACTGCAGGATGCTGCTGAACTTTGGCGACAGGGTACCTGCTCTAAGCACCTTAGTGATTACAGAATAATAACATTTTCCCAATACAAATACAATACTTCTTCTTTTCAGGCATTTCAAAGGCGAATGTGGTCACTAGTCACTATAGCCAGCTCACCGACTTCCGGATGTAGTACTATTGTCGGAATCAGATAACAATTCAAGTTTCGACTAACAAAAGTTGGACGACACTCAGTTTTCTGTTTTTACAACTTCACACAGTATTCATAGCTTCAAAGAACTGAGATATTTTAGATCAGAAAGAAAATAAATAAATAAAAATAAGAATTGTGTTATAATCCTTCCATTTTTCAGGGAGATGTCAAATGGCATCTTCTCTCAAGATAATAATATCAACTTTTATTGTCGGGATGGTATGATAAGGAGAAATATTTAAAAATATTGAAAAACATTAAACTTTATTTATAACATTCAAAAACTATCATTAACTAGAGTGTTGTGGCCACCACATGACTTTCTTCTATATTTTCCTATACAAATTCACTCAGTAAAAATAATTTATTAAAATTATTATTTAAAAAAATTATCTTCCATGATAATGCAGACGATTTCTATATTAGAGAAGTAGTTTAACACTAAATATAAAAAAAAAGTCAACTTTATTCTAGATATTATATACATATTGTATTTTTTTTTCCTCTGTTAAAAAAAAAAAAAAAAATTAACCTTATTTTAAATTATCGCAGATCGATGGTTGAAACATTCGTTTTAAAGGTATTGGGGAGCTCTTTTGAAAGATTACCCATTATGAAAAGTTTACTCCCCTCGAGGGGGGGGGGACTCCCCCACCCCAGGAAGGAGGTGAGGCTCCTAGATATGCATTTATTTTTTTTCCCAGTTGACTATCTCTATTATAAATGATTCTTTTAAATTTCATAATGACTAGTAATAATTAATTCTCTTTATACACATTTATACAAAATTTTATCATATACCATCATGTTAAAAATTTAGAAAGAGCGGGTTGGCAACGCAAGCTGTTGGACAATTTTTACAAAAGTTGATAGGCACTAATTTATGTCAATGTGTAACTGCATACCAATTTGTATGAAATTCTGTGAGGTAGTCTCTGAGATACAGTTGCCACAAAATTTTGTCACACACACACACACAGACATGCAAACATTTTCTAAAAATGGTTAAATCGTGTTCTACAGCTCTTAAAACGTGTAAATCCGACAAAAACCCGAGGTTGAAAATTTTTACGAATCCTATACTTTCTACTATTGAATATAGAAGAAAGCAAAGAGAGAGAGAGAGAAGGGCATTTATTTATATTTACGGTTATTCTTTACTGTTTATTTTATTTCTTATAACTAAATTGGGTGAAAATGGTTCTTTTGTTATTTTAAAAACATTTTATATTTTAATTTTTTTTTTTACTTTAACCCTTTTCTAAATTAATGAAAACTGTCGCATAAAATAAAAATAATGAAAGATGCTTCTTTAATGAAGCATACTAAGAAAGTAATGAACTATTTAGATACCTTATACAAGTTAATAAAATTTCTAATATTAGTACTTTGGATATGTAAACACAATAATGCATTCAACAAACTTCCACATTACTTTCAACAAAATCAGAAATTCATACCTATAACATACTTATAAATTTTTAGCTCAATCGAATAAAACGCACGCTTAATCACTATCGTGTTCACTTACATACAAACATACTCATATACATTCATCATTGTAAAAATATGAAAAATTTGATTCAAGAGAATTCAAAATATCAACTCCAAAATTTTCTAGTCGAATTATTTTCATAATTACAACTTTTTCTTCAGATTGTTTGTTCGCAGAGAATAGCACAAGATTGTATCTTAGCTTAAAACAAGTAGAAATTATAAATGATATTCATTCTGAAATTCATATGACACACAATCATTCCATTCGGAAATTTATTTTCGTTTCATTAATTTGACTGTTTAATAAAAAATATAAAGGGGCATATGTTCATAGTGATATGTATAACAATCATTTGTAGCAGGATAAAGCGTAGCATTGGATATATAAAACATTGTTATTTGCATTTTGTTTTGAATATAGTTATTATTGTACCTATACATTTAAAGTACATTATATTGATTTTAATACACTTTCTGTGAGATGTGTTACTTTATTGTTAAATTAAACAAATTTTTAAACTTATTGTGTGCTCAGAAATACTTTTAAATTCTGTGTTTATGTCCTTCTGTCGGCGTGTATTAATGAATTTGATTATATGTCAATTTTTCATGTGAGCACTAGTTTTATTAATCGATATTCTTTTATTTGGCTGTATAAAAACTCTTAAAATTACGTTCAATTGCGAAACTAAAATTTTTTGCATAGAAATGCATCCATTTATTTATTTATTTTTCATTTTCTCCGAATTAAGTCCGGCTTGATTTTTATCGAATTTTGTCCGGGCCGGACAATACATTAAAAAAAAATAAAGCGAACAGTCCTGGCATAGGCCGAAATTTTAATTGTTATATTGGGCAGGGCTAGGTAAGGAATCAGTTTGTGCCTGAGCTTCAAAATTTCACCCGTGCAGACCTCTAAAGAAGAGAGCAAATGCACCTGCCGGTCTACGTCCTTAACTGTATATATAAAATATTCAGTTTAAGCGGACAAAATATCTTTTGTGTTTCATTTTCTAGAATTGTGGTTTCATCAATTAAAGACACATCATCAGGTTCTGTTGTGATGTGCAGCTGCTGCTATTGTAACACAAATTTCATCGACATCAATGAATAATCATTTTCTACCAAAGATATGGAAAAACTTTACAAAGCGAGGAAAGCCAAGCCGCAATCACTTGGATAATTTTCGTCCGATTTGGTCTATGTGGATGAAAAGAATCTAAAGAGAAAAGATAGAAAGAAAAGAAACCGAAAGAAAGAAACTTCAAAAAATGATATGGTTCATTTCTGAAATTTGAGTTGAGACTGTGGAGAGGTCGGAAGGGGAGGGGGGGGGGAGAGCATATATGCATTATTTAAAGACTCACGTCAGATATTTTTTTTTTTTTTTTTTTTTTTTTTTTTTAAGAAGTTGTTTTTATTGAAAGTCCAATCAACTATATGCTAGGGCGGGCAAAATTTTCTCCAGGTCGGGCATAGCCCGTACTGGCCCCCATCTAGCTACGGGCCTGTATCCTTGTCTGCATTTCAAATTATAGTAATGGGCAGAGAAGTCTGTAAATTCTTGTTGCACTTATTTACTTCTTTTTTTTTTCTATTTATTTATTTTCTACATTCAATAATCGAAGTATTTTCTTTGTTTATTTTTTGTAGTTCAGCTGGTTTTGCCGCCCCTAAATTTTGCCGCCGTAGGCAGTTGCCTACCTTGCCTACCACCTAGAGCCGGCCCTGCTGAATGTCGCCAATTTATACATGTGACTGTCATGATGTCTAGTTGTACACCTGCAAGTGTCGTCTTAACACGAACTCTCGTTGTAGAGATATAAGCGACATTACACGATTTTTCGTGACGTCTGTATGTATGTGCGTGTGCGTGCATGTCCTAAAACTCAAAAACGGTTGGACGTAGAACGTTGCGAATCGGTATATAGGTTTGTTATAACATCTAGTTGTGCATCTCCCTTTTTAGACTTTATATGATTTTCCATTTTGAAGATATTTAGGAAAATTAAATTCATAATGACCAAAAATGCATAGATTTTGGCCATGATGTATCAAAAAACAGTAATAACTTAAAAACGGTTTGGAGAAATCTTGCAATCGATTTTTAACTGATTTCCCGACTAGCTAGACATTTGAAACTTTCAGAAAAGCTCAGAACACGTTGACAATGGATTTTTTAATATTTTTAGCCAACTGTTTCGGATACCTGCTGCCTTCAGCAGCGTTAGTTCAGAACACGGTGAAAATGCATTTTTGAAATACTTTTTGCCAACTGTTTCGGGTCCCTGCTGCCTTCGGCAGCGCTACCAGTACAAATCTTGTAATCGATTTTTAACTGACTTCCCGAATAGCTAAACATTTGAAACTTTCAGAAAAGCTCAGAACATGTTGACAACGCATATTTTAAAATATTTTTAGCGAACTGTTTCGGATACCTGCTGCCTTTAGCAGCGTTTATATGGTTCAACGGAAAATTAATTTAACTAACTTTTCAACTAGCTACACATTTGAAACTTTCAGGATAGTTCAGAACACGGTGAAAATACATTTTTTAAATAGTTTTTGCCAACTGTTTCGGGTCCCTGCTGCCTTCGTTAGCGTTACCAGTACAAATTTTGCAATCGATTTTTAACTAACTTCCCGACCAGCTAGACATTTGAAACTTTCAGTAAAGCTCAGAACACGGTGATAATGCATTTTTAAAATATTTTTAGCCAATTTTCTCTGGTCCAATGACAATGCTTTTTAACATTATGTATATATTTATCGCCTTATATATATATATTTATTTCTATATATATAATATTTATTCTATATATATAAATATAATTTCTAAAGGTGTATAAGGAAGTCATGTGGTGCCCACATCAGATTTTTTAACAGGTTTTTGCGCTTGACATCTGTAAAAAAAAAGATATGGTTTCCTTTTAAAAACTAGTACGTTGTGGCCACCACAAGACTTTCTTCTATATTTTTCTATACAAATTCACTAAGAGCAAACACTATATTAAAACTATTATTCATTAATATTATCTAACATAATGAATGCAAATGATTTTAATCTTAGTGGAAACTAATACTAAATATCCAAACAAAGACAGTTTTATTGTCTGTAAATAACATCATAAAAAAAGCATTTTTATAGCGGTTATCTCATATATCAAGTTTCGTATTGTTATATGCCATAGAAATTGAGATATAGCCTTCATGTTTTCGAGGAAGTTTTCAGTATTGCAGCACCACCTATTGGCCGATAAGCATTCAAATTGAATCAGCATAATGTCTCGATGTCTCGTAATGGCCTCCTCGAATATTAAGTTTTGTTGATGATACGCAATAGAATCTGAGATATAGCCTTCCCTTAAATTGCGGAAATCGCCGTGTAGCAGCGCCACCTGTTAATTGGTTGACACGAAAAGTTTATAGGCACTAATTTAGGTCAAGGTGCATCTACATGTAAATTTATATGCAATTCTGTGCCGTAGCTCGTTAGCTACAACCTTCCCTTAAATCGCGGAAATCGCTGTATATCAGTGACACCTGTTGGCCAATAAGAATTCAAATTGAATCAGTATAAGGTCTGACAATGAGCTTCTTACATATCAAGTTCTGTTTGATTGCAAGCAGCAGAATCTGAGATATAGCCATTAAATTGCGGAAATCGCTGCACAGCAGCGCCACCTGTTGAGCAGTTGACACCAAATATTGGTAGGCAGTAATTTAGGTCAAGGTGCATCTACAGGTAAATTTATATGCATTTCTGTACAGTAGTTCCTGAGATATAGCCTTCCCTTAAATTACAGATATTGCTGTATAGCAACGCCACCTGTTGGCCAGTAAGCATACAAATTGCACTAGCATAATGCCTTATAATGGCCTTCTTACATATAAAGTTTTGTTTGATTATACGCAATAGAACCTGAGATATAGCCTCCTCTTTAAATTGCGGAGATAGCTGTATAGCAGCGCCACCTGGTAAGCAGTTGACACCAAAGATTGGTAGACAGTAACTTAGGTAAAGGTGCATCTACATATAAAATTATATGCATTTCTGTGCAGTAGTTTCTGAGATATAGCCTTCCCTTAAATTACAGATACTGCTGTATAGCAGCGCCACCTGTTGGCCAGTAAGCATACAAATTGCACTAGCATAATGCCTTATAATCGCCTTCTTACATATAAAGGTTTGTTTGATTATACGCAATAGAACCTGAGATATAGCCTCCCCTTTAAATTGCGGAAATCGCTGTATAGCAGCGCCTACTGGTAAGCAGTTGACACCAAAGATTGGTAGGCAGTAATTTAGGTGCATCTACATATAAAATTATATGCATTTCTGTGCAGTAGTTTCTGAGCTATAGCCTTCTCTTAAATTACAGATATTGCTGTATAGCAGCGCCACCTGTTGGTCAATAAGTATACAAAATGCACTAGCATAATGCATTATAACGGCCTTCTTACATATAAAGTTTTGTTAGATTATACGCAATAGAACCTGAGATATAGCCTCTCCTTATATAGCGGAAATTGTGTTATAGCAGCGCCACCTATAGCCTGCACTAATTTAGGTCTAGGTGCATCTACATGTAAATTGATATATAATTCTAAGAGTACTTTACTGTACGTTACTGCGTACCACACACACGCAGACAGACATTTTCTATAAATGGTCAAATCGTGTTCTAGACCTCTCAAAACTTCTAAATCCGTCGAAAACCAGAGGTCGAAAATTTTTTCGAATCCAATACTTTCTTTTATTGAATATAGAAGAAAGTAAAAATGGAGTTAGTGTTACGTGGGGCCCTCATGTTACCAGGGGGCCCATTTGTGATACCTCGGATTATTTCAATCCAGGAAACATTTGAAATCTATGTGTTCAGCGAATTTCCTTTCCTTTCAAGAAATTTTTGTGTACCCAGACTTATCAAACACCGTATATATATATATATATATATATGTATGTAAGTGTGTGCGCGTGTGTCTGTATTATTCTGACATAAACCGAACACGCAAAATGTGACTTCTGGTTTACTGACAACAAAAGAAAATTGGCGGATTCCTTTTAACTCTGTGGACACACCCCCTTGTGACACCACGACTCCATACTACGGTTACAGTTTAGAAATTTTTGCACCCGCAAAACAGAAAAAAAAAATGTTTTTTCTTTAAAACTGATTTATTCTGTAAACAATACAGTTTTTTCTGTAAAAGTAACAGATTTTTTTTTTCAGTGTGCTAAAAAACAGAAAAGGGGAAAAAAACAGAAAACAGAAAACAAAAACAGAATAAAAAGGATAAAACAACAGGAAAAATCTGTTTTTCTTTAAAACAGCTCTTTTCTGTAACAAATACAGATATATTCTGTAAAACTCACAGATATTTTTTACAGTGAATGACGAAAAGAAAAAACCTTTAACTCAAAATATTTACTTTTGGCTACCGTAAACTAAATTTCACAAATAAAATGGCTAAATTGTCAGTAAGGCATGAAGTTGCTGGCTAAGTTCCATCACTGCAGTGCTGCCAAAATACGAACCATAAAGAATAAATAAATAAATACAATTATAGGGGAGTGGTCCATTGTACCCCAATCTTCCCTACACATAGACTAATTCAGTTTATAATCACTCTTAAACATTGTTGAAAAGTGTTAAAAATGATTAACGCAAAAGAAAATGCAGCCATTAGATTCTAATTGCAGACCTTAATATCTCTGAATATTTTAGTGCATCCTAGTAAATATGAAAGTTAACCATATCAAATTCTATACAAAACATTATTTTAGCATATTAACGATAAATGACAGTTTCTTTCTGAATTTTACAGTAGAAAGTTATTTAAATGTAATTTATAAAATGTCTGTTATAAAACGCAATGAAATGGCATTTTTATGAGTGTCCCTGTACGCAAACGAGTTGTAGAGGACCTATTATTGTCATTTTAAATAGGAGGTATTCCATAGTGAACTTGAATAATATATATATATATATAATTCTGAAAATATTTACGGACTCTGGGGATGTGAAAACAGATAGATAGACAGATGAACAGTCAGGCAGACAGATACACATATTGAAATCATATTCACATTTGAAAATTGTTAGAAATTGTTAATAACGCTTAATGTAAACGAAAATGCAATTCCAATAAATTTTTAATAATAGCTTTTCATCTAATTTAATACTTTTGCATGGCTCTGTAACTCTAATGCTAACCGTAATATATTCTATAAGAAGCATTCTTTTGTGCGTATGAATAACGTATTTCAATTTCATTAAGATTTGTGCAAAGTAAAGTTATTAAAATTTGGTTTATAGAAATACCTCTAATAGAACGCAGTATTTTGGAATACTTCCGGATGTCTCTATATAAACCTGTGGTGGTATTTACATTATTTTCTACAGATAACATCCGATTGTGAATTTGTGTAGCATATTTTAGTTTCATTAAGATGTGTGTAAAATAAAGGTATTAAAATAAGTTTTATTGAAATACCTCTGATAGATCACAATGCTTTGGAATACTTTCGGGTGCTCCTGTACAAACCAGTGGCGATACTTTAATAGGGAACATCCAGTGGGGAACATAAGTAACATATATCAGTATCAGGAAATTCCATGCAAATTCACGGAAGTTAGAGCGCGGACAGACAGACAAACTGAAGTCATTATTATTTTTCAACCTTGTTGGAAGGTGTTAAAAAGGTACAAATATAATATCGCGAGTTAATTAAAATTTCCAATACAAAACTGATTTATTTGACCCGCACGTCGGAAATTACGATATGTATGATTATTTTAATTGCTTTTGATATTTCGTTCATATATATGATTTTTTTTTCAAATATAATGAGGTTTTAAAGTCCATTCATTATATAAAGGGTTAAATGATAATTCTTTTTATATTTAAATTTCATCCATTAAGAGAATACACCGAAGTTTACCCGTTACACGAACTTTATGCATTTTTTGGAGATAATGTGATCAGAAGGCATATAATTGACCTAATGAAGTAAACACCTAAAACTTTTCGAGTAAGAGAAACTTAATACAGGTGTAAAGACATATAAAATAGAGTTTACATAGCGAGTTTAAAAATAAGAAAAAAAAAAAAAAAAACTTGTAGAGTAATTTTTTGAAACACCAATTTCCAAAATCTAAAACAGATTTACCTAATCAGAATGACTGTTAATTTTCCTGTAATAACCATATATTACATGACAAAGGATATCTAAAATGTATTTATTTAACAATTTTCAAGAAAATCGTTAGAACATTTTTGAGATACCAACTTTTACCAATACCTGGCATACTCAATTATTGACCGGAAAACAATAATTACATAGAAAAGGATATTTAAAAGGGAATTAATATGGCGAGTTTGAAAAAATCCGCACAGTCAACGCGCTTGCAAGACCTGAAATTGACTTTGAAGAAAATCGTTACCGCCGTTTTTGAGATACGGACTTACGGTCGCACTTCCGGTTTTCCAATTTCGACCAAAACTTTAAAAATTCATTTGTAGACCACACCTGCTTTAATTCTGAAGATGTATTTCTATCTTTATTATTTTCAAGATATGACAGCCAAAATATTCCCCACATACATACATACATACCCCACCCCCATCCCCCACCCACCCACCCACACACACACACTGATCAATTGGCAAAAACTACTTTTTTTTATTCGTGTGACCTTAAAACGTTTAAATCAGGTGAAAACTCTATACTGAGTTTTTCAACCTAATACAATACTTCCATTATCTACAGTAACGGGGTAATGGAAGTAAAAATATCATAAAAATTTCCTTTTTAAAATTTATGAATAGAAATTCCCTTTTTTTTTCAATAATCTTACGTTAAAATGTTATTGCCTGTCACTTCCATATTTTCAAATAACCGTGTATTCAGCTTAATATCATATTCATGAGATTTCCCCCCTTATAATGCGTTATACATTAGATGATATTTTTTTTCATTTTTCTGCTATGTTAAACAGGTAAATATGCGTATAACATTATATTTATAAATGAAAAGAAATGCCATTGAAGTATAACATGTGTATGAATATTTCCAAATAAATTGCTATGAAGAATGATACAAACACCGTTGTTTATATAAATATTTGCTATTACTATGTATATGTATTATTACTAGGTTGAAATTTTCTTTTTAAATTGTAACTCAACTTTTTTTCTAGTAGTTATTCTAAGATAAACAAATAAAACCTAGTATGATATGGCTATCGCTATCACAGGATTTTGTTTTTTGTTTCCCTATACGAAGTTAAGTTCCCTCAATATAAATAATTAAAATTACTATTTTTGAAAATTATCTTCCATATTGTACGTAATAGAATTTGATAATACTAAAAATCTTTTTATTTTATTTATTTATTATTGTTATATTTTTTTTTAGTACGACGGGTCTTTTTTTGTCAGACAGCGATTTTGCGTTGTCACCATTTATTGTATAACACCTTGAATTTGTAAAGATGCCCAGCAAAATCCAATTTTACCATATAATTTCTTAAACTATTTTATAATGCATTGTCAAATCTGTAAAAACTTTTACATTTTTCAAAACTTACTGATAAGTGAGAGATTGATCCTTGACAGTTGGCTTCTAAATAGTTTTTGGTAATATCTTCTTAATAAGTATTGATGATGACTCCAGAATATTTGTTGGCGATATCTTCTGAATAAGTATTGATGTTGACTTCCAAATAAGTGTTAGTGATATCTTCTGTATATATATTGTAGATGATTTCTTAAAATTTGTTGACGATATCTGCTCAATATGTATAAATGATGGCTTCTGAATATTTGTTGGCTATTTCTTCTAGATTTGTATTGATGGTGGCTTTTGAATATTTGTTGGCTGCATCAGCTGTATATAAACAACAAACATTCGAAATTTGAAATTTTCCATTGAAGTACCTCTGTCGTTTCTCACCAACATGTTTAGTAACGAGGATTTACCACTGAAATTATAAATTGTATTTATTATATTTTATTAATAAATTATTATTACTATTTATTATACAGTAGCAGGCTTCGCCCGCTTCGCTGGGCACTATACTTAAAGGTTTTCTTTTTAATTAAATAATTGAACGTTTAAGTAAATGTATTTTGATTGGCGACTATTTTCTTCACAGTTTTAGTATGGGATCTCCTTGACAATATTAAACATTTTTTGAACTCGAATCTGTGCAACAAAACTATTATTAAAACAAATATTCTCGAAAACAGTCAAATAGAAATGATAATTCTTCGAATATTCTGGAAACAGTTGAAGGTGTTACTCGTACAGTAAAAGTCACTATTCGATGATTGGTCGAATCAGAGAACGTATGTAAGTCGTTTTCGCAGCAATCTCTATAGCACACGTATGTACGCTTCACGCTTATGAAAAAAAAAAAAAAAAACAATCACTGGACAGCCCTACATTGCTGTGCATGAATCTCAGAACACACGAAACTTGGTTCCACGGCAATCACTATCACGCATGTTAAAACCAAAAAACGTCACTGGACACCCCTACATTGCTGTGCATGAATCTGAAAACGGACGAAACTTGTTTTCGCAGCAATCACTGTCAACTATGTTAAAACCAAGAAAACATGACTGGACCCCCTACCTCAAATCAATGAAAATCAAATAAACTAATCAAATATCTTGTAATTCTTCATAACGTAGCTGTAGTTCAATGTAAAATACACTCAAATCAATAAAAATCGAATAAACCAATCAAATATTTCGTAATTCATCAAACGTAGCTTTAGTTCAACGTAAAATACACTCAAATCAATGAAAATAAAAAAAACCAATGAAATATCTTGTAATTCCTCATAATGTAGCTGCTTTTCAATGTAAAATACACTCAAATCAATGAAAATCAAATAAAACAATCAAATCTCTCTTAAGATTCTCCATTCTGCGTCATTATAGAAATGGGAAGTTTTATTTTGATATTTTTATTAATTAAAATAAAACGATTCAAAAATTCGAAAATGTGACTTCGATATGCACAATGTCCCTTCAGAGGACACATTTGTGTTAAATCACGTGACTGTCCGAGCTACCGTTTTCGAGAAAAGTGAAATATACATATATACAAATATTGCTCACTTAATAGTATAAGATTATATATTTTTTGTTTTTAAGTGTTAAAAGACTTATTTCCCATTCTCCAAATCAAATTCATGGCCATAAAATTACCAAAACTGATAAAAAATGGGGGAGGGTTGGCGTCCGGAGAAAACAGTGGCGTCATTGGGCAAAATGGAGGTCATATTCGGATTCAAGAGATCATTTTACCTAAGAAACAGCAAGAATGGTATCAAGGCTAGAAAGAAAAAAAAATGCAGCACAGTGTATAACGTTTGGTTATTCATGATGATAAGTATTTCTTAAGGAAAAAATCAATTTTGTTAGTTTTGATACATCCCGGTGTTCTTTTATTTTATAGAAAGTCAGTCCATACATTCCAATTACTAATATGGTTTAAATAAAAACACTATTTAGTCAAATGCAGTAATTACTTCATAGTTGAAAGACAAACCATAGTTTTCTAATTGGGTTGTAGGTTGTTATTTTACAGTAATTTTTGGACCATTGAGGATCATTAGACCGAAACCTACCTCTTAAATGGAAATCCAAACATACATGCCACAACCGGAATTCAAACTCTTCATATGGCAACTGAAATCAGAACGCAGGTGTTCGCCCTATACATGAGCCGATAGTGTTGGAAGCATAAACATTTGATTTCAAGCGCAATAAATTTAAAAGTCTTGATTGGTAGGCGCTAGTTATAGTCCAAGCGGCGGCTGCAAAAAATTGACTTGATAAGGTACGAAGCTCATTTTTTCCCGATAGATAGAATTCATTGTTGCAATGAAAATCTGATAGGGTTGCCTGGTCAAAGCCGTCAAGTTTAAGAGAAACAACCTCACTTCCGGTCACAATTTAAACGATTTTCGAACCATAAAAGGTATGAAGATGGAACCGGTGCTAAAATGTAGAGATTAATATGCTCTTTAAAATGGAATAGGGTTGCCTGGTGAAAACCGTCAAGTTTCAGAGGTTGCCTCGATAATAGGGGTCAAATGTAAACGATTTTCGAACCCAACAAGTGTGAAGATGAAACCGGTGCTAAAATGTAGAGATTAATATGCTCTTTAAAATGGCATAGGGTTGCCTGGTCAAAACCGTCAAGTTTCAGAGGTTGCCTCGAAAATAGGGGTGAAAATTAAACGTTTTTCGAACCCCACAAGTGTAAAGAAGAAACCGGTGCTAAAATGTTGAGAATAATATACTTTTTAAAATGGCATAGGGTTGCCTGGTCAAAGCCGTCAAGAAACAGTGGTTGCCACGAAAAAGGGGGGCGTATTTTACGATTTATTTACCAAAGTAAAAAATGATTTACCCAAGTGTAAAGATGAAACCGGTGCTAAAATGTAGAGAATAATATGGTCTTTAAAATGGCATAGGGTTGCCTGGTCAAAACCGCCACGAAAAGTGTGTGCGTGTGGGGGGGGGGGGGGTCGATTTTTCGCGGTTTTCTTACCCTAACATATTTAAAAATGAAACCGTTTATAAAATATAGAGAATAATATTCTCTTTAGAGTATCATAGGGTTGCCAGGTGAAAATCTCAAAAAATAATGGTTGCCTCGAAAAAAAAAAAAAAAAAAAAAAAAAAAAAAAAAAAGCTAATTTTGAAGGGTTTTTTATACAATGTGAAGAAAAAATATAAAAAGTATTTAAAAAAGAAAAAATAAATAAACTGTAATGAAACTGTTCTAAAATTTTCCATAAAAACAACGAATTAATAGTAAAAATTAAAAATGTAGCATGCGGATACAGATAAGAAAATACGACCGCAAAAGTTAACAGAAATGAAGATAATAATGCCCAAGAAACTCATAATTAAAAATTCTGTTAGTATACAAAATAAATAATTAAATAAAATGAAAAAAAAAAAACCTCTTATTTCAGATTTGCAGCAAGATTTACAAATTTCAATTTCATAAATTAATTCATTGTTATTAAGAAACGCGAAAAATTTATCAATTTTTACTTTCTCTTACCCATAAGGTAGAGAAAGTATTTGTGGAACGCCGCACCTCTGATTTCGAGAGTATTCCAAAACAAGAACTAAAAAGTTTGGTTCGAAAATGTGGCAACACGTGTGCGTATGTGAATCAAGTTGGACTAACGTTTCAATTCTATATGTTGTTTTTAAAATACTTTACTTGATGTTAATTTATGTGTTGGTTATGTATTTTATGTTTTTGCCGTAAGTAAATTTAAAATGTTTAAAAGTAAACAAAGCGTGATCAGTGTCTTAATGTGTCTCAAGATGATTTTACAGGAAGAAAAGAACCAGGTGCAAAAAGGAAGTCGCCACAGTATTGTTTTTGGGTAAAATTTTCGAACGCGAGATTTTGTTATATTTACACGTTTTGAGGTCCCCTGAATACGAAAATAATGTTTATAGCAAATGGTCTTTGTGTATGTCTGTGTGTCTGTGTGTCTGTCTGTTATCAGCATATCTCAAAAACAAATTATGGCAGAAAGTTCAAACTTGGTATTCTAAATGTGTATCATATAGGGACGCTACAGTAAGCTTTTCGTTAAGATCAAGCAAATGGTTCGTGTACAGGGACAATCAAGAGAATTCTAATACATTACGTCCATGGGGGAAATTGCAGGAAAGTAGAGTTTAACGTCTATAGACTGCACTATGCCAAATGAAACGAATATATATTTTTTGTAATAAAGATAGTTAACTGGGAAAAAAAATTGTGTATGTAGGAGCCTCGCCTCCCCCCCTGGGGGGGAAGTCCCCCCTCGAGGGGAGTAAATTTTCATGATGGGTATCTTTCAAAAGAGCTCGCCAATACCTTTAAAACGAATGGTTGAACCATCGATCTGCAATAATTTAAAGCAAAGTTATCAATTTTTTTTTTACTTTTAACAAAAAAAAAACTTAGAAAAAAAATCGTACGTTTTCTTTTTTTTTTTTTTTCTTTTTTTTTTTTTTTTTTTTAATATTGATAATAAAATGGACTTTTTTTGGATATTTGGTGTATACTACTTCTCTAATATGGAAATGGTCTGCCTTATCATAAAAGATAAGTTTTTTAATAATAATTTTAATAAAATATTTTTTAAAAAGAGAATTATTTTTTAATAACCGAATTAAATTCTATATAAATGTAGGTGCATTAATGAAACGGGGGTTTGAGGGGGGCGGTAGCCCCCCTCACACAGAACTAATTATCATATAAAACTCTTCAGAAGCCTAATATGAATTGTTTAACATAGGTTTACATAAGAGTACTCGTTATCTTACCTATTAATCTGCAAGCTGTATTTATAGTATTAAATTTCAGGGTAAGAGAAAGTCGTGTGAGTGACACACCAGATTATTTAAAAATGTTTTTCGCTTTATTTGTACCCATAATTAATTTGCAGAAGGTATTATTGATTATATTAATTAGATATAAAAAAAATTGAGAAGATTTTCTAAAATTGACAAATTTTTAATATAAAAAATCGGCACAACCCAATATTTTCGTATAAAATTCTACAAAGCAGCCGCATACATTTCTTCAGGGAATTATCTTCTCAATACTTTGAATATTTTAAGTATTGAAAAGTGGGGAAAAAACGAGCTCGTGAGCTGAAATTAGTTTTATACAGATTAGAAAAAGAATGGTCACGCATAATAATTTAATTTTCTTTATGATTTAAAATCTCTTATATCATTAAACAAATAAAATAAACGAATATTGAAATTCGCTTCCTTTTCTAAGCTGACCGCTATACCTTGACAGGTTTGAAGCACAATCGTAAGCAAATTGAAAAGTGTTGTATGTTCTACATTTAGCTAGCAATTTCATCTTTTAGATATTAATCATTTCGTGTTTAACTTTTTTTAAATAGTCTTCATGTGTGTTTCACTTTGTGTTAAACACCTGTAATATTTGTTAGCTTTTTGGAGACTGACCGCTATTTCTTTAGGAATTTTACCAGGCAAACATATGCCATTTTAAAATAACTCCTACGCTGTACATTCTGGAACCAGCTACACCTTTCAAATATTCATATAATTTCATCCTTATTCATTTTCTTTGTTAATGCTATTCGTATTTTTTTACACTTCGTTAAGAAATCTTCAAAACTCGCCTATTTTTTTTTTTGGTTGACTGCTTTACTTGACAGATTTGACATATTTTCGAGGCAACCTCCGAGTCTTGACGGTTTTGACCAGGCAACCTTGTGCCATTTTAAAGAGCATATTAATATCTATATTTTAGCACCGGTTTCATCTTTACAGTTGGGTAACTCACTTTTTACTTGGGTAAATAAATTGTAAAATACTTCCCCTATTTACGTGGCAACCTCTGTTTCTTGACGGCTTTGGCGATTTAACCCTGTGCCATTTTAAAGAGCATATTAATACCTACATTTTAGCACCGATTTCATTTTTACACTTGTGGGGTTCGAAAATCGTTTAAATTTGACCCCTATTATCTAGGCAACCTCTGAAACTTGACGGTTTTGACCAGGCAACCCTATGTCATTTTAAAGAGCATATTAATATCTGCATTTTAGCACCAGTTACATCTTTACACTTGTAAGGTTCGAAAAACATTTAAATTTGACCCATATTTTCGAGGCAACCTCCGAGTCTTGACGGTTTTGACCAGGCAACCTTGTGCCATTTTAAAGAGCATATTAATATCTATATTTTAGCACCGGTTTCATCTTTACACTTGGGTAAATCACTTTTTACTTGGGTAAATAAATCGCAAAATACGTCCCTATTTTCGTGGCAACCTCTGTTTCTTGACGGCTTTGACCAGGCAACCCTATGCCATTTTAAAGAGCATATTAATCTCTACATTTTAGCACCGGTTTCATCTTCACACTTGTGGGGTTCGAAAATCGTTTAAATTTGACCCCCATTATCGAGGCAACCTCTGAAACTTGACGGTTTTGACCAGGCAGCCCTATGCCATTTTAAAGAGCATACTAATCTCTACATTTTAGCACCGGTTTCATCTTCATACCTTCTGGGGTTCGAAAATCGTTTAAATTGTGACCGGAAGTGAGGTTGTTTCTCTTAAACTTGACGGCTTTGACCAGGCAACCCTATCAGATTTTCATTGTAACAATGAATTCTATCTATAGGAAAAAAATCAGCTTCGTACCTTATCAAGTCAATTTTTTGCAGCCGCCGCTTGGACTATTACGTCCGAGATCCTATTGAGTCTGTTAGAATAATATTGATTGGGAATATAAAAAGGTTGTGAATATGGGAAACAATCAAACCTAATTCGCAAACATTTTGATTTAGAATTGAAAATCAATCAAGTGGGAGTAAATCTAATCATTTTTAAAAGTCGCAAGATCAGGGAAGTAGGGTGTATTTTCTATTAATTTGATTTTTTTTTCCGACTGTTAATATTGCCGTAAGTATAGATGCCTCATCATTGTGAAATATGAACCTTCTTACATTCACTTCCCGAAGGTTTTTCTGCAAGACACTTAGTAGTGTACAAGTTAGTTTTCACTATCTACTGTCCCTGCAGCTTAGTGGCTTTGATTAGTCCAGTACTTCTGAAGAAAAATGCATGCATAACTTGTTTCATTTGTCCTTGTTTTTTCACCATTGTTCCTATGGGGTCATATTCAAAGCCCCATACTTGACTTTCTTGACGTGTTGAAACTTAAAAAAAAAGATACATACATTTCACCATGAGTTAAGAATTGAGGCGGTGTTTGCCATCATTAAATAATTTTAAGAATTTTTACAGATTCTGACACGATTCGCCTTTTTGGTGTTCTTTTAAATTTTGGGGGATCCTAAAACAAACTCATTTTTTCACATGCAGGTCTTCTTGAATAATTTTTTGTATAGTTGCAGGTCCAGTAATAAGTCCTTTCTGTTTCATTTGGTAAGTGCAGTGATTAAAATTTATTAAAATTTTTCTTATAGCTGACACATTTTCTCTGACTAAAGATGACAAAGGTTTTTCTGTATAATCTTTGTCCAATAGAAAACTTCGACCTCTGCGAAATTCTGAATATAATGGTAAAAGATGTATCTTCATTTCCATATACTAACGGTTGACTGCGAAATTTTAACTTTGATTTAACCCCTCATTAAAAGAGTAGAAAATCTAGATAATCATAGCCCGATAATGTTCACGCCAACTTCATTTTCCTTTTATTCTAAATTTATTATACGACTTCTATATTCCAGTTGTTGCTGAAAATTATGGTCTGCAACCCTAAAATAGTTCAACTTTACCCATTTACCCAATAATTTTATTTTGACACCTACTATCTGTCTCTGTCTCAAAATTTTAAGAATAACCCTCGTACAATGTATAATCTGCATAAGTATTATCTTCTGATTTAAAGATAGATTTTTTACTCACAAGGAAACATTCAAAAGGTGCCGTTTTCAAAAAATATTGAAAAAAATATGCGTGATTCTACTCTTCATAAAACACCAGGAAGTGAAAAAATTATCGGCTGAAATGAATTACAGCGACCACAAAAAATTATCAAAATAAAGCATATTTGACGATTTAAAGCTGTTAGACGTGCAGTTCGCTAGCACTTAGATTGCCGTGTACGAACAGAACCGTGTTTTGTTTCTCCGCCAAGTACTCAAAATCAATCGCCTAACAATGGAAAATCGCCAAATATGCTTAATTTTGATATTTTTTTGTGGTCGCTGTAATTCATTTCAGCAGCTATTTTTTTTCACTTTCTGGTGTTTTAAGAAGAGTAGAATCACATATATATTTTTTTCAATATTTTTTGAAGATGACACCTTTTGAATGTTTCCTTGTCAGCCTCAAAAGCTGAATGTGCATATTCCATTCTCTATTTCTTGAGTAAATATAGAGGTTTTAATTAATATTAATATTAATGATTAAGATTAAGATTAAATTTAATTATTTTATTCAAATAATGCAGGAATATATTTTACGTTTGTTTAACTTTTTGCTTCTGATCTTAAAGGGTTTACTGAAATTGTAAAAAGCTGCTATTACTTTTAAAGAAAACAATTTTATTCCACAAAATAACATATTTTTTTTTTTATAAACGATGATTGAACTACATCAAATAAAAGCAATATTTATTAAATATATCTTACACGAAAAATTTCTTTCTAAATATATATATATATTTCAAGAAGAACTCTATTTGCTAAATAATGCATCTTCCTGCTGCATATGAAAGTATTTCCTTTTTAATAGCAACAACGTCAGAATTTAAAAATATAAAATATTTATAGCCATATCTTAATAATAAATCTTAATAAGTAAAATTTCATTAAAACTTTTGAAACGACTCAGACTTTATTAAATACAACAATTGTAAAGAACTTTCTGAAATTTATTTGAAAATGAGGAATGTTTGTGAATTCATAAAAACACGGATGAATCTCATACAATTTAAAATGAAATAGTTCTGCAAATAGTTTAAAGTTTATTATGTGTGATTCTTCGACATTTATTATCATTTAAATTATATATGCTAAGCATATATTTCACATTGCAAGGTTTTATTATTATTATTTTTTATTGTAGTAAAGATTTTTTCTAATAAACATTTTCTTGTTAAACATGCGTTTAGAGAATTAAAACAACAATAATTCCCGCGGAAGTAATTAACACGAGGGTAATTCTGATACTATCCTTTGTTACATCCGAAACGTACTCTCTTACTCTGAGTTTCTCCTTACATTCAAAAACTTGAGAATATTGTATTTTACCAAATAGCAAATGTATTCTACATATAACTAAGCCGTCTTCGAACTAAACAAATTTCTCTCTAAAATTTCTCGAGTGAGAATCTCACCCCTTAAAAAAGTGACCACTATTTTTACCCTAATTGAGGTGAGGAAATGTTAATATCGCTCTTCAAAATGTGACATTTCTCACTTTTTGAGACAGAAGGACGGCTAGTCATTCTGTCACAAAGAGTGAAGTTATCGTCTATTGCAAGATCAACCTTCAACGCTATAGTAACTACGCATTCAAAGCAGTGTTTTTTACACGGTGATTCAAAATATTTTTACTTCCACCACTTTGCTATTAGGACGCAATCTTCACTTAAATTGGTAAGGTCTAACTTTTTCTTTATTCACCCTAACTTTCAGGTTAATTGGGCAAACACTTTTATCGTTATTTAACAAAAGTCCTAATTATAGAGCGTCCGATTATTTTTAGAGATTTAATGTACTTTTATAAATAAAATTTTACTTTATTTTTTATTTCCTTATACAAATTTCATTTGTTATTTGTATGAAATTTCTTTAAAGGGTTCTATTGCAAAAGACGTATGAATGAAAAACTGTTATGGGTATCTACCCAAAATTTCTATAAACATTTTCCGGTAGCCATAAAAGCGTAAAAGTTGACATCTATGTGAATGCTTCCATTATTGCTTGTACTGCAATAACACATCCCTTATCATAAAAAACGACAGTTTTTTGAGTGACGCAGCAAAGCTCAAACAAAGCTTAGCAGCGACACTCTATTATACAGCTAGTTTTACATCAAAAGAATTTGGAAACGCCGACATTTAATATCTCAGTAAATAAGAGATATTTTGATTTGATGTTTTCAGAATAATATTTTATCTTCTGCATGATGCTATCCTGAAAGTTTTACACTTCCACATTCTATATATTTTGAGATCTGAAATTGCAATTTAAGACTTCAAAGGAAAAATGGTAATTGTGTGAGTTTTTTTTCTCGAAAACGGCTCGAAGAAATTTTATGAAATTGATACATGATATTAATTTATTTTGTCTAAGAATAGTGACGTGCTTCGTTTTTCCCTAAAAACTCTTGTTTTTTATATATTTCACTTTAAAAATGGAACTATATTACCTCGCGGATTACACTATTTTCTTTCGCATCACTCAAAAGAAAAGAATGTAATCCGGTTTGGAATGTTCGCGGACGTATACAGTCTTCGTTTCCATTTGAAATATTCAATCTCAGATAGGTAATTTGGCTCCATCTATCGGCAGTTAGTGTCAAAAACAAACTTACAAAATAAAATATTTTTCTTTCTTTAATATATATATTAAATGAGTTATTTATTTGGAGATTTGTATTTTATATAATATTTTTTTTTTATCAAAAATATTCATTCAATTCCATTGTTTTCAAGTTGATACGTTGTTAACTTTCAAAATTGGTTTTATTTTAAAAAGTGATTGAAACAACAAAAACCCTTTTCTATACTTTCATAAAAATGATAGATAATATCATAATCATATGCAAATATTTGTAATTTTTTTTTTTTTTTTAACTAAGTGATAAATCACTTAAACTATGGATAGAAAAAATCCTGAATAATAATAATAATAATAATTAATTGATTAATTTGCTCATTAAATTTCTATAATATAGTATGTAAATGAAATATTTTACAAAGATTGTAATAATTATAATATATCAAATCCAAATCTAAAATTTCATGTTTTCTGTTATTATTATTATTTTTTAATTTTATAAAATAATATTGTAATGAAAAAAAAAAAAAAAAAAAAAAAAAAAAAAAAAAAAAAAAACTCGGTTACCAAACACTTAAATGCATTGGATAAACTGAAAACAGAATTAAAATTAGTAAAATAAGTAATAAAATAAAATGAAGTAAAATACATCTTTATTTGACTTTAGTTTAAACCCATAATATATTTTTAAAAATATTAATTAATTAATTTTGTTTTTCGCAGTGTGATACTTAATTTTACGAAATAATACATTTCTGCAAAGCATACTGGCAAAATAATTAAGAATTATACAGTGTATTATTTTATAAATTACTTTGTTCATTAAATTTCCAGTAAAAAACTATACTACTTAAATATTTATCAGTATAAAAGTTTCACATTTTAAAGATTTTTCTATTTTTATTTATTTTTCTCTTTTAAATCAAATCTATACTTCAAAAATAATAATTATTTCTTTCTTAAATTTAACAGTAGGGAGCAGGCATGAATATAACAATAAAAGCTACTCTAGAAAAAAAGAAAAAAAAAATCCTCCTTCACTTGTACAGACTTATTTCTTACATATAGTATTGAAATAAAATGAAATTACCATGCATCTGCAACCTTTAAATTAGAAATTAATAATACATTTCAAATTTTGTATTATTTTGCAAATTTTGTTTATTGCCTTTATTCAGATATTGCAGTTTATTGCCTTCCCTTAGTCGTTTCCGATAGATTTGGGGAGGAAGATGGGACTTTTAGAAAAAAAAAAAAAAAAATTATAAGTTCCTTAAAAATGCCCCACCAGCGGCCGAGCGGTGGATGAGAGGTGCCGGATTCGATCCCATCCTGCACTCTTTGACTTAGCCGTTCCTTCCGTGTTTTTCTCCGAAACTCGCTTAAATACGGGCCTCGACCTCTTAGAAATACCTCATGGAGGTCATTCTACCTATATGCCTAGGACCCTAGCGTAGTCAGTTGGCCTTAAAACCTACTACCAACCAACCTTAAAAAATTATCGTTGAAGTGATTGCATCTAGAAGATTTCTCAAAGTGCTAAAAAATCCTTATCATTTAAAATTTTAATGTTAGATCTCTTAGTATACATTTTACCCCCATAACCCAATTTTAGAAAATGAAGCAATGTCCAAAATCCCTTCACCACGTTTTAGAAAATTTTCAGGAATTCTAGCCAGGAAGAATGTGGGAACTATGTACAGTATATTTAACCAGATAGGAATAAAACTACATTCAACAAAACATTTTCTAAAAAAACGTTTTCCCGATTAAAATTTCAAAGATTCTGATTGCCACCCTCCTATTTTCCCCATCTGAATTAATTTTAAACCAAACAAAATCTCCCTCAGATTGATTAAGCATCTTTTTTAGAATTATCAGAGTTTCCAAAGGAGGATCTGATCCCCACCCCCATGGTGTTAGGTATTTTGGAAAATTACTGTCAAATCCTTACAACATTTTACTTTAAACATCTAAAATTAAAAATATAACAAAATATTAATATTTTGTTCATTCAATTGGACCATTTAAAAACTTGCGTTTAATTTTTTTTTAATCTAACCAAAATCTATGCGGTGAATGGAGCTCTTTAAAAACTTATTCATAACACTTTTTTACAAAAACTTTCGTACACAAATTATTTTTTGAACATTTATTTTAAATATTCTGTTGAACTATTTAAGAAACAGATGAACCGTTGAACCAAAGAAATTGAATATTAAATAAAATAAAATAAATCTCTCTCTCTCTCTCTCTCTCTCTCTCTCTCTTTTTTTTTTTTTTTTTTGTAGAAATTGTTTGTTATTTTTAAAATATCATAAAAAACGGCAGTTTTTTGAGTGACGCAGCAAAGCTCAAACAAAGCTTAGCAGCGACACTCTATTATACAGCTAATTTAACATCAAAGGAATTTGGAAACGCCGACATTTAATATCTCAGTAAATTGGAGATATTCTGATCTAATATTTTCAGAATAATCTTTTGTCTTCTGCATGATGCTATCCTGAAAGTTTCACACTTCAACATTGTATATATTTTGAGATCTGGAGTTGCAATTTAAGACTTCAAAGGAAAAATGCGTTTTGTGTGAGTTTTTTTTCTCGAAAACGGCTCGAAGAAATTTTATGAAATTGATATATGATATTAATTTATTTTGTCTGAGACGCATGACGTTCTCCGTTTTTCCCAAAAAACTCTTGTTTCTTAGATAATTTAGCTTGAAAATCGAACTATTTTTCCTCCGCCATGCATGGATTTGAACCGCAGATTCTCAGAATTCAGAACAGGCGTCATTCGGTTTTCTGAGGCTGTGGTTGGTTGGTCCAATCTGAATGCAGTCAATAAAATATTTAGATTTGTTTTATTAAATGCAAAAAGGAAACTTCATTGTTTGTTTTAAATACTTATTTTATATATACTAAATTAAATTTTACTTAAATATTTCTTTCTTTTTTGTTATGAAGGAAATTATTTGATTTTAAAATTTCACATTTCGCCAAAATACTATTTAGATAATATTTCAAATAAAGAAATATTTTGTAATTATATGTATTCTATTTAATAAGTATTCATAATAAATTTATAATTTTTTAAGAGAAAATATTTCACATTTTTTTCCGATTAATTTTTTCCGACGTAAAACCCAACTAATCAATCAACCGATTAATTTTTTTCATCATTCATGTATTCATTCGCCGCCTTTGATTGGTGTTTCCTTCCTGCGCTCTCTGACTGGCTGAGGCTGTTGTGGTTTTATTGTACAAGGCGTTTGCGGGAGCGGAGCTCCTCTCAATTTGCGCATGCTCCAATTTAGAGAAGAATTTCGAAGTATTATTCAGAGAGAAAAATTTTGGCGCCATCTTTTAACTTAATATAGAGTTACTATAAAAACGAGTGTGATCGCTTTCTCATTATTGATTCTATATTTTTCTTTTGTAATTCGTAGTTCCTTTCTAAATTTTTATTAATTACCATTCTCTCGCTCTCCTTTTTTTTTTTTTTTTTTTTTTTTTTTTTTTTGAATTGAGTGATGTAATTCTGGTGCGCTAATTTTTTTTTTCCTCTATTAAGACAAAATGGAAAATAAAAGGATTACTCTATATTGCATTACAAGAAATTTATATATATTAAATAAGAAAGGCTTGCTCATGTATATTAAAATTTAATATTTGAAGTATCATAATCAGAGGGAAACATATTTATTTAAAAAATGGAAGATAAACATATTATTGGTAAAATGACTAAATTATTATTATTATTATGTATTATTATTTTGTTCTTAATGAATGGCAGTCTATAATCAATTGCTGTATAAATAACAATAAAATCATTAAAATATACTTCAATTTTATTATTTTGCTATTAGGCAATTTATGATTTTTAAATAATTAAATGTCCATTATGTATTTCTACCAGTAAAACAAGAATATCCCCCCCCCCCTACACACAAGCACTTCAGATATTAATAGTTTAGGTTAATGAAATTTCCTTTTACATGATTTTAATTTTAAAACCAATTATAAGCTGTTTTTTTTTTTTTTTTTTTTTTTTTTTTAAGAATTTAAAAAGAAATAAAGAAAGTATATATTATTTCTTCGGTGCATTGCTGAAAAAAAAAAAAAAAAAAAGAACAGAAAAAGAGGGGGGGGGGGGATAGCAGAATATATTAATATAAACTAAACTTTGTCTGCATCTAATTATTCTTTAAAAAGGAATTGAAATTTGATTTATCAAAATAAATAATCGTTAATAAATGAAAGTATTTTTGTAAAATTATATGAATATTATATGATCTGCCATCTTGTTTCGAGTGCCAGCTATTTGAAATATTCAAATTCTCATTAAAAAGGTATTTATGATCCAATTTACTTAAAACTCCATATATACGTAGCCCTCATTAATATTTCCATTAAGTCCATTAATTAATTGTAGCCGCCATTTTTAAATAAAATGGCAGCTACATGATAAGAAAAAAAAAATCTACTCTTTCTATGAGCTGGAAGGACTTGATCAGTTGATCAATAACCCCTAAAAAGTAATGATATCAGAACAAAAACCCTTAACGGGTTAAAAGTTTGTGACGCAGCACTTTATTTCGATATGAATTGGAAATATGGGTCTTAAAAATAATGAAATCAAATTTTGAGTGACGCTTTGCTATTAATTGAAATATACATAGATTTTTCTTATTTCATAATTTGCTTTTTTCTTCTATTTATATTTACATCACAGTACATTCATAATATTTTCAACTTCAACGTGAAAAAATATATAGAATTTACTCACTGATGCTTTTTCATTTGCATCTCGTGAATTCAAAATATGAGTTTTAAAAGAAATGATATAATTTCAGTGACGCCTGAGTGTTACTTTAAAAAGATTTCTTTTTAGATTCCATAACAATCACTTTTGTTTTGTTGAATAAAGTGTATTTACATATTGAAATAATGATTTTAATTTTTAAATATACTGTCAAATAATCAAACTTTCACTCAATGTACATTATAAATTGAAGTTATCTAGTTCAATAAATTGATTTGTCTATTGCGTCACGCTATCCAAAACTGTAAGTAAAATTTATGTAAATGTTACTTTGCACACATTTTCACTGTTAATACTATGATACAAAGAGATTGTGTGATGCAAAAAGAAAACATTTGCAGAAATTTTACTTGCTGTTTTGGATAGCGTGACGCAATAGACAAATCAATTTATTGAACTAGATAACTTCAATTTATAATGTACATTGAGTGAAAGTTTGATTATTTGACAGTATATTTAAAAATTAAAATCATTATTTCAATATGTAAATACACTTTATTCAACAAAACAAAAGTGATTGTTATGGAATCTAAAAAGAAATCTTTTTAAAGTAACACTCAGGCGTCACTGAAATTATATCATTTCTTTTAAAACTCATATTTTGAATTCACGAGATGCAAATGAAAAAGCATCAGTGAGTAAATTCTATATATTTTTTCACGTTGAAGTTGAAAATATTATGAATGTACTGTGATGTAAATATAAATAGAAGAAAAAAGCAAATTATGAAATAAGAAAAATCTATGTATATTTCAATTAATAGCAAAGCGTCACTCAAAATTTGATATCATTATTTTTAAGACCCATATTTCCAATTCATATCGAAATAAAGTGCTGCGTCACAAACTTTTAACCCGTTAAGGGTTTTTGTTCTGATATATATACACTAACTTTCCATAAATGACCGGACACTTTCGATTTCAGACGTTTTTTGAAATATTTCAAAAGGTAATCGACAAATCATTTTGAAACTTCAGGTATGTGAAAAACATGTTAGACACCATATATTCAGTGAAAGTTTTGCCCCGAAAGTGAATGAGGGACCTGTAAAAAATTAAAGGAAAATTAACGTGTTCGGCGTCACTATGTAACAAGTAATGCTGAAATGCGATCTGGCTGTAGCATCTGATTAAAGGACTCTTTTTTATTACCTGTACAGTATTTTATGTCTATACCTCCTGTAATCAAGGAGATATAACTGTTCCTTTAAAAAATTTGCAATAAAAATTATCACTTCTTATTTTTTGTGTTTATATATATTGTTACAAAATTGTAAATAATTGTGTTTATTTTTGTATAGATTCTTTCAAAGAGTCTTAGTAAGTTGATAAAGTGCTAATTTTGTGCATTTCTAGTCGTTTTAGCGTTATAATAGCCTTATTTTCCCTTAAAAACGCATTAAAAAGGCCCCAATAAGGCAGGTAATGGATTTGGCGCCAAATTTGGCGACGTTTTCCCACCTTGGCGAGAAAATTCTTATTAGGGATATACCAAACATGGAAGCTCTAATCTCATTGGCTGATGAGATACGGAAATTTCTGGAACTTTCCACACTTTTCTACAGAGGTATATAAGGGCAGTTTTTTTCGCCAAGGCTGTTCAGTTCAGTTCAGTTCTCAGCCAGCTTCGCTAATGCTTGCATTGCTTTGAGCCTCTTTGAAAGAGACTTGCTTTATGTGTTATTGCTATACAGTTTGTACTGTGGATTTACTATTCACAGCTGTCGTTTAAGCTGTGTTTACTGGTTGAATTGAAGCTGATACTTGGTTTATAGACCTGTATTTTTCTGGAACTTTCTGTGAATAAATTACTGAATTTTTGTAAGTTTTGCCTTTCATTTTAGGACCTCACGAACCCCCAAGTACGCAGCAATATATATATATATATATATATATATATATATATATATATATATATATATTTTTTTTTTTTTTTGAGACTACCATATGTATTCATAGAGATATAACGGTTCCATTAAAAAATTGCAAAATATTTTTCACCTTTTTTTTAACTATAACACGCGAGTTATTAAACCCAATGCAAAGTCATTTTCAGGAAACTTGGCATACAATATTAGACACATTATACTGCAATCAGAATGAAAAAAATATTAAATATCTTACGAAATATGAGTATTTTTACTAAGTAATTTTTAACTGCGGATGCGTAAGATTTAGCAAAATTTCATTTGCATAATTTAATAACCAAATGTATTGAGCTACTTACAAAAACACAAACAATTATCGTGTAAAATCAAAAATTTGTACGCGATCGAATGAACTGCTATTCAGTTTCTCTCGAAATAAAGCTAAACTATAAAGGGTTTTACTCACATTTTTATTTTTATTCAATACATGGTAATACAGTTTTTGATGATTGTAAATAAATATGGAGAAAAGACCCTTATCATTTTCTCATTTTTGAGAAAAGCTGAAATTCAGTTAATTCTATCGCGTATAACTTTTTGAGTTTACACGATACTTTTTTGAGGTTTTTATATAAGTAACTCAATTAATTTTGCTATTAAATCCTGCAAATTAAATTTCGCTAAACCTTGCGCATGCGCAGTTAAACATTATTTAATAAAAACGCTCACTTTTCATTAGATATTTAATATTGTTTCATTCTGATTGTAGTATGCTATGTATAATACTGTATGTCAAGTTTTCTAAACATGGCTTTGCATTAGATTTAACCCTTTGCGGCGCAAGGTAAATGGGATCATTTAAATTACACTGCCACAGGAATTCACGAACAAAATTAAAATAAAAGAAATTGACGACCTTTTCTGCTATAATATAAAATTAAAATTTTGCTAAAAAAATTCTGGGATAAGATTTTGCGGTTGAAAATTTATATTAGGTGATGCTGTTGTGGTATCACCGCCCTTGAAAGGGTTTATACCATGCGTTTTTTAGCTAAAAAAGGTATAATTTTTATTGCAATGTTTTAAAGAAACTATTATATCTCCTTGATTACATAAGGTGGAGGCATAAAAATTTATACAGAGAAAATAAAAGAGCCCTATAATCGCATGCAGCAGCCAGATCGCATTTCAAGAATTACTTTTTAACAGAGTGATTCCAAACACTTTCATTTTTCTATAATTTTTTACTGGTCCCCCTTTCACTTTCGGGGCTAAAAGTTCACTGAAATATATGTGGTCTAATATGTTCTTCACACTTCTGAAGTTTCAAGATGATTTGTTCAGTACTTTTTGAAATATTTCAAAAAAACGTCTAAAGTGGAAAGTCTAGTCATTTATGGAAAGTTCGTGTATATGTATATTTTTTGCGTACTCAAGGTTTGGAAATTCTCCGTTAATGAATAGCAGGTCTTGCAGAGGCTTAAATATTTATTTACAAAATATTTCCGAAAATTACAGGTCTATCAATCAAGTATCAGCTTCAGATTCACTAGAAACCACAGCTTAAATAATAATTGAAAACGATAATCACAGTACACATTGCACCATAAGCATAGCGTAGGACACACAGCATAGGATAGGACGTATTCAATAGCCTAGGTTCGGCCAAACAGAGCTTTCAGCACCGAAAATGCTCGGATTCAACTGAACTGTGGACGATCAAAATGAGATCCTTTATATAATATTTCTAGAATTTTTGTAACAATGTGTGTATTATATAGTACAATATATTTGTTCAGTGTATGATTCATATTTGCCAAGTCAAAATCCTTGCGTCTGAAAAAGGGGAATCTGGTAAGTAAAACTTTTGTAATTAGTGCACTTTTTATGTAGCATATAAAATCTACCCTCTCCCCTCAAAAAGAAAAAAAAAAAAAAAAAAGAGAGAGAGAGAGGGGGGGGGGGAGAGAGAGAGGGAGGGAGAGAGAGAGATGAGGATGGAAAATGTATTTTTTTTTATTATATACTTATCTGAAATACTTATCTCTACTTATCTGAAAGAAAAAAAAAAAAAAAAAAACAGGTATTCGTAAAAATGCTGCTTTAAAATGTTATAAAATGAATATCAAAATAAAAATTCATGCGCTTTAGCAATTTTCTCTTGAAGAGAAAGGAGAGGGAAATCTGTTTTTCACATATTTCTCCATATCTCCAATAAAAACGTATATCTAAGATGTTACATTAAAATTGAATATGTGAGAACACATATTATGTCAGGATTATTTCAGCATTTCACCACACAAGGAAAAGAGAAGGAAGAAAACAGCATATTCCACATATCGCTTTATATTTCCTTTATATCTCAAAGAAATATTAAAACAAATATCCATAACTTTTTGCTTCAAAAACTAAAAGCCCAAATATCTATAAATCAATTTCCTGTATTTCTAGAATGTGTCCGTAAAAGGTATGAGATGGTGAGAAATCATACTTTCACGTAATCATTCATATATCAAAGAGAGAAAGGCAGATAACTAAATTTCTTGATTAAAGCATGACAATAATGAATATTACAAACTGTAAATTCTGCAATTTTAAGAATTTTTCACCCAAAGAAGTAAATAATACGTGTTTTTCACACTCGTCACTAAAATTAACATCAAAATAATTCCTAATACGTTTATGAAACTTTTGGAGATTGATCTTTTAATGTCATAGGTGTCATTTGAAAATTGTCTTTTCAGTTCTCGTATACCCTGCATATTTTTTATACAGCAAAGAAAAATAATACAAATATATCCTTAAAAACTTGCTTTAAAATATATAACAGATACAAGTACCTTTCATTGCGCGAATACTTAGACACCTATATAAATAATTTTTGGGAATTTGTCCGCAAGATGAATAGGAAGGGGCAAAACGTTTTTTCACATATCAGTTAATACTTAAAAAAAAAAAAAAAAATGCGTGCATGCATTGTTGCTTTAATATACATATTTTAAGTGTGTGGAGGGATTATATTCTGAACAGTTGAAACTGTGTTGACCTGTTGTATGCTAGTATTTAATATGTGACAAAGACACTGACAGCCATTTACTAATTCTTTTTTTCTGAAATTTTTGTCATGAAATGTTAGCAATGATGGACATAAATAAAGCTAGATTTCTGGTTGGGTGGTTGGGTTTTACGTCGCACTAGCGCTGCGCAGATGGGCAATTGGCGACGGTCTGGGACTCACCCCCTAGAGATGGTCAGGAAACATGCCATCGCAATTTTGATCCTCCACGGAAGGGATGGCTCTTGCGCTTCGGTGACCCCCAGAGGTATAATTTTTGATGGGAAGAAGCTAGATTTGTCTTATGCGTGTTGTGTTAATTGGTGTTAAACTGCGTTTATATGTAGCGTTTAAAATATATCTGGTGTTTTGTTTCCGTATGCACATTTTCTCAAAATAGTTTTTTCACCTTACTAAGAATCTTCATTTCAAAAGTAAATGCTATTTAAAAAGAGTTCTATCCATTAAGTCACTGCATCGGTAATTAGCTCAATAATGCTGCGTAGTTCAACCATAATATTTACCTGCTCAATTGCAGCTTTAAAAATCAAATAATTTTCTAAATTGAAAGCAATTTTTATTGCGTATATGAGTTTATATTTGATTAACTTTAATTTTTAAACACTTACAGCTAAAGTTATGTTGTGATGAATAACAATCTTGCAGTCTATTTATTTTTATTACCCATATATAATAAAGAAAGTACTATTTATCTTTAATTTTTTTGCGAAATGAATTTTCCCTTTAATCATATACTTGAAAGTCTTCTGAATCTGTAAATTCAGATATTTAGAGGTTTAACTGCTTGTACACCTTAATAGTATAACTCAAATCTCACATCAGTAAGTATATTCATGTTGGTGGAAGAGTTAAGATAAAAAGTCTTGACATGAAACCGAAGACTGGGTGAAATGCCCTCGTAAAAGTATTTCTAAGAAATATCATCAGGAAACTCATTTAGCATTTTAAATTTATAAGACTTAGTATTCATATATTTTAACATCTTTATACAGAACTAAATACCATAAGAGTAAAACACAAAATAAATCACATATTTTTATTTTATACTGAAATATATCTTATACGAACAAAATCATGTTTCATGCAGAATATGGTATAAAAATTATTCGTCATTTACTTACAGCGTCACATAAAACATTTCGAATACATTAAGGTTTGTATTTAGAAATATATGAGGAAGTGTATTAAAATTGTTTTGTGCATTTCTTTTTTGTAGTAGTATAATTAAGTATAGTATAAAACTTTTAGATGGATGCAGGGCTACTTGAGTTTAATAAAATACTTTCTTTTTATTCAATATAATTAATCTGAGTGCTTTACAAAACTGAACCGCACTCAAGAAAATTATTTAGAATCCAAAATTGCTTTATCTTAACCATATTTCGGAACCCAGTTTTTAAAACTGAGTTTTTGTTTAAATTAATGAACTCTGGATGCGAAAATAAAGTTTTTAATGATTTTACTTTGTACCAGCATTCCTATGTATTATCAGCAAAAAAATAAAATCGAATTGCATTATTTAAATATTTGACTTTACATCAGAAATTTATGATAGTGGAGATCTTAAATCTCAAAAATTAATATAAGAAATTTCTTTTAAAATATAGTGGTGAATATCATTATTTTAAAATTGTAAAATTTGGCAACTATGCTGCTGTTTAACACTGTATTGAAAGTAAATGTAATGTCTTTCTGCTAAATACATGGTAAAATGACATGGTAAAAAACTGTTATTCGGCTTTATATATGTGTCTATGTGAAGTTTCCCTATTGGAAGGCAAATATTTCACTGCGTAAAATTTCCCTTTTATTAAAATAATTTTTATGCTACTAGCACATAAAGATACTTTTTCGAATTTTGTGTTGATAAGTTCAAATCCAGTACCACTGTGATATAAGTATAAATAAATATATATATATATATATATATATATATATATATATATATATATATATATATATATATATATATACCGGGTGATTCAAAATAGATGTTACAGCAATTATCTCGTAAACTAAGAAAGATAGAAACATACTTCCAATTACAAAATTAGAGCAAATTAAGAGTAGATTTCAGATATGGCATTTTTTTTTTTTGTCAAAGAGGCTGTATACATATTAAATACGAAATTTAATTTTTATACGGCCCTTCCTATCATGTGACTTATATTTAGAAAAATATTTTCCTCGCTCTAACAAGCAAAATAAAAAAAAAAACATCTCTCTAGGTCAAAATCTCGCTGAGTTATTGCAATTTGAAAATGATGACTTACACCACTTTTTTTTCAATTTTGGCATCTATTTTTCGACGCCAACGGGGTCACTTTAGGGGGATATCTATGAGATGAGACAAATTAAAAAAAGATCTTTTATTTTAAAATAGCAACTAAAATCGTTCAAACACGGGAAATCAGCAGTTTTAAGAATTTAATGCAAATTTACATCATTTCGTATTGTTAAAAAATTTAATAGTTAAATTTCTTAGGGGGTCTCCTGCAAATTAAAACACGTTAAGTGAGGGAAAAAACTAAAAGACTAGCAAAACCGTGTGAAATTTTCGCGCTTTATTTTTACCACTTTCCATCATGGTTGATAAATTTAATGACTTCGGCTCTTTAACAATTCCAGTAAGATTGAAAAGTGTTAATGACTTCGATTTGTCTGTCTGTCCATCCGTCTTTCTGTGTGTCTGCGTTCTAACTCCCGTGAATATTCCTAGAATTTTCTGAATCTGATATATGTAATCTGAGTTCACTATCGGATGTTCCTTATTGAAAATGGAGTGAATACATCTGTTAGCTTGTGCACAGGGACACCCAAAAGTATTCCAAAGCATTGTGTTCTATGAGAGGTATTTTTATAAACCATATTTTAATGCTTTAGTTTATGCATATATTAATCAAATTGAAATACGTTATTATAGTTTTCTATCGGATATTTTCTATAGAAAATGGAGTAAACACCATCACTGGTTTGTATACAGGGACACCCGAAAGTATTCCAAAGCATCGCGTTCTATGTGAAGATATTTCTATAAACCAAAATTTAATTACTTTGCACAAATATTAATGAAATTCAAATATGTTATTCATATGCACAAAAGAATACTTTCTGTACTGTACAGTACGATTAGCATTAGATTTACAGGTCACACAAAAATATTCAGTTACGTTAAGGGTTATTATTGGACATTTGCTGGAATTGCATTTTCGTTTACATTAAACATTTTCTAACAATCTTTAACTGTGAATAAGATTTCACTTTTTATTTATTTATTTATTTATTTATTTTTATTTTTTTTGTCTGACTGTCCATCTGTCTGTCTGCCCGCCCCCAGCGTCTGTAAATATTTTCAGAAATTTTCAGAAATGATATATGTTATTCAGGTTTACTATATGATAGTCCCTATTTAAAATGGCATTAATTAATTCTCTACAATTGGTCTATGTACAGGAACGCACAAAAAATGCCAATGTATTGCGTTTTGGGATGCGTTCTTATAAATTACATTTAAATAATTTTATACTGTAAAAATCATAAGGAAATTCATACTTATTGTTAATATTCTAAAATATTGTTTTGTATAGAATATGATATGGTATAGATGTATAATTCTATGTCAGGGGGGTTACCGCCCTTCTCAACCCCCGTTTAGTTATAGTGCCTATACTTATCAAAACAAAAATCAAGTCTGTTATCAATTTACTTGAAACTTGCAAACCTTCATCAACTTTTCAAGTGGCAATTAGATATGGAATCCAAAGTACCAAATTCACATTTCCTGTAGGTATTACTTTCTCATACCCATAGGGTGGAGAAAGTATTGTTTTTGGGCCAAAAACAAGTGAGTTTTTGTTATATTTAGACGTTTTGCGGTCCCCTGAATATGAAAATCGTGTTTTTAGAGGTTGGTCTGTGTGTGTGTCTGTCTGTTATCAGTTTATCTCAAGAACAAATAGCAGCAGATATTCCAAACTTAGTATTTTAAATATGTATCATATAGGGATGCTCATTGAGATGAAGCAAATGGTTCGTGTACAGGGACGCACAAGAATATTCAAATACATTATGTCTATGGGGAAAACTGCAGGTAAGTAGAGTTTAACACCTATAGACTGCACTAAACCAAATGAAATGAATATATATTTTTTGTATGCATAAAAGCATGCCTCATGTAGAATATGGCAGGGAAATCATTCACTGTTCATTTACAAAATAACTAGATTATAATGCGACAATAGCTGAAAATTGACGGAAGTGCATTTTAGGTTGCGCCGTATATTATTACTATAGGTTTATATTTAGGTGCACTTTGTGGTTTGTGCATATTCTTCAAAAGATATACAGGGTTGAAAATATTTAAGCTATAATATTCTTTTTTATTGTTAGTGAAAGTGCTTTACTATAATATTTTACCATGTCCAGGAAAGCTGCTCAGGAATCGAAATGAATTCCTCATAGACATATGATAAATAATGTATGTTTTTAAGCTAAATATGCATCGCTTGTGTTTTGTGTATTTACACGTTTTAAGGCTTCCTTATTACCGAAGCCAAGTTTTTTAAAGTTTGGTTATTGCCTGCATCGAATAATTTCAGGAAACGAATAATTTCATGAGATCCCTCCTCACACAGAACTAATTACCATATACAACTCTTCCGAAGCCTAATTTTAATTATTTTAACATAGGTTTACATAACAGTACTTTTATGTTACCTCTTAATTTCCAACCTGTATTTATGGTATTAAATTTCAGGGTAAGACAAAGTCGAGTGAGGGGCACACCAGATTATTTTTTCTTAAATTATGCTGATAATTCATATATATACAGATCAACGAATAAAAATTTACCTTTCGTATTCAGGAGGCCTCAAAATCTGATATTATACAGAAAGAAAATCGCTCTCCAAAAGCTACTTTGTTTACAGTATGGGTATGAGAAATTAATTTCGCGTTCTGTCTCAGCAGTGTTCTTCGAAAAAAAAATGCAGCAAACACTTACACCAATTACATTTAATAATAATAATAATAATAATAATAATAATAATAATAAATGTTTACCTTAATTTTGGGTAGCCATGTATATTGTCTATAAACTATATACACATGACTTTGTGTACGTAAATTTAGTGTTATATGTAAAACAAGTAACACAAAATGAAATACACTTCCAGCAATTCCCAAGTATAGCTTCAATATATCGAAATACTCTGGGTAACCCTGTAAATGAATGATGAATGGTTGCTATACCAGAATCTACATAAAACATGCTTTTATGCGTATAATTTTTTTTTTCTTTTCATTTTGTTTAAGGCAGTCTATACATGCCACACTGTACATATGAGAAATTTCGCTCACAGACGTAATGTATTTGAATTCTTTTGGATGACCCTGTAAACAAACAATTATCTGATCGTAACGAATTCTTTAGTGTAGCACCGCAATATGATACGTATTTAGAATATCGAATTTGGATTTTCTGATATTATTTGTTCTTGAGATATTCTAATAACACATAGATACACACACAAACACACACACACAGAGAGAGAGACTAACAGCTAAAAACATAATTTTCGAATTCAGAGGATCTGAAAACGTGCAAATATAACAAAAGTAAATTTTCGGAAATTTGACTCAAAAACAATTATTTCTCTACACCGTGTATATGAGTAAGAGAATGTATAAAGAAAGAAACATGAATTTGAAAATTCCCTTTTAGTACTTAAATTATTCATAAATTTTATTTGTTAAATTATCAATGACTATTCTCTTGTGTATTCACTAAGGGAAAGAGAGACATAACAGGTTAAAATAGCCGTCTTTCCCTGAATGACTTCTTTTTCTTCCCCCCCCCCCCCCCAAACGCTGATCAACGTGTGCCTTATTTCAAAAGCAATAGTAATTACAATTTCTCACTTTTGATACAACCCCTTAAGACTTGGCGAAAAATGCTAGAATTTTCAAATTGCAATAACTCAGCGAGATTTTGTCTTAGAGAGATGATTTTTTTTTTTTTTTTTTTTTTTTTTTTTATTGTTAGAGCGAGGAGAAAATTTTTCTATATATAAGTCATATGATAAGAGGGGCCGTATAAAAATTAAATTTCGTATTTAATATGTATACAGCCCCTTATACAAAAGAATGCCATATCTGAAAATCTGCTCTTAATTTGCACCAATTTTGTAATTGAAAGTTTGTTTCTATCTTTCTTAGTTTACGAGATAATCGCTGTAACATCTATTTTGAATCACCCGGTATATATATATTCCTTTTTATGACATGCTATGTCATAAAATGTTACACCATAAAGTTGAAAAGGTGCCACAATATCTTGCCATCTCTATTTATTTGAACCATAGTCGTTACACAAAAAAATTTCAAATTTAAATATAGTAATTCAAAATAACACTTTCCTGCGATGAGTTTGGTTCACGTAAGCGTAAAGATATAAACACAGAAACCTTAACGGATATATAAAGAAGTTAAATAAATCAATACTTCTAACACTAAAATCAATTAAATTTTTAAAAAATTCTTGATTATTTTAAAAAGAGTCATATATTTTTTAAACAGATGTGCCTTATAATATTTTCGAAAGAATAAATAAATAAATAAAGGTTAATTATAAATGAGCATGTCAGTGTAAATTCATGAATAATGTTTTAAGAAGATTAAAAGAAATTGCATAACAAAATAATGTAATCTTAACAAAAATATTCAATTTATGTAATTTTATGCATTTCTAATTTAAAAATCAAGATTGCTTCATTAAATACTTTAGCATGCTCAGTGATTTTTCTTTTAATACTTATACACATTAATTAATCAGGCAGTTAAATTTATAATCATATTTAATCTAATTTTCATGCTTACAAGAACATGATTTTGCAAAATAATTTTGAATAAAACGTGAAAAAAAAAAGTTTCAATTTCTTAGAAAATTCAGTTCATTTTTATATGCTATATAAAATATCGATTTAAAAGTATAATAAAGATTATGTTTTTCAATTAAGTTGAATTTTATTTAAGTAAGCTAAGAACAAAAAATTGCAGAAAGTTAGTAAGTTTTATTTTAAATTACCGGAAAAAGATTTTAAATAAATTTATCCATCATTTATTAAAAGACAAAAACACTAAATTTCAGCATTTATATAATACATGTATACATATATATATTATTAATATTCAATTGAAACATTTGATAAATTTGATTGATCTTATATGAAGTAAAGCACTTTAAAAAAATACATTGCATATAAATTGATTTAATAGTATTGTCTAAATGTAAAAAATTAATTATTACAAACCAAATTTAGAACATCTGTTAGTAAGCGATATTTAGAAATATCAATAAAACGTTTATGAAGAATGCATATATGACTGTCAACATTTGATTCTAAACAGCTATGAAAAGATAACGAAAGTTATTTCAACGATTTAAATACTTAATGTAAAAAACATGAGTTTAATATATAACTTTTCATAAAATTTTTGGACTAAAAGAGATGGACGATAATTATTTTAATAGCTTTGTGGTGCAATTTTATTTGGAAAAGAATTATGATATTAAAAGTAAGAAGTCACAAACACCATACAAAACATTAATACGTTCTAAACAATTTCTGTAAAAAAAAAAAAAAAAAAAAAAAAAAAAAAAAACAGTTTCTAAACTCAAATGAAGCACAGTTTTCTGTACATTTTTTCAGTTAGTCTTATAAAAACGATGATTAAAGGATACTTTACATTTTATTGTAAATCAGTTACGAAAATTTCTTAGAAGCCTTTTGGTATGTATCACAATATTTATGAAAAAATCAACATCGTTCTTGAGATTATCTGTTTGTATAACACAAAGAAAAAAGAAACCTTATGATCTCACTGGCCTAGTTGGCATGAAAGGCCGTAACTAAGGATAAGGGGTGTTTGAAGTTCAAACCATCCCCCAAATTCTGCAGATTGTAGAAAATGTTTGATTTGTTCTTTATTTTTAACACACAACATTATGTACTAAAGCTTGAACCCCCTCCCTTTATTTATTTATTTACTTATTTATCTATTTTGCGAATGCTTTGCTGGGAGGATGCTGACTTCTTGAACAGTAGATTCTAATTTGGAGTACTCATCAAATAATAGATTTTTTATTTTTTTATTTTTTTAAAGATCATAAGAAGAAGCATGTCTGGTAATAAACTAATCACTGCACGCGTGTATAATAAATCAAAAATATGTTTTTAAAGGAAAGTGTAAAACAAATAGTACACGTGAGTAAAAATTACAGCAAATTAATTTTACTTCCTATTGTGCTGCAATCTTCCAAAGAAACTTTTCAATGTGCCCACGAAATAATTATTTCTTTTTTCGTTAAAAATGCTTTATCCTAATTTATTCGGCATGTATTTAGATGTCAGATTTCTGAATATTTCAGATTGAGCAATTCTTATCGCGAATGCAGAGTTCCCAAAATTCAAAATTTGTTCTGGATCTTTGACAGACTGGATTCTTTCATACCACTTTTTTTAAGTGCAAATTTTCTTATATTATCGTAGTTACACATTGAAGAAATATATACTACCATAGCCTCCACTAGATGCCTGTCGCTTAGCTCGGAAACTTCGCAACAGTTGAAGCGGTAGACAGCGCCACCTGGTACATATTGTGCGAATTTTTTATTCAACAGCCACCAAAAATTTTTAAAAGTGGGATTTAATATACATAAAAGGCGAATAAAATCGAAGAAACGTCGATTATATATATCATGTATCACTTTTTAAAATTATTGGTGACAGTTGAACAAAAGAGTCGCTCAATCTGTACCAGGTGGTGCCGTCTACTGTTTCAACTGTTGCTAAGTTTCCGAGCCACGCGACAGGCATTTAATTTAGGAGGCTATGATACTACAAACAAAGTGGTATAAATTGAAGGCGGGGTGAAAAATGATGTGGAATAAATTATAAAAGTTAGCAACTCTGCTAATAATTTATGCTGATTAAAGTTGACACCTTCCGCAAATTAGCCATTAGAAATTATAAATTTTGAGTAAAATATGAAACGTTCGTGTCTTTTCTTTATAACTGAGTTATTAGGTACTACAGATGTTAATATTTAGTCATAAAGGAATAGATTAATAAGTGTATTTAAAATTTTATCACTTATTTACAATTAATTTTTCCTGCTTGGTTCGATGCGTGTTTTTTCTTTTTTTTTTCTTTTCTTTCATTTCTTTCATTTTAAATATGTTAAGAGTAATATTCTATGTAAATACTTTGTTTGAAAATTTTCATAAAATTATATATTTAAACTTTGTATTTCTTTTTTTCTCGTTCTGTATTCTTTAAGATCAATATTTTCAAATTTTCAAACCATTTACGTATTATAAGAAAATAAATTAACACAATATTAATTTAATGTTTTATTAGTTTAATCATATAGCATAAATTCAATTTAAACTTAACCCTGTAACAGGCAGCTGTAAGTAAAATTACTAATTACAACTAAAGTCATCAATTTTAAAATGGGAAAGGCGTTGTAAGCTGCTTTACTAGGCCTACTGTTTATACTCTACAAAACCATAGGTGCCAACGTTTTAATTTATTTCGGAGTATTTTAAGCCCCGCTATTGTTTCATACCACTTATTTTTAAAGAGAAATTTTTTCTTCTTTTATCGAAGTTATATATTGGAAAAATAAAATTCTATAAATAAAGTGGCGTTAAATAAAGACGGGGCTAAAAGTACTCCGGAATAAATTAAAATGTTGGCATTTATGCTAAAGTATACAAATAAATAAACAGCACTGAAACCACCGTCCTGCCATTTTCCCTGATTTTTCTTCCAGTATATTTATACAATACTTTTTTACTTAATTAGTCATGCAAACTTACTACTAAAAATTCATAAAATAAATAAATAAATACTAGTGGAAGAATTAAAAGGAAACATTTGGTATGTCGCCACCCTGAATAAATGAAAGAGCCAAACGCCACACTATGGACTGATTCCTTCTTTCTGAAATAATCTTTCTGAGGTCGTACTAACGAGGAAACATTCAAAAGGTGTCGCCTTCAAAAAATATTGAAAAAAAAAATATATATATATATGTGTGATACTACTCTTCATAAAGCACCAGAAAGTGGGAAAATTATCGGCTGAAATGAATTACAGCGACCACAAAAAAATATCAAAATTAGCATTTTTGGCGATATAGCGCTGTTAGGCGATAGTTCGTTAGCACCGAGATTGCCGTGTACGAACAGAACCTTCTTTTGCTTCTCCGCCAAGTACTCAAATTCAATCGCCTAAAAGTGCTTAATTTTGATAATATTTTGTGGTCGCTGTAATTCATTTTAGCCGAAAATTTTGCCACTTTCTGGTATTTTATGAAGAGTATAATCACACACACACACACACACACATATATTTCAATATTTTTTGAAGACGACTCTTTTTGAATGTTTCCTTGTAAGTACTTTTACAACAAAAATTCGCACTTGATTAGAAAAGCACCTTACCGCGAAATTCTCATTTAAAATTAAATTAACTGGGTTTTAAGTATACCTATCATGGCCTTATAAAATATTAAAAATCACACTAATTTTATTCAATAAGCTAAATGAGTTTCTTTTCTTAAATCAATTCAACCCGAAAAATATTTTAGTGAATAATTACTGAAAATAAATAGATCGTTAAAGGGTAAAAGAAATAAAAATACAGATGTGTTAATATCCTATAAATTCAATTTTATTCTTAATATATATAATTTTTCTTGAATAACATATATTCAATTCTTTAATAACCCTAATTTATGGCCTCAAACTTTTTTCCAGATATTCAATGAATAAATTTGAATATGAAATTAAGTCATATGTAAAATAATACATAAAAATGTTTCAATTTGAATATTAAAATATAAAATTGCGTCACATTTTATAAAAACATAATTAATTAGAATTGCGACTAAATCATACATTTTTCTTTGCACATTAACAAGTATATATATATATATATATATATATATATATATACATATTTATTTAAAATATTTATTTATTTGTAATATAAGAAAATTTCTAGAAATGAAATTTTAATTAATAGAAGTACATTCGATTATTATTATTATTATTGTTGTTGTTATAATTTATTTATTTATTTATTTATTTTTGCTAAATATAAAGCTGGCACTTTATATTTAGCAAAAGAAGGCCTAAGAAATGTAACAACAGAAGGCTAGCCAACAGAAGGCTTAAGAAATGTATATATAATTATTTAAAAATTTTGTAAACCAAGTTAAATTTCTTTAGTTTTAAGTATTATATACCGGGTGATCCAAAAGTCAGAACAAACTTTAAAAATGAATAATTCGAAAACGAATGAAGATACAAAGATGCGGTTTGCACCAAACGAATGGAAAAGAAGCCGGGTTTTGTTTGGCAAAGAAAAAAAAATAGATCTGTTGGCGACCAACAGATGGCGCTATCGTATTTCTGATGTAGGATTATGTAAAGCAACAAACGATATAAAAAAGGAACAACTACAGCAGGTAATGATAGTCAAAGCTTATATGCATCGAAATATCGCATTCTCAGTCGCTACTTTAATCACGCATGGCCTCCAAGATCTTCCGATCTGACACCCTGTGACTTTTGGCTGTGGGGATTCTTGGAAGTCAAAAGTGTACCGCGACCAACCGGCATCACTAGCAGCACTGAAAGATGCCATCCGCCAAAATGTGTCTGCCATAACGCAAGAAATGCTACTAAATGCTGTGAACGATGTGGTGAATCATCTCACAGCTGTACTTCTGAATGATGGACATTGAACAGTTACTGTATTAGTACTAATTAACTGTAATTAAGCTGACTTGTAAGTTGTCAATTTTTTTTTTTTTCATTTGTAAATCATCTTTTTGTGGAATAAAACACTATAGCGCCATCTGTTGGTCGCCAACAGAACTAATTTTTTTCTTTTGCCACACAAAACCCGGTTTCTGTTTCATCCGTTTGGTGCAAACCGTATCTTTTTATCATGATTCGTTTTCGAATTATTCATTTTTAAAGTTTGTCCGGACTTTTGGATCACCCGGTATATATTTTTTTAATTCATAAAAAAAAAAAAAAAAAAATCAATAGATATTTACATTATTTTATTATTACTGGATAATTTGCTATTTCTTTTAATGAACTGAAATTGAAGAATAAAACCAATGCATTTTTTTTTAAATGCATATATTATAAGAAAACATTCTTCAGCATTTGACGAAAGAAAGGAAAAAATTAACATACAATAGACCGTTATTTAATTTCCATTAATGGTGAAGATTCCAACTGCTAGAAATAGAAACAAAAAATTGTCACAACATTGTATTAATATTTAATTTTGTAATATTTAATGTAATTTCATTTTATAAGTAATATCATTTCATATTTTGAAATTTAAGATTTAAGATTATAACTATAACGGGAGTGATTTATATGTTATAATTACGTAAAAATGTTATAAAAAAATTAATTATAAGTTATAAAAGCATTTAAATTTTTATAAACGAAGTTGGGAGACATATTAAAGAATTTATTTCCAATAGAAGTAATGCAAAAAATTGTTATAGATTCAAATATGAAGCTTTCAGTTGCTATGAAGAAGCAGATATTACTTATTAGGTAAAATATGTGGGTAAGATGCCGCGTTGGGTAAGTGGCGTATCGTGTGGTTCTCTAGGCGCCATAAGGGCTCGAAGACCATTTATAGGAGAGGTACATTAAAAATGACTCATATGTTGCATTTTTGACAAACTAATTGTTAGTTTAGATTTATAACCCATCTCTCTTCCCCAGGTAAAATTTGACTTGTCCCTTGTTTTATTAGTTACGTAACTAACCTTTCCACCAAATCTAAAAAAATAAATAAATAAAATAAATAAATAAATAAAATAAAAAATTAGCCATTTAAATTTTATCCATAATTTAATTGTTGCCAAAAGAAAAAAATGCCTACTAACCCTGGACGATAGGTCTAATATATCGTATCATATTATATATCGTATTTATCGTAATATAACTCAATACTTATTTCGCTTCCTTCTTCGACTCGTTTTAACACGCATTTTTTATATGCATGAGCAGCCCCCGAAAAACAAAAACATTAAATCATTAAATTCATTTTTTTTACTTATTTTTATTTCATATTATTTCACGCGCACTTTTTATTTCCTAATTCAAAATTATTAAAAAAAAACTTCTTCAATATCGCTTGTAACGATACTAATTATTATTAGTTTTCTTTTATTTTTCTTTCAATAATAATAATAATAATAATAAATTGATGAAATTCTGGCAAAAGCAGAATTTACTTTAGGACGGAGGACTATTAGTTTTTTTTTTTCAAATTATAACATCGCTTTCAAATTATTCAATTATATTTTAGATAAATTTTAGATTTCGACAAATGTCCAACTATCGAAATCGACAACGCAAAAATCCCAGATTGAGACTAATAGGCCCTCAGTCCTAAAAAGAGTTGGTTTCTCCCTTCTAAGTTAAAAAGCGGACTTATTCAACGTTTTCGGATAAGATGACGAAAATTTTTAAGGGTAAGATGCCGGGAGTTTTACATTGAGAAAATATGCCTAGTTGTCTTTCTTTGTTTTAAATTACACCTGAACATTAATTTTAGTAAAATATCAAATATGGCAAACGATATTATTAATAAGATAATACAATAAAATACGTAAATTAAACAAAATTAATTTTAATACATTTTATCGCTTCTACTAAAATTCGTATTTTACACTAGAATCTTATAAACCCCTCTTACCCCTAAACACACTGCCATATTACACCAAGATTAGGGTAAGATGCGGCCTACGAAATTAATTTAAATTTAACAAATTTGCTTTTTAAAAGTATGATCCGTAGGAAAAAATAATGTGCTCATTACTTGTAGTTCTTTGCACTGACGCATGAAAAAAATTACAAACATTATATCTGATGGGAGCTGTTTATCTGAAATTTTTATTAAAAGCACACAATCAACTGTGCAAGAAAATCATATTTATTGAAATTTTTATTTTTCCGACTGAGGGAAATTATAATGCCTGGACCGGGAGTCGAACCCCGGATCTTTGACTTACAAGGTCAAGGCTCTACCAATTGAGCTATCCAGGCCGACACCCCGGTCAGCATTACTCACTCAGACAACCTTTAGGCAGAAACATCTCTGGTCTATCATGTAGATAGCTCAACAGAAAATAAGCCGCAGGAAATGGGAAACACCATTAGATACTGGGAGAAAGAAATGCAATTTTTATTAAAATTACACAATCAACTGTGGAAGAAAATCATATTTATATTTTCCCTCAGTCGGAGAAATAAAATTTTCAATATTTATCTGAAGTTCATTAAATTATTTAAAATAAAATGAAATAAATTTATGCCATATATTTGTACTCTAGCATGGTCTTTATTGAAATTAGCGCACATACTACTTACAAAGGCACAGAAAATAATCTCATTTGATTACGATCTATCCTATATCAATACGAACACGGGGAAATAGGACTCAGGTATTCTATTGTTATAATTATTATAATTATTGTTATTCTGATTATTCGTTGACTATAATTTAATTTGGGACAATTCAAATTTCTTTTATAAGAGTTATACAGTGTGTCCTAAAACTTCCAGTACTCTAAGAACTCGTTGTCCACGATTTTTTTTTTTTTTTTTTTTTTTTTTTTTATTAAATTTTATCGTCTTCTTATCATTGCATCAATTCGTTAATTTTTATCGTTTGCATCGCTCAAGTTGCGTGAGAATAAAGTTTTATGTTATTTTGTTCTTTATAGTGAAATGGGTTTGTACAACACCTTCTAATCAAGGCCTTCCAAGATGATTGTGACGTCACATGCTTTAGCCCACTTTTTATGCACATCTTTGTAAATGGATTTAGAAATATTTTGAGATGACAAGAAGCTATTTAGTATACTAAGATTATGAGAGTATTGGAAAGTATAATTAAAAGAGAGAAATATTTGAAATTGTAAACATAAAAATGGAAATTATGCTTTTTAAAATAATTTATGTTTTTCTCCCGCATAAGTAAGAGATTTTGTGTGTGACTGCTGACGTTTACGCTTTTTGCCTACTAGTAATGTTAATAAAAATATAAATGTTTGGAATAGTTATTCAAATGTTTTTTTTACTCCCAGTTTTATTTATTATATTTATAATTTTAATATAATTACTAAACTAAAAAGTATAAAGTTTTAATGAGAAATAACCGTTTACCTATAAGTAACGGGAATTTTTAACAATGAATCCGAGAAAACATTTGTCATTTGTCCAAGTTTCATTTTGAATCAGCGTGAAAAAGGAAAAAAGTAATATATACAGAAGGAAAAAAAATAATTTGTTTTCGGAAATCACCATTATAGATATATTTCTGAATTTTTAAGATTATATACTCATATTTCAAGAAATAAGATTTATTTCGTTAAATAGGACAATAAGTCACATAGATTTCAAATGTAAAAAAAAAAAAAAAAAAAAAAAAAAAAAAGACTTGTTCGTTATTTTTAGAATTATCATTAGAGCCTTAATATATATATATATATATATATATATATATATATATATAATTTTTAAAGCAGAATATATAAAACATTTTAAACTTTATAAATTATATACGTGTGTCTGTGTGTGTGTAATTATATTTTTGAATTATTAAGATAAATACAGAAAGAAGGTTAAAGAAATATATGAATATTAAAAAGGATAAATAAGTCATACAGTATTATAAACAAGAACAGAAAATCTTGCAGTTCGCACAGATTATTAAAACTTTCGAACTGTATGAACTCATTGTATCGTTTAACTTTCAATGTACGTTGCTTACGTGTTCATACTACAGACAGAAAGACAGATAGATTAATTTAATTCATAATCACTCTTAAACATTGTTGAAAAGTTTTAACCATTAGTACAAACAGAAATGCAATCCCAGCATTTTCTAACTGTAGCCTTTAATGTATCCAAATATTTATATTAGTCCTGTTAATCTTAATGCCTAACATGTTTTAGCATATGGATAATAAATGTAAATTTAATTATGATTTGTGCATTTTCATGTTAAATGTAATTCTTATAAATGCTTCCCACAAAACACAAGGCATTAGCATTCTTTTTTGGTGTACCTGGGAAAAATAGTCGTGGTATTTATATCATTTTCAATGGGAAACATGCCATCGTGAACAATATATCTGTTTGGTGAAATTCTGAAAATATTTACACACCCTAGAGGCGGACAGACAAATTGAAATCATAAACTATTTTCAATTTTGTTGGAAAGTGTTCAAAATTAATATTAGATACGTTTCAGTTGAAAATTTTATAAATCTTTATTTTATTACTTTTTACTTTCCGAACACTATAGTGAGGAAAGTAAAATCATGTCAAAAATCCGAATTCGAGATTTCGATGTTTCTATACGTTTCGAGGTCCAACGAGTCCGTTTTCACTATTTTTACGATGATGTATGTATGTGTGTGTGTATGTATGTGTGTATGTATGTGTGTATGTATGTGTGTATGTCTGTGAGTGAACACGCTAGCGTCTAAACGCTTTGTTCGAATAAGCTGAAAGTTGGTACGTATATTGTAAGTCACCATAGTACGAACCCTATAGATTTTGGTGAATGTAGCACTTATAGTTTTTTTACAGGGACACAAAGAAAAATTCTTTATCATTATGGCCAAGGGACCAAAATCTTAAAAGTGCGATAGCATCTAAACGCCTTATTCAATTGAGCAAAAACTTTATACACATATTATAGGTCACAGATACTCAATCTGTATAGATTTTGGAGAATCTAGCACTTATAGTTTTTTTACAGGGACACAAAGAAAAATTCTTTGCCAAATTTTTAAAAGTGTGATAGCGTCTAAACGCCTTATTAATCTCAGCAAAGAATTTGTACACATGTTATAGGTCACATTTGAACCAACTGTATAGATTTCGGTGAATCTAGCACTTACAGTTTTTTTACAGGGACACAAAGAAAATTTTTTTATCTTTATGGCCTATGAGACCAGCGATAGCATCTAAACGCCTTATTCAATTGAGCTGAAAATTTGTATGAATATTATAAATCACTGTTGCACTAACTATAAGCATTTTGGTGAATCTAGCATTTATAGATTTTTACAGGGACACAACGAAAAATTCTTTATTCTTATGATCTAAGGGCTCAAAGTTCAGTAGCGTTAAATAAAACCTCGTGTGATATATGAAGAAAAATATTCAAACACTCTGTTATGGTTTTCTCTTTTTTGTTTGTTTAGCAACTCCTCTTTCTTTATTTTATCTACAAAACTGTTAGTTACTCAATGTTCGGAAAGTCGAGTGGAGTCACTCCAGATTTTTTTTTTTTTTATGATACCAATAAACTTGTCTTGCACTCACATTACTCCTTCTCATCCTATATTCATTGCTATTAATATATTATTAAAGTTTAAGATGAGACATATGAGATAGCATATTTGAATATTTTAAGTGTACTTTAAAAAAAATGCTCGAAATAATCTAAACTTTCAATAAAAGTAGAATAAAATTAATTTTTTTAATTATTTTGCGTGATACTGTAAAAATAACTCTCTTTTCCAAGCATATTACATATTTGTAAATAAAATATTTTAAATTGCTCGTGGTAATTCGTAAAAAGGTTTATTGTTAAATTGGAAATATTTAAGTTATACATATACCATTAATGATAAAGTATATGCCTTTATTGTGTCTCAATACTATTGTGGATAAAAAAATGTTAGTATTAACCATAAAATTTACACAAAAGTAAAGATTAAAGTGAATTTTAAAATTTTTCTGGGGGAACTATATTTGACAATTTATAAATAAATCGTTTATAATTACCCGTCGCAAGTTACTAACATATATTTTATTCATTATATTTAAAATTAATATGCTGTAGCCATTACAAAATTTTCTTCTATATCATTTAATATAATAACGCCATTTATCTGTTACAATACACAAAAATTTAATCAACACAGCTTCTCACAATAAATATTTTACAAAATAATTTAACCAATAGATGCTGAGATATAACTATCTGGAAATTTTCAAATGTAACAGTAGCGCCGCACGTCATCTCATGCACATCCAAACTGATTCGGCATAGTTTTTCATAACATACACCTTACATATAAAATTCAATGCATGCACATATCATAGAAGCTGAGATATGGCTCGCCTATAAATATAGAAATTTGCATCATGTCAACGACATCGGTCGGCCGATGTGCGTCCAAATTAAATCAGTATAATAGTTTATAATGGCTGTTGCACATATCAAGTTTAGTGCTTTTATATATCATAGAAGCTCAATTATAGCGTTTCTTAAAAGGGGAAAATTGCAACATACTAGCATTACCTGTTGACCGATATGCACCTAAGTTGAATAAACATAGTCTTTCACAATCGACTACTTTCACATCAAGTTATAGGGAAAGTTATACACAATAGAAGCTAAGGTATAATCTTTCCTTAATTGTGGGAAATTGCGCCATTTGTTGGGTGATATGTACCAAAAGCTATTCAGAACCAATTTATATCAATGTGCATCCAAATATAAACTTTTGCGCAATTCGGTTCATTATTTTGTGAGACACAGCACTCAAAACATAAAAATTTGATTATACATAGTCAGAATACATAGTCATGACGCGTTTCTAAAAACATGCGCAAACGAGTTCAGCTTTGCCTCCTAGAAAAGGGTGGACATTTTGAACATTCATTATAAATGTAATTTCTGTATTTTTTCCTCCGTTATTTTAAATGTTCTTTTTATCATCAACATAAAAATAATCGTTTTAAAGTTTGTTGTTTTATAATTAAAAAGTACATCAGCGTCAGTACTGAAACATTTAGGACACACTGTTTAATTTCAATTTAAATAACATCATAAGGAAACAAATTTTTAAAACAAATAAGTAATATGAAGTATAAAAATTTCTAACGCAAGCATTATAAATTGAAAAAAGAAAAAAAAAAAAAAAAAAAAAAATACGACAGGGATGTTAAAGTATGAACCTTGTTCAGGCCAAAAAATAAAAGAAAAAGAAGCATGATATGTTAGTAACATACAAGCTGACTGAATACATATTATGGAACTTTTAAGCGCATGGAGGTCAATGACACGCATCTTAACTGCATAATAACATGATAAGAAAACCGAGTGAGAAAATCAGGTATTGAATAGTCTTCCATAGAAGGAATAATAAAAAAGATGAAGTTAGCACGAAATTTACAAGTAGACATATAAAATAAGAATATCAGAGATTATTAAGTTTACTGAAGCGCATGGAATTAAACAAAACAAAATAAATAAATAAATAAATAAAAATAGAGGGAAGGTTATATAATTGCTAGTGATACAAATAAAATAAAATATTGCAATTACGATAAATAAAATCTTGCAATTACAAATTTAGTACCGAGGAAAAATTTCCAGGCACGAAACTTTATTTTTTAAATGCAAAAAGGTTCATGGATGTTTAAATTATATGAAAAAGAGATTAAATAATATTAACATTAATGTTGTAATCATATGAATAAATATGATCATCAATCTGTCATTTTCTCGCCTACTCAAAGATCAAAAACGTAATCAAACGTACATCATCAAATAAATATTACCAATCGACTTTTTCTTCTAAAATTTAAATTATACTTCATTTGTTTATTGAAGGTCACGAACTTAATGATGATAGAACTCATAAATATACATCGAACGAAACTTTTTTTTTTTTTTTTTTTTTTTTTTTAACAATAATTATATTAAATATATTTTAAGACTGAAAAACAATCTCATAAATTTTCTAAACTCTTTTTGAACATTCATTACATGTGATTATTTTGTTTATCACTATTATTATGTTCCCAGTTATAATTATATGTATTATCCTATATTAATTCATCCTTTTTTTGTTTTTTCTATTCTTCTAGTGTTTTTTCGTTTTCTATAATTCAATTTGATCAGTCTTAATGTAAGTGTCTATCGATAAGCACGCGTTCTTCTACGGATGCATAAAATATAGCTCTTGTACTCCTGTATAACTCCTGTAGTCACAGAATTAACTTATGATAAAAATGAAAACTGCTATAAATAAAATGCCAGCATGGATAATAATCGGATATTTTTCTGATCACCGAAACAAATAAAATAATGAGATACATCCTGGAACTAAAGGAGTGGAGTGTATCAGAAGATCCTGAACTGAAAGCAAGGTAAGAGATGTTTCCTTACCTCACTTATACCTGATTCATATTTTCAACTATGACAATAAATTAATATAATGTAAGCAGCTTGCTATAATATAATATAGATATACATATACATATAAATTTTTATATCCTGCTTTTCGGAACAATTTAGAATAAAAGAAATTCAATGCATTTATTTACATCCCAGTTGCGAATAATCGATATCAAGATTATAAGTCTGATGCGTGCTTCACATATATACGCTAAATCATTCACTCCTCTGCTATTCTAAAGACTTGAACTAATATTATATTAACTGTGGGAAAAAATAATTATCTCTAAGAATATATAAACTGATTACGCCAATCACGCAATAGTGTGACGAATAAAATAAAAAATAAATAAAGGAAATAAATGAAAACATGACTTCCCTCAAAGAAAGTCAGATCATCGACAAATTGAATCAAAACAATTATTCTATACGGAACTTTAAATTAAAAATGCTCCTAATTAAAGAAGTCTTGTATGACACTATCGCCGATGATCCCTATAATTCTGTAACCACAGAATGGAATAAAGAGATAACAGGGCTAGAGACCTTAATAACTTATTTATAGATGACTCGCAAATCATCTATGTCAAAAATGTATCCACTGCAAACGAAACACGGAATGCCCTGAAGGCAATACATGAAAGAAGGAACCTCTCTTCCAAACTGTATTTGTTGCGAAAACTGTACAGTTCAAAATTGGAGGAGAGAGGTAATATACATACTCACATAAGGAAGATTTTAGAAATTGTAGACAGATTGAAAGTGATCGGGGAAGACATCAACGAATCCCATATTGTGGCGCTATTTTTGTGCACCTTACCGACCAGCTATGAGACCTTAATTACAGCTCTCGAATCTCGGCCTGAATCATAATTATCTATTGAATTTATCACTAATAAATTGAAAGACGAATATAATCGTAGGCGCGAAAACACAGCATCAAATGAAAGTGCATCAAAAGCACTTACAACAATAAATAAGAAACATTTTTATTACTATAATTATTTAAAAAAAAATCTGTACTTACTATAAAATGAAAAATCATAATAAATCAGAGTGTTACCATTTGAAAAATGAAAACAGTAACAGACATAAGAAACAAAATAATCCTCCTAAACACAAATTTAACAACACATCACTATGTTTCGAAACACAAAGTTATAAGACAAACGAAAATCCGCCACAGAAAAATTATGATGAAATAGAGGAGACAACGTGCTCCTTAAAGAATAATTTGGCATTTTTGGCTACTAATTAAAATAATGTAGCTTGGATAATTGATTCAGGGAGTTCGTCCCATATCACCAATTTTAAACAATTATATGCACTCTTAGATGAACAAGATAAATCTGAAGTGATTACAGAAAATGGAGGAAAATTAGAATCATATGGCTCGGGAGAAATTACATATACTACCCAAACATCACAAGGCGAAATAAATAAAATAACATCGAAAAATGTATTGTACGTGCCAGACTTAGAATCGAACCTACTGTCCGTCTGAAAGGCAACTCAGAATTAGTGTAAGATAATATTTCAAGATGGCGGGTGTAAGATAACTCATCAAGGTAAAACACACCTAGAAGGAAAGCTGAAAAATAATTTGTATGAACTAAACTTACTAAAATCGGAAAAATCAGACAATGCAAATCTTACATATCAATGTAACAATGAAAATTGCATTCAACTATGGCATAGCCATACCGGTCATAAAAACTATGACGCGATTAGGGAGATAGTAAATAAATAATGGGCTTTAGGAATAGACGTTAATGCGTGTAAACATAATAACACATGCGAAACCTGCATAAAAGCTAAACTCACCGACATGCCATACCTGAAAGCAACACAAAGTAGGGCTAAGAAAATCTTACAAATTGTACACAGCAATCTGTGCGACCCAATGCTTACTCCGACAATCGGAGGAAAACTATATTTCCTAACAGTCACAGATGACTATTCCAGGTACACAATTATCTACCCATTAACAAAAAAAAGCAGGGTAGTCACAAAACTCAAATAGTATGTCGCATTCACGAAAAATAAGTTTGGCAAAGTATCAGAGGAGATCCGTATCGATAACGGTAGGGAATACATAAACAGGGAGCTTGAGGAATTCTTTAAGGAAATGGGGATAAAACATCAAACAACAGTACCATATTGTCCCTCACAAAATGGGATTGCGGAACGTAAGAACCGCACTTTCGTAAAAATGGTAAGAAGCATGCTGTCAGATACAAACCTAGAGAAGAAATTTTGGGGTGAAAACCTTAGTACAGCAAATTATCTCATTAATAGACTCCAAACGAAAGAAAATCATAAAAACCCACTTGAACTCTGGACAAAAATGAAACCAAACTTAGCGCATCTAAAAATATTTGTAAAGCCTACGCTTATTTAAATAATACAAAAAGAAATAAATTAGATAATAAATCTCTAGAATGTATTTTCGTAGGATACGATGATCACTCTAAAGGATATCTAATATACACTGGAGGTAGAAACATAACGATCGCAAAATCGGCAAAATTCTTCGAGAATAGTTTCCAGAATCCAAATGCGCACATTGAAAAAAAATCGGACGAGATGAACCACACAAACCACACATTAGATCCCGTAACTGAAGAACACGATAATACCGTAGAAACTGATGTAAACATTTCGGAAACAGAGCAAGTAAATCAGGATGATCAGGCCAGTTTACCCAGAAGATCTGAGCGTATAAATAAAGGGCTACCACCTGGCAGATTCGCGATTTTAGTCAGTGATCAAAGAATTGTAGAACCGAAATCCTGAAAAGAGATAAAAGAATTGGAGAATCAGGTTGAAAAAAGGAATTAGATAAAGGTAGCTTAGGAAGAAATACGGTCTTTAGAAAATAACAAAACGTGGGAATTAGTCAAACTCCTGACAGAGAAAAAATCATAAGGTGCAAATGGACCTTCAAAGCAAAGTATAACTCAAAAGGAAATATAGACAAATATAAAGCACGCCTCGTGGCGGAAGGATACTCACAACAATTCGGTAGCGATATTGCTGAAACGTTCACCCCTGTAGTCACTTACGCAACTATAAGAGCATTTCTTGCTAATACAAAATATAAAGGGTTAAAAGTAAATCACCTAGATATTAAGACATCTTTCCTTCATGGAAATCTTATTGAAGAAATATATATGTCACAATCAGAGGGATACGTTAAACCGGGTGAAGAAAACAAAGCTTGTAGATTAAATAAAGTGATTTATGGATTAAAACAGGCTGCTAAAGCCTGGAATCTAAAAATTGGGGAAACACAGGAAAAACTGGGTTTCTCACAAAGTGAAGCAGACCCCTGCTTGTTCAAAATAACTGGAAAAGACAATGTCACTTACATGATTTTGTACGTCGATTACCTTCTAGACAAAAATTTATATAATACTGCATTATTTTGAAAAAGATTCAAAATAATTTTAGAGTAAAAAGACTATCATCCTACACGTGAAAAATTAAATTCCAACAAAGTGAGCCAGAGAGTCTAGAATAGAACAATAGCTATGACAGATATTATGGTTTTGTGATGCCAAACTGAACATAGCGTAATGAACCATATGTGAGCAGAAGAGGCTTCAGGTTGTGCAAAAGATGACAACCAGCATTCTGCAAATCGACATAATGAAATGTCTTTTGTATGTGTGATAATGTGTAGAAAAAAAAATTAGCCCTATGTTAGAATAAGTGCGCTCATGTAAGAGTTCTAGAAAATTTTTAAAGAAAATTTTAATTATTTTATTTTATTTTATTTTTAAATTCAATTTTATTTTATGCATTCTAATTTATTTTCCCTGCATAAATTTATGAACCAACTTTATTTCAATACATTGTGTTGGTAAAAATAATTATTAAAAATTTACCCGTATGAAATAATCTCCTTTTCCTGAACAAAATTTTAATAACTGAATTAGCATTTGAATTTCTTTAAAAAAAAAAAAAAAAAAAATTGACCTTGACAAAAAATTTAATTTTAATGCATAAAATCTGAGTGAACCTGAAATAGGTAACAAGAATACAACTCAGAAAAATTGTCAAAAACAACAAAAATTCTAAATACATATTGTTTTAGAATTAAGTTGAATTATTATATTATCAAGCATAAGTAATATTTACTATAATTTATTAAGAAAAATTAATTTTTATAATACTGCTCAGCCAGAAATAGTCTTTTAAAAAAACGAAAAGTGAACCAGCCACATATTTCTGCACAGACTACCACTTCCAACACACAGATGATTTCAAGACGTCTCCCAAAATGCATGTGTAGTGCAAAACATAACAGTCAAGTACAATTTTAATAGAGAAATCTTAAAAAAAAATATTTAATTTAAACTGAAAGAAAACTTTTTAACCGAGTATTATTTATTAAATAAGAAAATATTCGTTAACAAAAATTATTTCACAACGCACAGCAAAATCTACTGAGAGCCACTGACACGAAACTGCGTCAAATTATAGAACATATAATGTATGCACCCCCTAAGAAACGATTTTGCGAAATTCGCCTTCCAAGGGAGAGTAGAAGGCAAAATGTGATTTCACAAAAACCTTCATATCTCAAAGAAAAAAACACATATTTGTAAAATTTTGTTTTAAAATATAGCTATCACAAATATCTAAAAACAAATTTCTGGAATTTGAGAAATTCGGTCCGCAAGGGAGTAAAGGGGGCAGAACGTAATTTCACATGTGAAAAAGCGGTTTCACATACTCCTATATATCTCAAACAAAAAAATATATGTACTTGAGATTTTTGCTGCAATATATAGATAATACAAATACCTGAAAACCAATTTCGTGAATTTTAGAAATTTGACCCCCCAAGATGGGGGGAGAGGGCGCAAAATGATTTGAAATATTCCTTTATATCGCAAACAGAAAAAAAAAAGATATACGTGAGATTTTTGCTTTAAAATATAACTCCACAAATACATAAAAACTAATTTCTTAAGTTTAGAAATTCGTCCTAGGTAAGGCGGGAAAGGAGGGCAAAAAAATAGAAATACAGCTAGATCGTTCAAAATTGGTACAGATAGGTTTTAGAGGCCTGCAAGTCGAATGAGGATATTTTCGAAAGTGTAAAGTTATTAGGAGGATCAGAAGGGGGGGGGAGCGTAGGGGAAAAAACATAAAAGTAAAATAAAGTTAGACTGTTCAAAATTGATACATAGCGGTTTTTGATACCGACAAATCGATTGCGGATATTTTCGAAATAGTAAAATTATTACGAGAGCCGGGAAAGGGGGGCGGAGGGGTAAAAAATAAAAATGCAGTTAGGTCGTTCAAAATTGGTACATAGAGGTTTTTGATATTTACAAATCGATTGCGGATATTTTCGAATTTGTAAAATTATTAGGAGGGGTGGGAAGGGGGGGACTATGGGACAAAAAATAAAAATACAATTAGACCGTTCAAAATTGGTACATAGAGGTTTTTGATACCAACAAATCGATTGCGAATATTTTCGAAATTGTAAAATTATTAGGAGGAGCGGGAAGGCGGGGGTGGAGGGGTAAAAAGTAGAAATACAGTTAGACCGTTCAAAATTGGTACAGATAGGTTTTAGATGCCTCCAAGTCGAATGAGGATATTTTCGAAAATGTAAAGTTATTAGGAGGGTCAAAAAGGGAGGGGGGGAGCCGTAGGTGCAAAAAAAAATAAAATAAAAATAGAGTTAGACCGATAAAAATTGATACATAGAGGTTTTTGATACCGTCAAATCGATTGCGGATATTTTCGAAATTGTAAAATTGTTAGGAGAGGCGGGAAGGGGGGGCAGAGAGGCAAAAATTAAAAATAGAGTTAGGTCGTTCAAAATTGTTACATGAAGGTTTTTATACCTACAAATCGATTGCAAAAATGTTCGAATTTGTAAAATTATTAGGATAGACGGGAAGGAGGGTAAAGTGGCAAAAATACATAAATAAGAGTTAAAGCGCTGAAAATAATTGTTGTTAGGTTTTGAGGCCCAATAAATCGATTGCGGATATTTTCGAAAGTACTAAATTACTACGAGCGCTGGGAAGGGGAGCGGGTGCAGGGGTAAAAATAAAGAAATTCAGATAGAATGTTGGAAATTAGCATTATTAGGTTTAAAAACCCGAGAGAACGATTGCGAGTATTGTTTGAAGTCTAAATTAATTAGGAGGTGCGGGAACGGTAGGTGAAGGAACATGCGTGGCTGTATACTCTGCCGCAGACAGTGGGGGGCCTGGGCCGATTATTCCACCTTTAATATAATCTATATATTCATGGGTTCTTTTTAAATTAGATTATAACTAGCGATAAATATCTTTTAAAATTATAATCATATTTATTATTTATCAACTAATTATCGAAAAGGTTACTCACCCTTTCTTCTTTTCACGGCCGACTTGAAACTTAGGGAGTTAGAAGATAATATCGATGACACAAAATAATATTTCTGGAACTTTGGTTTTCAGCATATTTACTTAAATGATGATGCAATGGTACTATTTACAATGAAAATATATGTACAAAATTTGACGATTAATTAACATTTTTCAGATTATTCAGATTCACATAATGAATAACTTTCTGTATATTCAAAATATTCAGTTTTCTTCTTCTTTAATAAAACAGAATCATAATAAATTTTAAGACACCGTAAAAGTGCCTTTCCTTTCAAGCCTACATCTTTTTTAACACTCCACTTTCGAATCGAAAGTGCATCTTATTCTAATAAAACCAAAAGAGAATAAAAAAATAAAAATAAAGCATTCCCGCTGTCACGACAGGTGGCCGAAAAACAGAGGGAAAAGAATGGGGGGAAGGCACTGATGTTGCAACATCCTCCCACCTTGAGCATGGAAAGATTCTGTACATGCTCAACAAAATATTAAAGAAAAAGGAAAACTGTTTACATTCTAAAATATTCTTAGTAAAATAATAAAATAATAATAATAATAAACAATATAATATAAAAATAGTTCAGAAAAATGTTCAAGTCATTTTGGACTTAAAGCTTTATAGTCAGTTTAGATATTAAAGTTTTTTCACTTGGTTGATAATTCTACCAAATCTAGAGGTCTGAATTTGATTCTTGTTTACAATTGTATCACTAAGTTCTAAAGGGCAAATCCTTCTTTAGTGGTCGTAAAATTTCACCATTCATGGTTTTCAGTTTGGCAAGACGAAATTGTCCATCTTTACCAGGATAGAGTTCCACCACTTTGGCCAATGGCCACTGAATGCGTTTTAAGTTGTCATTTTGCACTAAAACTAAATCTCCAATTTTAATATTGTTGTTAGGAGGTTTCTTTACATTGTTAAATTCTCGAAGAGATCCCAAATATTCAGTTCTAAATCTCTTGCGAAGATCGTCTTTTAGTTTTTGTCGGTATTCAAATCTTTTTCTCAGGTTATTTCTTTCTATAAAATCCAAGTCAGGTACTCCTGTTTCACGGAGATCTTTCAAAAACATTTAAGGTGTGAGAGGTGTTAAATCTTCAGTATCCTCAGATACATATGTAAGTGGTCGTGAATTGACCATACTTTCTGTGTCGCAAATGGTAGTATATAACTCTTCATAGTTCAAATGGGCTTTTCCTAAAACTCTTTTCAACATTGATTTGATAATGCGAATCAATCTTTCCCAAAATCCACCCCACCACGGAGAGGCCGGTGGTTTAAGTTTCCATTTAATTCGTTTTATAGTGGCAAATTCTTCAATCTGTACCCAATCCACAGAATTTAATTCTTTTCTTGTCGCAACTAAGTTGGTTCCATTATCACTGTAGATGATACGTGGTCGTCCTCTACGTGAAATGAATCTTCTCAAGGTCTGTATGAAATTCTCTGTTGTCAAGGAAGTCGTCAATTCTAGGTGGATAGCTCGAAAAACTGCACATGTATACAGAACTACCCAACATTTGCTGCCATCTTTTAAGAATAGTGGCCCGAAAAGATCTGTTCCTGTAATTTCAAAAACACCAGCTTCTCTCACTCTATCTTCAGGCAGAGGTGAACTCAGCACTTCAGCAGCTTTCGAAGAGAATCTCTGACACTGGACACATCTATGCAGAATCTTTCTAATGGTTTTCCTGCACCTTATTATCCAGAATTTCTCTCGAATTGCTGACATAAGAATTTGTATTCCTGCATGATTCATCTCTGTATGTTCATTTTCAATAATTCTATGGGTTACGTTATGGTTCGCTGGCAAAACTACTGGATATCTAAAATTTTCTGAATCTTTTCGCATTGATATTCTAGTTTGAACTCTGATGACTCCCATTTCATCAACAAATGTACGCAAAGAGGATAAGTTTTTCTTAAAATTTAAATCTTGATTCTGAACAAGCTTCATAATCGTAAGTTCAGCCTTTTCTATTTCTTCAACTGTTAAATTGGTCATTACTCTTGCTTCTTTAGGCTTTTTAACATTTTCTTTAAATCTGAGTATCCATGCTGTGACCTTTAACATCTTTTTATACGAGGAACATTTCTCGTAAAAGTCTATGTTTTCCGATGACACATTGGCTGCAGAAACTATTGTTTTTCTTCTCTCTGATTCTATTACATTTAAATCAGGTTCTAAAACTTCGTTAGGCCAAAATTCTGAAGATCTTCTTAACCAAGAAGGTCCTTCCCACCACCGGGATTTTAGGAGAAATTCAGCAGAACAGCCCCGAGATGGCAAATCGGCAGGATTGAGCCTCCCTGGTACGTATTTCCACTTCTCTGGATGGCTGAGGGATCTAATTTCTTGCACTCTATTGTAAACAAAAGGTGCCCAATTTTCATTTTTTTTTATCCAAAATAGAGCATTTGATGAATCTGTCCAAAAATGTGTTGGAATACTCGGCTGTCTTAGATCTGTTTTCACATGTTGCGCTAGTCTTGCTCCTATGGTACAGGCAAGAAGTTCTAGCCTGGGAATAGTGACTGACTTCAATGGGGCTACCCGAGATCTGGCTTGCACAAGTTGGCAGGTAATGGCATTAAAATTTTCTGCTCTTAAAAAAATGCAAGTTGCATAGGCTGCTTTGCTTGCATCGCAGAATACATGAAGGCTCATTTCCGTATTCACCGGATCAGGTACTAAGGAGTCTTGGAATAGCAACGTCATTCAACTTATGTAGTCCCCTTTTCCATTTCTCAAATTTTTTCCCAACACATTCAGGTAATTCAGAATCCCAACTCACTTTTAGTTGCCAACATTCTTGAAGTAAAATTTTTGGTGCTAAGGTTACAGGACAACTATATCCGATGGGGTCAAATACTTTATGGGCTACTGACAATATTTGTCTTTTGGTAACTGTCTTGATTTCTTCTTGATTTTCTCGCAAATCTATACTTAGTGAATCATTGTTTAAATCCCATAATAATCCCAAAACTGGAACATTTCTTTTCTTGGAGGGAGTAGAATTTTCTTCTGTTGGATTGATAATATTATGCTCCCACCCTCTTAGATCGAATTTTGCAGTACTAAGGATATATTTAGACTCCGAAATAAATTTTTCAAGTTTTTCGACGCTTTCTACACTAGTAACACTATTATCTACATAAAAAGATTCTGCTAGTTTATCAGCAGTTTCTTTTAGTTCATCGTTAACCTGTTGCAAGTGGTACTTTAGAGTTGCTCCTAACAAGTAGGGACTACAAGTAAGGCCGAATACTACTCTTCTATGCTGAAAAATCTTAATATTTGAAGGATCACCCTCCTCCCACCACAGGAATCTAAGATATGGTCGGTCTACTTCGCTGAGCTGAATTTGTAGGAACGCTTTACGAATATCTGAAATTACCCCAATTTTTTTAAAACGAAATCTATTAATTACAGAGGGAATTAGTTCCACTAAGTTGGGACCCTTTCCCAAACAATCATTAACAGAAAGAGAGCCCTTTTCTCTCGCTGACCCATCAAAACTGGACGAATTTTAGTTGTGGAATTTTCTTTAATAACTGCTCTGTGGGGCAGGAAATGTTCATTCAGATTATCACTGTATGGCTCAACTTCTTCAATGATTTCTTCTGCAAGCCATTCGTCAAAAACTGCTTCGTAAGCTTCTAATCTTCCAGATTTCTTCAGTGATTCCACGCAATTCTTCAATCTTCGCTCAGCAATTTGTCTACAGCTAGGTAGTGGAGGATGGCCTTCAATCCATGGAAGGCTTACTTCATATCTGCCGTCTTCAACCGTTTTAATATTTTGGTTAAAATATTCTTCAGCAGCTATGTCTAATTCTTCTCTCGTGTTCTTATTTCCCGAATCCAAAATTCCTAAAGTATCCAGGGACCAAAGATCTGAAATCTGTGCATTGGCCACATGAAGAGATAAAACAACATTTGTACTATCGTTGGAACTAAATTCTTCAGTTTTACCCATCAATGTCCAACCTAATTTTGTTTCAAAGGCCACTAAACCCTTCGAGAGTAATTTACTTTTCCCTGTAAAAAGTTTCCCACATACATCTGCACCAATTAACAAATCAATTTCTCTATTTTTATTTCTTCTAAATTTTGTTGAGTTGTCATAATCTGAAAATTGAATTCCCCGCCTTCTTGCTTCGTTAATCCATGGCCCATTTCGTAATTTAGGTACTTCTGCGCAAATTTTTTCTTGATCAAGAACTTCAAAATTACACAAATAGTTTTTATTTAAATCACTTAAATTTATTCTATATCGTAAATGATCATGTGTTTGTTGTAACCCACCAAACAAACTATGGTTTAATTTTTCTTGCCCTGTAGGTGTATAACCAATTTTCTTTATTATTTCTTTTTTCAAATAAGATTTCTGAGATCCTGAATCAATTAATGCTCTGATAATGTATTCTTTATCTTTATTGATTAACCTTAGCGTTAAAGTTTGGAGTAACACTTCTTGATTGCAAGTTTTGTTGGACAAAGTGGTATTTTCATTTGTAACTTGTTTTGCAGAATTATTTTCTGGACACATTATATCGAAATGACGGCGAGAACAAATACGGCATTTTACAAAGCAGCGGCAATTTTTTGCCAAATGACCTTTAGAGAAACACACAAAACAATGACCACGTTTCATCAAAAAATCTCTTTTTTCACTGAATTCTTTAGTTTTGAATTCTTTACAATCCTGCAATAGATGTTTTTCGCTATTACAAAAATTACAGAAATGTCGTTTATTGCCTGAATTATTATTGTAAAGGCCAGCTGCAGTTGAGGGACGAATTTTGTTTCTTTTTGGTGATTCATAACTTTCTTTCTTATTTGATGTGGTGGAAATATGTTCTGAGTGTTGGGCATTTGAAATTAGTGCAGTAGCTTTTTCGCGACTAACAACTTCTGTTTTTAAAATTTCAATCATTTCTGAAACTTCCCACTGATCATCATCGCCGTATTTTTTCGTTATTTCTAAAACTATGTCTGCTGGTAAAAGTTTTATGAAAATTGGGCAAAATAACGTGCTGTAATTTTCTTCTTTTATCCCTAGGGATTCTAGATTTCTTATTTCTGTCTGACATGTGTCCAGTAATTTTCTTAATTCAAATATATCGTTGGATTTTTTTACAGGACAAAGATTTAGTAATTTATTTAAATGTGAATTAATTAATAATGTTTTTTTACCAAATCGATCTTTTAATGTTTCCAGAGCCGCGTAATAATTATTGTTTGTTAGCGTGAAACCTTTTATTGCATCAGCAGCTGTACCACTTAAGTATGTTCTCAAATAGCTAAATTTATCAATATTTGATAAAACTGAATTCTTATCGATTGCTGCTTCAAACTGATCCATAAATCTTTGGAAATCGGTTGGTTTACCGTTAAATCTATCAATGTTTAATCGAGGAAGATTAATATAACCTTGATCTAATTTTGGTGTTCTATTACCTTCTATTACGGGGCTAGTCGATAAAATGTTAGAATTACTACTATTTTTTATTTTAATCATTTTACTTTTTACTTTAGTTTTCCAAATCAAAATATTTGAATTATATTCATCGCATTTTAAAACTTCCTCTTCAACCTCTTCTACTTTGATATTTTTCTGTATCTCGTCATCTAATGAATTCAGTTCCCTATCTTTTAAATTTAACTCTTCTAAATATTGTTCTAACTCTTCTTCTGCAACATCAATTTCTAATAACCTGCCTTCGATTTTATTTATTAACTTCGTGGTTTGCGCTCTAAGAACACTTCTTTTTTGTTTTTGAATTAGACTCATTATGCCAATTATAAATAAAAAATCTTTAAAATATTATTATTTGATCAATTATCACATAAAATTTCTTGTCAAAGTAGTTAATTAAACGAAAACATTTCAAAGTTATGCATTCATCATATTAATATATAATGCAATAATTCAAAACACAAAGTATTGCACAAACCCAAACTAAAATATTCTTTCGTTTCATTTTTATCAAAGGAACAAATTTCAAGAACAAAACTAATAATATAAATATCATTTATTATTTATTTCAAATGTAAGTGAAAACGAAACTTTTTCGTTGAAACCAAAACTTTTTCTCTTTATTTATATATCATCAAAAGAACAAATTTTCAAATATTCAATTCAAATAACATTTATATTTATTTATTTCGATGTTGGAGAAAGTAAACCAAGTCGGCCGTCCCTGTTCTGGGGCGCCACTAATTTAATATAAACTATATATTCATGGGTTCTTTTTAAATTAGATTATAACTAGCGATAAATATCTTTTAAAATTATAATCATATTTATTATTTATCAACTAATTATCGAAAAGGTTACTCACCCTTTCTTCTTTTCACGGCCGACTTGAAACTTAGGGAGTTAGAAGATAATATCGATGACACAAAATAATATTTCTGGAACTTTGGTTTTCAGCATATTTACTTAAATGATGATGCAATGGTACTATTTACAATGAAAATATATGTACAAAATTTGACGATTAATTAACATTTTTCAGATTATTCAGATTCACATAATGAATAACTTTCTGTATATTCAAAATATTCAGTTTTCTTCTTCTTTAATAAAACAGAATCATAATAAATTTTAAGACACCGTAAAAGTGCCTTTCCTTTCAAGCCTACATCTTTTTTAACACTCCACTTTCGAATCGAAAGTGCATCTTATTCTAATAAAACCAAAAGAGAATAAAAAATAAAAATAAAGCATTCCCGCTGTCACGACAGGTGGCCGAAAAACAGAGGGAAAAGAATGGGGGGAAGGCACTGATGTTGCAACACCACCAATGGAAGACGATTTTTATTTTTATTTTTATTTTTATTTTTATTTTTATTTTTTGTATTTTATAGTTATGTTTTTCTTTATGATAATATAGTAATTCATTAAGAGTGTCGAACATAAATGCGCGCGCAGTGCACAATGGCCTGAGATGCCGAAGGCAGTGGGGACAGAGTACGACATTTTTTCCAATGAGCATTTTCTCTCTCTCACTCTTTTTCCGCATCATAAAAATTAATGTAATTTTCAGAATTCATTAACTATAGTGATTCATTTAAAAATAGTGACCTGCGAAGCGAGCGTAACCTGCTAGTATATATTGGAAAATATACATGTGGATATATAAATATATAAAATGGAAAATATATATGTGTATATATATATATATATATATATATAATTAACTTGTATCTAAAATTTACTGTTAAAATAATTATCTAAAAATTTAACTGTCTTTGTAATTGAACTTTGTACACACTTAAGTTGATCTACAATAAATTAAGCCATAATGAGACTGATTTAAGTTTGAATTTTTATTTTTGCTTCGCATGTTCAGAAACAATATCATACATTACCGGATTATCATTTCTTTTCAAGTCGAAATAAATAAAACATTGATGTGTAGGTATAGGCATAGCTGCCAATATTTTAATTTGTTCCGGAGAATTTTTAGCCCGGAATTTGATTCGCACCACTTTATTTATAGAATATTTTTCTCCGATACATAACAACGCTTTAAAAAAAAAAAAAAAAAAAAAAAAAACCTCTTAAGAAAAATGTTCTATGAAATAAAGGCGTGGCTAAATATACTCAGGAATAAATTAAAATGTTGGCATCTCTGGGTATAGGTTATAGATATTAAAGTTCTAGGCTAAAGTAGAAAGCTTTCTGTGAGGCCATTCTGTGTGGGTGGGGGTCTTCTTATGTATTCACCAGGATTTAGAAGAAAAACGCAGATCACTCCAAACAGTTACGTTGCAAACTGGTTTACCAGTTTTTACCAGCGTTTACCAGTTTCGAGAGTAGAACGTCTCGATAATTGATGGAATTTAAACACTTAAATAGTTACTTTAAATCATGAGTTTCATGGTTTCAAATAATCAAAATAAACTGTTCAGTTATCGGGTGATTTGCTTTACAATCATGAAAAAAGGATTAAATTAGAAAAATTAATTTTGTGCAACAAAAAATGTATCCTAAACACTTTTTTAAAAAGTCTATTTTAGGCACAGTTCATTAAAATTCACACATGAAAATGGCTTACATATATCTCTTTAAATTATACAAAAAGAAAAAAAAAAGTGGAAAAGTAATTGGAAACTATCATCTTATTCATAAAGGTTTTTTCTCTTGTCAGAGAAAAACATATGTATATATTTTTTTTCAATTGAGAGAAATGTAACAAGTATTTTTTTTTTGTCTGTATTTTTTATGAATACAAAGCTTTTAGTTTATATAGAAAAAATATTCGTTTCTTTAAAATAATAAATTTCTTTAACTTGAGGCAAAAATATGGCATTTGGTTTCTATTTTTCTTATGTAATTCTTTTTTCTTTCTTTCTTTCTTTTTCTTTCTTTTTCTTTTTTTTTTTCTTTTTTTTTTTTAAGAAAAAGAAGATATTTTTTCAATTTTTTAATATATATTCAATACAATATAGGGATACAATTTCTTAGATTAAATTATTATTATTATTATTTTTTTTTTCATTTCACCGATTTTTTTTTTTTTTTTTTTTTTTTTTTTTTTTTTTATATATATATAAAGCTTTCTGAAAAACTGTCTAAATAAACATATATTACATGTTTTGGGAAAATCTTTAAAAATCACAAGTTTTAAAATTATACTTATAACTATAAATTTTCCTTTTTTATAATTTTAATAACTATAAGATGAATTTAAAACTTTTATTTGCACATTTGATATTGAGAAATCTAAATGTTTTTTAGTCTTTATATGCTACACAAATCGACAGATTAACCAATAAATAATTTATTGGGCGGAAATTAGTTTCACATAATATTAAAAATATTTTTATAAAATCAGTGAATAGTGAATGATCGATTATCCTTGATAAAATTAAAATTAATAATCATTTTCAAAAAAAAAAATATATATATATATATATATACATATATATATAATAAAACAGGAAAAGGAATTATATTTCAAGACTTTTTAACGACGTTTAAAATATATTTTTAGTTTCATAAGTACACCCTTTCCCTTTATTTTAAAAAATGTACTATTTTTATTTACGTTCATAAATTCAGTTCAATTTAAAATACATCCATTTAAAATACACTATGTAATAATAAATATTTAGACATTTACGTATATAGACATTTTGTCAAATATCTGGTAAAACTCTTAAGGATTTATCTTCAAATATCGTATATTTCGGCAAAAGTGTTGTCTTGAAGAAGAAAAGGTGATCAGTAAAATATTTTACAATGATCAAAGTGTTTTGGATCACCCTGTAAAAAGTAATGCTTGAAATGAGTCTTGGATGTAACATGTGATTATGATAATTATTTAATTACCTGTATAAAATTTTCAGTAACTACCACATATATTCATGGAAATATAATGGTTTCTTTAAAAAAGTTGAAAAAAAAAAAAAAAAAAAAAAAAAAAAAAACACTTTTTGATTAATACACGTACGGTATCAGACACAGTGCAAAGCCATTTTCAAAAAACTTGGCATCCTACATTAGGCACAGCATACAACAATCAGAATGCAAAATTTTTAATATTTTACGAAATAAGAGCATTTTTACTGAATATTTTTTTTAACTAGGCATGCGCAAGCTTCTTAAAAAATTCGTTTGCATAATTTAGTAGCCAAAATTATTGAGCTACTTATATGAAAACCCCAAACGCATATGTGTAAATTCAAGACGTTATGATATATAGAATCTACAGAATTTCAGTTTTTTTTTTTTTTTTTTTAAGGGGAAAAGGAAAATAATTGCGGGCTTTATCAATATTTATTTACAATCAATGGACATTGCATTACCATCGGGCATTTAATTTTGAGAGGAATTAAAATTCTATTCTTTCTACCTCTCATAACTTTTTGAATTAACGCGATGTTTTTTTGGCGGTTTCATGTAAGTAGTTCAATACTTTTAGGTAATTAAATTATGTAACAAGTTTCCTAAAAATGACTTTGCACTGGGTCTAATACCATAAGTGTTTTAATTTAAAAAGTGGCTTTTTTTTTTCTTCAGAAACCGTTGTATCTTCATGAACATATGTGGTAGACTGGTAGACTCAGAAAAATTTATGAAGGTAATTAAAAATATTCTTATAATGATATGCTATAGTCAAAATGTATTTAAAGCATTATGCTTTACAGGGTGATCCAAAACACTTTGATTTTTGTTTATTTTTTTTTTGGTCCCATTTTCGTCTTCAAGACTAAACTTTTGCTGAAATACATAACATGTTCTTTATCCTCTCAAAGTTTTAAGATAATTCCTCAAGATTTTTTTCTAGATATTTGAGAAAAACGTCTAAATACTTATTCGTAGTTCGTAGATATTCTGTATGCTTAAAGTCTGTATGTTTCGTAGATAGTCTGTATGTTCACCTTCAGGTAATGCTTCTCTAACGGATTTTTATAAAATATGTTTTTTAATACTCTTGTGCAAAACCTAACTGAAATCCCCTTAAAACATCCGATGTATTTTTTTTTCCAGTAACAAAACACATCTTTCTGGCTGATTTTATTACAAAAGTATAGATTACAAAATTATTTTTTTGAGTAAAATGGCATAAAGAAGACAAGTATACATTTTTATTATAATGATAGTAAAATGTCTTTGAAAATTTGCCTAAGGATTATTTCTGTAGTTCTGCAATTACATTTTTAAATATACAAACACAGATTTATATATATATATATATTGCTGTTAGTGAATATTTTATAATGAGTTTGATTTTTTACATTCATATGTAGACAAGTTATTGCTATCGGAATTATGCAATAGCAAATCAAGTTTCATCCCTTGAATGGTTTTGACCCTTTGCCAGCCCTAACACACTAAAACCCTCTAAACCATGTTCCAAATTTAGAAACTATTTCATTCAATTATTACCAATAATTTTGAAGATTGATATTTGATATACATGATGAATGCATAATGTTTGAAGGGATAAGCATTTGTTACAGTTAATATCTAGTGATGGATATTGAATAAAAAATATCTGATGTTGGCAACACTGACCAGAGGAGTGAAATTAAATAGGATCGGCAAAGGGTTGATTGATGATCCAAATTTCAAATCCATTTCAATTTTTTTTCCCATTCGTGAATGAAAACAATGAAATACAATATTATACATAATTTATATTCTTTTATGAATTAATATAACTGAATTTCAGAATTAATATATCAAAAAGTAAAAAGAATTAAATAAATTAAAAAGAAACTATAGTGCTTCCACGCCCTAAAACCCAGTTTAAGTACAATTTATTAAACATAGTAATATATTAACTACAATTATAAACCTTTTAAAGCTGTTATTAAATATTTAAAAAAATTCAATTTTTTAATAAACTTGTACTCAAATCGTTCTTTGAAATATGCAGAAATTAAGCTATATCTTCGAGTGGTATTCTCTTTTCAAGCAATCTTCAAAACATGGATTTTGAACTTCTGACATCTATTATATAAACGTATCTATAATTTCTTCTATATTCAATAGAAGAATGCATTGGATTTGTAAACATTTTCGACTTTCGTTTTCGACGGATTTACTCGTTTTCAGAGGTTTAGAACACGATTTGACCACTTTTTGAAAATGTCTGTCTGTATGTGAGTGTTTGCGCGCGACAGAAATTTTGTGGCGTCTGTATCTCAGGAACTACTACAGAGAATTGCATAAAAATATGAATATAGATACATCTTGACCTATATTAGTGCCTGTCAACTTTTGGTGTCAATCATTCCACAGGTGATGCTGCTGTACAGCGATTTCCGTAGTTTCAGGGGAAGCTATATCTCAGGTTCAATCGCTTATAATCAAACAAAACTTAAAGGTGAGAAGGCCATTATGAGACATTATGGTAATTCAATTTGGATGCTTATCGGCTCTGCTATACAGTAAATTTACTCGATAACGGGAAGGCTGTATCTCAACTTCTATGGCACATAACTGTACGAAATATGTGAGATAACCATTATAAAAATGCTTTTTTAAGATGTTATTTATAGACGATAAAACTGTCTTTCTTTGGATATTTAGTGTTAGTTTTCTGCAAGATGAAAGTCATTTGCATTAATCAGGGTAGATAATTTTAATAAATAATAGTTTTAATAAATTATTTGCACTTGTATAGGAATATATAGAAGAAAGTCGTGTGATGGAAACAAAATGCCAGTTTAAATATTGCAGATAATAGACACGGAGAGCAACCGCTAAAAGCTTGATATCTTGATCCAAGGGGAAATTAAAAAGCAAAATTTTAGCAAAATCGATAAATAGAACAATTGGGCTTAAATTCTGCTTGAAATATCCTTAAGAAAAGTAATTATCACTTCTGCAATTTTCTTTGACTTGATACAACTAGACATAAGCTCTTCATGAATTACATCCAAAACAAAATAAGGAATTCGTTTACTTTTTATTAACCTTGCATATTTTCTGCAAATTTATACTTTGGTTTATTTTCTTAATTCGATTTATGGATTCCACACGTTCTTGCAGGAAACACTTTGCTTCGTCGCATTGATAATCAAGGAACTGATTCATTTTGGAATCAAATCATCACTGGAGATGAGAAATTTGTAGTCTACAACAATGATAAACGTAACAGGAGTAAAAATGATGAACCAGCTCAAAGCACTTCGAAACATGATATTCATTAAAAAATAATAATAATGTTGTCTGTTTTGTGGGATTTCAAGATAATCTTTTTTTTTTTTTTTTTCTTTTTTTTAAAGCTTTTATGGGACAATACCAGGTTCAGTTCTCATATATACTATCTTCAACTGGACAAACTGAATGATTCATTCAAACAAAACGGACCAGAATTGATCAATAAGAATGGTGAAGTGTTCCACCAAGGTAATGCGAGACCACTTACAAGTTTTGTAACTTGCTAAACGATTTTAAAAATTGGATGGGATATAACACTACTCTCACAATACTTTCCAGATCTGGCACTTACTAATTAATTACCGGTCGCTAGAAACTTTTTAGAGGGCAAAAACTTTACTTCAAATGAGAATGATGAAAATGATTTAAATCAGTTTTTTTGCCAGCGTAAATCCGAAATTTTATAAACATGGAATCATGCTATTTCCATAAAGATGAAAAAAGGTACTGAACCAACGTGGATTACATGTAATTCAGTAAAATATTTATATACAATATATCGTTTATATGAGAAATATAAGAAATATCTATATAAAAAATTATCGTCTTTAATTTTCAATGGAGAAACGAAATTACTTTCCAAACAACCCAATATATATAATTTTATTCTTTAGTACCAGTTTTAATCCTTTAAAAACAAATTTCTTGGACTTAGATATAATTCTTGAAAATGAAATGATTACAACCATTTTTGATAAAAGAAATAATTTTGGTTTTAATGTGATTAAATTAATGCAATGGAATTCTAATATTAGTAAACTGATAAACAGAAATATCATTTTAAACTATCTTAATCGAAATAAAAGATTAATTTCTAATTATCAAGATAAAATTAAGAATATTCAAATATTCTTCAATAACGCTGTTGAAAAAGATTATCCTATAGATTTTTTACATAGTTATATTATAGATAAATATTTAAAACATATGATACATAAATGTTTTTTTTTTTTTTTTTTTTTTTTTTTTAATATTCCTTTTTTTTTTTTTTTTAAATTAAATCTGGATAACATAACTATATTTATTGAATTGGTTTCTGTATTATAATATAGATGGCGCTGGAATAATATATTTTCTAGAGACCCTGTATATAGAGAGACTGGACATTGAACAAATATGGCGGACGTTCGTTCAAAAACCGGTCGATCGCTGTAGAACGTAATTTAATTTTACCAGCGTCTGACACTTTTTCCTGTAATTAAAGGGCAGCGGTAGCCCAGTCGGTAGAGCGCCGGCCTCGTAATTGGAAGATTGCAGGTTCGGTACTCGAGCTGGCCAAAGACCGTCGTGTACACTAATGGTGGTTGGTGCACGTAAAATCTGTCGTGGCCGCAATGTCCTCCATGTTCCCATCAAAAATAATACCTCTGGGGGTCACCAAAGCGGGAGAGCCATCCCTTCCGTGGAGGATCAAAATTGTTATGGAATGTCTCCGGACCACCTCTAGGGGTGTGTCCCAGACCGTCGCCAATTGCCCATCTGCGCAGCACTAGTGGGACGTAAAACCCAACCATCCATCCTTTAATTAAAATCTCGATAAAACTTTTTTATTTATCTTTAGAATACATTGAAGAGTGCCATTTGAAATTTTGCAGAGCGTAATAGTATAGCATTTAACAGCTTGAACAAACATGGCGGATCGGCTGGTGGGTCAATGTCCAGTCTCTTATCATGTAGGGTCTCTAATATTTTCTAGCGACCCTTGACTGAGATCATCCAGGGCTTCTAATATTTTCTTGAACTGAAACTTGTGGTTTGAGAAGAATCGAGATGTTTTGATGTGGCTGTAGAAATTTGGATTGATACTTGTGTTTTGAAATGAATCGAGGTGGTTTGATGCGGCTATAGAAACTACCCGGAGATGGATGTTGAAATGATGTTGTGTTTGAAAAAGTTTGACTTTGTCTATAGTGGCGATGGATTTTACTTAGTTATTTGGCTTAAGATTCAATAAATTCCATGCTGCAGTTTAAGTAAATATTGATTAATTCTTGCTTGTTCCATTTTATTTTATTCATTTTGATATTAGCCTTAATTGTGCTTTTTTGTTAAACTGTCTGCTGGAGGGAGAGTTTTGGTCATATAAAAGCATTTTGTAACCCCGCACACATGTCTCTAGCCATACGGGACATTTTTGGCAGTTTAATTAATTTATTCTACGTTTTTGGATTAAGTTTGACTTTAGTTTTCTACAATTTTTGGTTTTCATACAAGTGTATTATAGTAAGTTATTTTTGTTTAATACTTTCAATATTTTGTATGACTAAAAACATGTTTTAATATCTTAGATATGTAAGTATTAAGAAAAACTATTAAGAAAATGTAACTATTAAGAAAATTGCCTCCTGTGGCACTCTTTTAAAATCATTCAATTAATTTTGAGTAAGTCTTTTTTATTATCTGTATTGTATACGCACCAAAAAATTATTTAAATTTAACACAGTAAAAAAGACTAAAGTGAATAGATAAAATTACAAGATAAAAAAAAAAAAAAAAAAACTATTTATATACCACTTTTTAAATTTTCTGTTGAATCATATAAACTTGACACATTGCCCGATTAATTACAAATGCATTGTCATCATGTTCTGCGCTATTCTAAAAGTTTCATATGTCTAGCTAGTTGAGAAATTAGCTAAAAATCGATTGCAAGATTTGTACTGGACAAACAAGAAAGCGAGTTGAAAGCGATATAAAAAATAAGTTGGTTTTAAAAAGAAGATATTAATCATTTTAGAACAGCATATAATAGTATCGTGAACTATATTAGCACTTTATCAATGTGTAGAAATATTTAAAGTTATAATGACATCAATTTTTGTGAGATGCCTAATTTAAAAAAAAATTATGATTTTAAAATGTTCACGTTTAAGTAAATGTATTAATTTTCATCTCGAAAGAAAACGAATTCGTAAATTCTTTTTGGCAGCAATTAAATTATAGCTAATATTTAAAGGGCTAATTTTAAGCTATTAGGGGGTTACTATTTTCACATTTTAATTAATTAAAAGAAAACTCATCAAAAATTCGAAAATGGGGCTTCGAGGTATTTCGTTGTCATCTTGTTCTGAGCTATTCTAAAAGTTTCAATTGTCTAGCTAGTCGGGAAGTTAATTAAAAATCGATTGCAAAATTTGTACTGGACAAACAAACAAACGAGAAAGCGAGTTAATAAAAACACAGTAATAAAAAATAAAATAAAAAAAACTCATAACAAAACTTCAAGTGTACTTGAATCATTTACAGGCATAACACTAATGTACCAGAAATCATTTGTGTGGCCCTATAAGAAAAAGGATAAAGACCTTTCATACCACATCATAGCTGCCAATTTTTTTAGTTTATTCCGGAATGCTGTGAGCCCCGCCCTTTTTTCCACACCGTAACCTTTGTAGAAAAAAATTCTTTAATGTATAATTACGATTAAATATGAAGAAAATTACTCTAAAAGGATTACGGTGTGAAAAAAGGGCGGGACTAACAACATTCTGGAATAAATTAAAAAACTTGGCAGCTATGCCACATTCTAAATGTAACATGCTTTTGTCAATTTATTGTTGTTTAGTACAGCCTAAAAGTGTTAAACTATAAATACCTACAACTTCACCGTTATACATAATGTATTTTAATGCTTTTGTAAGTCTGAGCGCGAATTATTTGTCGGATATCAAAGAAAATTTTCAAGTAGTACGCCTGTTTGATGCAGATGTAGAGTACCACGTTTGGACTTCCTGCTAATATATATTCTCGAGATATGCTGAAAAATTACACACAGACGCACGCACACAAACCGTTAAAAACAGGATATTCTGATTCAAAATTTTTGAAAATTCGACCGTATAAGGAATTTTCTCTACCAATCATATATATATAAAGTGAACAGTACTCGTGTAAGAGGGAAAATCCAATTAATACTGTTTAAGAGGATTCATTTTACAATATTTGTTTAACCATTGAAAATAAATACAAATATAATGTATGTCAAAAAACTCATTTTTATGAAAGTTAATTTTAGAAATTATAACTGGTTCGTTAGTAATTTGCGAAAAGTATATCCTGTTTTAATATGATTTAGGTATTTTAAATACAAAAAGAAAAATAGTTTTTTTTTTTTTTAAGGTTTTTTAAAGGCTTTTTACTTAAATTAAACAATAAAATTTTAACATTGTGTTACCTTTCTATAAATTTTAACAAAATAATACAAATGTAAAAAAATCTTGTACAAGATGAAACGAAGTTTTTACTCTAGCTAAAAATGCATAAAATGAAATTGCTCTTTTAAATTATTTTTCAGTGGAAAAGTTTTCAATTTGTAGATAAAATAAGAAAACAGCTTCATATATCTGTAGAAACAATACGCAGTTTCTTGCGCTTGAAAACCTTCATTTAGTATTGTTTTTCTTAAAAAGAGCTAGCTGTAGATGTTATAGATGAAAAGAGAAAAGAATTTTTCAGAGAATTTAACAAAATAAAGAACAGTCAAGAAATTCTATTTATCTTACATCAGTTCTTTTCCATTTATGCAAGAGAGAATATTTTGAATTCAAGAGTTCCTTCAATATCTAACTTTAAATGTTATATAAGCTGCAGAAAATAAATTGAAAGTCTTAAGAAACTATTTATATAATTGTAAAAATGTAAACAAAAATTTTGCTAATTAATTTTAAAATGAAATCAAAATATACAAAAAATATAAATAATAAAAATTAATTTGATAAATATATAAAACATTATTTGATAATATATAAAAAATAATTTGATTTTTAACTAAAATGTAAAAATCACGCATAAAACAAAAGAGGAAGTTATCTTTTATTATGAATAATTTACCTTCAATCATTTTTTAATATGAAATTAATGTTCATATTTAAAGAATACTTAATCATATTTTCAATAGGATAAAGAAAACAAAAAATAACTTTATAAAGAAGATAATTTTTGATTTGCATTTTTTATCTAGTGCGCCTAGATAAATTTATAGTAGAATTAGTGTATAAATCACTCTAAAATTTTTTTGTCAACTCTATAAATAAAAACAAGAACGTTTTGGAAAGATACATATTTAAAAATTAAAGTTAAGTTTCCTTTCAAATAAAGCATAGTAAACCATTATAGAATGATGATAAATATCATGTTTTTCTTAAAATTCTATTTTTTTTTTTTTTTTTTTTTTTTTTTAATATATAAGAATGATTCGCAAACTTTGAACAATTTGAGCACCTCTACATTCGCATTAGTGAGTACCGGTGAACTATGTTTAAATTTCTGAGAAATATGTTAAATTAAGTTAAATATCTTAAAGGTTATCTCTCATTTCCTCATCAGTAAGTGAATATACTGAAAAATTCTTCTCTTTTATTATTTTGAGGTCTAAGCTCGAGTGTCACTCCGGTTTCTACAAGTATTTTATTTGAAGCTAACTAAGCCCGAGTGTCTCCCTGTGTCAACTTTTAACTGTCTAAATTGCTAAACTGCCTATTACATACGTTCGCCGTCTGTTCAAATATTATCTATGAACCTTCTGCAGGGTAGCCATAATTCAACTTGGACAATTCAGAGCCTTCTGTAACTGTGACTAGAATGTGGATTAAGTCGAAAATTTGTATGTAGACATATCAAAGAATGCGCTCAAAGTCTCTGAAAAATAAACAAATAACTAAAAATAAAAATTTCTGAGCTAAGGGGACGGACATACGTCAGAATACAAACAAGCATTACAGTCAAAATGCTTGAAGAGTTATGTAATAAATAACTGTGGTCTATTTTAACATTTTCAAACCATACAACATTTAAAACTGTTAATCTTACATTTTGCAAAGGTTTTTGTTGCAAACAATTACAGATGACAGAGGAATTACTCGTTCATTTTCCACTCCTTGTCCGGTTCATTCCTTTGATCTTAATCTGGGGGATTTTTGGTAATGGGACAATTTAAAGTGTTTGCTTTTTAAAAGAAATGTTGTAACTTTGGTTAACCTGAAGGACCGTATAAAGTTGAATATACAGAGGATCACTGGCGACTAGCTGCCATCTGCTATTGGATACACTGTTCATCGGCTGCAGATTTTACAACTTTATGATGGGGCCCACATTGAATAATATGATCTTCATCTATAAAAAGTGTGTAACTTGTAACAAATAACAATTAAATCTCTAATAAATAATGTTGTTTGTATTAAAATGTTGTATTCAAAATTATTTACGTCTGAAAAGATCGATAAAATCCGTATTTTACCTGATCACGATGTTACCACGTTTCCAAAAGACCGGCTGAAGAGGATTTTTTTCGTGAACATTATCTACAAGATACTAAATTCTAATTTTAATGATCTTCATGACTTATTATTAAAAATCTTTTCTTTCACACAGACGTGGGCAATGCCGTACACTACGTACAATCACAAACTACACTCATAAAAAGAAGAAGAAGATGAAAAAAAAATATTTATTATTTCTTTATTGTTGTTTCATCAACTGTGTTACCAGGTACTCAGGAATTGCTTTGAAAGAACTTTGTCATTAAAAAGAAAGAAATTTCAATTTCACAATAATAATAATAATAATAATAATAATAATAAAACAGAAAATTCTGCATACATTCTTTGTAAGCAGAATTTTGTTTAGTACGGCAGGACTTATTTTAATCTATCCTTCCATACAAAGGCTTACAATAACTGTATTCCTTCCCTATCATCACTAACTATATTCATTTCATAAAATTTCTTTGGTATAGCTATAGCACAGGATCCTCTTGGCGGCTTTTAAATTTTTGTTGTCATTTCGATGATGAATTAAAATGACTATAGTAATTGAGTAAGTAAAGATCTTGGCGAGAAAGATCTGAGCTACTTCGGTGCCTAAATTCAAATTTCGCCAAGGGGATCCATACTGAAGCTGTTCCATTTCTTTAGACTGATTTTCTCGATTTTATTTTGATTATTAAAAAAAAAAAAAAAAAAAAAAAGTGTACTTTTTTTTTTTTTTTTTTTTTTTTTATTGGGGGGGGGGGGGCAGAACATAAAATGCAGAAATATTTACACACTTATTATTATTATTATTATTATTTTATGGCTCATAAATGATAGATGCTCTAAATATATAAATTTTATAATTTTAATTATTTTCTAATTATCAAATATATGTCACAATGTTTGTTTGCTTTCAAAAATTTCCATTTTTTAAATTACATTTAAGCCGTTTCCGGCATATTCCATTTATTTTAAGTTATTAGAAATTGCCATCAATATTTTAGAAACTTTATTTTCAGTAATGATATGTTTGAATGCTCATTTCATTTCTGTTTCTTTTTTTTTTTTTTTTTTTTTTTTTTTTACTGCGACATAAAAATAAATATAAAATTCAAGATGGACACTACAGTTGGCAACAGCGCAAAAGCAAAATCTCAGATTGAAAGAAATAGTCCTTTCGTACTAATAATAAATAAATAAAAATAATATATATAGTCAGCATTGAAAGTTAAGTTCGAAAATTGCTCCTACGTAGTAAAACTGTTCCGTTGATTTCCAGCCCATATAGTGATAAATCATATACAGAATGTTTCTGTTAATTTTCCCCGTTTTGATAATTAAAAAGCTCTTAAACGAAGATCGAGAAAGTAACCAATCAAGTTGCGGAGTTATATTAAAAATAGTTTATATTTCACGCAGAAATTTCAAATTTAGATACAAATGCAGTCGAGGGCATCGGCGGCTCGTGAACCGAAAATATGAGAAGTGCTCAGAAATAACATTTAAGTAGTTTTAACGCATAATTATTATTAAGCATAACTTTAACTAAAAATTAACTAAAAATACACATTTTATTTAAATTTAAATTTATACTCTATAAATGAATACAGTGTAATTTATTAGGTTAAATGCCTCTTCACCTATTTTAGGTCCAGAAGCCACCTTGTCGAGGTTGGATATGGATAGTGTGCACTAGTGCATATATAATAATAATAATAAGCTATTTGATTAACTTTAAAATAAATCATTGAAATCACATTAAATTTTATTCCAAAATTTAAGATTTCGAGAGACAGAAATAAAAATAAAAAAATTAATAAACCTTAGTGGTGTACTAACCAGAATACCTGAACTTGATTACACTCAACTCTCTTTAACAATTTAAATACTTTTCGTAAAAAAAGTATTTTACAAAATACTCTCGAAAATGTATTCACAGAACTTAAAATCGTATAATTAAGATGGCTTATTCATTCCTGTTCCAATAAATGAGACAAGCATTTCTCCATAAAATAGAAATATGTTGGATTATGGTTTGATAAAGATATATATATATATATATATATATATATATATATTACAGCGCTATATATTTTCCAATATATAGTACTACATTGTTGGTGAAATAACGTATGTTATCCCAAAACTGCAACGTGTTATCCAGTAAATGGATTTTTTAAGATAAATAGGCCAATGATGGCTTTGTTATAAGTCACAAACGATATCATAACCATTTGATATACATATGTAAAATTTAAAACACAGATGTGAACACTTGTGAAAAGTGTTCGTTTTGTCCATTTGTAATGACATCGACAGTGAAACTGGTTATATGATCATATTAAAAAACAGAATGAAGTATTTATATTTATATCTTTTATTTTTCGCTATGAAAAACTTATTAAATTTTTAAGAACATAGATTTGCAAAAACCATAATAAAAAAAAAAAAAAAAAAAAAAAAAAAAAAACTATTCAAAAATAAATCTATGCAGTTATATACAATTGTTTTTGCATTGCCCTTTTATTATTTTTTTACACTTACACATTTAATTTTAAATTTAACAAATTTTAATGAAAATTTTTTGAACAAAATACAAAGCAAATTTCTCAAAATAGATTTCCTAAAAGTCAAAAATGCTTGTTTTAAAATAACATCCGAAACCTTCTACCATCGAACAGATGAAAAACACAATATTTATTTTAAAAAAGGAAAGTAAAATAAAATAATAAAATATGTATTTTACTGTTATGTATGCATATATATTCTATTTTCTACCGATTTTTATAAAGTGCATTTTAATATTCTGTAATATTCTTCATTTAAAAAACAGATATTCTTTTTCAATTCTTATTATATAGCATAATGTATTGCTTTTATCCAAAATAAATGTTTTGCATATTATATAATCACTTAAGTGATCTTAAGCACCATTTTCTTTATATTTTTATTAATTTAAACACGAAAAATAATTTTATGCATGGGATGATTCATCTTCCGGTATTAGTGCGCATCTATATCGAATCAGGAAAAATTTAATTACATTTATTTGCGAGAAAAGTTTGGTTTACAAAAAATTTGGCGAAGTTACAAAAATTTTCCTTGACAACATGTAAATATGTATTGCTTTAGGCAACATTCCATATCTTTTAAAGTAATAGTAGCAAAAAAAAAAAAAAAAATTATCTACGCGAAAACTGATTTAAGCGTTTAAGGTACCATAAAATAGAATGTTTTTATTATGTTTTACTAAAGTTTAGATTAAAATAAAATATTGTTATGTATTTTCAAATTCAATTAGTTTTATTTTTCAGGATAAATGTGTTGTATTTTAGATATTGTTAAGAATTTACATAAATTAGATTTTTCAATTATCTACTATTGTTCTATTGTTGTATTTCAGTACTTATTGGTTAAAATTGCATCAAAATGCATTTATAAAAGATTTATTGTAAGAAAAAAGTAATGATTAATATTTTGTGAATGTTAACCGGTAGGTGGCGCTGTTATATAAATTGATATAAAAGAAATGTTTATGAATGCCTCAACATACTAGAATTTAATATTATTACGAAATGGATATATAAATTTATATAAACTGTTTATTTCATTAGTTTATTAAAATCAGACCAAATATTTTACTTGTTTATTTTTAGAAGCGTCTTATCTTTTTTAATACGCCTTTTTTTTTTTTTTTTTTTTTTTTTTTTTTTCCAATTTTACAAAGATAATTTTTCTCATTCTTCAAGTTTCGAAGGTTGAAAGTTTATTGACATTGTGACAGCAAGAACGGAGAAGAGTATAAATACTGTTTCTTATACATTGAAAATCTGAAAATAAAGAAGACGCTCACGTAAAGTACTGTTATATTCTTCAATATACGAAAAGTCATTAACATAGACAATAGGATAGGCATAAGAAATGCACATTTCAGATGAAAGGCATTATATTTTTTCGTATTACTTGCACAATATTAACGACATGAAATACAAAAAATATCTGTAGAATGTGTATTTTTTTTTTTCTTTTGTACAAAACAATTTTTTAGGTGCTTATATCTGTGTTCTCGCAAGTCATTTCATCATATATACTATTATCAGATAAAAAATTGAAATGATGAAATTGAAAATTTTTGGAATGAATTCAAATTTAAAGATTAGAAATATGAAAATTAAATATCAAAGAAGTTCTGATTTATAATTTATAAATTAAAGGAAATGTTTATGCATTTAATCTATTATAAAATCGAATGTGTAGATTTTTATTTATTTATTATATATATATATATATATATATGTATGGCATAAAGTGACACACACTTATGTATACTCATATACATATGACAATTTCACTCGTTTTAAATATTAAAACTTTTTTTTTCACACAAAAAACAAATCTCTTAAAAAATAGTGTAATACCTGGGTTTACTACTTTATTATCTAATGCAACAGCAAAACAATTCTGTTATTTTAATTTTAAAAAATACTTTTTTTTATTATTTATTTATTTATTGTGTCGGGTGTGATACATTTGTGACAGGTTTTTCCACTAGCTTCAATATTTGTTTAAACTTTTTTGAATTTTACTATAATAAACACTTGATATTAAATATTCAGTTTTCTTCTATGTTCAATAGAAGAATATATTGGATCCGTAAAAATTTTCGACTTCTGGTTTTGGATTAATTTACACCTTTTGAGAGATCCAGGACACAATCTGACCAGTTTTTGAAAATATCTGTGTATCTGTAAATGTGTGAAAGTTTGACAAAAATTTTGTAGCAACTGTATCTCAGAAAATACTGCACATAAATCCATATAAAATTACATGTATTTGTACTTTGACATAAATTAGAGTCTATCAAACTTTGGTGTAAATTGCTCAACAAGTGGTGCTGCTGTATTGGGATTTCTCACATTTAAGGAAAGGCTATACCTCAAGCACTGTTGTATGCAATTAAAAAAAAAAAAATTAGTTGGCTTGATGTATAATCTGAAAATTTATGCTTATTCAATTTAAGTGCATATCGGCTAAATAGTGGCGCTATTATACTGTATACCCCCCCACCCCCCCACGAGTAAACACAAAGGTTAGACATCAGATTCTAATGTATATAATTGCATAAAATGTGGTGTATGGAAAGTCCATTATCAAACACTATTCTGATATTATTTGAATGATATCAGCCGAATGGTGGCGCTGCTGTATTGCAAATTACCCCGTGGATAAGAAGGCTACTTTTAGCTTCCATTGCATATAAATGCGACATACTTTATATGCGAGATAACCATTATAAAAACAATCGAGGACTTAATTTGAGTATTTATTAGCCGACAGGTGGAGCTACTATTACTCACTTTCTGTGGTTTTCCATGTGGCTACCCCTCAGCGTCTGTTGAATGAAATTGCATATGTGAAATTTTTGTTGTGATAAACTATGGTTTAATTTTTGTGCATGGAAATGGCGCTCGTATATAAGAGTATATAGTAGAAAGTCTTGTGATGACCACAACATGCTAGATTTTTCTAACACAACTTTGGCATAAACGACCGGATACATTTTATTTCAGATGTCTTGTCAAATATCTAGAAAATGTTTTGATGAATTATCAAAAAACTTCGTAAATGCAATGAACATGTTATACACCTCACGTATTTCAGTGCAAAAAAAGTTGACCAGTTAAAAATTTAAAGAAAATACAGAATATTTGGGATCAAACCTTTAAAACTAATAATTGAAATGAGTTGTAGCTGTAACATGTAATTATGGAGTTTTTTTTTTTTTTTTTTTTTTTTTTTTTTTTAATAGCATTATATATGGAGATATAAAGGCTTTTCCAAAAAATTTTAAAAAGTACCCTTTATATGATTATAACATACAAAGTATTTAACTCAATGCAATATTGTCTTAAAGAAATTTGACATATTAACTTAGACGTAACTTACTTATAATCAAAGTTATTATAATCATACTATAATCATATCTGATGAAATATGTGTAATTTTACAAGTCTTTAACCAAATGTATTGAGCAAGATATATAAAAACTACAAGGAAATTTGGCGAACCTTCAAAAGTCTTATCGATTCGAACTATATTTTAGTTTTTCTGTAAAAAAGAAAACTAAATTTTAAAACTGAATTTTATACATATTTATGTACAGTCCGGGAAAAAAAAAAAAAAAAAAAAAATGGAACATTCGATGTAACTTCATTGCTAATTGAAGCCCAAAAATGCAATATGTATCATTTGACTGGGAATTATTAGTACTTTTAAAAAAGGAAGTGAAATTTTGAATTGGGGGTAGTGTAGAAATTAAAAAGGGCACTAACTCTGATATTTTTCAATGGTAATTCTCTATTTTAATTTTATAATTGAATTCCTGGGGTCACGATGATGCGAAAAAAGAATATTGGTTGTATATTTTACTTAATTTTTTATAGAGTTATAAGCGTTCAAAGTTTGAAAGTGCTAATGTTAAATTCATATTTCAAACTTTTAACAAAAATAACGTGATGTATTTATATATATATGCACGTATATATTTACGAGCTACAGTAAAGAAACACAAACATAATCTATTATCACTTCTGATTCTGAAAAATTATTTTTAATTATGAAAAATATTAACAAATTCATATTCAAAAAAATTAGGAATTATGACCCATATTAATTTTTACATAAAATGATTCATAATGTTGAAAATTTAGGTGCGGAAATTTGCAGCTCATTGCAGTTATTAGCTTTTGAGATATACATAAATCTTTCTTTTGGAGAGGCTTTGGGGGCATCTCTTATAAAGTTTTGCATAAGGTAACGAAGAAAATAACAGAGAATATTAAACAACATATTTTTAATTTTTATTTACGGGTCAAACTGTATAAAAACAATGTCAAACGCGAAGAAATGAAACTAAAAAGATTATTTTTGGACATTAATGTTAACAAACGAATCCTTGTTTTCGAAAGAAAACAACCGCCTTTCATCTTTTTCTAAAATAAAAGGATATAGAAAAGAAAAAGAAAAAGTGACTATGTGTATTCGTATTAAACCCCTTATTTTACGATGGCAAATATATACAAAAGTAGCATTTGCCTCATCGGTTACTGGTGATAAATTTTGAATCCATTAAACGAACAGTAGAAGGGGAAAAATCAACTAAATAGGCGGGGCTTACTGTTTAAAACAGAGAAATAGGTGGAACGTAAAAACTGTCAATTAAAGACATCGAATGGACTTTTTTTTTTTTTTTTTTTTTTGACATGTTAAATCACTTCTTAACTACCGTCATAGTCAAAAGGTTAATAATCTAGTTCATATACTGCTTTATTTTTTCAATTCATTTATTTATATATTTATTTTGTGGGGGTGGGGTGGGGTGGGATTATTATTTTAAGAATATTTTAGTCTTTAAAAATTATTTTTATAAATATATTTTAATTAAGAAACTATATTTTCATAGAAATTATAAAACAAATCGTACAGTTTCAAAGAGTTAAACTGAACAAAACTGGTAAGTACGATTAAAATTGTTTAATGTTTACTTCATGATAACTTACAATAATTTATCGGAAAAGATTTAGTTTATGCATCGTTATGTGTATATATATGCATATAAATTATTTCAGTTCGTATATTATGTCACACCTATAAAATAAAGTGATGGAAAATTTAAGTTTTATTGGTGATCAGTATAGCCATGATGACACTTTTGAATTGAAAAATATCGCACATTTTTCAAAGAACGTTGCCTGACCAATCGAAAATGTATTCTCTAACCATAGCCTCCTGAACTAGATGCCTACCGCATGGCTCAGAAAAATGGCAAAAGTTCAAGTGGTAGACAGCGCCACCAGTTACAGACTTTTTTTTAGTCTACCGCCAAGTTTCCGAGCCACGCGAAAGGCATCTAGTATAGAAGGCTATGCTCTAACGATGTATTTAAATATATAAGTATTTAAAAGACCGGAATCAGCCAAGAAGCTACAAAACTGATAACGTTTTCACATTATTAATATTTATAATACTTTTTTTCTTAAAATATTTCCGGTGTGAAATAGTAAAATTTTGTCTAATTTCTGTAGGATTTTAATTTTATTTTTCTAGATTTATAGGTAAACCCTGAACACATTTTTGGTTATAACTCTATGAATATTAAAGTAAAGTATACAATCTGTATAATTTTTCACACTGCCAGACTCTCAGAAATTCAATTATGAAGTCAAAATTGGATGTTGCTATTGAGAAGTAAAAGTTCGCGCTTATTTCAGTATATAGATTACCCTTAATAAAAAATTCGACATCATTTTCGAAAAGTACACTTAATTTCCTGTTGAATGGCATCTATTCGATTTTTCTGCGTCAATTAATAACAAAATTACAGCGAGTGTTTTTTTTTTTTTTTTTTTTTTTTTTTTTCCCGTCTGTACATTAGCAACTTTCGAAAAAATCGATTTTTTAATTTCGGAATCGCGTTACTTCTCAAAAGTTGTAGTTTGGTATCCTCAATTGGGGAAAAAAAAAAAATCTAAGTTGACATCTTCAGTTCGCGCACGAGGCTGAAAGTTTGAAAAAAATATGTTAAAAATTGAAATTTTCAAAAATAACAAAATTAGTTTTTTTTTTTTTTTTTTTTTTTAATGCAACAGCCCTAAATTGTCAGTATATAGCGTAGTTTGAACCTAAAAAAATATTTTATAGCTTTTACATAATATCTTTAGTTCGCGCATACGCCTTAAATTGGGCTAAAATCGCCTAAAATTTGAACTTTACGCTCCCTTTACGTGTTTAATATACAATAATACATACATGACATATTTACCTTTCAAAAGTATTTTAAAAATTCTAAATTTGTTGAATATAACCTTTTATTACAGTATTATACGTGCAAGTATAGTTACACACACATTTATATGTATATAATAACATTGCACGTCATAGCTATTTACAGAATGATTTATAGATTTTACCTATTTTTTGTGTCTTTAAGATTCCTCAGATGTGTTGGGCATTGTTTTAAATTGAGATTTACAGTCAAATGATGGCAGTGTTGACCTTGAGAGCAAAATTGACATTATGAAAACATCCCTGTTCTCTTCTCCACATACTTCAGTACAAGATTCTGTTACGAGCTTTACAATTCTTTCGACACTTTGCGTGTGGCAAGAAAATTTAATTAGCTCAAACTCTGGGAGAACATTAGTATTTATAAGTTCTTCTAGACTGTGCGCTGACACATCGCTCATTATGGGAGGAGGTGTAAGTTTGCACTTGGACCAATCAATAAGTTCAATGTAATTTGAAGCTACAAAATTGATGGTCGATGGTTGAAACGTTCGCACCGATTTCCCTTTTGGTTCTTGTTTCATTGCTTTTAGCAATCTTCGAAAAGCTAGCTGTCTTACGTGCACTCTCTCATCTAGTACCATTGAAATTAAAAGATTTTCGGGATGACAAAAATACGTTCCTCTGAATGACAGGATGAATTATTCTACGTACCCTGTCGGGCAGCTGTCTTGTCTTCTGTACTAATTTAAACACGTGAACTGCTCCAAACATTACAGAGGGATGTATTTTAATTCCAAACCATACTAAAGCGTATATCTTCCTAATATAGCTGACCAGCAGTTTAATTTCGTCAGAAGGTCTTACTTCAGAAATATATAGTCTTAAGATCCTATTTGTACAAGTTAACTAACTAGAGTTACTAAGGGGGCCAGGATCTTTCACAGCGAGATCTGGCGCACACTCTCCTGTCTTGACTGCTCGATAAATATTAAGTAAATACTGTTCGTTTCTGCTTAAGTCAGTTTTGGTCACATTCATCTCCTCACTATTAATCGTTTCAAAATTAGCAACAGGGAGTTTTTCAGTCAGTCAACTTCATATACCTATAAGATTACAAGATTGTCTCATACTTAAAAATGTAAAACATTTTTTTTACAAATATTTCAAATTCTATGTTTCTAGCACATGATGCTTAACTTGCAAATTATCTATATACTCGTTATGCATTAAATATATTTTAAACATATGTTTGTTTGTTTTTCCATAAAAGTGAATGAATGATTTATGAAAATATTTTTCATAAACAATTTTTAAATTTAATCATACACATTAAATTGTAGAATAAATATTTAATTTGTATGATTAAATATGAGAAATATTATTTAAATGCGTATTTAAACATATGTTTTTTTTTTTTTTTTTTTTTTTTTTTTTTTTTAACATAAAAGTGAATGAATGATTTATGAAAATATTTTTGATAAAAAATTTTTAAATTTAATCATACACATTAAATTATAGAATTATTATTTAAGTTCTTACATCTCTTTTAATACTTTGATATATATATATATATATATTACTTTTTTGTCTTTTCCTGAGCTTGGAAAAAAAAAAACCTCCCATGGAAAAGTATTTAGCGGTAGGAATGCAATCAGTCAGCGTTAAAGACAAACATTTTGTTGACAAAACATTGCCCAAAGCGAACTCATTAAAAGTTAATGTTATTGCAATCTTCAGTTTAAGTGTAAGAAGAAAATAGTTACTTTAATTTTGTGAAAAGGGAAAATATCTCACTTTGACACAATTATGAAATAAAATAATAATAATAACATTTTTGAAAAACTTATTTTTTTTTTCTGGAAAATGGCTCCCTCTTTTTTTTTTTTTTTTTTTTTTTTTTTGTCTTTTAATTCCCATGATAATTGGATATTTTTCAAATTGTCAAAAAAGAGCAATACAAGTAAAATAAATTACGTAATTTACGAAGTTTATATCCAGCGGTAAGATGATTTTGATATGTTTTCAAACTTTTTCATCAAAAGTGTAATTTAAATAAAAAGCTAAATCTTTCCTTTATCAAAATTGCCCATAGCGCAGCACACTTGCTGCATAAAATTCAATTTATTTCACCCCCTTTACCACAAATATAAATAAAATCTTGCCTAATATTAAAAATATGAATATATTAAGCATGCTTATTAAAATCTAATGAATATTAAAATTTATTGAAAGTTTTTAAAAATATTTTTTAATTTGTTTCAGTATTTCTGTTTTAAAATAGATTTTTACGGCAGCGGTTATTAATTATTTTCGTAATAAAATTGTAAGAACCGAGTACAGAACATATTTTTAAACGAAATCGAAATTTGGAAATGTAAGTGATGAAATTAACATTTCAGGAACGTAATGGGAAATGCAAATGAAAAAAAAAATGAGAAATGCTTATTAAATATAAATATTAAATATGCAATGTAAATTTAAATTATACTTAATTTATTTTCATCGATAAATAACAAAAATTTTAAATTCATTAGTTTATTTATTTATTTATTTATTTTAATTTTTAGTTGTTTTCTAAATTTTTAAATAGAAGTTTTTACTCAAAAGTAATAGTAAACGTTTGCTTCCAGATATTTATTGTCTCGAATTTTTTTGTACTATATATGATAAAATAGTAACGTTTATAAATACATTTACGGCAATATAAATTTATTCATTTTCTTATCATATGAAAATTAAACTAAGAAAGACGCAAAAATAAGACACAGATTTCATACACACGAAGCAATAAATAATAAATATAAGTTTGGAATAAGTCGTATCCAATGAAACAACAACAACAATAACAATAATAATATAGTGCAAACATTAAAGTCAAGCTGTTTGATATAGTGAAATGTTACTTCTGTTACTTCTGGAAATATTTATTTAAAATTATCACATAATGATAGTACATTTTTTTTTCCAACATCAAACATTTTTGAGCGTAAAGTAACATCAAAACCTGAATTAATATGAGAAAAATAAATACATAATTAAATAAAGTGAAAACGTTATTAGTTTAGACTTATGAAAGAAAGCGTAACATTTAATGGACAATATGCATTTTCTTGGGTTCGAGGCTAAATCATACCCAACATGTCACTTCTAAATTTCAATTTCCCTATGAATTTCCCTCTAGATACAAATATTTCCCTACGCAATGCAAACATTTCCCCATAAAGCATAAATGTAAACATTATAATACTGCATTTTCCCCTGTAATAGTCACGTATCAGGGGATTATTACGTAACGTAGATAAAATATATTAGAAACAGTAATATTTTCCTTTTTACATTTCACATTTTACATTTAGTAGTGTGTATTTTTCAATTTATGATATAATCCAAATAATTGTGAATCCATGACTAAATAATTCTTAGATGAACATTGTCATAAACGATATATATATAGATGAGAAGGAGATGGGAAGGTCAAATTATTTATTACAAAATCGAAAATTGTGAAAGCCACGTGACTCTAATCCAGGATATTCAAACTGCACGACAAAATTTTGCTGATTGAGTTACCTTGACGACATTCGAACGTTACTTATTAGTACAATAAAAATTATTTTAAACTAGTCATGACAGCATAAAAATTAGTACATAAAAAAAATGATTATAGCACATATTCATAATTAAGTTTAAATATCGGAAAGGTCTCTCGGTCTCTAATGAAAAGGAAGATGTAACGAGTTTCTCTTTATGAGGAGGAAGGGTGAAAATTAGGAAAAAATACCTCTAAAGTATTTAAGATAAAGACAACTTCCTTACTCAGGGTTAAAAAAATGTTGTGTAAAATAAGGAAAATTTTTAATATTTTACAAATTAACGAAGTTCATAATTGCGTTCAAGTTTTCATGTTTTTTTGTGTGGTAATATACTGAGAAAAAATTCTGCAACTGACATCTAGAATCTAAATTCTGGCTCTTGAAAAAATAGTTCCATGTCATCCTTATAAATTCTATTCCCCTGTTAAAGCGAGTTCTAAAAACCTCTATTAGAATTCAAGAGAGTTTGTCTATATTATAGAGGTATTATCTATTTGAAAATATCTCCAAATGCGAACACAAAGCGAGTTTCAGCAACTATAATCTTGGTTTATGAACCAATTCTAGATATTCAAGAGAGAATTTCATTTCTCGTCATACAAAAGATTCAGAATATTCAGAATACCCAGAATATTGTTTCACCATCTAGAAATGTGTAGACTAGAAATTCTCGATCATTTCGTCTATTCTGTTTATTGGCGTGCCTTATGCGCTTAGCTCGGAAATCTATATTTCTAATTAAGGGATTTAGAAAATGGCCACTTATTCATTCTAGATGAAGGCGGTATATTGTTTTTCTCAGTGTATAATGTTTTTTAATATTTGTGTTTTCAGGCATTAGTTGGTTTGAGATCGTTTAACGTTGAGATCGTTTAACTGTTGCTACGCAAAAGGCATTTTGGGGAGCAGTGGGATTCATTTGTGTGGGTTAGAGTCCTCAATTCACAAAGTAGTGACACGCTTTTCTCTTTGCCACTCGTTCTCGGTTTGGTCAAGAAAGGTAAGTGACGTCACGGGCGCCATTTTGGAGATCAAATTGATTTCAGTTAGATTCTTAGCCATTGCATGTTTATAGAGTATTAAGGAGATAATTTTCGCTTTAGATAATTACTGTTTAAAAGATGCCATTGAAAACTCTTTTTTATAATAAAAAAGAAAAATTCAGTTCCTGATTCTAAAGAGTTTAAAAAAAACTAAGAATTATAGTTTTGGCACCGTTTTGTTTTTATGGTACTGTGAAAGGAAGTTATGATTTTGATAAAAATCATGAAAAGGATATAATGTCCATATTTCATGAATTTAAATCCGAGAAAGAAAAAAAAGAAAATGTAGAAGAAGAAAATACTTTTCTTAAAAAATATAAGTTTCCAAAAACCACGTATAGGAATTTTATCCAATGCTATAGAAGTAAATGATATTTCTGAAAATATTTTTGAGGAAACCTTTTTGAGACATCACTTTTGAAAAAAAAAAAATATATATATATATATATATATAATATCTGGTGTCGCATAAAATCATAGAGACTTCAAAATAAGCAAAAGCTAAAAAGATGTTTTATATAACCTTGCTGGATGTATAATTTATAAAATTGCAAAAAAACACAAAATCTGTTTCATATTATAAGCTATCTGACTACCGATGAACCAGTTAAAGAAAATGAAACAGCAATGTTTCATGAATTTGAAAATTTTAAGAAATAAGTTTGATGTATGCATAAAATAATAATAATAATAATAATAATAATAAAATATACAAATAAATAATTTCTGGAACTGGAAAATATTTTAAGAGTTATTAGTTATCCTCAAAACCTATCCTCCTATTATCCTCAAAACTGAACTTACCGACCTTATGTAAATGTGTGCAAGTTTTTTTTTTTTTTTTTTTTTTTTTTTTTTTATACCAACTTGTTATTCCATTTTTAATTTAATTACTTTTAGTTTTATTAAACATCGTGTATATATTTTTATTGAAATGAAAAACAACTATCATCAACCTAATCATTCCAAAAAGTGTTATAACAAAGGCTTGGGCATGAGAAATACAGCTTCTGATATTTTATAAAATATGTATTTTTCCCCTTTTTTAGTACGACATGATTATTGCTTTCCATATGATATCTCGCGTCGTCATCATTTCCCATGTTTCACTCTGAATATATAAAGATGTTTTTTCTTTTTGCAACAAGTTAAAAAATATATTAAATTTAAATTGATATAAAACCTGCAATAGAAAATTTAAGGAGTTTTTATAGTAATCGCTGCTAAAGATATATATATATATACATACTTTATATATATATATATATATATATATATATATATATATATATATATATATATATATATATATATATATAAAGTTATTTTTTATTTATTTGCTTATTTTTACACTTTCTGTATATTTAGACCAATTAAAAAATGTTTTTTAAATCCCTATCGCCTCAAGTAATATTTATATAATATAGATATGTATGTATATAATGATAGTAAATATTTTTTTTTTATTTAAAACGCGGTGAAATAAAAAATAACATACGATTTAATGCCACAAAAGTTCAAAATATTCGATAGGAATTATTCAATGAAAAAAAAAAAACCCTGAAAACTACAACAGTAATTAATTAAAACAATTAATTTATTTGTCTTTATCGATTAAACAGATTGAAGTTATTCTCTTCAGACTAAGATTATTTCAATTCAATCTCTCTCTCTCTCCCTCTCTCTCTCTCTCTCTAAATAAATATATATATATATATATATTATTTATAATATATATAATAAAATTAAGAAAATTCGTGTGAAATTTTTTTTTAAAATGTATGCAGTAACCATTGCTAAGAGACTCAACGCAGTTACCACATAACTTTATATGGAATAATAGACTAATAAAAGTCCTGCCGCACTAAATTAAATTCTGTTTTGTATATATTTTTTTATATCTTACTCAGAAAACAAAATTAGACTTCGGTTCCTTTATTATTATTACTATTTTTTAGTTATTTGATAGAAATATCCAAAAGACATCCCATAGGAAATATGTAACTAAATTTTTGTTTTATATTGATTAAGAAAACCATGACTGGCTTATCAATTTTTTATCAATTTTTATTTATAAATTTAAATACTTTGTTTCTCATTATTATTATGTACGTAATATAAATTTATTATAATTTTTATAATATTAGTTTTACCCTTTCTCTATAAAGCATGACTATACTGAATAAAATCGCTATTTTCTGTGTATAAACAAATATCAGTATTAAAATTAATTGTAAAATACAATATTATTATTCTGTCATAGTGTTAGTGTTATACGAACACTTTAATTGTATTGTCCGCTTCGCTGGACACCATAATTAAATGAGATTTCAAAATCACATATCATTATTAATAACCTAAGTTAAAGTTCCCGCTGTGTTCGGGTACAGCTTTTTCCCACTCGCAACGTGAGGTGTCCGGGTCCCAACTGCTTTCGATAGCAGCTTACCCGCTTCTTACTTACCCTTCCCCAGCGGGTAAGTTCGACTTTTTGCGAAATCCCACCAAAGTGAATAATGTGTACACTTAATCAACATCCACACACCAAAATTCACCATTATAAGATAATTTAAAGCGAATTCAAATGCGAAAAGCGTTTATTACCACCCGACCCCATGGGGAGGAATTTCGTAAAATCCCGTTACAATAACTGTCGGATACATATAAACAATTTACGCATAAAATTTCGTGACCGCAGATCCCAAGACAAATTTAGCGCCAAGAGGAAGATCTCGAATTTGTTACTTCCTTCGCCCCTCCCTCCACCCCCCGTCCCCCCCCCCCCAAAAAAAAAAAAACGAAAATGTGTTACAGAAATATTTTATAGAAATCACATGTCTGTTGTCAATACCTTTGTAGAATTTTTAGTAGAGCTCTACTCAAAAATTTGTATTTTTTTAAATTTTCCTCGGAAAATCAATTTTTTTACTCCCAAAATCGTGCATAACGTTTTACTTATACTCAAGTCTAGTCTCTTAACCGTGAAGAAATTTGGGGGCAAATCATGCTTACAATATTTTTTAGCCTCTTGATCCCTAGGGGGAATTCGATAAATCCCGTTACTTTAGTTGTTTGATACATATAAACAGTTCAAGCACCAAACTTCGTGTCCGCAGCTTTCATAAATTTCCCAGGACAAATTTAGTGCTTAAAAGTAGCAAATTCGAGACCCTCCTTTTAGCGCTAAATCTGTCTTGGGCAAACTGTTTCGAATTTTCCTTTCGTAACACATGCATGGCTGTTTTTAACATCTTTGTTCCATTTTCGGTAGAGTTCTACTCAAAAATCCGGAATTTGTAAAATTTTTCACCAAAAACTGTTTTTTTCTTCCTTTCCTTAGAAATCAAAATTTCCTAAATTGCAGATATTTTATTTGTACTCAAATCTAGTCTCCACATGTGCAATTTCTTCACTGTGAAGAAATTTGGAGCCGAGTTATGCTTACAAAGATCTTTTTGCCTTCTGTCCCCAAAAGGGGGAAAGGGGTAATTTTACAAATTCCGTTACTTTAGGTGTTGGATACATATAAACTATCCAAGCACCAAAATTCGTGATCACAGCTCTCGTAGATTTCTCAGAACAAATTTAGCGCTTAAAGGTGTGTCCCGGTTTTGCTCCCTCGTAACCCCCCCCCCCCCCCCAAAAAAAAAAAAAAAAAAAAAAAATTAAGGAAATCGCACAGTTTCTTTTTTCATTTTTGTTCCATTTTTAAAGAGTTCCACTCAAAAATACAGAATTTGCTATATTTCTCGCTAAAAATCGATTTTCCTACTTTTCCCTTTAAAAATCGAAAATTCCTAAATCGCAGATAAAGTTTAATTTTTACTTATGTCTAGTCTCCCCATGTGCAATTTCTTTACTGTGGCGCCGTTGAATTCCGATGAGCAGTTCTCACGTGATACCCCGACAAAAAAAGCGGTACAGACATACGGACACGACGATACACACACACACACACACACTGAGAAAGACAAAATTTTCTAAAGTCATTTTTGGCTTCCACGGTGTAAGAAACAGGATGATATCGCAAAGTTTTTTGATTCTGACAAATCTACAGACAAACGTCTGATTTTATTAATATGAATAACAATAAATTGAAACCCTTTTTACAATTACCTTATGCATGTAATTATTTTTTAAATTTATAATCCATTACAAACATTTTTTTTATGAGTTGTCCGAGAGAAGAAAATCTGAAATGGCTTAATCCTCACATAGACAAACTTTTCGTAACACCGTGTGTGTGTGTATTCATCGCCAAATACGTCAAATAGCGTGGCAGCGTTGCTTAATTAACATTTTTTTTTTAAGTCTATTATTTTTCCTTTTACTTTTTCCTTAGCAACAGCTTTAGTATCAGACACTCAAGCAAAATTTGAAATTTGGCTTCGAAGTACCCAGGACATTTCTCGCCAACTTCTTTAGGTCCGAATCTGCTATAGCCATTATAATTCATTGCCAAAATGGCTAAAATAAAATAAAATAAAAAGTTGCCAAAAGAGTTTTATACTAAAACTGCATTTATTTTATTTTATTTTTTTATTTTTATTTTTTATTTATTATATTTTTTTATATTCAAATTTAACTGTATTGACAATCTATTCTGCATTGAAATTTTGTCAAATGGTAAATATATGGCGATATTTGAATTCGGTATCGATGCGCTCTAAAATCGAGGAAATAATTACATTTTGAAGCAGCTTCAGTAGCCTCAAATTGGCGAAATTGGAAATTTGGCACTGAAGTAGGTCTGTCGTTTCTCGCCAAGGTCTTTTTTTAACGTAACTGCTATAGCTATTTTAATTCATCGCTAAAGAGACCAAACTTCAAATATCAGCAATTGGGAACTGTACTAAAGTAGTCCCCAAGTCACGTAAAAGAACACTCTTCTTTTTGAACAATTAATATTGAAATATCAATTTTGAAATTAACTTTCAAAAAAAAAAAAAAAAAAAAAAAAAAGAAAGAAAAGAAAAAGAAAGATATCGCGTGCGTAAGATAACTCACAATTTACATAAAAAAAATTAAATAACAACAAATAAAAGATCGAGTTTCTTTGTCAAATTTACTCATGAAAAATGTTATACATGCCTCCCCACCTCCCATGCACAGAGAGAAAAATTTCCGAAATCATTTTGAGGTTACCTGTTGTCTAAAATGTAAAGATAACTTTTTTTTCCCTCCATTGAAAGCGTTTTACTGAAAAATTCTTTATGGCGCATGCGCAGACGTTTTTTGCCCCCAATTCAAAAATTAATCAACATTTTGAAAATTTCTGTAGGTATAATTTTAAGTTGGGTGAAGACCTAAATTCCAGCCAAGTGCCGTTGAATTCCGTTCAGCGGTTCTCGCGTGATACCCAGACAAAAAAAGTGACATACAGACACCACGACACACACACACACACACACACACACAAGCAAAATTTTCTGAAGTCGTTTTCGGCTTTCATGGTGTGTGAAACGTGAAGTTATCGCAAAATGTTTTGATTCTGACAAAGTTACAGACAAAAGTCTGATTTTATTAGTATAGATATATATATTATATATATTACATAAACCAATCTTTCTGTTCTCGAAACAGTTTTTTTTTTTTAAGTCGATCTTTCAATTTTAGTAGATTGTTTTAGTAGAAATTTTAGTAGAAAAATTTTAGTAGAAAAAAATATGTAATTTATTAAATTACATATTTTTTTCTTTTAAAGAAAGTTGTAAAAATTTGACCAGCGATAAAATACGAATAATTAAAAAAATATATATATGTATTTTATCAATTAAATCATTCATGCACAGTCGGTAACAAAAGTGTCCAAACACTAGCAAAAATTCCTATAAGTACCCTTAATACAGTTTTGATAAATAAATCCTTGTCGAATCCTGTTCTTAGACTGACTAAGGACAGAATTTGACAAGGATTTATTTAACAAAACAGTATTAAGTGTACCTTTTTTACATAGGAATTTTTGCTAGTGTTCGGACACTTTTGTTACCGACTGTATTTTACTATTTACGCTTTTAAAAAATGAAGAATACTCAAAAATATCATACATTTAAATACATGCGATCTACAGAAGTCCTTGTTGATTTCTGTCACTTTCTTTTTCCTATTAAATTACGATGGGGTTGGAGCGAGCTTATCTCCAAAATGGCGTCCGTTTCTCCCGTGTCGCTACTCTGTAAATCGAGTGCTCTAGTGTGGGTAGTCCTTTGCTTCTGTAAACCCGAAATGCATTAACTTCAGAACATGGAGGATGTAGCAACCACGACAATCCCCTCCGTGGAGGATCAAGATTGGGATGACATGTCTCAAGACCACTCTTAGAGTAGGCTGACCAGATCAAAGTACCTTTATAAGAGAGAAGCATTAAAAATTGATACAATTATTAAATTATGGACGTATTTTTCCATTTCTAATAAATAAGGACTAAAAATAAAGTGTTATTGATCAATAATTTAGATTCTACAATTTTTTAAAACTTAGAAAAATGCCTAAAGAAAAAGGGCGTCCCCATTTGTTCCCAGAAAATGGGGACGTTTGGTCAGTATATCTTAGATGGGTGTCCCAAACCGTAGGGTTAATAGCATTAACCCTATGTGAAACCTACTCACACACTGAGCCACGACAAAATATACGTGCACCTGCATCAACCATCATTAATGTATACGACGGACTGCCGGCTCGAATACTCACAATCTTTCAATTACTAGCTCAGTGTAAGCTCGACTCTACCAGCGTAGCTCGACTCTACCAATCAAGCTACGACGGCACTTTTTTTTTTTTTTTTTAAACAGAATTTATATTTTCAGATACAGGAAGATTTATATGTATGCTATAAAACTTTTATTTGTTTTTGTTGACTAAAAGCTAGCATAATCGCCTGCTTGATATGTTGTGTTTACGATAACTCGTTAATGCGCCATTGTTGTTCACTACATCGATCTAGCTATTATGCTCGTTCAGACAGAATTACCCAGTTTTTTTTTTACCTTACTTTTTCCCGTTGTATTTTCTGTAATTGGGGCTCATAGCATATATATACATCAGTTTCTGCATTATTATTATTATTATTTTCTGTGAGCAAAACTTAAATCATACATGCACTGATAGCTGTATTCCTCTCCTTCTTTTTCTGTGTTTACCGATTAATATTGCAAAAAATCCGTTTTAGAGAACAGTTTTTTTTTTTTTTCAATCTATTTAATATGTCGTATTTTATGCTTTTCGGGATTTATTCATTTTGAAACGGCTTTCATTGTGAATTTTACATTAACTGTTTCTTAAAAAAAAAAAAAAATAATAATAATTAAAAAAAATAAAAAAATAAAATAAAATAAAATAAAATAAATATTAATATTAATAATAAATGTATTGTAATTCCCTGAAAGAGAATGGAAAACACTCTCCAAGCAAGGTCCAATACTAAACTTCATTTTTGTTTTTATTAATTTAAGGAACCTTTCTAAATTCCTGTTTATTTGATATAATTCTTTGGTTAAGATTTGGTTAAGCCCACTGTTTTTTGCCAGTTTCAAAAATTCCCCAGTATGGAACGACCCTGTCATCTGTCTGAAATTTGCAAAACTTTTGAAGAATTTAAAAATGACGAAAATATATAAAAAATGACTTGGAAAAGTTTATTTGGAGAACTGAAACATTGCATAGTACAAGTAAAGGAACATAAACGGAGTTAGTAGAATATAAAGCGTTCTTATTTTAAGCTATATATTAAAGTATAGCATTTCTTTTCTTTTTTTTTTCTAGGGGGTGGGGGGTGATATATATATATATATATATATATATATATATTAATATAATATAACATTTTTTGTTTATTCATCCCCAATTATTTATATAATTTCTTTTTTATAATTCCTATTCTTTACAAATACTTTTATGATTTAATGGGCACAATTTCGGTAATATAATTGTAAAAGATTACGATTATAATTTTTTTTAACATTGATTCTTCTGAAATTTAAAACATGATGAAATAGGTGGTATAATAATAGTAATAAAATACTGCCATTGTTTTCGATATATCATGCATATTTATTTAAACTGATGTGTAAGCTAAGCAGACAAGGATTAATAAATTTATGAAAAAAGTTTATTTGTAAACATTGACCACTTGGGTAAGCAAAACTCAAAGCGAGCTTTTGACCGACTTCAGTTTTTTTTTTTTTTTTTCATAAAGCTATATAGAAAAGAGTTTGCCAGCGAAGCGGGCAAAGCCGACCAAAATTGTTTAAAAACTAAAATATTATTCAACAATTCGCCGGGAGATCATTTCTTTGTAAAAAAAAAAAAAAAAAAAAAAAACTTAAAAATTTGAAACTCATAAATATTATATGAATTTCATCACATAACTAAAACTTTAGTTCACCAGTCACCAAATTATTATTAGAACCAGATTAATATTGTGCAATAGTGAACTAAAATCATACAAAGAAAGGTTTCGAAATACAATTCATAATTGACGACCCATTTTTTATACTTCCACAACGCAGTACTCTTTTAGTACAGGATCCCTATGAACGAATTTTAAATTTTTATCGCCATGTTAGCGATAACTTTTTGTTTCTTTATTTTGGTATTTTATTTTGGCTTTCAATGAGTTACAAATTTTTTTGAGTATACTTTATCAGACTCTGTTTTGCACAGCACCACAATGATAAGGTTTTCTTACATTACATATTATGATCAAACAGTCAGTTCCCACACATACACATCAAAATTTCAACGTGAACGAAGTCGCGGGTAACAGCTAGTATATATACAATTATATAACTTCATGTTGTTGCTTGAAAAGTTAATTTTTCTTCGTATGCTGATATGAACAACTAAACCTTTCATTTACTTAACTTGCTGTAATTCATGTTGACTGGGATAAATGTAATTAAATATTTATTATTATTATTATTATTATTATTATTATTATTGTTGTTACTTTATTATTTATTTATTTGTGTGTGTATTTTGGTTGATTATTTGATTTTTTTTTTTTTTAAGTCAGTTACTTTTTACATATTCTTTCTGTTATGCTTATTAAATTTTTTAAATATAAGATCCGGAAATTTGCTATTATAGCAACCAGCGAACAAAATCTTACATTAGTACTCAACGGGAAAAAAAGATTTCTCTTGATATATATATATTCCGTTCTAAGCTTTTCATATTTCATAAATAATTTGTCAAAAAAAAAAAAAAAAAAAGTTTTAATAGTCATCGTGAGTTTTTTCTCTTTTTCCTTGTTTGCTTATTTCATTTCCGCTTCGTGTCGATTTATCGTAAAAGCATCATATTTTACATTGCAACTAAATATCGAAGCCTGAAGGTAAGTTTGAAGTTAAATTAAAGTAAATCAAAAATCAAAATGATTGGCTACGTAAAGTTAATTACTGCAATAATTAACTAAAAGTCTTCACATGGTGTTTTTCTGTCGCGTTTATTTTAGTAATTTTAGTAATATTTGTAATTTTTTTTTTCTATCTTTCTTTTCTTTTCTTTACTTTTTTTTCAAATTCAATTTTAATTTTTATATAAATGTATTTACAATTATATTTAAATTTATACGCATTTCCATTAAATATTCAAAATAAACTTTTAGTATTTGTATTAGCTTAAAAAAAAGGAAATATAGCATTGATTTTTGCAAAATAAAATAAAATAAATTGAAATAAAATAAAATAAGATGAAATAAAATAATATAAAAATAAAAATAACGTTTTTGCATTTTTGGTACTTTGTTATTTTTTGCCAACAATTCATAAAATTTTCTATTAAAAATATTTTAGACCCTTTCTGTAAAACACAAAAAATAATACGAAATTTTTTTTTAAATGGAAAAAATGTTTTTAAAATTTATTTTCTATTTTAATATTAAGAATTATTTATGAGAAATATTCTTTTTCGAAATACAAATTCCATAAATAAAGCAAATATGATTATTTAGTTAAGTAATTGAACGCTGAAATATAAAGAAATGACGAAGAATTTCTACTTTGAGAAAAGCTTTTCGTCTTCAAAAAAGGAATCGTTTTTTTTTCCCCATATTTTCCATATTTCATGTCTTTCATTTGAAAGGTAGTGTAGATTAGCAAATAATTTCACTTTTTTTCTTTTGAAATTGTTACAATATTTTTCATCTTTTAATTAAATTATGTTTTAATCTGATGGCAGAGAAGAATAACGGAATCACATGAAAATATGTAAAAACCTATTTTTTGTTTTAAAATTAAAAATATGCAAATATTTTTGCTCTATTAGTTAGATGGTAAAAAAGATTAAAGATTAAAGAAATTCTATCTATAGCTTTTTTTCCGTAGGATTTTTATTGTTTGAAATATTTTAAAATGAATAGAATAAGAAAGTTTTTTTTAGATTTTTCAATTGAGATATTGCAGAAAATACATTATTATTATTATTAATTTAATTAATTTATTTCATTATTATTATTGTAATTATTGTTAACATTATTATTTATAAAAAAATTTCTTCAGAAAAATCTTTGAAATAATCAAAAGCATTACAAAGCATTTACATGTTATATTATTTGTATATTTTAATTTCTCTATAAAAATTTAATGAAAATTAAATAAATTATTATAAAATTAAATAAATATTTAAAATCTCCCTTTATTTATTATCTATATTTTGTGTCTTTCCAACAGATGCTCATTTTTTCCTTTCTATTATATTTAAGTTTTAAATAAGTCATCTACTTGCAACTTGTTGAAAAAATTTTAACGTGAATATATATATATATATATATATATTTTCATCGTATTACTACTGTGGCTTGTTTAACAAATCAAAATATTCTACGCTGTTTCCGCTGTGAATAATGCCAAATTTTATTAACCCTTAGTCTCATGAATTCAAGCTTATTTACATCTATAATAATATCTATCTTTTATTATTTAAAGTTTATTGTAATTTGTAGGAAAATGTATGAATAAATTCTTTAACATTTTATACAACAAACCATACTCAGTGTAGTAAGAATCCTTTTTTTTTTTTTTTTTTTTTTTTTTCAGAATAAATAAAATATTTTCTAATCTACAATAAAAGTGTACAAACCCATGTGCTTGAATGTAATAAAATTTAGAAGTTAAAATTAGAATGCAAAATCTAAAAACTGTAGTGATTCAACAAAGTTTAGGAATAAAAAACAAAATAAAATAAAAGATTTAAGTAAATAAGAAATGCAATTAGAGAATTTTAGTTGAATTCGTCAGAAAGAAAATAAATGATTAATTTTTTACTTTCTCTTACCCATAGGGTCGAGAAAGTAATGTTTTAGGGTCAAATTTTCGAACGTGAGTTTTTGTTATATTTACATGTTCTGAGGTCCCCTGAATACGAAAATCATGTTTTTAAGGAATGGTCTGTGTGTCTGTGTGTCTGTTATCAGCATATCTTAAGAACAAATAGTAGCAGAAATTCCAAACTCAGTATTCTAAATGTGTATCCTATAGGGATGCTACAGTAAGCTTTTCGTTGAGATGAAGCAAATGGTTCGTGTGCAGGGACACTCAAAAGTATTCAAATACATTACGTTTATGGGGGAAATTACAGGTAAGTAGAGGTTAACATTTATAGACTGCACTAAACCAAATGAAACGAATATATATTTTTTGTAATAGAGATAGTCAACTGGGGAAAAAAATTGTGTATGTAGGAGTCCTGTCTCCTACATACATGATACAGTAAATTTTCATGATGGGTATCTCTCAAAAGAGCTCGCCAATACATTTAAAACGAATGGTTGAACCATCGATCTGCGATAATTTAAAATAAAGTCATCATTTTTTTTTTTTTTTTTTCATTTTTAACCCCCCCCCCTCCAAAAAAAATATAAAAATAATAATAAAATAAAAAAAATTAAATTAAAAAAAATTTAAAAAAAAAAAAAATTAAAAAAAATTAAAAAAATTAAAAATAAATGTAATGTTGAGAATAAATTCAACTTTGTTTTATATATTTAGTGTTATACTACTTTTCTAATATGGAAATCGTCTGCATTATCATAAAAGATTTTTTTTTTTTTTAAATAATAATTTTAATAAATTATTTTTTAAAAACAGAATTATTTTTTAATAATCGAATTAAATTCTATACTAGCAGGCTTTGCCCGCTTCGCTGGCCACTAAATTTAAAGGAAACTCGTTTCTATATAGCTTTATAAAAATAAAATAAAATAAATTACTGAAATTGTTCAAAAGCTCGCTCCAGGTCCCTGCTGCATTCAGCAGCGATTTGGTCATCAACTGCAACTCGGGCGCTTGTCCCTATTACCTGCGACAATAGTTTACCAATGAGCTTCCATTTAGGTGCTTATTATATAACAGTTTCGATATAGATAGTATCGAAAAAATTGGAGTTTCCCTTTTATATTTGAATCCCAGTTACATGTGAACAACACTATACGTGTTGTTCACATGTAACTCGGACTGGACTCAAACGTAACTGGGTTTAGACAACATAATATTTGCTTTTACGTTATTTCATATATATATATATTTTTTTTGTTTATCCAATCAACCATTAAATGACAGCAATTTCACGCCAAATATTACAATACTAGCGAGCTTCGCCCGCTAGCGGGTCAGTATTTTCAAAAGCATCACTAAAATTAATGAATCATTAACAGTAACTTTTAGTGTCAAGAAAAGAAAAAAAAAATCATTTCTGATTGGGTAAAAAGTCGGCCCGGGTCCACACTGCCTTCAGCAGCGCTGCCCCGTGCGCGCTGCGCGCGCGTATTCCTTCCCTGACCCTTCGTGCCCCCCCTCAAAAAAAATCTTCTGATCGGGTAAAAACTCACACCGGGTTCCTACTGCCTTCGGCAGCGCAGACCCCTTCGCGCTGCGAGCGCACGTGTGAGAGTATACGTGCGCTGCGCACACATATTCCTTCTCAAATCATATTTTTATTCTTAAGAAAAGAAAATAAAAAAAATCATTTCTCATCGGGTACAAAGTCGGACCGGGTCCTCACTGCCTACGGCAGCGCAGTCCCGTGCGCGTTGCGCGCGCTCAAGTTAAGGAGTACACGCGCTGCGCGCGTATTAATTCCCTGTTCCTTCGTGCATCCTAAGAAAATCATTTCTGATCGGGTAAAAACTCACACCGTGTCCCCACTGCGTTCGGCAGCGCAGACCCATGCGCGCAGCCCGCGCAAGTGTGAAGGTATACGCGCGCTACGCGCACATATTCCTTCTCAAATCAAATTTTTATTCTTAAGAAAAGAAAATGAATAAAAAATCATTTCTCATCGGTTAAAAAGTCGGACCGGGTCCCCACTGCCTTCGGCAGCGCTGTCCCGTGCGCGTGGTGCACGCCTATATCTTCCCCACCCTTTCAGCCCTTCCTAATTAACCTACATATACCAATTTTGAACAGTCTAACTGAATTAGCTGAGATGCAAAAAAAAAAAAAAAACTAATCAGAACACCTCAAAACGTGTAAATCTGGTGAAAACTTTCGTTAATATAAAAAAACTTTAAAATATCTTTCGAATGATGCATTAAAAATAATTTAATCATAGTTAGAATTTGAAATACGCGTATTAGAATAAAATTTAATTTGCAATTAAATTGTACATTTTTTATTTATTCTGGAAACTCGGTGAAATTTTAACTGCAACTTCGTCTTGTGATGTTAAAAGTGTGTAGCACGTTTGAAATAATTTTGAAGAAAATTGAAGCATTTTGAAATTTACAATTTTTTTTTCCAGTACAAAATCAGTAAAGCAGGAAGTAAAATCTATTTATTCTTTCGCCCGGCGCCATGGTAACCGAAATACGTCTAGAAGGAAATTAATAAAACTCTTGTGATTTGTTGCCACCTTTTTTTCATACTTTAGTTAATTTTAAAATATCTAATTATACTATCGATAAGCTATTTAAACCGTCGGATTCAGAAAAATCGGACCTTTCATTTGATACCTTATTTGTAACGATACGACTGATATTTCTAATTTATTTTCCACTTTTTCCGTAAAAATGTCGCTTTTTAAGCATTTAATCATGAATTCTGGATCATTTTTCGGTAGACAAGGGTCGACGTTTTAATTAATATCTCCGTTAATTAGGGTCGCATCGCTTAGCGAATTATTGCGATGACGAGATGAAGAAATTCTGCGTCTGTCGACACCAGTTTCGAGGCGCTGCGACCATTAGCGCCGGAGCTTTAGCGGTCACAAGGCATTTCTCACAGACAGACAGACAGACAGACAGACAGAAAGACAGACAGACAGACAGACAGAAAGACAGACAGAAAGACAGACAGACAGACAGACAGGCAGATGCGCACAGATTTTAATAATATAAGGAGATGCTGTGACCGGCTACGTCTGTCGCATGAGACAATTAATTTTTTGTGTTTATATATAATTCATGGGTTGTAAACCTGATAGTACAGCCTTAATATAGTTCTCTTTGGCGGCTTTTGAATTTTTGTCACCAGTTTAGACTTAATCCATTGTAACAATATGACTTAATCCCTTGTAACAATATGCTATGAGTGCTATTTCTGCCGTATTTTAGACAACTAATCTTTTTATGGTTATATATATTTCCCATTAAACATATTTTTATTTATTTATTTAAATATTAAATTGAATTTTTCAAATATTTCTGTTCGACAGCGTGAGAGTGCAGTAACACACAGAGGTTCATTTGTCTGTATGATAAATTAGCATAGTGATTATTATATAAAAAAATAAATAAATAGGTAAACATTATCGTGTTACACAACTTTATTATGTCGCTCCATTGGCGGCTTTTGAATTTTTGTCGCCATATTAGCGATGGATTTTTTTTTTTTTTTTTTTTTTTTTTTTTTTTTTGTATGAAAAGGGGAAGACTATTTTGCTAATAATTTTATCAGACCCTTTTTTATTTATACATAAGAATCCTTTATATTCTGCTTACACTTTTAATGCTTTTTAGGTTTAAAATAGTGCTTGTTGAAATAAATTTCCTATCTTTAAAACTGCATTTATTCTGTAAATTTTGTGTAAAAATAAATCATTTATGTTTTTATATATTTGATGCGCTACTTAGATTAAAATGGCTGTTGCTATATTAAACTTCTTGTCGAAAAACATTCGGTGTACTTCAACACCAAAATTTAAAAAATCGCCCAGCAGGATCTGTTAATGAAGCTGATAAAATAAAAATATGGTTCATAGAGTTTAAATAATCTATTTAAAAAATTTTTTTAAACCCAAATTATTAATCTATCGTATCACATACATAGATATAGTAATAAAATATAGATTAATCATTGGGGACAAAAAGGTGATTCCTTTTCACTCGGGAAAAGACGGCGATTCTACCAAAATATGGCAGTCTTTCCCCGAGTGAATACACACGGGAATATGCACGAATGTTTTAGCAAATAAAATTCATGAATAATTTATTTACTAAAGGTGAATGAAAATCCCCAGATATAGTTTCAAATTCATTCTTCTGTTTTTTTTTTTGTTTTTTTTTCCTTCAATACCACTTAATGGCTGATTCCAAAGCTTTTTTTTCGGCATCAAAAATCTTTGCACGATAATATGGGGATGATAGATCTATATATATTATTATATCTATGATCACATAAATCTTTTCGAAAATAGAATAAAACTTAATTTGAAAAAAAAAATAATAACTTTTGTTTATTAACCAAAATAATTGATGAAATTTGAAATGCAAGTTGGTCTTGTGGGGTACAGGCTGTATATTATATTTTTGTGTTCGTGAGAGAAAATTTAAAAGAATTTGAAAACTGCAATTTTTAATCCCTTTTAAAAATCATGTGACTTAATGTGAAGCAGATTTTTCATTTTTTTTTCTCCTGACGGTTTCCATACAATCTTCTGCTGTTGCCACCTAAAATTCATACTTTAGTTAATTTTAAAAAATCTAATTGTCCGATTGATAAGCTGTTTAATGCATCGGATTAAAAAAAAATTTCCCTTTCATTTGCTATCTTATTTGTAACGATGCGACTGATATTTCTAATTTATTTTCTAATCTTTCTGATTTATTTTCCTCATTTTAAATAAATGTACATTTTATTATTATTATTATTATTATTATTTTGTCGAAAAAAAAATTGGCAACAATTAAATTATGGATAAAATGTTAAAATTTAAATGGCTTTTTTTTTATCAGAAATTAGAGGATTATGATTTTCACATTTTAATTAATTAAGAAAAAACTAATCAAAAATTCGAAAATCTGACTTCGATGTGCACAATGACCCTTCGGGATGCACCTTTGTGTTAAATCTCGTGACTGTCCGAGCTACCGTTTTCGAGATCAGTGAAATATACACACAAATATTGCTCACTTAATAGTATAAGATAAATGTAGGTGCATTAATGGAACAGGGGGTTGAGGGGGGGGCGGTGGCCCCCTCACACAGGGCTAATTATCATATAAAACTTTTCCGAAACCTAATTTGAATTGTTTAACACAGGTTTACATAACAGTACTCGTTATCTTACCTCTTAATCTGCAACCTGTATTTATAATATTAAATTTAAGGGTAAGAGAAAGTCGTGTGAGTGACACATCAGATTATTATTTATTAAAAATGTCATTGTTTCATACATGGGCGATGTTCCATTTTAGAAAGTCGTAAACAAATTATAAAGAGCAAGGGAAGATACGTTTTTGAAATTATAAACCAAGAAAATAAACTACTTTCAATTACTTTTTCTTGGTTAACATGTCATGCTGATGAGTTAGTGAATGGGCTGGTAGATCACCTATCAAAAAAATTATTTACGACTAAACTCTTACCCACTTCAAATTAATCTGGAGAAGCTACTATAAAAGCAAAATATAAGTATGACTGTCGGAGTTTGAGAACAGATTATCAACAGGCCTATAAATTTTACATAAAACATAGTTTAACATTGGGACATTGTCATCCTAGTAATTAATTTACAATTTTAATCAATTAATTTTTCTCGGGTAACAAACAGTACATGCAAATGAAATGGTTAACAAGTCAACAGATGAACTAGAAAGAGAATCACTTATAACTAAAGTTGTATCTTTCTTCGGATAAGGCCTACTAAAGAATGTTCCGGGGCGTTTTGTTTTTTATCTTTTAATTTTTTACTTCTTTTATAGAATTTACTCAAGTAGTAGTTATAATAATAATAACCTTTCCTCATTTTACTCATAAAACCAAGCTGTTGTTATCGATTTTTTTTACGCTTTGTGTAACACCAATGTATTATATTTTTCTTCAGCCTTTTATACATGATAAAGAATACACATATTTATTATTTGGATAATTGGTAAGTCATATAAAGTAATGGTTACATTGAAAATATACGTTCGATAATCAGCAAATTTAACACGAATACAAAAGCCGTGTTTTGTTAAATACTTACTTCATTTATAAATTATAAAAATGTAAGGTAAAATGATAATGCTTTTGACGCAACTAAAATTTCGTATCACATTGAACATCTCCAACATGTTTTTTAGCGTCAGAAAATATGTATACCAATTGTTTATCAGATGTGAAATATTATTAGAAAATTTAGAAAATGTATATGCATCATAACGATTATAATCGAAACATTTAGAATAAAAAATTTATTTAAATATATAAAAACTATTTACAACGACTAGCAAAAATTGCCTACATGTTATTCGTAACCTATTTGTGGCACAGGGTTATTGTCATTTATAATTATTATTATTTTTAACTATTCTTCAACTTTTTAACAAAGGCTTCAATTTTAGAAAATTTGGAGTGGAAGGATGATTTTTATACCAACTATGTGAAAAAAAACCAGAACCGGGAATCAAACCCGGGTCTTCCGCTTAACGTGCGGATGCTCTACCACTGAGCTACCCTGGGTGATAACCAGCTAGGCATTTCTCACATAATATTCATTGGCAAGATCACCGAGTCTGCAAACGCAGCTGTATCAAGTGACATAATTAATCGTGGCACAACTCCAATAGACCACGAAATTTTAATTTAGAAAGTCTTTCGGAAAGTCTAAGCGGATGGCCTGGGTTCGATTCCCGGCTCTGGTATTTTTCACAAAGTTGGTATAAAAATCATCCTTCCACCCCAAATTTTCTAAAATTAATTAAGGTTGATAAATAAAGACTTTCTAAAAGCTTCAATGTTTAATTTTTTTTTTTTTTATATTTTATGAATATCGTGTAACAAGATCCTCAATTAACTCTATGAACTCAAAAATATTTTTGAGTACTACTGCCACATTTTTTTTCACGAATATTTCAAAAATATCTTATGAATAGTAATTAAGAGTAATTTAAAAAACGACGGACACTTGCCATTCATTTTCTTTCCTGAGTACTCGAGATGTATTATTTCAATTAACTAAATAATACACGAGGAGATTAATGAAACCTGACAATTCCTTTTTTCAAATGTTTATCTCTGTTTCTGAGGAGAAGCAGTGTTTAAAGTAGTTATTACATTGCTGTTTGAAAATCAATAATTGTACGTTTTCAGTTGTTTTATAAGAAAAAAATGATAATGTAAGAAAAATTATTATAAAATTGGAAAATGATATTTTTGATTAGACGCCTTCGAAAATAAAAAAGCTCTCATTAGTGACAGAAAAAATATTAATTCTTATAAAAATTTGTTTTAAAAATGCGCGTTCAATTAAAGTTAATGTTTGAATTATCATTATATTCTTTCATAACAAATTGTATTGGGTAAAGTTTTTAAAACATTTCGAAATGAGTCAAAAAAAATTTAGAAATTAAAGTGCAGCATTTTAAAAGTTATTTTAAGTAGCCTCTATGAAATTAATTTGTGTCATATTTATATGTTATGCTGTAATTTCTAAAAAAAAATATGTATATTTATTGTATTTTAGAATAAACCAAGAGTATTTTAGAAGAAACCAAGTAATATTGGAAACGTTTTAAAATTTGCTGCTTACAAAAATATTAAATGAAATATCACACATTTTTAAATCCATCTCATTAATCAACACAAGTTTTTAAAACTAATTCTAGAAAATTGTACAATTTAGGAATTTAGCAATTCATTCTTCGTTACCTCATTGACGCGAATGCTACCCGAATGACTAAGCATCAGTCCATTAAGGGGACATGACACCTTTGACGTAGAACCAATGAAGGTTTCATATAAAGCCTTATACTTCTAGTTAATATTTATAAATTGTACTATATTAGGTTTTTCCAATAAAATATATATTCAGGAAACGATTGTTATAGTTTTTGGTATATTTGTTAAGAGATTTCAAATCTTAATATAGCGCATCCCAGTTTACATTTTTTGATGAATTTAGGATCTTGAAATTGTTAAGGCTTCTACAGATATTTAAAGATAGACTTAATACTTTTTGGATGTTTAGTAGAACTTACTTTAAAGAGAGGGATGGAGTTTGTAATCGTTTTAAAAGAAAAAGTATTGCAAATAACAGTATTACAAAAGTCGTGTTTTTTGCAAATTTTTACACATACGTGCATTTTTTATTTATTTTTTCTCAAAAGCTATTAAACATCCAAAACAATATGAAGTCTTTTTTTAAATATCTGTAGAATTTTTATCATTTTGAAGATCTAAATTCATGAAAAAATGCATTCAAACAGAGAAAATGCAATTTAAGTGTTTTAAATATTTAAAAAGAGTATCAAAAACCATAAAAAATGCTGCCTTAAAATTTGTTTTACTGAGCAAGTCTAACATACAGTCGACAGCAAAAGTATCCGAGCACTAGCCAATAATTCCGATGTAAAATAATTACACTTAATACTGTTTTGTTAAATAAATCCTCGTCGAATCATATTCTTAGACTGACTAAGAACATGCATCGACAAGGATTTATTTAACAAAGCAGTATTAAGTGTACTTATTTTAGACAAGGATTATTGCTAGTACTCGGATACTTTTGCTACCGACTGTAGTTCAAATTATAAATACTACATAGAAATACAGTAGAACCTCGATTATCCGAAGTAATTGGGAGCGAACTTACTTCGGATAATCGAAATTTTCGGATAATCGAGAATTCATCAATAATCATCTAAAATATTTATCATCACTCGTAGTTTGGAAATGATGGCTTGCATACCAAAGGAATGTGGAAAAAAAAAAAAAACTTTAAAAATACATGTTTGTTAAGAGAAAATTTTGAATGATAGTAGAAAGTGAAAAAAAAAAGTGAAGAAGAAACCGACTTCGGTTATCGGAGAGTTTCGGTTAATCGAGGTGAGTTTCGGTTAATCGAGGTGAGTTTCGGTTAATCGAGGTTCGGATAATCGAAGTTCTACTGTATAAGCATTTATATGAAACCTTAGGTGATGCCAAGTCCCCATAAAAAAGTTCAATGGGATGATACTTAGACTTCATTTTTCTATATTTGGAATACCGTTATGCAAATATATGAATATTATGGGCTATCAAATGAAGTACATCGAAGAATTTGTTTAGTAGGGAAACTATATTCTTTTTGGTGACTTATTTTGGAGATCTTTTTTTTTTTTTTTTTTTATTTAAACAAAAATTTTGAACAGTTAAATACATTAATTTTCTTCAAGTTACCACACACAAAAAAAGTGATAAATAAATAAATAAATAAATGATAATAATAATAAAAGAGTCACTGTTACTGGATAGTCCGATAACCTATGCAAAACTCTATTTTTTGAACAACCAATGAGCGAGTTATTGATACTAGTAACAACTTTCGATACTAGTAACAACGAAAATAAAAGGGGGGAGGGGGAGAGTATATATCAACAGGAAAATAGTTGGTTAATTTAACAAAACTTTAGTTGTTCCGACAAATAATTTTTTTTTAACCTATTTTTTTTTTTGTTTTGGGGGGGGGGGGGTATCTATTAATATATCTTGAAATGAGAAAGTGTATAGATTTCTCCAAAAAAATTATTGGCTTGTGGTTGCGTCAGTTGGATAATATTAACATACTGACACACGTCGCCCAATTGATTTACTTGGTAAAGGACAATTGTATGTATATAGCGAAGACAAGTTTTAAATGATAATGAGAATTGAAATCACCAAGTTTAAAAGAAATTATTAGTTGAAGGAGTCATACTGACAGAATTAGAATGAAGTTGTGCGATATCTTCAATTTTACCTGTCTTTAAAGTAAAATCTCTGAACGTATTAACTAGTAGATCGACAGATCAGAAGCCTTAACACCTTACTTACATTATTAAGTAATTTTTAATATTATTTAAAATAAATAACCTTCTGTCATAGTTTATATCCAAATTAAATACTCTGCTCTGGGAAACTTTTCATGAGATTCCATGCACTTTCAACTCTATAAACTCATAAACTGTTTGATATGGGCATTCTCTCATTTTGTATCCAACAGTACGTGTTTATAACCTTGTTTGCCAGTTTTTTATCTAACAGTAAAACTGGTTTTTGTACAGTTATAAAAATAAATAAATAAATAAATAAAAATAAATAAATAAAAAAAAATAAATAAATAAATAAAAATAAAAAAATCACCCCTTAACTAATTTCGTCGTAAATTAGTGTAGAAGTATGCGGCTGGTTCCTATCTATTATTAATTATTCCTAGTTTATAATGGTATATTTAGATTTTGCTTAGAGGATCGTCAACATATTAAAATTGGCATCAGATTCATCTTTTTTCAACAACAACTTGAAATATGAAAATTATTAATAAATTCATATTAAAAGAAAAACTATTAAATATGGCCAATATTCATTTTTGCCCGAATAGAACGGACATCATCAAAAATATGGGTTTTCAAATTTACAGCTCATTTCTATAATTATTTTTCAAATTACAGTGGTATTTAATTTTTTATTGCTCTTAGGGGGCCGTCGCTTGCTACCATTTGGGTCATGTATAACTTTGCATACATATGACTTAAAATGGTTATTCAAGTAAGCTTAGAAGCACACATCATTTCTTAATTAGCATTATTTTAGTTTATTTTATATTTAAAACTGTTATACTTCATTTTCGGTTATTATTTAAATGGATACAATACTTTTCTGTGTGACATTATAATTTATTATATATATAAAGATTTGCTGAGAAGTATTCGACCCCCAATCCAGTTAAATATAATTTCGAAACTTATACACAGCTTCCTATCATCTAATTAAGCAAAATTTTTCGTATGAGTTTAAATCGAATGACAGTACATACTAAAGCAAAAAAAGGTTTATACGAGGGGAGCCTTGGAAGCCCTGGGAAACCAAATCTAGTTAAAATATAATTTCGAAGTTTAATTCGCTTCCAGTTATCCGAATGATCTAAAATTTAGAATACTTGTATAAATCGGATGACAATAAGCTAAACGGAAGACTAAACTGAAACTGAATTTCAGCGGAGCTCATTTGACATATGTTGTCTTTGGCATATAAAAAAACTCGCCAAATTTAACAGCTAGTAAAACAAAACAAAAATAAATAGATAAATAAATAAAATAAAAATACTATAGAAAAATAGAAATAAATCCCCGAAAAAACATACAAAATACATAATACCCATCGAAAAACATATTTCACACAGAAATAAAGATGAAAACGCGTTTTAAAACTGAAAATATAAAATTACCTAAAAAAAAAAATTGTAATATTTACCGAATAAAGTAAAACACGATGGTATCAAACGATTTAGAAATTAAATTATTCATTTCTTGAAAAATACGATTTCAAATAAAAACTGATTTTGAAAATAGCCAAAGACCCAAAAAATCCCACAAAAATACTAATAAAGATAAAAATAAAGATAAAAATTTCCAATACACTTAAAAAAAAAAATCCAAAATCCGCCTAGGATGGAGCATAACAAATAAGCTAACGGAATTAATGAATTTAAAACGGAAACATTTCGTGTTGGGAATGGCTTTAATATAGGACTCCCTTATCGAAATTTAAAATTTGGCACCGCAAAAACTCTTCGCCAAGGTCTTTAATTGCGCAATTGTGATAGCCATTTTAATTCATTGTCAAAATGGAATAAAAATTTTAAAAGTCTCGTTTAATCATTTAAATAATATCATATTTATTAAAAAAAAAAATTCTTTTATTCGCATCAGTTATGATTAAGTTTTGACGAAACGATTCAATAGTGATGTAATTAATAAAATACACAAGGATAAAAAATAATACATGATCAATGTTTAAGCACGCAGACTTTTTTCTATTACCTAACAGAAAAATGACGACATTTGTCTCATGAGATCATTTCATTGAAAAATGTATTTTTAAAAGTTGCATTTTTACAAACTTTGCAAGCGCCATTTTGATCCTAGTAATACTTTAAAGATTTTAATAGACTATGAACTATTTCCATAAATTTATTAAATACATAATAATAAAGATTATAATTAAAATAGGTGCTAGGTTTAAAAAATATATATATAAATGCCAAAATAAATACAAAAAAATTTGGTGTGAGACAAGCACACGACTTCCATTACCCACTATTACACATATTCTATGCAATTTTTGGAGATAATGTGATCAGGAGACATAAAAGTGACCAAAAGAAGCAGAAAATTAAACTTTCCGGTAAGGGAAACTTTATACACATGTAAAAACATATAAAACGAAGCTTACATATAGCGAGGTAAAATATCAGAAAGAAAAAAAAAATGGTAGCTTTTTTTTTTTTTTTTTTTTTTTTTAACACCAATTTCTGAGATCTAAAACTGACCTACCTGAGCAAAATGACTGTTAATTTTTCTCTAATAAGCACGTACTACATGCGAAAGTAATGGATTTATATAGCAATTTTCAAGAAAATCGTTAGAGCCGTTTTTGAGATACTAACTTTTACCAAAACTCAATTATTGACCGGAAAACAATAATTACATACAAAAGGATATTTAAAAGTGAGTTAATTTGGTGAGTTTGAAAAAAAAATCGGGCAGCCGTTTTTAAAAGAATGCGCTTGCGAGACCTGAAATTGAGCTATTTATACAGGCCGCCTATCAGTTTTCCTGAACTAACCAACTATATTATTAGAAAGGACATCTAATATAGTGTTTGTATAGCCAATTTGAAGAAAATCATTAGAGCCGTTTTTGAGATACAGACTTACGGTCCCACTTCCGGTTTTTCAATTTTCACCAAAATTTGGACAAATTCATCTGTACACCAGACCTGTTTCAAATCTGAAGTTTTGTAGTTCTATCTTTATTAGTTTCGACCTATGATAGCCAGAAGATTCCATACACACGCACACACACATACTGACCAATTGCCAAAAATCACTTTTTTGGACTCGGGGGGGGGAGCTTAAGACGTATAAATCAGTTGAAATCTCGGTATCAAATTTTTGGACCGAATACAATGCTTCCACTACCTACGGTAGTAGGATAATGGAAGTAAAATCAATTAAAAAAAGCATCGTCCCCATGGCAGCAAAAATTTTTAAATCACCATGGGAGTCCTATATTAAAGCTGTACTGCGACAAGAAATGCCGACAATGTAAACCTTGACAACATTGTACCAAAGCTTCCTCTAGGAAGCTTTGATTGTACCCGACGATGTCAGCAAGACTGGATGATTCAAATGGAGATGATTTTGTGAATATTGCAATATAATGAAGTTGTTTGGCCTTCATTCCGTCGGGATCAGATGTTCGATATTGAAATTCCACCTATTCGAATAGACTTTAGCAAAGATGGAATTCGTTTAATCAAGCCAAAATTAATACAGTTTTCGGCACTGTGAAAATATGAATCAATCGAGAGAACACGGCTCACAATAATACTATGTTGGGCATGCACAATCCTTAAAATTTAAGAATATGCGATGGACTATGCCGTTCTATACCTTGGATCTAAACTATTTGCTAAGCATATATTAAGTCTTGTCAGATCATTAGATGGACTAAAAATAGAGGAACTCGATTGCTCAAAACTGAAAGGCAATGCACCTTGCAATGAAGATGAGACAACTAAGACATCCAGTGGAACAAGGTATTCCTAAATTTAAAAATGGTAAAAAAAAAGAAAGAAAGAAAAGACGTATATGTCATTAATTTGCTTTAATATTGAAATAAAAATTTTATAATATTGATTTTGCTTGCTTCTTTATTTTATTTTTCTGGAAAATAACGGATTATCATATTATTGCCACACTGTTGAAAATTTCCGTATAATAAGGATTTATTAACCTTTTGTCTTACTCTTATTTTACCGTTTATTTAGAAAACAATAGAAATAACGTTAATTTGCAAAGATTTCTTTAGAACATGCCTAAGAAACTGTCGTAACCCATTTAATTGGAATGATATCAATTAATCGTAATTTTACTTCTCGTTTGACTGTTTGGCAACGACAACATTTTAAATTTCTTTTATGGGGGATAGGATTCAGCATTCCTGTAAAAGAATACGTAATGCAGTACAGTCCTAGTATCCTAAAATTAGGGATGCAAGGATCGTACGTGTAAGTAAAATTCTTATATTTTGTGTTATATTTAGTGTCTAAATTATATATATATATATATATATATATATATATATATATATATATATATATATATATATATATATATATATATATATATATATATATATTACGGTTTCTTAACCAAAAAATTAAAACGTGGTTAAATAACCGTTATCCAAAAGTATGATCAAAAGTATGGGCAAAAATATTATCAAACGTTGCTGCCGCTCAAATGACCGTTTTCTTACAGCGAAAATATTTACAGTGTATAGGTAGGTAAAACAATTTTCTGTTTAAGATATGATTAGGCAAAGAGAAACTTAAATTTGAAATTGTCCATATACCTTTGTCATATTATCATAAAGGTATTTAAAATCGATTTCCAAATTTCACACACACGAAAGAAAAAAAGTAGAAAATAATTTTAAAATAATAATAATAATAATAATAATAATATACCATGCTTTTAAAACGGACTAAAAAGTATAAAATAATTTCTTCTAGCACCATACTGATATAAAACTTCATTAGTGATTCCCTTGATAATATGGAATCGGGAATTTTTAACACGCTGAAAAAAAAAAAAAAAAAAAAAAAAATGTAAGATTACAGGGAAAGCCCGGCAGCAGGGATTCCCGACAAAGCCCGTAAATAAAATAAAATAAATAAATAAATAAATAAAAATAAATAAATAAATAAATAAATAAAAATAGGTTTAGACCGTAAATTAAGTATATAATGACCTTAAATTATGTTACATGCCGGTAAAAAACATTATGCCCGTAAACATTATGCCGAAAAACATTTTTTACGGGCTTTGTCTGGAACCTCTGCTGCCGGGCTGTCCCCGTAAGCTTACGGGATTTTTTTTTAACAGTGTAGCTATGAAAATATTTGTAAGATTTAAAACGAAAAACATGGGGTGCATGAAACGGATAATTGATGCATAAATAATTCACCTAAGTCAATAACAATTTTATGTACAGTAAATCATATGAACTGTTGTATGAATTTTCTAAGCGACAACCACACCCTGCACTCCTTCTATTATCTATTGCATGCGCCCCATGTTTTTCGTTTTAAATCTTACAAATATTTTCATAACTATTAAAAATATACAATCCCAAATTATCAGGGGAATCCCTACGAGGTTACATATCAGTATGGGGCTAGGAGAAATTATTTTTTACTTTTTATTTCGTTTTAATAACATGGCATGTTAAAAAATGTTTTTTTTTTTTTTTTAATAATTATTTTCTACTTTTACTTTTTGTATTTTATCGTTAAAAACTATTCAAAAACGTCTAGTTCTTAAAAGGTTAAAATGACTATTGCGGTCATTTTAACGGTCCAGTTTAACGATTTTACTCATGGATTCCTATGAAATTTTTAATTCTTACATTACCTCCTTTAAAAGTTTGTACGTTGGATTTTGAATAACCATGTTTACACCTTTGTTATTCGCTTTTGACACAAAAAGATTTTGGTAGTCAAAATTTTACAAAAATGCAATTTTATTTTCGTTTATATTATATTATATTATATTAATTAATTAATTTTATTTTATTACTTATTTTATTTTGTTTAATCTTATTTTTGTAGAATTTTGAATGATATGCTTCACTTCTGTGCGAAGAATCTACTAAAAATAATTATGTCTCAAAATTTAGCGTGAAATTAGCAGAATACAAAATAACTGTCAATACCAAAGTTCACTTTTAGCACAAAAAAGCATTGCATTACGAAAATTGGTATGTTTTTCAAAACAACAGAAGACCTTAATCTTTAATTCCCCAAAACTTTAAGAAAGTGTTTTTTTTTATTATTATTATGAATGTAGTTTCTAATTGTTTTACATAAAGAACATATCCTAAAATTTTCAACAAGATAAAATTTGTCAACTATCCAATCCTATTTGAATCTTAAAGAAAAAAAAAAAAAAAAAAAAAAAAACTGACTCTTAATATAATCATCTTTTAATTTTTATATAAAAGTAAAAAATAATACTTTAGCAATAGAGTATTTTTTCAATATAATTTTTTTTTATACCAAACAGTAGGAAAAGAAATATTTAAAGCAAACCTCTTGTAATGCCTTTTATTCAATTTCACAGCTAGCCACTATTTCAATTTTTATCGAGCATTAAATGATACACAATTAATTTTAATTAGCAATTTTTGTTTCCAAAGTTTTATAAAATTGACAGCTATTTTTCACTTGTTAGGTTAACCGATTTCAGGAATATAAATTCATTAATTACACCATTCCGTATTTATAGAAAGAAAAAAAAAATCATATTTCGATTAAACTTTACAAAGAAAATGGCACGATAACTTTACATTGTAAGGATATTTTTAGAAACTACACATATCAATCATAATTGCGCAAACTGTTAATTATTTTTGTTTTTTCAAGCATTTTTAAGTTTTAAAAGATTTTGTTTTTATCATGGCGGCAACGCAATTTCCCTGGGGATTTAATTAAAGCTAAATGCTAATAATATTTAAAATGTAAATCTTCGCTTATCTAAGTACATTTTATATTCATATTGGCTATCTTTAGTAACAGATATTAAGAGAAGAATGACAATTTTTGTATAAAAAAAGCATTTCTGGAAGTATTTAATTTTTTTTTATATATATAATAAATGACGAGACAGTTTTTTATTTGTTGAATAATTTATTTAATAATTTGTTATAGTTTAGGAAGCACTGAACATTTCTCTTAATTATGATATTTTTTATGATGTATGTGCCCATTCTTTTTGTGTAACATCATCAGCTGAAGTTAAATTCCATCCAAAAGAATTGTTCAAAATGGTGAAATTTAAACATATTTTTATCAAATACCTTAAATTACAAAGTTACACAAAATATTTTGGGTCAGAACATAAACAATTAAAAATGAACTCTCATGAAACGGAAGAAATCTGTGTCATTGACTTCGTCAAATAAAAATATCTGGAGTGACTCCACTCGACTTTCCAACATTAAAAAATTAAAGGTTGTATAAATAAGTTAAAATAAGAGAAGTTTTGAATAAACAAAATATAACATTATAATAGGGAATTTGAGTATTTTTCTATATATAGTATGTTGTTTAAATTAATGCTATTGCCTTTCAAATAATTTTAGCCCATAGATCACAATAATAAAAAAAATTTCGCTGTGTCCCTATAAAATTCTGTACGTGCTAGACTCACCAAACAGTTTGTGCTAGTTAATGTACATAATTTTTCAGCTCAATCGCATGAGACGTTTAGAAGCTACCACACTATAAAGAATAATGACAAATAAATTTTATTTGTGTCCCTGTAAAACAACTATACGCGCTAGAATCACCAAAATCTATGCGGTTCGTGCAATGGTAAACTATAATATGATTCTAAATTTTTAGCTCAATCGAATAAATCGTTTAGACACTATTGCACTTTAAAGAATTCGGGCCCATAGGCCGTAATGATAAAGAATTTTTATTTGTTTCACTGTAAAAAAACTATAAGCGTTATATTCACCAAAATCTATATAGTTTGGGCAGCTGTAATATATAATGTGTATATAAATTTCTTGCTCTATTGAATAAGGCGTTTAGACGCTATCGCATTTTTAAAACTTTGTCCTATAGGCCATAATGATGAAGAATTTTACTTTGTGTCCATGTAAAAAAGTAAAAGAACTATTTGTGCTAGATTCATCAAAATTAGTAGAATTCGTGCTATTGTGACTTATAATATACATACTAACTTTCAGATTATACTAACAAAGCGTTTAGACGTTATCGTGTTCAATCACATACATATAAATTTTTGCGGGGATTCAACACAAAATAACTGTAAAATATAATTTAAAAGAATGGATGTAATACTATATAGGAACCATCACTTGGGTATTTGTAGTTGCCTTTCTCGGTTTTCCCTATAAACAGACAAATCATGGTCAAAGCATTTAGTAAAATTACAGGAGAACCTAAAAACGATAGTTAAAATCTACTACAACCTAAATTCGATGATTTTGCGCTGGGGAAATTAATAAACTAGCGACAATTCCGATGAATTTGTGTTTCTTTCATAAACAATTAAATTGAAATTAAATTTTATGATTGGTATTCCATTATTTGGATAAAAAAAGTTACATTTTAAATAATACTTTTTACATTATTTGGCTATTTTTTTTTTACATTATTTGGCCACAATTTTTGATTTGGCGAATACGGTTTGTTTGGATTATATGCAAACAACCGAACTTAAAATGTATTCATATAGAAATATTAATTACTAAACGGTGAAGGCCGACTAGTACATTATTATTTAAAAATGTTTTTATGAGAGTGATAATACTCTAAATAATAAGAAAATTTCTGGATATTTTTCTTTATAAGAAAACATATTCGACTACAAGAAGTCTTGATTACGTATGCAGAAGCAGGCATTTTTATTTAAATATTTTAGCATTTTGGTTATTTAATTCTTTTATTTCTTAAAAATAGACATGCAGTTAAGCAACAGACGAAAAATTAACGCGTATTTCTATATAAAATGAAAAGAAAGTAAGTTAAATTTATATGAATTCTTTGTTTGTTAGCGAATTAAAGAAACATTTTATAAAATAGCAATTAAGTTAAGAACTTATTAATATGCGATAATGTAAATGGTTATTGAAATTCAAAACTTAACTGCTCCCTACAATGTAGAATGTTACTTTAGCTTTTATTTCTTTTTTTATTTCTTTTGAAAAAAGAATAGAAAAAAGTTTACAGTAAGAAAATAAACAGGGGATGTATTTTCAATGGTATTATTTAAAATTCCAAGCCAGATTTTCTTAAACTTTAAAGCTTATTTATTTATTTATTTATCATAATTTATATTTATTTACTTATTTATTTTTTGTTAATCGTAGTAGCTGTAACGGGTAAATAAATAAAAAAAAATCTGGAGTGACTCCACTCGACTTTCCGAACATTGAGTAACTAACAGTTTTGTAGATAAAATAAAGAAAGAGGAGTTGCTAAACAAACAAAAAAGAGAAAACCATAACAGAGTGTTTGAGTATTTTTCTCCATATATCACACAAGGTTTTATTTAACGCTACTGAACTTTGAGCCCTTAGATCATAAGGATAAAGAATTTTTCGTTGTGTCCCTGTAAAAATCTATAAATGCTAGATTCACCAAAATGCTTATAGTTAGTGCAACAGTGATTTATAATATTCATACAAATTTTCAGCTCAATTGAATAAGGCGTTTAGATGCTATCGCTGGTCTCATGGCCATAAAGATAAAAAAATTTTCTTCGTGTCCCTGTAAAAAAACTGTAAGTGCTAGATTCACCAAAATCTATACAGTTGGTTCAAATGTGACCTATAACATGTGTACAAATTCTTTGCTGAGATTAATAAGGCGTTTAGACGCTATCACACTTTTAAAAATTTGGCAAAGAATTTTTCTTTGTGTCCCTGTAAAAAAACTATAAGTGCTAGATTCTCCAAAATCTATACCGATTGAGTATCTGTGACCTATAATATGTGTATAAAGTTTTTGCTCAATTGAATAAGGCGTTTAGATGCTATCGCACTTTTAAGATTTTGGTCCCTTGGCCATAATGATAAAGAATTTTTTTTTGTGTCCCTGTAAAAAAACTATAAGTGCTAGATTCACCAAAATCTATAGGGTTCGTACTATGGTGACTTACAATATACGTACCAACTTTCAGCTTATTCGAACAAAGCGTTTAGACGCTAGCGTGTTCACTCACATACATACACACATACATACACACATACATACACACATACATACACACATACATACACACACACACATACATACATCATCGTAAAAATAGTGAAAACGGACTCGTTGGACCTCGAAACGTATAGAAACATCAAAATCTCGAATTCGGGTTTTTGACATGATTACAATACTTTCCTCACTATAGTGTTCGGAAAGTAAAAATGACTATGTAGCACTATCTTTGAAGAATTTTTTACTTTCCGAACACTATAGTGAGGAAAGTATTGTAATCATGTCAAAAATCCGAATTCGAGATTTTGATGTTTCTATACGTTTCGAGGTCCAACGAGTTCGTTTTCACTATTTTTACGATGATGTATGTATGTGTGTGTGTATGTATGTGTGTATGTATGTGTGTATGCATGTGTGTATGTATGTGTGTATGTCTGTGAGTGAACACGCTAGCGTCTAAACGCTTTGTTCGAATAAGCTGAAAGTTGGTACGTATATTGTAAGTCACCATAGTACGAACCCTATAGATTTTGGTGAATCTAGCACATATAGTTTTTTTATAGGGACACAAAGAAAAATTCTTTATCATTATGGCCAAGGGACCAAAATCTTAAAAGTGCGATAGCATCTAAACGCCTTATTCAATTGAGCAAAAACTTTATACACATATTATAGGTCACAGATACGCATTCTGTATAGATTTTGGAGAATCTAGCACTTATAGTTTTTTTACAGGGACACAAAGAAAAATTCTTTGCCAAATTTTTAAAAGTGTGATAGCGTCTAAACGCCTTATTAATCTCAGCAAAGAATTTGTACACATGTTATAGGTCACATTTGAACCAACTGTATAGAAAATTTTTTTATCTTTATGGCCTATGAGACCAGCGATAGCATCTAAACGCCTTATTCAATTGAGCTGAAAATTTGTATGAATATTATAAATCACTGTTGCACTAACTATAAGCATTTTGGTGAATCTAGCATTTATAGATTTTTACAGAGACACAACGAAAAATTCTTTATCCTTATGATCTAAATGCTCAAAGTTCAGTAGCGTTAAATAAAACCTCGTGTGATATATGGAGAAAAATACTCAAACACTCTGTTATGGTTTTCTCTTTTTTGTTTGTTTAGCAACTCCTCTTTCTTTATTTTATCTACAAAACTGTTAGTTACTCAATGTTCGGAAAGTCGAGTGGAGTCACTCCAGATTTTTTTTTTCTTTTAGCAATAATCCATATTTTAATCAATATATATATAAGCAAATGATAATGATAGAAGCTGTCTTTATTATAAAAGGACTTGACCTATTATATGTCTAATCATATATCCGTCGATAATTACTATACATCACACATATATGTATGAGATTGGGTAAAAAAAAAAAAAAAAAAAAAAAAAAAAGAGTTACCAGCATAATAAATATATATTTACTTACAGCAAACAGAAAATATAAAAAGGAATTGAAAAGCATACTTGCTGATCACTTTTTCCATTATCACCAAATCTATTTAGGCATTTATCTATACGTAAAACCAACTTATTTAACTAAACTTGGTAGAAATCACGTCCTTACAGATTGGCAAAAAACTAGACAGCTCTTTTCATATTACTGCCTACATAGAACTTTGTATCAAGTAAGTTTTCCTCTAATTTCGGAAGAAAAAAAAATGTTCACTAGGCGGGAAATCTGAGTAAAAGTCGTGAAGGTTGACACCACATTTCTCATTTTTACTTTTCAGCATTACTTGAATTTAACGATCAGTATAGGACCTGGAATTGATGGTGGAGGATAGATAATACAATCTTTCAACAAGACAACATATTTTTAAGTGTCTTGTCTTTTAATCGCCCTGACGCGTCTGCGAACTTAGGACACCTTTTCTTGTTGCGTGATAAATAAATCAACTATTTCCATGCTTTTTTAGATTATAAACTGATCTGTTAGACTCATCATAAAGAAAATTAGCGTTAGTTGGTTACCCGCGCTTCGCCCTACCAAAATACAGCAGACACTTGATTTCTTAGAAACTATTTGGATGATATTGAATACGAAACGTACAGTACGATTTTTTCAAGTTAACAGTTTGATTTGAATAACCATTATCTTTAGAAAAATTCGTGCTCACTGGTAACCTCCGCTTTACTCAAGATAAAATATGGCAGAAACTAGTTTTCTAGAAAACTCCATAATGATTAATATAAAAATGTAACGTTAGCGGATTTTGAGATGACAATTAAATCTACTTTACACTGATCTTTAAAAACTGTTTATCACTGTTAAATCGCCTTCTAGCCGGTGCAAAATAAGGAAAAACATAGTTTCAAGAAAACAAAAACAGACATGATATTAAGACACGCGCGTAGATAAAAGCTATTTAATGAAAACGTTCACATTTTTACTAAGTACATTGAGAAGGAATTCCATGCATTACTTTTTACAAGATGATCCAAAAAATTTTGTTTTTAAATTTATTAGTATTCCCATTTTAGTCTTCAGGACAAACATTTTTTCTGAAGTTCAAAAGGGATATAATTTGTTCTTTATACGACTAAAGTGTCAGGATAATTTCTCCAAAAACTTTCCAGGCATTTGAAAAAGTCTGAAATCAAACATTTTCAGTCATTTATGGTAGGGCATATTTTATATAAAGAAATAGGTAGACAGATGTATCTGGGATTTCTGAAGAATGGCTTTAACGATTTTTATGATGAATTAATGCTAGAAGTGTTTTTTCTCTTTTCTTTGGAGGGAGTGTGTGTGGGGGGGGGGGCGGTTAAACCGACCTGACTCATCTTTATCATCAGAAAAGTCAGCGTTAGCTGACAACTTATACGCCGCCAGGAGAAAATTTTGGGAGAAGCTTCGTTTTCTTGGAAACAACTTGAAAGTCTTTCTTAAAAGTTTAGAGTTAAAGAATTTTATTCTGAAATGATACTTCTACTTGAATTTACCGTCCTTTTCGGAAAAAAAATTAGCTTTGACTGATAGTTCGTTATTCACCCGGGCAATACGTGGCAAAAAACTAGTTTTTCTTGCAAATATAGCGCAAACGATTTCTCTGAAAATCCTGGATAAAAGGATTTTTGAAATTGGAAACCGATATGACTTACTGAGCTATTCAATAAAATTTGTCTTTAACAGTAATCCGTTCGTTTCACACACACACACACACACACACACACAAAAAAAAAAAAAAAAAAAAAAAAAGGAGAAATTAAACGATAGTAAACGAATCGTTAAATATATATATATATATATATATATATATATATATATATATATATATATATATATATATACAGGGTGGCCATAATTAAACTGCAAGTGTTCAAGGGGTGCTGGAGAGAAAACTACTGGGAATATTCCAGTGAAATTTGGTATCCACACGTTTCAGAACATGCGCAAATCAAATATGCAAAAAAAAAAAAAAATCGCCATTTTCACCCGATAGATGGCGCTGTACCGTATTTATACGCTCACCGGTGGCATATACAACTTCCAAAAACGATAGACAGAGGATGATGACATTCTAAGAGGCATATAAACAATATAAAACATAACTTACAGTTTATCAAAATTTTATGGATTGTTTAATTTGTGATCTTAACTCACGTTAATTTTCGATTCATGATACTGTAAAAATTTAATTACTGAAGCGAATTGTATGGAATTTTGATAAACTGTAAGTGATGTTTTATATTGTTTATATGCCTCTTAGAATGTCATCATCCTCTGTCTATCGGTTTTGGAAGTTGTATATGCCACCGATGAGCGTCGACATACGGTACAGTGCCACCTATCGGGTGAAAATGGCGATTTTTTTTTTTTTTTTTTGCATATTTGATTTGCGCATGTTCTGAAACGTGTAGATACCAAATTTCACTGGAATATTCCCAGTAGTTTTCTCTCTAGCACGCCTTGAACACTTGCAGTTTAATTATTGCCACCCTGTATATTATTATTATTATTACTATTATTATTATTGTTATTTACGTTGAAATAAGTATTTTTAATTTTCATCCCATATCACGCAACAGCTGAAATTGTTTAATTTAATAATTAATATATATATATATATATATATATATATATATATATATATATATAATATACAGTCGGTTTATTCTTTTAGATTTTTACTTTTCATCACATGTGAATCATCGTGAATTACTAGGCAACAGATATAATTCTCTGAAACATAACACTTTGTATTAAATCTTTAATCAATAATAAAATATCTCTGTTATGAAGATTTTCGAAAACAAATGAATTTACTTAATCGGATACGATTTTTTACAACGATTCTCAACGAAAATTGATCATCAAGGTATTTTCTTAAAAATCAACAGGTATTGTATTAATTCTTCCATTAAACAATATTAAAATCTGTGTAACAAGATACAGATTTAAAATACAACTCTGTTTAAGTTTGATTTTCCTTTGTTATGGGTACGAAATAAGCCGAACTATAATTCTAAAGGAAAACATTTAAATTTTTATTCTAAATCAAATAACCCAAAATAACATGATTTTAATTTCGTTTTCATATTTAACAAATAAATAAACAAATAAATAAATACTATAAACTACTCTGATGGAAAATTAAATACCCAGAATTATTACTTACAAAACTTTGAATAAACACCATAAAAATCAATAAACTCGCAACATTTGTTTTGGGTCGAAAGAGGACATGACCCTTCATCAGGCGAACAAAGTAGGTACGAGTGCTTCAGTCAAAGCGGCAACGCACAAAACCGTTTGTAATGAAAAGCAAAATCATATAAAGTCGAATGTAAATATAACTACTGGTGTGAAGAGAATTCTAAAATAAAACAAGAATATATATAAGAAATATTAAAAATATAACAAAATCTAAAAATCTAAAAAATTTCAAAATTGAACGAAAATCTAAGTTACGTGAGTAATTTCCAAGCAGCAGAGAAGAATGGGGTGGAAGAAATATCATTAACAAGATTTTTCGAATTTTTAAATATGTAAAATGATGAATATCCAAACGGGAAGAACAGACAAAAGATGAAATTATGTTAGTTTTGGGAAAATCAAAATGATGACCAGGGGTCCAGCAGTGGGAAGTAATAGAATATTTGGAAATCACTTCATTACGAACATTCCGACGGTGCTCATTTATTCTGTACTTGAAAACCTCCTAGTTTGATCAATATAAGCTACGTTGTGCGACGAACACGGACTTAAATAAATGCCAGAACAGTTTTCAGTAGGAATGGGATCCTTAAGAGAAGATAATTTAATTTTTTTGACGGGTTTGTAAGTAACTTTGAAACCAAACGGTTAAAAATTTTTAGAGATTTTAAAATAAAGTGAAGAATAAAAAAGTAAAATAACCGGGATGAGACTGTGATCGTTTAATTTGGGAGCAGAACGTTTAGGATTCTTAAATTTATATAAAGCTTTATCGATAATAGAAGGTTTATAGCCACGAGACAGGGCAAGAGATTTTAAATAATTAATTTCTTTCGAAAGATTAGACGAATCAGAACAAATGTGTAAGGCACGAAAATCGTAAGTATAAAAAACAGACATTTTCTGTTGAGGGGCGTGGTTAGAGAAAGCATGCGGCGGAAGAGAGACAGATAATGGTTTTCTAAAAACAGTAGTTGGGAAACGATCCTTGTCTTTATTCCCAAGAACGTAAAGGAATGGCAAAGATCAATTCTTTTCAATCTCAAAAGTGAATTGAATGCATGTATCAATCGAAGTGACCAAAGAAAGTAAACTGGGCAAATCGACATCAGGGGAAACAAGAACGAAAGAGTCATCCACATACTTAAACCAGTAAGGAAATTTATATACACCGAAGGGTTTTTCTTCAAAATAATACATATAAATGTAACAAAGCAAAGGAGAGAGAGTACTGCCCATTGCCATACCCTCATTTTGGGAATAATAAGTACCATTAAAAATTAAGGCAGCTTGCCTGATACACAAATGAACTAAATTCACAAGCCCCTCAATTTCAATAGAAGAATAATGGAATTCACGTAGTCTTCTCTCTAAAGAAACCAGAGCACCTTGAACCGGAACATTTGTAAAAAGTGATTTAGCATCTAAAGAAATCATAGTATAGTTAGAGGGAGAGATGCATTTAAGTTTGTCCACAAAGTCATACGAGTTTTTTTACAGTATGAAGGTTAGCAGTGATTAGATGAGAAATAGATCTTGAAAGAAACCGAGCAAGATTATAAGAAGCCGTACAAATATTAGGCACAATAGGCCGAAAGCAGAGAGTGGACTTATGAACTCTCGGAAGCGCATAGAAACGAGAAGTGCATAGAACCCAGAATTGTCAACGAAATTTCAGAAATCATGATTGCACATCGGAAAGATTACATCTTTGCGAAATTCATGATAAACGAATGAGAGTGTTGTTAGTAGTGCAAGGTAAATTTCAGTCAGAAATGCCTTTAAGAAGACAGACGCTGAATGAGTTTGAACGAGGCCGCATAATAATAAAACTACGAGAAGATGTATTTTCTTTCCAAGATACCACAGAAAGATTTTGCAATGATATATCCACAGTATGCGATAGTTGGTTAGTTGTATCGTTGATGGGTTTTACGTCGCACTAGTGCTGCGTAATGGACAATTAGTAACGCTCTGGGACTCACCCCTATAGGTGGTCCGGAGACATGCCATCACAATTTTGGTCGTCCAAGGAAGGGAAGACTCTACCGCATCGGTGACCCCCCCCAGAGGTATAATTTTTGAAGGGAACATGGAGGACATTGCGGCCACGACAGATTTTACGTACACCAGCCACCATTAGTGTACACGACGGTCTTTGACTGGCTCGAGTACCGAACCCACAATCTTTCAGTTACGCTCCTGGCGCTCTACCGACTGGGCTACCGTAGCCCCACGATAGTTGGCATGAGTGGACAAGAGAAGGTAGTGTAACCAGAAAATCGGGTCAGGCCGTTCATGAACCGCAACTGGCAGAGAAGACCGCTGTATTCACCGCATGAATATGGCGCATCGAACAGTATCCTCATCAGAAATTTGAGCTTCAGTGTGCGCAAGAGAGATACAAAAAGTTGTATCAAACACATTGCTTGAAGGATATCTCCGAGCCAGACGCCCTGCCGACGCCCTACCACAAATGCTGAATTGCTGCGACTTTCGACTTCAATGGTGTCAACCTAGATCTCACTGGATAGTGTAGTGACGAACTATTGTGTTCTCCGATAAAAGCCGTTTTGGTCTCGAAGCCACCGATGGCTGATCGTTTGTTAGAAGGAGACAATATGAGAGTTTGGATCGAAGGCATCTTCAGTATAGATGCACTACAACTTCTCCAGAAATTATCATCTTAGGAGCAAGTTCCTTTTACAATAGAACTGTGGGAAAGGACTGCAAGCCATGTTAATATTAAGAGACATTTATTACATAAAAACAAAACGGAGGCTTCACATAAATGTTAAACATACACATATTTTACGAGCGGAGATGCCGTCTGCATCTCACACTCACAGCAGCTCGACGTCGAATGTGCGCAACAGGTGTGTGCGCAAACAGAGGAAAGATAACACATGTAATGACGCAATGACTACGTCATAGCTGCGTAGGCAATGACGTCACACAATATACAAAGAAAGGCTAGGAAATGAATCGATTTCCCATTTTGGCCATCGTGACCACGCAGGCGACCTCACCTGAAGGGTACTAAACACACACACAAAAAAAAAAGAAAGAAAAAATTAAATAAAACAAAAACAAAATACAAATAAACAACATACACTATACTACTACTACATAATATAAGTATAGATACAGCTGCATTAACAAATGCAAAAAAATGTATACGTTACCATAAGGAAATTTTAAATGAAATTATCTGAAATTGTACGACAGCTAGAGTATCAAAATACTAAAATAAAATAAAATAAAATAAAATATTAATAACACAATAACATGTGCAAAAAGTAAAAAAAAAAAAAAAAAAAAAAAAAAAGATGATGTTTATAAATTAATAATAATAATAATATGAAAGTCATTGTATAGTCCATATGAAAGTTTATGAAAATGAGAGTTTGTGTATTTATAAGTTCAATATACAATCCATATCTTATTTTGATGCACACAAAACAGTCAATGTAAGAGTTCAAAATAATAATAATAATAATAATAAAATTAAATTAAAAGTTTCGGAGAAATATATTAAGCAAGAGTCTGAAGGGTGTCGCTCCAGGGTTTCAGGAATTCAGAACTTGTGCTGGTTTTAGATGGTCCTTCTACAAAGTCGCATTTGGTGACGTTATATGTGACGTTTGTTTTAACTTTAATAGTCTTATATGGACCTAAAAATTTTTGTTTCAGTTTTAACCCTGGACCGAACTGTGTGCGTTTAACCGCGACTAAGTCGTTGAGTTGGAATCTAGGAGCTGGTCGTCTTCTAAAATTGTATTCTCAGCGATTTTCCTCTTGAACTGCCTGAATTTGTTTTTGATTTTTTGGCGTCGATACGTCGCTCTTCTTGTTGTTTCTGGAATGTATTAGTAGATTCTTCGTTGAGAAGTTCCAGGATCTTAACATCATCTTTATTTTTCTTCCTGGTGCCAATCAGTAGCTCGTAAGGTGTGGTTTTTATACTTCGCTGGAATGTCGAATTGAGGATTTGTTGGAGAGCAAGCACGTGGAAAAACCAATTTTCTGGATTATCTGAAGACAATTTTGACAACACTGCTATAATGGTGGAATTTTTATTTTCGACCTGACCATTCGATCTTGGTAGACCTGTAACTGCTATGTGAGTGATGTTTTGTTGGTGGCAATAATCTTTAAATGCAGTAGAAGTAAATACTGGACTGGCGGGGTTTCCGAAGACTGATCGTTGGCTTTCTAATCGGTTGATAACTTCTGCAGCGTCTGTTGATTTGGTGGGGTACAGCCAGGTAAACTTGGAGAATGCATCAACGGCGACCGTAATGTGTTTATACTTTTTGGACGTGGAAGCAAGGGGACAAAGGTGGTCAATACGGTATGTCTGTAGTGGTGCAACGTCATTGTCAATTAGGTGGAAGAGACCATCTTGTTTACCTCGCTTTCGATTGTAGAGGATACACTTGACGCAATTTTTGATGCAATTTTCAATTTTGTCTTTAAGGTTAAGATTGTAGAAATCTTTATTAATTTATTCTTGGGTACGGAGTACTGCAAAATGTCCACGCTCGTGTGCATCTTTTATTATGTTATTCTGCAAGTCTTTGGGGACTACAATTAAATCAACACCGTTGACTGTTTTGTACAGGAGGTTGTTTTTCATAGTATAATCGTCATGGGGTGTAGACTGCGGAAGCGTTTTTAGTGCGTGTATTCCCTCGTCAGAATGCTGAGCTTTCAAAAGCTTTATATGAACCTATCTTTTATCGTGAAACATTGTAGAGCTCGACTAAGAGCGTCCACATGGGCCATACTTGAACCTTTCCGATGTTCAATGGAATATCGGATTTCTTGAAGATATAGGGCCCATCGCGCAATGCGGGAATTAATTATATTTTTTTTATTCAGTGTCTTGACGAATGCGACGCAGTCAGTAATGATTTTAAAGTTTGTTCCGATGAGATAGATTCTAAACTTTTTGAGGGCTTCTACTACAGCAAGAACTTCAAGTTTGAAAGTGGTGTACTTGCGTTCGTGGTCGGAGGTTTTCTTAGAAAAATAAAAGACTGGATGAAATTGATTATCATGGATGTTTTTCTGCAACAGGACTGCTCCCAAGCCATCTAAACACGCGTCTGTATATACCTCAGTAGGGCAATTTTGATTAAAAATACTGAGAACTGGTTCTTGGGAAAGTAAATATTTTAATTTTTGAAATGCGGGTTTTTCTTCACTTTGAAATTGAAAAGGGGTGTCCTTACGCAAAAGATCACTTAAGGGTTTTGCAATGGTTGAAAAATGAGGAATAAATTTCCTAAAGTATCCTGTAAGAATATAATAATCTACAAATAATCTACATAGGAACTACCGCGTAAAAATACATATAAATTTATATATAGATGCAACTTGATATAAGTTAGCGCCTTTCAACTTTTGGTGTGAAATGCTCTACAGGTGTCCCTGCTATGCAGCGATTTCTATAATTTAAGAAAGGCTATGACTCAGGAACTGCTGCATAAAAATGCATGTAAATTTATATGTAGTTGCATCTTGACATATGTTAGAGGTTATCAATTCTTGGTGTCAACTGCTCAACAGGTTACGCTGTTATGCAGCAATTTTCACAATTTTATGGAGGACTATATCTCAGGAACTACTGCGCAAAACTTCATAAAGATTTATATATGGAAGCACCTTGACATAAGTTAGTGCGAATCAACTTTTGGTACCAATTGTTCAACAGGTGGCGCAGTTATACAGTAATTTCCTCAGTTTAGGGAAGACTATATCTCAGGTTCTAATAACAGCGATTTTCACAATTTAATGGAGGGCTATATCTCAGGAAGTACTGCGCAAAACTGCATAAAGATTTATATATGGATGCACCTTGACATAAGTTAGTGCGAATCAACTTTTGGTACTTATTGCTCAACAGGTGGTGCTGCTTGCTATACAGTGATTTCCTCAGTTTAGGGGAAGACTGTATTTCAGGTTCTAATGATTATAATCAAACAACACTTGATATGGGAGAAAGCCATTATGAGACATTATGCCGATTCAGTTTGGAAGTATATCTACCAATAGGTTGCGCTGCTATAGCGCAATTTTTCAAGAGAACAGAAATTATATATTTCTAAATCTATGGTAGTCAACTGTACGAAACTTGATGTACGAGATAACCAATATGAAAACACATTTTTTAATATGTTAGTTAAACTGTCTTTCTTTGATTATTTAGTGTTGGTTTTATCTATGATGAAAATTGTCTGCATTCATCGTACAGATAATTTTATTATATAATAGTTTTTGTTAATTATTTGAACTGAGTGAATTTGTATAGGAAAATATAAAAGAAGTCTTGTGATAGCCACAACATACTAGTTTTTAATTCAATCTACATGTGCATGGTAATCGAGTTTATTAACTATTACGCTTTTCTGTACATTTAAATGAATATTTAATTTTGACTATGGCAAGATGCTACTTTGAAAAATGTATTTTTACTATATTAAAAAATGTAATTCATTATTTGCAATAGTTCTAATATTCTTTTCATTTAAAATGGCTATATTCGTTAAATAAAAAAAAAGTTTGTAACATTGCTTGCGGAATATAAATAGTATATTATAGTTTTGAGAAAAATAATCGGCTATACCTTTTATAAAATTTTCCGGTTTTATTCAAAAATTATTATTATTATTGTTATTATTATTATCATTTGCATATCGTAGTAATGATAATTCTAGTGTGATAATTACGACAATATTAATTTACATTTTATGTACAATGTATATATATAATACTTATATAATTAATTAATATATATTATCAATATTTTGGGGTATGTAGTATACAATCTTTAATTTCTGACAGACTTGTATTTTCTCAGAATATCCACAAAATAAAACAGACAAAAACTACTATTATTTTTTTATTGTTTTATGTGAATAGACTAAAAATCACCTTTTAAAGGGCATTACGGCTCAATACTTATTTTGGAAAATACAATTCTCTAGGGGATTTATTTTTCCATCGCGAAAATCCAGACTATTGCTTATAAAGGCATTGTGTTATTCGGAAATAAAGCTGACCAGATAAAGAACAAATTGTTCTCAAGAAAAAGATTTCTCTGGGTTCAGAAATAAGTCTCATAAGTCCATATTTTTTTTCCGCATAAAATATATATAAGACTTGTTGAATCGAAAGCAGTATTGACTATTCAGGTGATTGTACGTAATTTTTATTGTCACTTTTTTATATCCTTTGTGAAAATAGAAGTCAAATCAATTGCTATTAAGTTGTAAGATGCTTTCTCTTTATATACCGTACATTGTTGAACTTAATTATTCGGTTAATGCGATTTATATATATATGTATGTATATCAATTTAATAAATAATCTAAAATAAATATTATGGATTTTGATGGAAAATCCACAATTAATTTATAATCTCGAAAAATAGAAGCCCTTTAAAAAAAAAAATAATAGTAATTTTTGATTTAAAAAGCCCAGGTTTAAATCTCAGCCTTGAGTCATTTCGAACTTGTAAAACTTAATTCTGCTTTAATATTAAAAATGTGTAATACATACATTTGGAATATTCATAAATGAGGAATTCCCATACAATGCATTGCTGCTATGCATGTTAAATAAAATTAACTGCGGTTTACTGAATGTAGCTGTCACTATTAGAGATGCTACCACAGGAGTGATATACAGTCTGATGCTGTGTTAATGGCAAATGTGGTCAGATATTTATTTATTTTTTTTTTTTCCGTACATGTCAACTCCTATTAAATGATTCCTTAAGTATAAACATGGTCGAAATGACCATCCTTTTTATTCAATACCGTTAAGTAGATATGGAGTCTAATAAATATATTTTTAAAAAATCTGATTTGTAGCGATCACATGACTTTCACTGTCCTCTATTAAACATATGAAAATATCTTTATGGAGATAAGTCAATTTTATGTCTTCTGATAATACTACCAAATAAAAATCCTAAAGAATTTCTTGCAACTGAAAACTAACACGCATGTTCTCAAGTCGCATAAAAGGAGAGTATACACAGAATGTTATATACACATATAAAGATGGAGTTTTTTTTTTTTTTTTAACTCATTTCTTAGGTCTAAAACTAGGCCAATTTTCCTGTAGTAACCAAATAATATTAGGACATGTAAATGGGTTTATATAGAAAATTTCAAGAAAATTGTTAGAGGCACTCACATACGTTCCACACACTCTTAAGACAAAAAAAATAATACTTGATAAATTTGAGTTTTTTTCACCCATTCATCGTAATGAAAGCAACTTCCTATGCTGAGTAAATTATCCTCAAGTCAATAAGCAGCTCAGATTTGAGTCATTTGAAACCATTTATTTTTGAACAAAATCAAACTAGATTTATGTTGTTATTTCATGTCCCCCTGGACCAAAAATTCTAGATCAGGTCCATGAATCCATGTCGCTCTAACAAAACCACAAGTTCATTACCCTCCTCACTCTACAGTTGCATCGCAGAAACGCCAATACAGTCAATAGCATGAGCAGGAGAAGCAGGACAGGAACAAGGGCAAGAAGAATAAGTCTTTACTTTATCGACGATTTTCGAGCTTTTGATGTGGCCACTACGCAGTCTGGCCAAAGCAGTGTGTGTGGATCGTGTGACTCCGGGCTGAACAGACAGACCAGGACGGGTACCAGCATACCAATCGTGAGCGGGAGGGATTCTCCAAGTAGAATTTACTTTAGCCTTGTGAACAGAAAAAATTGCAGACACGAAAAGTTCACTAGAGGCAGCAGAAGGAAGATCAGTTCCCTCTTTCGCAAGCAAGTCCGGCACCTCATTGCCAAACACTCCAACATGGGATGGAATCCATTGAATGCTAACTCTACTTTTCTGTGAAAGTGTAGCAATTTTGGAGATAACCTCTTGACCAGTTTTTTTCTAGAAATTTAGGCCAATTTCTTAAGTACGGGATTGAACTTTTTCTATCCGTCAAAACATAAATGTCGCTGTTTTCAAAACGGAGGGAGAAATTTAAGGCCTCTCTGATTGCAAGAAGTTCCGAACGGAAAACCGAACAGTTATCTGGGTTGCCAAATCTGCAACGGAAAACCAAACCATCCTCAGCCTTAGCATAGACGCAACTGCCAGTCCTGTCAGAGTCGATTTGCTCAGATCAGTACCAAGGCCGGGGAAGGGATGTTGTTTATTATTTCCAGTGATAGTCTCATAATTTCTGGGTGTTGAGTATGCTTACAGGCACTTGTCAATAAATGGTTATTAAAATTAACATTATTCAAAGAAGTAGTTGGCGTCAAGCATTTAAAGGAATACATGGTTCAATGTCAAAATTCAAAAAACCTCGCTTCCACATAACGCCAACTGGGCTGTCCTCCTTCAGTCTCTAGTTGCTTGTCTAATGCAGAATAAATTTTGAAGTTCTATTAAATGACCCAAGACTTTTAGTTTGGCAATATATTTTGCAGAATTAGTTTGGCTTCTGAAGGACAAAGGCTGTAGTTCGGCCTCAAACAGTACAATAGCTTTGGCTCAGCAGCTACGGAGACCCGTAATTACTTGAGCTGCGTAATTATTCGCTAAGTTGTACTCTTTCCAATTTGTTAAGATTCGTTTTAGAGTCCACTTGATAGATTTGATAGCCATACTCTAAAACAGGCTGAATAAGCATAGTGTAAGTCATTCTAAGAGTTCCAGAATTGGCACCTCAATCTCTGCCAGAAATGAATTTTAATAGTTGAAGACGTTTCCTTCTCTTTTCAACAAGTTTGGCTATATTCTTACCACAATTAATCTCTGTGTCCAAAGTGAAGCCCAAATATGTAGGAGTTTATGTTATTTCAAGTAGGTTCCTTTTTAGATAAATTTTTGGTTGCAAGTTGAACACATGTCTGTTCGTAGTACAAAAGCAAGTGAAAGACTGCAGAGTTAAAATTTAGTTTAAAACCAGATTTATGTGAAACTGTTTGAGGTGAAAAAAGGCATTTTCCTCCCACAGGAATTCAATACAGATCATCTCCAATGAAGGCGGGAACAAGGGAATTAAGAAGAATTCCTAGATAAGTATCAAATACATATTAGAAATGCAAAACAATAACTTTGTTTGATACTTACAATTCAAATTTTTGTAATTAAATATAATTCCACTTATCCTTGCATTTATAAACTTCTGAAGCCTAATGTTGAGAGTATGAGTAACTCAGAAAATCTCGAAGTAAAAATTAACTTCAGTATTATTTTTAATGAAACAGCAAATAATATAATAATAATAGTAATTTTAAGATTTTTCTACGGACCATCAAAATTTTGTTGCGGACCATTAGTGCTCCCCGAACACCGCTTGAGCGATCACTGCTTTGAAGAAGCATTGGATTAAAAATTGAATAAAATACATTACGACCTTGAAATGCCATTGGTACTTATATGTATCAAATCTATATAATCTTTTTTATTCTCTCTAGACAGCATTGGTATTTCCATGAAGTTGTGTTCGTTCAAGATGCTATCATTTAGCGTCTATTCACTGTTTCCAAACACCATTGTATAAGCTTATCACCTGTGTTTGAATTTATTTACATATTATCTTAAAATTTCAAGGAAAGTCACAAATATATATTTTATCGTTTGATAGCACTTTATTAATTATAGTGTTCGAATTATAATGCATTTATGTACATTTGTATAATTTCTACTATATATTTCATTGACTGGTACTTATAAGTACAGTTAAATCATAACGGATTCAGAATTTTGTTTTCTAAATAGTTATGTTTGACTTTTACGTCTTTATTTCAAAAACGTTATGTGTATTTTATAAGTAGAATTTAATTTATATATTTAGATTTATAAATTTTTAACATACTTCAGTTATAGAGCGTTTATTTTAAGGCTGATTAATAGATAAATGATGATCAAGGAATTTCCTACTTCGAATGGAAATATAATAAGTTTTATTATGTTTAGAAAAAGTTATGTTATATCTCAAGCTTAATAACTTGATAAATTATATAGCTTAATAATGAAATCTTTTATTTTTAGATTTTAATACTTGAGTATTAATAAATGGGATCATTGCCTTAGGGGCTTAGTAATTGTAATAATACTTAACCAAAAATTTTACTTTTCAATTAACTTTTAAACTAAAAGTTAAATACTTTTTCTATTCCATATTCTTTATAAACACAAATTAAATCAATTGAATTTCCTCCTTAAAGGTAAAATATCTAAATTACAAATTTAAATTCTTTTGATCGTAGAGTTTTAAACAAATGAAATAAGACTGGCGTTGTGAACAGTCTAAAAAAATAATAATTAAAATTAAATTTTAAGTAAAGTATTAATAACTTCTAAACAACCCTAGATTTGAATAGCTTAGCTTAAAGCTAAGAGGTAGTTACATAGTTTAGTTAAATTTACCATTAAAAACAATAAAGTAAAACTTTACACATTCTGCAAAATAAAACAGACTCAGGGAAATTTAAATTAAAATTAAATTTTAATTTAGATCAAAACTTATTTTACATTATACACATTTATCTAATCTATTTCAATATCTGCCTTCAAACATAGCAGATTCAAAGATAAACTTCTGAACTTCAGTTTTTCTTGTTATACACTATACTTTAAAAAAATAAAGTATTACTTGAAGTATACTTTTGAGAAAAGTTGTCACATTACAAGTTAGAAACATTCACATACTACAAAGAAACAAACTCGTATAATTCTTTAAATAAAAAACAGCCTGTTTAGCAAAAGTTTCAATTAAACAATATTTGAAATTAACTTACATCAATTACTCTGGGCTATGAAGGGTCAGTCATTGGATCTTTCTTTGAAATCAAGTACTTTTACGAGTCATCTTATTATAATAATATATTTTACACTTATTTCGTCATTTTTATTTGTTATATTAATTATGTGTACTCTATTACATCATTCTTGTGAAACACATATAACGTAGATTAATAAATCAAATTACTGTAAGAGACTTTGTTTATGATATTATTCCCCGAGAGTTAATATAAAGTAATGAAGAAAATATTACGTAATATTAATTAAGTAATCTAACTTATGTTTTCCTGCTGAAAAGATTTTAGATTCTGCATAAATTGTGTTAATTAACAGCTGTAGCTTAATTAAATTACCATAATCATTAGTGATTACAGTGAAATACAGCGATGCAATCAGTGATGAAAATGATAAATGATTAATAATGATAATGTTAAATGCATATGTAATGATGCTAATACATAAGTATTGAGTAATGATACTGATAAATGCAGGAAAAAGTTTTGGATGAATAATAAAAATGATAATAATAATAATAAAAACATTGTAACAAAACATACTTTCAAAACCTCGCAACCATTTTTTCGGTTCGAAATAATAACTAGGCCCAAAGATGAAAAATGTGGGCAGAAGTGAAGCATACGTTGAAGTGACAATACACTGAAGTAAAACCCGAGATTAAATAAATGACACAAAATTCTCATAATCAATTTGTGCGATATATAAATTTCAATAAAATTAACTTTAAAAAAGGAATAGAAGTAAAAACTAGTGCGTTTTGTTTATTACAAATCTTTCTTCTGCATTTCCTTACATAAATTTACGCTGTGTAAATTATTTATTGAAATTAATATTTATCAAAATTATTTTCCATTGTCGAGCAAGCAATTTTTGCCTCAGAAAAGTAATATTCTAACTACCGAATCTATATCTATATATATATATGCCAATTTTGTGATTTATAGACCCTGTCTTAAAAAATAAATTTTTCAGATTTTTTTTTTTTTTTTTTTTTTTTTTTTTTTTTATGAAAAAGACACAGATGCATGAATCAACCATTCATTTAAATTGCATTGTAGAAAAATTACTTCTTGCGTTTATTTTTATTTTTATGTTTAGTTTCTCTTACCCATAAGATAGAGCAAGTACTGCTTTATTATCAAATTTTCGAACGTGAGTTTTGTTATATTTACACGTTTTGAGGTTTCCTGAATACAAAAATGATGTGTTTAGTGGTTCATGTGTAACTGTCTATCTGTGTGTCTGTCTGTTATCAGCATATCTTGAGAACAAATGGCAGCAGAAAGTCCAAACTTGGTATTCTAAATGTGCATAATATAGGGATACCACACTAAGCTTTTCGTTTAGATGAAGCAAATGTTAGTGTACAAGGACACTCAAGATTATTCAAATACATTACGCCTATAGGAGAAATTGCAGGTAAGTAGAGTTTAACATCTACAGACTCAACTAAACCAAATGAAACATGTAAAAACATGTCTTATGAAGAATATGGCAAGGAAATCTTTCACTGTTCATTTACAGGGTTACACAAAACAACTAGATTATAGTGACACAATAACTGAAAATTGATAGAAATGCATTTCAGACTGTGCCTATATTAATACTATTGCATTATATTTAGGTGCACTATGTGGTTTGTACATAATCGTCAAAGATATACAGGGCTGCAAATATTTAAGCGATACCATTATTTTTAATTGTTAGAGGAAGTGCTTTACTATAATATTTTACCATGCCCAGGAAAGCTACTCAGGAATGGAAATGAATTCCTCATAGACATATGATAAATAATGTATGTTTTCAAGCTAAATATTCATCGCTTGTTTTTTGTATATTTACACGTTTTGAGGCTTTCTTATTACCGAAGTCAATTTTTTTAAAGTTTGATCTTTGTCTGTGGGAGTAACTTATAAACGAATAATTTCAGAAGATCCAAAAGTTGTATTTTCAAATTAATATAAGATTGTTGCTGGAAACGTTTGATGAAGACTGATAAGTTTCCAAGAATGGTGTGTGTGAAATTTGTCTGAATAATTTTAAATGCACTTTTAATTTTAATAACTGATTTAAATTCTATATAAATATAGATACAGTAATGAAACGGGGGGTTAAGGGGTCGGTAGCCTCCCTCAACCCCCTAACAGAACTAATTATCACATAAAACTTTTCCGAAGCCTAACTTGAATATTTTTAACATAGGCTTACGTAACAGTACTCGTTATGTTACCTCTTCATCTAAAACTTGTGTTTATAGTATTAAATTTTAGGTTAAGAGAAAGTCGTGTGAGTGATACACCAGATTATTTTTATTATCATACATGTGATATGCTTTGGTATGTTTGAAAAAATGTAAAATTTTATACTCAACTGGATGCAGACAAAAATCGCTTTTCGCATGGATTATTTCAAAAAAGTTATTGTCAGTTTATTGGACATGAAGCTTATTGTATTGGAGATAGACAGAGATCAAAAGAAAATTTCTTATTTCATTTTCTGTGATGCCTAGGAGAATATACTCGGAGCAATAAATATATAAATAAATAAAAATATTGTAAATGTACTGTAATAATATTGAGCGTAATAATAATAATATTGAGGTAAATTTTAAGCGTTGTTTTAAAAATCTAAAAATAATAGTTTTCGCACACTATTTTGTTTAATTCTTATATATTATTTTTACATGACTTTACTTCATGTATAAAAAATAATTTCACTATAAGTTTTTATTTATTCAATAAAACTGCTTTGTAATTTTTTATTTATTAAATTATTTGTTAAAAGAATAAAAGAAAAATACATTGGATTTTACTTAATTTATTATGAAAAAAAAATTGTTTAAACTTCCCTTTTGCTGTTTATCTTTAGCTATATAATGTCTGTATTGTAAACAACCTCTCTCACGGTAGCTATGTCCTTTTGTCTCGAACCGTTGTTACCGCATTTGATGTTCGAGACATAAATGAAATTTTTGACTTAAAGAAATTGTCTCTTAATCTGTGCTATAAGATGTATGATCTGCATAAATTTTCTATTATTTTGTGGTCACCAGTAAAACATTTATTGATTAAAATCGATTAATAAATTACGTATTCAGTAACAGTGTGCAATTCATTTTTTGTTAATGTGCTTTCCATGTAGATCAGTGTTTACCCACGAAATTTGCGAACTTGATTTTTAACGGATTCTAACTCATTTCTGTGCAATCGACATCCCTAAAATTTTGGGAAAGTGTTGTTGTTGCACACTGTATAGAATATAATTAGTAATTTTCTTAATTTTATATCACTAAATGTTTTAGTTTGAATGGTATTGAATTTTTACTAGTGTGTTCTACCTTTATATGAAAAGAATAACTAATTTCTGAATACATATTTAGTTCCTTCTCCTCTATATCATTGAATCAAAGATTTTGAAATGTCTGTATTTTAATTCTTATTGCGGTTTCAAATATAAAAAAATAGAATGTTTATAAATTATAAAAGTATGTGTGATTTCAGATGCAAATAAGAATAATTTGAGACATCTTTTTAATCCCATAAATTTTATAGCTTATTGAGATTTTGTTAATTGCTGTGTGTGATGAATCAATTTCATCTATAATGCAAAACTACGCGCCATACGAAAAAAAAAAAAAAAAAAATTAATGTTTTTTAAAAGAACAATGGATGATGAAAATTATTATTCGATGCAATTTAAAATATGCAAACAGTTGTAATAAAATTAACAAAGCTATATGCTGATTTTGTTAATGAATAAATGCGATTCATTTTTTATTCATTAATTGTGAATGTGTGAATTTGTGTGTAATGAATAAATGTGACCCATGATGCCTAGATATGCGCCATACGACAAAAAAAAAAAAAAAAAAAAAAAAAGAAAAAAAAGAAAAAAAAAAAAAGAAAAAAATTCCTTCGTAGTATAATAGTGTTATGCTTTAAAAATAATACTATTATACTGTTCTTGAAATAACATTTACAAGATTTTACAAAACGATACATTTTACATTTATTTTTCTTACGTTTCAAATTCCTAAAATTATCCATTACTAATAACAAACTGGCACATTCCTTCACCATATCATTTTAAAATTTTGTATGATTTTTAATTTTTTCCCCTTAAAACTGAGCATATATTTCTAAATCAACAAATTTTTTACTCTATTATGAACACTCGTATTCAATCGCATATTAAAAAAGCATATATTTTATACTTTTTTTAGACTGATGCTGTGCACGCTCACAAAATTATATGCTCACATTTTTTTTTCTCATTTATATTACCTGTAATAAATGAAGTAGTTCGAAATCTATATATTAATTTGAAACGTGTTTTGTCTTTCTCCACTAAATTGAGAGAACGGTTAGGTGTAAAGATTTGGTTGATGTGTCTAAAAAAAGGTCTTGGTTTGTAGATGTGTCATCAAAAGAGAAAAATAAAAAAAGTCGAACGGTTCCCCCCTGGGGGAGCAGGGGTTAAAAACACGTTTGCGAGCTTAAATCAGCTCCAAATTACTTCACGGTTAATAAATTGTATATGGGGGACTAGACTCAAATACTAAAAAAGCACTTTTTGCGAATTTGGAGTTGTCGATTTTAAAGGAGAGAAAAAAAGATTTGGAGGAGGGGAAAGGGGGGAGGGGAATTAGTTTGAAAGGTCGTGAAATTTCATGTCGATTGGGGATGCTTGTATACAATATAATGCGTCCCCTGGTGGTGAAAAATGGAACTAGGTGATTTTTGTTGTAGACCCTATTATGTTACACCTTATTTTAAAGGTATTTTCTGACCGTAAGTAATCTTCGTACAGAACACATTGCACCCCTTGGCGGTGGAAAGTGCAACTAAAGGATTTTGCAGTTGACACCACCATGTGACACCTTATTTGAAAGGTCTTGTAATGTATAATAAAGATAATAAACTTACCATTACAAATCATTATTACCCGGGTTACATGGGCTATGACCCTATCATGTTACACCTTATTTTAAAAGTCTTGGTATTTCCTGACCATTGGTGATGTTCGTACAGAACACACTGCGCCCCCTGGTGGTGTAAAGTGCAACTAAAGGATTTTGCAGTTGACACTGCCATGTGACACCTTATTTGAAAGGTTATGGAACGCAATATAAATATAATAAACTTACCTTTATATATCATTATTACCCGGGTTACATGGGCTATGACCATATCATGTTAGACCTTTTTTTAAAGGTCTTGGTATTTCCTGACCGTTCGATGTTCAGATCACACTACGCCCCCTGGCGGTGGAAAGTGCAACTAAAGGATTTTGCAGTTAACATCACCACGTGACACCTTATTTGAAAGGTCTTGGTATTTTCTGACCGTTGGTGATGTTCGTACAGAACACACTGCGCCCCCTGGCGGTGGAAAGTGCAACTAAAGGATTTTGCAGTTGACACTACCATGTGACACCTTATTTGAAAGATTATGGAACGTATAGTAAAGATAATAAACTTACCTTTACATACCATTATTACCCGGGTTACATGGGTTATGATACTATCATGTTACACCTTATTTTTTAGTACTTGGTATTTCCTGACCGTTGATGACGTTCGTACAAAACACACTGTGCCCCCTGGCGGTGTAAAATGTAACTAAAGGATTTTGAAGCGCAAAGATTTTTATTACCGTATAACAAAGATAGTTAAAAACAAATTTTAAAAATTTCAATTATTTCACCGTCATCTAGCGTAGAGTTGTTAAAGTAAGCTGAACTGGCGCGAAATTATTTCATTATTTTCTGTCACAAGTCATCTCACGTCCGCGTCGCTCTTCGATTGTTCATGTCCGTTTTCTCCAAGATCTTGGTGACATTTAAATATGCGGATTTCAAAAACAGACAGGAAGAACTGAAGAGGGACGATTTTTGAAACATTACGGTCAATAAAGTGACCGTCGAACTCGACGGGTTCCAGCTTTGGGTGCCGTGTCAGTCAAAATCACTCTCGAGGTATCACCTGGTCGTCCCTTGGCCGATGGCTGGAACTAAAATATCGTCTTCAATGAAATACTCAATTAGAATTTTTAGCTGTATTCGTACTCATTCGTCTTTCCATTTGTCCTTTTCTTTTTTTTACTCAATAAGAATAGTTAAAAACAAATTTTAAAAAATTCAATCATTTTATAGCCATCTAGCTTAGTTAAAGTAAGCTGAACTGGCACGAAATTTTTTCATTATTTTCTGTCACAAGTCATCTCACATCTGCGTCGCTCTTCGATTGTTCCTGTCCGTTTTCTCCAAGACTGTGGTGGCATTTAAATATGCGGATTTAAAAAACGGACAGGAACAATCGAAGAGCAACGATTTTTGAAACATTACGATCAATAAAGTGACCGTCGAATTCGACGGGTTCCAGCTATTTTAAATGAATTTATAATTTCATGAAACATTTTGCACTTGGAATTATTTTGTAATTTTCTCTCTACATAAATAAAAAAATCTGGACCGACTCCATTCGACTTTCGGAACATTAAGTAATTAACGGTTATATAAATAAATTAAAGTAAGAGAATTCATTAAATATGCAAATGAGAAAATTATAATAGGGTGTATGAGTACTTTTCTTCGTAAAGTATGTTATTTAGTTTAACGCTATTGCATTTCAAATAATTTGAGACCATTGATCACAATAATAAATTTTCGGTGTGTCCCTGTAAAAATTTGTGAGTGCTAAACTCACCAAAATCTATAAAGTTCGTACGATTGTTATCTATAACATGCATATAAATTTTTAATCAATCAAATAAGACATTTAGACGCTATTGCGTTTTAAATAATTTGAGCCCATAAGCCACAATGATAAAGTAGTTTTCTTTGTGTCCCTTTAAAAAAAACTATAAGAATCAGATTCACCAAAATGTATACTGTGCCTGCGACTGTAACCTGTAACATGTGTATGAATTTTCAGTTCATATAAATAAGGAGTTTATACGCAATCGCGCTTTAAATAAATTGAGTCTATAGGGCATAATGATAAAGAATTTTACCTTGTGTCCCTGTAAAAACCTATAAGAGCTAGATTATGCTCCCTGAGATGGTGATCTACAGTACGTTTATAAATTTTACACTCAACTAGATAAGGCATTTAGACGCTAATGATTTCAGACTATAGGTCATAATGATGAGTATTTTTTTCTTGAGTCCCTGTAAAAAAAAATAATAATTATAAGTTCTAGATTCACTAAAAGATATACAGTTCGAGCTATAAATTTATAAATTTTGGTGAATCTAGCTTTTCTGGTTTTTTTTACAGGGACACAAAGAAAATTTTTTTATCATTATGATCTATATAGGCCCAAATTTTTTAAACTGCGATAGCGACTTAACATCTTATTCAACTGAGCTGAAAATTTATACACATACTATAGTGTTGTATGACGTTCTTGAATCTTGGTAAATCTAGCGCGTATTTTTTTTTTTTTACAGGGACACAAGAAACAAATCTTTATCATTATGCCCTATGGACTCAAATTATTTAAGGTGTGATTGCGTCTAAACTCCTTATTTGGATGAACTGAAAATTCATACACATGTTACAAGACACAGTCGTGGGAACATCAGAGGTTTTGGCAAATCTAACACCAATACATTTTTACACAGGGACATAAAGAAAAATACTTTATCCCTGTGGTTTATAGCTGAAGTTATTTAAAATGCTATAGCGTCTAAATGTCTCATCCCATTGATCTGAAAATTTATATGCATGTTATAGGTCACCATCGTATGACCTTTATAGATTTTGGTGAGTCTAGAACTTATAGATTTTTACAGGGACACAAAGAAAATTTATCATTATGATCTATGGGTTGAATTTGTTTGAAGGGCCCAAATTAAACAACAAAAGCATTTAATTAAGCGACATATGAAGAAAAGTACTCATACACCCAATTATAAATTTCTCTTACTTTAATTTATTTATACAAGCCTTAATTACTTAATATTCGTAAACACGAGTGGAGTCACTCTAGATTTTTTTTATAATGTTTCTCAAATTCTTACTTTATGAAATTCAGGCTTCGTCATGATTTTAGAGGAAATTGTTAATGTGATACGATTCTCTTTATCAGTCTTTCGATGATTATTTACATAAAATGACATAAGGAAATATAAATAGAATATTATTATTATTTATTTCTAAAATTTTCTATACTAGCAGGCTTTGACCGCTTCGCTGGGCACTATATTTAAATTATTTCTTTTTAATTGAATATTTGAAAAGTTTAAATAAATATATTTTGATTGGTGACTATTTTCGTCACAACTTTAGTATGGGACCATTTTGGCAATATTAAACATTTTTTGAACATCTCGAATTTGTACAACAAAACTATTATTAAAACGAATATTTTCGAAAACAGTCCAATAGCAGTGTTACTTCTTCGAATATTCTGGAAACAGTTGAAGCTGTTACTCGAACTGTAAAAGTCACTATTCAATTAATGTTCTGGAACAGTTAAAAAAATAGTCACTTTTTCCACAGGAGTAAAGCAAATAACATCAAATTATCCAGAGCAGAATTTTTCGCTAGCTCACGAAAAATTTTCAGTTGCTTAAAGTTCAATCCCTAAAGTGCAATCACTCAGAGTAGGTCGTTGAATAACTCTGAATCGCAGTAACTATATACCCTTTCGCAAAAATCAACTCACTCATATTTATAACTTAGCAATGATTCCATCGAGAATCCCATGGAAAGCTCGAGATCTATGTTCCCGTGTGTCGGAGAGCTTCAAAACTTCGGGAACCCTAAACTACCATTTTTCACCAATGTCTTTCGCCCACTCGCCAAGTTTGTCACCAAAGCTGACCTCACTGGAAGTGAATGAATTGCGCTTTTATTTTCACTTTGCCTGTAAACTACTTAAATTGCAACAGAACAATTGATGCAGGAAAAAGGCAATCCTTTGTAACAATATGCTATGATCACTATTTCTGCTGTATTTTAGACAACTAATGTTTCTATGGTTATATATATTTCCCATTAAACATTTTCTTATTTTAATTTAGTTATGTAAATATTAATTTGAATTAATCAAATATTTATGCCCGACAGCGTGCAGCGCAGTCACAAACAGTAGCTCATTTATTTGTATGTTAAATTAGCGTAGTGACTATTAAATAAAAAATAATGAAATATGTAAACATTATCGTGCTACACAACTTTATTATATTTCTCCCTTAGCGGCTTTTGAATTTTTGTCGCTATATTAGCGATGGATTTTTATTTATTTATTTATTTATTATATAATTTCTTGTACAAAAAGGGGAAGCCTATTTTGCTAATACTTTTATCGGCAGCGTTTTGTTAATATACAAGAATCGTTCATATTCTGTTTATATTTTTAATCGTTTTTAGGTTTAAAATAGTGCTTGCTGAAATATATTTTTTTATTTTTAAAACTGCATTTTTTTCTATAAAATTATCTACCCAGATAAAAATAGATCATTTATGTGACTACTGTTTTGGTTTATTTTATTTTTTCTTTTTGTAATATTTTGTAATTTATTTATATTTTTGATGCGCTACCTAGATTAAAATGGCTGTTGCTAAATTAAAGTTCTTAGCGAAAAATGTTCGGTGTACTTCAACGTCAAAATTTATAAATGTGCCCAGGAGGATATATAAATGAGAATGATAAAATAAATCTACTGTTCATAGAGTTCAGAGTAGTAAAGAAATGCTACGCAGTCAAATGTTACGTCAGGGGCAGTTTTTTTTTTTTTTTTTTTTTTTTTTTTTTTAATAGCAACTTGACAGTAAAATTAAAAAATTAAAAAAAAAAGAATATATACTACAACATATATTAGCATCGTAAACTATATTAGCACTTTATCAATGTGTATAATTTTTTTTAAAGTGATAATGACGTCAGTTTTTGTGAGATGCATAATTTATTTTTTTTATAATATTTTATTATTCACGTTTAAGTAAATGTATTTATTTTCTTGTCGGAAAAAAAAAATGAATGCCAAAATTTTTTTGGCAACAATTAAATTATGGATAAAATTTTAATGGCTAATTTTAAAGCTATTATGAAATTATTATTTTATTGTTTTAATTAATTAAAAGAAAACTAATTAAAAATACGAAAATTGGGCTTCGAGGTGCAAAAGGGACCCCTTTGTGTCGAATCACGTGACTGTCCGAGCTACCATTTTCAAGAACAGTGAAATATACATACATACATATATATATATATATATATATATAATAAATAATTTAATTCCTTTACAATACTCAGCAAATAAGAGAAAGATGAAAATACCAACAATGATATTAATATTTAGAAGGATTACTTATAAAGTTATTGTCACAAATACCATTTAAGTAAAATTCACCGATTAGTAAAATCATGTTAAAATACTTACACAGAAGAGAAATGACGTAGATATCATTAATGCCTAAAACAATGAGATAGTTTTTTTAATCCATTTATCGAGTAAATTCAGCAACACAAGATAAGAATTGCAAGAAATAAACCAAAATACTATTGAAATAAAAAGGAATGCATGAAGGAAAAATAGAGTTAAAAATGTTGAAACCCAGTACAGTTCTCATCAGGAAACTAGCTGTACTGTCAACATGAGATGCAAGATTTCGAATATTGTATAGCTAGTTCAGCAAATATACAATACTAGTTCCAATCTTGCATAAAAAAAAAATAGAAAGATAAAAGGAAAATGGCTGATAAAACAACTTAACCAAAATGAAAAAAATATATATATATACAAATCTTGCTCGCTGAATAGTATAAGATAAGGTAGGTTTCAGAATTTAAAATTACATTATAAGTTAATTATGATTTTGAATGTTTATAAACACTCAAAACACCCATCTTCAAAATATAGGTATGATTAGTACATAGCAAAATATTCGAAGATCATTGTCAAGTCATATTCAATTAAGCAATGGGACTCAAACAAGAAAACAATGTTGAAACCGGGAACATGGGTATGGGTCGAAAGGTACCATCGTGCTCATGTAAAATGTTTCAGTTAGCGTCGGCATGTATTTGTTCTTCACAGCTGCGTTAAGATACTATTTTCTAGATAAATAAATATATATATATTTGAAATCTATTCCAGAATTTACAAATTTCTATAATTTTTATAATTCTCTGAGCTTCAATTTTAGACGCAAGTATAAATTAAATTATATATTAATTATATAAATGACTATTCCTTCCGATCCGGGCGATGAGTTCATCGTTAAATATTTTCTGTCTTTGGGTACTGAAATTAAAAATTAACTGCTTTTATTGTATTTCCTCTTACGAATCATAGAGAGTATTGTAAAAGTGATTTATGAAATTGACATGTAACACGCTTTACTCAAAAACATATTTATTTTGCCGTAAAATATTGACAATTTATGTTTCAGACTGACTCTGATTATATACGACCATTTCTGATTTTGATCTCAGTTCCTACATTATATGTATTTGAATTTTGCAAGTTTTTTCGTGACGTCTTTATGTAAGTATTTGTGCATACCTAACATTACTTAAAAACCGATAGGCTTAGAACATTAAAAAGTTTATTTTAGAGTTGTTGTAACGATACGTTTTTCACGTGCCGTTTTCATTATTATATGATCTTCCATTTTAGAGTTATTTACGAAAACTGAAATTTTTTTGTCATTACAAGACCAAAATTAGATTTACAGATTTAAGTGTAATTTTAAGTAATACAGACAACTTACTAACATTGTTACAATGGATAAAAATCCTTTTCTTTGTTATAAATGTTGTTGCAATGAAAATGCATACACATGAACGCAGAAAACAATGGTAATTAAAGGATGGCCCTTTAGCAGACGTTTTCGGTAATTTGATAAGTTTATCGACAAAATTCCGAGAATAATAATAGTTTAGTGTTGCCAAAATCCAGATGCCTTTGAGATACCACTGCCAGGGTTAACCACAGATGAAACCATTGTCCCTTTAAAATAAATGCGTTTCAATGGAAAAGAACATACCATTTTTAGAGACAACATAAATTTATTATGCTTTGAAATAGCGAGGAAAAGTTTGATAACTCAATATTGAATGAAAATTAGTGTGCTGAACAAAATTGTACTCACCACCCTTAATAGTGTCGCTGGATAATTGGATATTACCTTAAAAAGATTAACAGATTGCGTGAGGCGGTAATAATTTCTTACTTGTTCCTATTATAATATCTCTACCTAATTATTAATTTTAGATACAGTGTTACCAAAATAATATTACTTGAAAATTAATTTTGCATTAAATTTTCATATAATCGTTACATAATCCACTACAAGCACTGATTTCACAAAACATTCCCAAACAGAAATTTTTATTATACTTGCAGAATATATTTAAGAATCAATATCACTCCTGAAGCAAACTATTTTGAAATTGAACTATTTTGACCAAAATAAATCTAACTTATTCCTTCTGCTTTCTAAACTAGTTGATACAAACATTCTTTTAAGGTCAAACGATAAGAATCTTTGCAAGTAAAATAATCAGCAAATTAAGTAAGGCCTCACAAGTCCTATCTTAATCTGAATAGGAATCAAATACCCTTTTCTGTTGTAACTAGAAATTTCAATTCAGTGACCTTCGTCCAAGTGTTCAAAAAGAGACCATCTATTCTTGAACAAATTCCACTGAACTCGTAGCTGCGCGTTCATTCGGAGACTGTGAATGCTACAATCGGTTTATTATTGCCATTCTGAGCAAGAAATTCGTGTATTCCAGTGCATAAATCATGCCATTTGTGGTTCTAGGAATATTTATTATAGATTGATTCGAGATAACTCGTCGGATAAAGTGTATGCATCGACTACAATATTCCTGTTTGCTTATAAATTATTTACCAAACACAAAAATATCAACGTTAACGTAACAATAGTTACGTTAAATATTATACCCCTATTTTTATACCCCTATTTTTATACCCTATTTTCATATCCTATTTTTATACCCCTTTTTATACCCCCTATTAATATAATACCCCTATTTTTAAATTAATCACTATAATTACTGAATTTTCAGAATTGCATTAATTTTTATCACGTGAAAAAAAAAAAAAAAAAAAAAAAGAGAAACAAAATCTGATTGGGAAAAATGTCGCACCGGGTTCTCACTGACTTCGGAAAAAATTCCCAAAATGCTCTAACTCTTATTTCTATTATTTTCCCCCTTCGCCCCCCCCCTCCCGTCTCTCCTAATAATTTTACAAATACGAAAATATCCGCAATCGATTTGTAAATATCCAAAACCTCTATGCACTAGTTTTGAACGACCTATCTCTATTTTTATTTTTTTGCCCCTCTGCTTCCTCCCCCTTTCCCGCTCCTCCCAATAATTTTAAAAATTCAAAAATATCCGCAATCGATTTGTAGGTATCGAAAACCTCTATGTACCAATTTTGAATGATCTAACTCTATTTAATTCTTTTGTCCCTCCCCACCCCATTCCCGGCACTTCTAATAACTTTACACTTTCGAAAATATCCCAATTCGACTTGCAGGCCTCTAAAACCTATCTGTACCAATTTTAACGGCCTAACTGTATTTCTATTTGTTTTTGCCCATAGCCCCCCCTTTACCGCTCCACCCCCTTTCCGCCCCTCCTAATAATTTTACAAATTCGAAAATATCCGCAATCGATTTGTAAGTATCGAAAACCTCTATATACCAATTTTGAACGATCTAACTCTATTTTTATTTTTTTACCCCCCTCTCCCCTCCCCTTCTCGCCCCTATTAATAACTTTACACTTTCGAAAATATCCTCATTCGACTTGCAGGCCTCTAAAACCTGTCTGTACCAATTTTGAACGGCCTAACTGTATTTCTATTTTTTTTTTTGCCCATAGCCCCCCCCCCCCTGCTGCCCCACCTTTGGGCTGAATTTCTAAAATTCCAGAAATCGGTTTTTAGATATTTGCATTAGCTATATTTTAGAGCAAAAATTTCACGTATATCTGTTTTTTTGTTTGAGATATATAGGATTATGTGAAATCACGTTTAACGCATGTAAAATCACGTTTCGCCCCCTCCCCCCTCCTTGGGGACCGAATTTCAAAAATTTCAGAAATCAATTTTTAGACATTTTTAACAGCTATATTTTAAAGCAAACATTTTACGGATATCTGTTTTTTTTGTTTGAGATATGAAGGATTTTGTGAAATCACGTTTTGCCCCCCTCCCCCTCTTGGGGGCGAATTTTGTAAAATTGCTTGCGGCGTTGAGTTTCTCGGGTCGTAAACATTAACCCTGCCAAAATTTGTCCCCATACCCCATATGTGAAACAGCCTAGGATTCTATAGCGGGCAGACAGACAGACAGACTCTGCTCTTTTATATATAAATAGATGCAAACATTATGTGATGTTCATATTAGATTGTATTCTTAAATCAGAAAAAAAAAAAAATACATTATGAACGTTCAAAATAATTGATATTTGCAAGAAAATTTCTTGTTTATTTGTGTAATAGAATAGTTTTGTCTTATTGTTTTCTTTCATATGCATTATTTTGATAAAGTTAAATGCATCTTGTATAAGAATTTAGACACGAGAAAAAGACTAACAAGGAAACATTCAAAAAGTGTTGTCTTCAAACAATATTGAAAAAAATATATTTTATTCTACACTTCATAAAACACCAGAAAGTGAAAAAAATTATTGGCTGAAATGAATTACAGTGACCACAAAAAATAACAAAATTACGCATTTTTGGTGATTTAGCGCTGTCAGGCGATAAGTTCGCTAGCACCGAGGTTGCCGTGTACGAACAGAACCGTGTTTTGCTTCTCCGCCAAGTACTCAAAATCAATCGTTTAACAGTGTGAAATCGCCAAATATGCTTAAATTTGATAATATTTTGTGTTCGCTTTAATTCATTTCAGGCGATAATTTTTTCACTTTCTGGTGTATTATGAAGAGTAGAATCACCTATACATTTTTCAATATTTTTTTAAGACGACACCTTTTGAATGTTTCCTTGTAAGATAAATGAATTTAACTGAAAACATAAAGGTCAGTTTATATAACGGTACATATATGTAAAAGTTTTTTTTTTTTTTTGTTAATTGTATTATATCTTTCAGGTATATATGTATATATATATATTTAAAAATTAAAGTTTTTATATTTAAGACAACGCATAAAATTTGTATTAAACTAAAGTAAAATTAAGGCTGGTGGTTAAGGTTTTCACTGTGTGTTGAAAAAAAAAGGGATAACTAAAAATCAATATGTCAAATTGTATGACATGGAAGTCAAACTGTTATACGATATCTAGATTAATACAATAAAAATAGAACAATATGTTGCGCGTCAAAAGCTACAAACTTTCTGATTTTAACCCAAACATCTTGACACATTTCTTGTTCATGTCATTTTCTTCTTTATTTTATGTTACATGGATGTTTATTGGAATGTTATTTTCAAATATTATCCTATCAAAAGTATTCGAAGTTTTTATCTAATATCTTTTCTGTTTAACGACACAAAAGATATTGGAGTCATCTAAAATTTATGAAGGATAAAATAGTAACTGTATTTTGTATTACATTATATTTATACTTTATTTTATATATTTATTTAAAAATGTAGAGAAACGACGGGAATTCAACCTTGAGACCCATTTGATTTTTGTAGACTATGAGAAAGCTTTCGATCGTGTTGACAGAGAAGTGTTATGGCATAAAATGCATAAGAGAGGCATTTTTCTACATTTGATTCAGGCGTGCCAATCTCTTTATCAAAATACAAATATACTAATTGATGAGGAGGAGGCCCAGACCAACCAAGGAGTTAGACAGGGTTGTGGCCTGTCCCCAACCCTCTTCAACATATATATTGACGACATCATAAGGATATGGAAAGCCTCAGTGGTCATTGGCATTCCGTTAAATATCACAACCAACGTTAATACTTTGCTTTTTGCAGATGACCAGATAATTCTTCAGACAAATGAAGATGACTTTCAAAGATCCATCTACTTGCTTCACAAAATCGGTCTAAACTCTAATATGAAAATTTCAATCTCAAAAACGAAGTCTATGGCATTCAAATTCAAAGAACCAGTTAGAACAATATTAGTTATAGATAATAAACTTATTGAGCAAACCCAACATTTCACCTATCTAGGTTGTGACATAACCTATGATTATGATCATGACATCCAACAGAAATTACATAAATTCCAACATCTTTGTGGAACCCTAATCCGAGCTTTGAAATGAAAAAACTAGACCTGAAACTCAACGAAAATTTTACAAAGTCATGGCAGTCCCCACTCTCCTATATGTTTCTGAGACATGGACTCTGGGCTCCCAGGATTTAAGCAGAATACAAGCTGCCGAGATGAGGTTCTTGAGATCTGTTAAAGGCTGTACAATCCCCGATAGAGTTAGAAACGAAGATATACCTAAAGAATTAATCCTATTTTGCCTAGAAGATAAAACTAGGGAATACAGACAAGATTGGTTAAGCCATATCCGACGTATGCGGAAGACTACCAGAGCCGCGTTTTATTACAACCTACAAGGCAGACGAGACCGAGGTAGGCCTAGAAAGCGGTAGGTTGACCGAGAAGCCGGAACAGGCCTTCGGCCTAATCCTTGAAGAAGAAGATAAAAAAAAAAAAAAAAAAAAAAAAAAAAAAAACGATCCGTTTACTTTATCCACTTTATAACGAAAAGCATTTTTCATGGGCTAAAAGTCCACGTGGTTCATTTATTAAAGCAGTATTTATTTCGTTTGACTTTTCTTTTGGAATTAAAAAGGAAAAGGAATTTTAATAACGTGTGCCTGGTAAGTATACAAGTTTGCACGAGCCTCACGGATAATAATAATAATAAACTAAGATTATATGACGCTTTTATTCAAATTCTTCATAGAAGAAAGTAAAAACTTATTTTTAACTGTAATCGAGCTTTTAAGTATGTACTTAATAAATAATCATGTCTAACACTATCAGGTTTTGCTGGTCATTACATTTAAAGGAATTAAAAACAGAATTTCTCTTTTTTATATCACTTTATAAAGAAAAAAAAATAAAATCCATTGAAATTTCTCAAAAGATCTTCTTTGGCTCCACTGCATTCGAGAGCATCTTCCTCGTCCGAAATGATCTTGGATATATGTCCTTAACGGCCTTCTTCACTTACCGTCGCCGGTAGCCCGAGCCAGTTATTCTATGGGGAAATTTTCATTACAAATAACTTACTAACTAATACATATTTTTAAATTCTGTTTTCACATTCAGAAAATTCCCAACTGTTAAATTGACGGACCTTTTTTGAAAAAGTATTTTTTTAATTTTTAATATTTTATTTTGAAATTGCAAAATGAAAAAAATTCACATATTGAAAATTCGTATTTTGCAGCTTCGGAGTAAAATATAAAAAAATAAAAAAATAATTTTTTAAAAAAGGTCTGCCAATTTAACAGCTGGGAATTTTCATAATGTGAAAACAGAATTTAAAAATATGTATTACTTAATAAGTTGTTTGTAAAGAAAAATTTCCCATTGAATAACATTAGCTTCGGCTTCCAGCGGCGGTGAGTGAAGAGGGCCCTTAATGCCTGCGATCCGTATCCGTGGGCTTCAAATTGAGTGTTTATTTGATGACAGATTCGAAATGGACATTATCGAAAAAATTGAAGAAGCCTTTTATATTTAAAGATCAATTACATATAAATAATACTATACTTATTATCCATAATATTTACTTTCACGTTATTTCGTATATATTATTCGATTTATCAGGTCGACCATAAAGTGACAGTAATTTTACGCGAAATGTAATATTATAATATGCTACGTCTAGAGTGCTATGTCTACAGCATGAGCCAATTATTTATTTTATTTTATTTATTTATTTATTTATTTTTGTGGTTATATATGTTTTCAGTTTCAAATATTTTATGGTTAATAGTGGTTATATATATATATATATATATATATATATATATATATATATATATCTGTGTAAATCTGATCATGGTATAACTTTATTGTAGATCCCATCGGCGATTTTTGAATTTTTGTCGCCATTTTCGCTTTTCTATTAAATGATATAGCGTGACAAATACAGATAATTTATGCGATTATTATTTCTGTGTCTTTCTCTCTTTCTTTTCTTCTTTTTTCAATATTTTATAATTTATTTATATTTTTTATGTGTTACTTGTCTTAAATTTGCTGTCGCGAAAGTAGACTCCTTGACAACATTCGACCGATGTATGTAGCGTTAAATTTATAAAAGTATGCGCAGAATTATCTCTAAGTATATTATTATTACTTAATTTTTATTATTATTTAATTTTAAAGATATAATGATGTCATTTTGTGACATTCATTAGCAACATTTTTCAAAAGTATTAAAACTTCTTAACAAAACTGAAGATGCAATTCCAGCAATTTACACTGATAGATTATAATGAAACTGAATATTCTTGTATGTAATTGTAAGACATAATGTTAATCACATTATATCTTATAGTAAGAAAATTGTGCTTATGGATATTAAATGTCAGTATCGATATTATTTCTGTAGCATAAAGTTATTTAAGTATGACTTATAAAATTACATGTCATAAATCGCAGTGTATCAGAATTCTTTTGGGTATCCTTGCACATTGTTGTACAATTTAGGCCATTTTCAATAGGAGTAAGGCATTGTAAGTTTCAGCTATGTATATTAGTTCGAAGAAATTCAAAAACTATTTACGAGAGTTAGAGTGCAAAATAACAAAAAGGCGAGAAAACTGAAAAACCGAAATCAGAAAACAAATGTCAGTTTTCTAATATTTTGAACTTTGATGGAAAGTATTAAAAAAATTAATTTTCACCTTAAAATATTCTGTTGTGGCTCTTAGAGACGGATACTATATTAATTTCTTAAAATTTCTTTCGCACATTTTCTTTGAAATTCATTTTTAATAATTTTAAAATTTGCTACAAAAGGGGAAAAAGCACTGTTTTCTTTTGATTTGTTGTGTTAGGAAGAACAGGGAGGAATAGAGATTAAATAATTAGTTTTTAACGACATACTGTAGCTATGAAGTGGGGCAAATGGCGATGGTCTGGATTTTAGTCCTAGGTTATGTCCGGTAAAATACCATCACAATCTTGATCCTCTTTGGAGGAGATGGATCCACCGCTTCAGTAAACCATAGCATTATCAATTTCAGAACATGTATGGACATTAGAGACACGACAAATTTTACTTCCACAGCTACCATTAACCAAAAGAAATGGGAATAGCACCTTGAAATAAAAATAAAAATAATATTTAAATAGGAATGTACTTCTTTATACGATATTTTTTATTACATAAATAAAAATAATGCAAGTTTACAGTTGGCTTGGAAATAATATCTGTAACTAAACACAAAATAAGGCAACAAACGCCCCAAAAATTATATCCTTTAACGTCATAATAATCTGAGATATGTATAGTGGCTTTTTAGGTCCTGATATAAAAGCGAATCTATGAATACAGACTTTTCAAAGACTTTATAAAACCGTTAATGTAAATAGTTTAACCATCTGAAATAACCTGCACA